>OY720181.1:5651300-6851300 GCA_963082885.1 Parascotia fuliginaria | reverse complement strand
TCAGGTATTAAGTTTAACATTGTTAATTTAAGACCTACGAAGAAAATAAACCCGTCATTTTAATATTTATGGAATCATAAAATGTTTACTAATTTAATTAAATTTTAATTCCTTTGTAATAAAGTGATGGCTAAACATAATTAAAAACGTCTGCGGCAGGTAGCAGCATTACTTGGCATTAATAACTAATTAAAATTAATTCACTGAAATAGTTTATTGTTTAAAATAGCAAAAGCAGTAAGTTGCTATTACAGTTTATTTTTGAAACTTTGTACAACATGCAAGCTGACACAATATAATAATAATATAATAACGGTTCACGGTAGGCAGCGGCTTCCCAGAGTCCCTCACATTGCAGGAGTAATGCGAGGGAATTTGAGTCGTCCACGAGCGACAGTTACCACTTCCCATCAAGTGGGCTGTTTGCTTATCAAATCGTTGTAATTATATTGTGTTTTAATACTTTAGACCTAAATAATAAATAGACATTTTGATACTATAGACATTATAATACTTTAGACCTTATGAACCTAAAGGATGTAGAAATTCTAATTAAAATTTTCGTTTGTTTTTTGTCAAAATTTGTAAATAGATGGACTCTATCCATGCAAGAGGCCTTTCTGGTACGCCGTCTTTTTATTGTTAGTTTTTTATTGTCTCATAGAGTCCTGAATTTTTTGTGCAACCAACAGTAAATTGTAGCGCGATAGAACCTGTAAGTAAAATATAGATATAGCACAACAAATTACAGTAAAAAAATGTCGTTCTACTCGTATCAAGTAAATAGTAAGTGGCATCATACTTAAAATACACTTCCTTCACCGAATAAAAAATAAAACATCAACAGAAAATTACATACCTACAACAGATTTTACTCCAAGATTATATTTGTTCGTTTATTCGCAACGAGTCACGCTGCATTCATCCCAAGTTCATCAAAAAAACAATGATCTAGTGTAAATTGCTTTACAGATAGCCAACAGATTAAAATCATGTGTAATACGATATTAAGCTTGCTCTATGACCGTAGACTTTCGTAGCTCCTCGCCACGTAGCAACAGTTGCATTTGGTACGTGCTACGAAACGGCCGCTCTACACGGAATATTTTAATATTACGAAATATGTAAATAAAGTGTGACCTACTACAAATCGGAGTTTGAAATACTTAAACTGAAGTTCAGAAATATATCTTAAGTTCAATTAACTGTACCAATGGATTTCTTACAGTGTTTATCGTGACGTTTGAGTGAAATATGAGGAAGTTGCCTGTGTTTTGTTATTTTATATTTGCGTATTTAAAAGGTAATTGTTATTGTGTGGTGTTTTATTACTAAAAATCTCGTACTTTTTTTAAGTCAATAAGACTGAAATCGAATAAGGTAAATTAGGCAGTGAATATTTCAGGCATAAGTTCATCGTTAAAAACAGTTTTCTAAGTTTTTTTATTAGTCATACTTACTGAAAATGAATTCGTATATTCGAAAATTATGAAGATTTTAAATATTAAATTTGACCTTTAGGTAATTAATTGTATTATATCAAACAAAAAAAAATTAAAAGAAGAAACGGTTATAACGGATAATAATAAAATAAAAATCCTATGCAATGCCTGGGATTTAAAAATATTCTGGTGCAAAGATGCGGCACTTAACAACGTTGATAGAACGGTAATTGTGTTAAGAAAGATTGAATATAAAAATAATGCCTCTTTCTTCATCTTTTGTTAATTATTAGTGTAACTGTTTGAATGGTGTAATGTAAAATATCAAGATAATTATTATATTTGGTAGAACTTTAATTTAAACAAAATCCTTAACGACCAATAGGTGTTACCGCGCAGGGCCGTTCCCATAAGTGCTAAATATTACTTTTACCACGATCATAATTGTATTTATTTGCAGTGTGCATATGCCTCCGGATAGTAGGCATATCAGTGCCATACTTAAAACAGCGAGGTGAATCAGCTACTTTAACATGTGACTATGACCTGGAGGGGGGCAGGCTGTACTCTGTTAAATGGTACAGAGACAATGAAGAGTTCTACAGATACATGCCGAGGTTAAGGCCGCCGCAGCACGCTCATATGCTCGATGGAGTCAAGGTGGACGTGAGTATTGAATATTGACTGCTTGGACGATATTTAAAACGATGGTATAGTGGTCTCTTTGAACTAGCCAATAGGTATTTCCATTCAGAACTAAACGAATCGACTATACCTGCAACTATTTGTTGTTATATTGACATTTTTTAAATAAAATATTAATATTATTCTTATTGGTGAAAAGACTAATACTAACTAAAACAAATATACACTACTGCCTTTTCAAAGTTGCTTACGGTAGGTTCTTTTCAGGAGTAGATCCTTGTTAGTTTCATTCAACATAAGTGAGCTGCCGGATCGCCAGAAGAATCGTTGCAATATAGACGTAAAGAAAAAGTGTCTGCACTTTAGTATTTGTTCAATAAGCAAGAGCTTAGAGACTTTTTTACTAAAATAAAATAAATCCAAATAAATAATATTATCTTTCCAAATTAAAAAAGAAACTACATTAAGTATATAATATTTTTACTGTGTCTTTTTATTTTTATCGTGTGGCTAGTGGTCAACCGAATTACCGCAAAGTGACACCAAATTTTGATCTTACACTATTTTTATCAATTATTTGTTTAGTTGGAAAAGTCTACAGCTCGACGCGTACACCTCAAGGAGCTGATTCTCAAGTCTCGAGGACTGTACCGGTGTGAAGTCTCTGAGGAAGCGCCTTCCTTTCACTCAGCGCAGAAAGAGGAGTTCATGGAAGTTTATTGTAAGTAACTCTTATCTTACCTACAAAGATAATAGTAATAGTTAGTTAACTAGTCTTTCTGAAGCTTGCGTTTTTACTTAATGTTTGGAAGTTGAATAGTGATAGTTAACATCAACAATTAATAACCAACAATAAAATACCAAAGTAGCTAAATATAGACTCACGCTCATTAACTAGGCAGATACTTGAAAATTTCTCTATGCCTATTCCGACTTGTCGAATTCAATATTGATCATCAGAAACAAGTTATCGTGAATTGATGGTTTTATTACTTACTAGCTGTTGCCCGCGACTTCGTTCGCGTGAAAATTCAGATGGGTGCCTCTATGAGAATATTGCGTGCCTGATTTTATGGCAATTGTACATTGTATCAGTATTATCCGTCTCTATGGCGAATCCAGTTTAAACCCGCTACCGCTAAAACTGACAAACCACTTTCACACAAACTTGCGACTCTTATTTGCCCATTTAATAAGGGTGGTTTCTGAATATTAAAAAAAGAGTATTTTCTAGTAATTTGGTAATCCTACTATAAAAACTATAGAAATTTCATACAAACTTTGCCACCCCCTTATTCCCCCTTATGAGATGGATTTTGCAAAATTCCGTCTAAGTGAGCACCTATATCCTAATAGGAACGACAATGCAAAATTTGATATTCCTAGCACTTGTTGTTTCTGAGATTTCGTGATAAGTGAGTGAATGACCTTTTGCTTTTATGTATATAGATAGCTTTTGCCCGTGGCTTAGCTCACGTGAATGTCGTTTTTTTCAATAGATATTTTTATATTGTTTAAATACTGTTTTTCATACTATTTTTAATCTCCCATTCATACAAATCCTCTTTCATCTACCTAAAGATATCCCTCGTAAAAACAATATACAATACTCAAAGGCAAATTTTCACTTCAATAACTTTCCCCTTCCCCTTCTTCCCTATTGCACTTCTTCTCCACTCTCCACAGTTTCCTCCTTCCTCTCCTCCCCTCCCCTTCTCCTCTTCACCTCCTTCAGCATCCCTTGCCCCTCATCCAGCATCTCTTGCCCTTTCCTCCACTTCCCTCTATCTTGCCTCCTCGTTTCTCCTCGTTTTCCCCTCTCTTCCCCCTTCCTTCTCCTTTCTTTTCCTCCTTTTCTCTCCCTTCCTATCGCTTCCTATCCCTTCCCCTCCCTTTTTCCACCATTCGAGAACTCCTTTCTTTCCGCGTTCCTTCCCTCCCTTCCTCTACTGTCTCCCTCACTTCCCCCTCACTTTCCTTTCATTTTCCCCTCATTCATCCCTCACTTAACCCTCACTCCCTCTCACTTCCCCTCACTCCCCCCTCACTTCCCCCTCACTGCCCCCTCATCCACCTCACTTCCCCCTCAATTTCCCCTCACTTCCCCTCACTTCCCCTCACTTCCCTGTTACTTCTCCGTCACTTTCCCCTCACTTCCCCTCACTTTCCTCTTACTTTCCTCTAACATTCCCCTCACTTTCCCCTCACTTCTCTCTCATTTCTCCCTGGCTTTCCCCTGACTTCCCTCTGACTTCTTCCTGACTTTCCCCTTACTTCTCCCGCATTTCCCCCACACTTCCTCTTCACTTCCCCATCACTTTCCTCTCACTCCCCTATCACTTCCCTCTCACTTTCCCCTCCCTTCCTCCTTCTTCTCAATTCCTCCTTTTCCTCCCTTCTTTCCCTCCCTCCGCCTCCCTGTAAATTTCAAGTCGCTAGCTTCAAAAGCTAAAGATCTTTGTATAGAATATTTCATCACTAATTTCACCCCTCTAAATCCACCCCTGTTAAAATAAAATTATAATGATAATTTTTTATTTAAATAGAAGTATTCCAAAACAAAATTTCAAAACTGTAAGTTAAAAAATGAAGAAATTTCAAACAATCGATTTCATCCCTTTTCATAAACTTAAGAATTAAATTTTAAAAACCTTTTTTTAGTACAATATCTAGACATTTAGACAAACACACCCTCCAAATTTCAAGTCACTACGACCAGCAGTTTAGGCTGTGCGTTGTCTGTTAGTCAGTCAGTCAGTCAGGACATAGCCTTGTATAATATGTATGGGTGTATGGATGTATGGATTAGGCGTATAGCCATCGGGGATCAAAGCATACAGGCTGCTAGGAATGCTAACACGTGATAGAGCCACATAAAGCTGACCGTGCGAAAAACAGCTAATACTTAGATCCACGCCCACAAGTTTTAGTTGTGTCTGACCTTGGGCTTTATTAATTGTCATCGCGAAACATAGGCTTACTGGAAACTGGACTCATTTAAAACTAAACGGAAGATTGTTTAGAATGAGAGGAATCCGAAAAATAAAAACGGTATCAGCTATTCCGTAACCTGTTAAAGTCTCTGTTTCTATCAGAAAATGTTCGACGTGATTCTTTAAATTGGCATAACTTTTTTATTTATGAACCGATTTACATGAAACAAACACTAATGTTAAGTGAAGCTTACCACAGTGTATTAGTGAAAACCATATCTAAATCGGATAAGCCGTTTCTGAGATTAGCGTGAACAAACGCACAGACAAACAGACAAAAATTGTAACAATCATTGTTTTGGGTTCTATTTGCGTTGATAAAGGCCCCAATAATTTTTTTCTCATATATCTTCCATGACAGCGATCGGTTACATTTTTATTATATGTATATAGATAAATTATTACAAATGGAAGGATTTTTTTTTTTGCGAGACATGTCAATTTAAATCTTATTTTAAATAACTTTATGACTAAAAATTACTCATCGATATTTTACGTTTCTTACAAAAGAGGTAGGTATCAGGAATCAATAGCACTTTCACCACATTTCACTTTAGAGAGGTGATTCGTTCTCGCTCAATATTTTCAGAAGCAGGTACCCAGTTAATGACCGGGTAAAGTAGGTAGTATTAGGTACTGGATCGCAGTAGCTCCTATAAGAGAATAACACAATGCAAAGTTAATATCCATTTAAAAACATGCCAGATTATACTATTCCAATTGAATATACATAAAATGAAAACGATCTAATCTCTTTTACGCAGACCGCAAAGTCATTACCCGATGTGTTCATTCAAAAAGTTTAACAAGGTAATTTCAATCCCACAACGTTACGATTAGCCTCTACCTTATTTCAGTATTATATGCTTGCTGTTAAGTAATTCTCATGAAATGCCTATAAATCGATGTGGAATACATACATACAGGTGGTCTGATAAAATGTTTACTTAAAACCCTTTACTCGTATGCAAATGTTCGCTTACAATACTAAAAGGGTAACGAAACCAATTTGTATGATTAAGTATTTATCTTTGCTAACTAAATTGTTTATTTAGGACGGTTTCTTCATAATTTATTGTATGATCTACTTATTATTTGATTTAAACACGCCTCTCTACGCTGCTATCCAATATCGACGTTTCGCTAAGTCTCGATGCCCACGTGAGATAAATATTTTTTAACAAAGGTTGTGTCCTACCTAAACGTAACGTGTATGCCGTGATTGCATCAGAATAGGTACCTACAATAAATTCTATGAGAAGCACAGGCCTTTGTCCAGCACGTCGTGGACTTCTTTCGATTGATAATTAATAATGTATTTAGTATACCTATATAATAGTATCTCTTAACCTTTTTCAGATTTTCCTCGTGAATCTCCACGCATCACTGGTCATGAACGTTCATACCAATTGGAAGAACCTTTAGATGTTAACTGTTCCTCATCCAAATCATATCCAGCTCCGAACTTGCAGTGGCTTATAGATGGACAAAAAGTAAGTATATACCTACTATACTTACCTACCTAAATACTTATGTTCGTAGCAAAACGATACCTCTTGTTTTGGGGTATTACCTACTCCCCTTTTAATTTCAAAATGAGTTCATGTTTCATTCGAAATTATTGGAATGGGAAGAAAATCCGTATTGCTGGCAATATACCTCTTCTTGCTTGCGGGTAAGTATCAATTGCTACTTACCCTTTTTTAATTTTAAATGAATTGAAGAGAACCTACTCATTGTGTAACCTGTAGTTCAATATCCAATTTAATTCAAAATTATTGCAATGGAAACAAAATCCGTGTTGCCCGAGGGCTATATCGGTCACAAAGTATGGCTTTAGGTGGGTAGGTATACCTAATCCCTTATCTACGCTTCGTTTAACTGTAGGCAATAGGTATTTCATTTAATTTCCCACGGAACTATGTAGGTACATTTTATACAATTTTATAATTTGTTATTATGTTTTTGTAGGTAAGTATGTAGGCAGGTATTACTGATATTTTGTTGGGAGTTATTTGTTTGTTGCCGATAAACAAACAATACAACTTGCGTGGTTTTTATCTCTCCACAACTCCACACACGACACTCTAGGGAAATCGTACGGTTTATTTGTAGATATATCTATCTATCTCTCAAGTATAGATGTGTGAACAGTACCGTTATTCATTCATTGACATCAGCATTTGCCTCCCTTCTACAAATCTACACACCTACCTATGTATACCTACATACATAATTATGTAGATATGTTACGAGGCAGAAGGCAGTTTAGTGTGAGAATTTATTATACTTACCTTGTTCCAAGATTCTAAATTGACCACTATCTGTAGTGTTACATGAGACTACTAACGTCTAGGTCGTCTTAATATACGTACCTATTGCATATAATATCGCCATCTTAGAGCATTAAACCAACCGGAGAGGCCACTGACAGGCGTACCCCTCTGCCAAAGGTACCAGCCCACCGGTCATACCCGTTATATAAAACTAGTTGACGCGCGTTCCGCATCATAAGTCACCTATCAGTGCATGCGTAATAGCGTCTCAATAGAAATGCCGAATTGCAGTGTATTTTGGTGTAAAAAGCGTTCAGCGACATCAAGTCTACAAAAGGATAATATTACATTCCACCTGTAAGTATTATTTTGTTCTAATATTATTAAATAAGGCATTAAATTAGCAATTTAACCGAATAAAATGCTAATCAACAAGTGTTGCCAGGCTTATCATCAATACTCCAATCTGGGGTAATATTTAAGTTGAATTAACTTAAAAACTAACCTTTCCTTTTTTATATCTCGCCTTGTTGACATATCTAATAAGTTTCATTTTGGATGTACATTATTGTGTCACCGTTCCCATATTTATTTATTTTTAATTAAAACCAATGTTTTTTTTACCAAGTAATGCACAAAATAATATTAAATGAACAAGTAAAATGAGATTATAAATCCAAATATACAAGATTAGTGCACTTTATTCCGAAAGATAATTGCTCATTTCTTACAAAAATAAGCGTATTTATTTTTAAGAAACTGGTCACACTTTAACATAATTAGAGATGAGACAGTTTAATCACAACTATCGATATTGGTTTCCAGTATTAAATTAATTTTTTTTTGTTTGTTTTAGATTTTCAAAAGAAGCAGCGCCTCGAGTCGCTTGGGTCCAATATTGTAGGAACCATATAAGTGGGTTCCTAAGCGTACAAGTATCTGACTAACAGCTTAAAAGACAAAGCCTTCTGTGCTGCCAGCACTGCTACCTCCTCCCTACCCCCCAAGCGGCGGAGAGCTCAGTTTTTAGCAAGTAAACTCGCTGTGCGCTACCTCCTCTTATTGCATTACCTAGGATTAGTTAAACTAGATTTATAAGGTTAATTTAAATTGCACAGTTTTTCAGTATTTTATTATACCTACTTAAATAAAGACTTTCTGAAATATATTCTGTTGTTTTTTTGTTATCTGAACAGATAAAATATCTCTCTAATAAAAATCTACTCATACATTCTCAAGTCAGTGTCTTGTTACTATGTAATCAGAACAAAATCCTCCAATTACGAGCTCTGCTTAGTTGGAACGAAATTTAATAGCAACAGACAATTAATTCAAAGTATTATTTGGTTTGAATATACATACATACTTAGGAATAATACACGTAAAATTGACACGTAATAATTAATTACAATCTTTAATCCACACTAGAACAAATTTCAACAGGTGGTGGTTATTAAACATACATCCTTGTGCGCAGTAGTGAAATAAAAAAAAGAGTGGGTACCCATGTACGCACGTAAGAAGTTATACTTCTTTGGCATAACAATCCAAAAATACCAAATAATAATACAACGCATACATACATAAATATTTGAATTGATATAAACGCCAATATATTTTTTATTTATTCACACAGATTATTTGTACTGATACGACACACAAAGATCCGCAACTAACTTCAGTGTGTAAAAGGTTCGCAACTAACTTCAGGGTGTTGCTTTTTTCTGTCGGTGTGCGCATCGTAAAAATTCACTCTCATCATTTTTCCCAATCGCGCCAAAAAAAGTATAACTTCAAAAAAAACCGGCTAAATGCCAGTAGGACTCGCGCGCCGAGGGTTCCGTACTATCAGGGATCGGAAGTATTGAATAAACATTAGTAAACATAGTAGGAGAGCCCGACCGCATAACCAGATTTGTTTGTCGAACAATGTTTAACAAATAAATTTAGCCCGACCGTATGACGGGCTTTTTTGATAATAATTACAAAAAAGTGTGCTAGTTAGAAGTACTGTTTTATTCTTCCTGTAATATTGACATAAACATGAATTAACAGAATTACTTCTAGTTAATTCATGTTTATGAACTATTTACTTTACTTTCATCTATTTCAAAGTGCTTAAATAAAAAAAAACCTTAAAATTATAATAGATTATTATTACCTAAAACTGTTCTATATAATATAAGATAATGCTCATTTTAATAAGCAAACATAATAATCATGAAAATAATTAAATCTTTCGCGTACTTATATGAAATCCTAAACATCGATACTAAATATCGACAGAGTCAAGCTCTAACTTGACTTTTGACTGCACCGTTGGTCTAGTGGTTAGTGTAACTGACTGCGACGCCGGGTGTCGTGGGTTCGATTCCCGCGGAAGGCAAATATTTGTGTGATGAACATTAGTATTTGTCTTTAGTCTGGGTGTTTCCTATGTATTATAAGTATGTATTTACAAAAAAAAAGTATGTATATGTATTATATTTCAGTTATCTAGTACCCATAACACAAGCTCTGCTTAGCTTGGGACTAGATGACGGTATGTGATAGTGTCCACATATTATTATTATATTATATAACTGTTTTACGCTAAGGAAGCGTAAACTGATAGATGTCCCTGTGTGTGAATGTGATTGTGTGTGTTTAGTTTAAGCTAGTTTGTAATAATTTTATTGTGTGCGTGTATAACGACGCGATTTAAAAATGCATTAGTAGTTAACATTGTAATTAGTGTGCGTTGCTCGCGTTACCCCGTCCCCCGCCGAAAGTGGCAGACTTTTGCGCAAGGGAAATAGAGCGCGTGTCCACTCCTGTTGGTTTAATGCTCTAAGATCGCCATAGAATAATGCTATGGGACAATTTTGAAGCCAAAAATTAAATGCAAACAGAATAATGCATTCGTTGAATTTATTTCAGATCACAGACAGGTCGTGGCTGATCGCTTACGGAGCGAAACCGGCGCCAGAGGGCCTGCTAGTGTCCACTCTTGGATTGAGAGCACCCTCAAGGCAAGGCATGAAACTTAAATGTGTTGCTGCTATTGGCACGCATAGACGGGAAAGAACTATTACTATAGGTAGGTATTTTTACGGCTCAGGCGCAAATTACCAGAATCTCTAAATACCAGATTCGAAAATTACCAGACTCGCAAAACATCAGATACGCTAAATAACAGAAATACCTACAGTCAAGTTCTGATAATAGACTATCCTGTATTGGGAACTATTTCTAGAAAGAGGCATGTTTACAGGATGTACCTAAAACTTAAGAAGTGTGCCGTTTTTTGTTCTGGCCAAAAGAAAAATTTGAAAACGTAGAAAAAGATGAAAAGATTAATAAAATTTTAACTGCTAGCATTAACAACGAAATCGAGATGGAAGTCTGTCTTCAAAGATTGGAGCGATAGTAGCGTCAGCACGAGAAAAAAATAATGGGTTTCTTTCTTTTCAGTTTTGTTCAGACAGACGGGCTTTTTTGATTTTTAATGATAAAGGTATTTGTCTCTACTTTTGTTTTTAACTGTACCTACATAATGTTATTTTGCGTTTCTGGTGTTTTGTGAATCTGGTATTTAGACTAGTATTTTGCGCCTAAGCCATTTTTACATTTATTGCCTAAAATGCCTAAATAGGTACCTATTAAGTAATAGTGTCCAGAAGCACGGTTTTCCTTTATCAATTCTAGTACCAGTAGAGAGTAGGTACCTGAAGTAGTTACTCAAGTTACCACGCGCACTAACTTTGCAACTTTACTACACGCTACTAGATGGCGCTTTATCAGTAGAAAAAACCGACTTCGAACAATATACAATGATAAAACTTAATTAGGTACCTGTAATGTGCATAGTACCTACTTTAATTCTTTGGACATTTTTGTATGATAATTTGATAGGTAAAATATAATATCATTGCCCAGTACTAATACCTACACTTATCTTGTTTTACAGAAATAAACTCATCAAGTTGGATGAAGTCGTTTAGTTTGCTATTCTTGATAACAGTGAACATTGTTTGTGTTAAGATATCGTGATAGTTCATACAATTGTAATAGCTACCTAATTTTGTAAATATATATTATTCGTTTACAAATACTTCTTTTAGTTTTCTCATTAGCCAACCAAAATGTCTCCACTGCGCTTGAGGGAATGCAAGTCTGTGGATCCAGAACTGGTGGACACCATCACAAAAAGTGGTGTCATGATGGCGGTTTTATGAGATGCTTTTCCTTCATGCCCCGCTTAAAAGACCCGGGATTAAAATTGGAAGAAAGCACATATACCTATTAGTAATGTTCATGGTTTTGATTAGTTACAAGTATGAAGGTAGGTTCTACTAAACCGTTTGATTTGAGACTTTAAATTCCACTGCGAATGGGTGGAACAAATAATAAGCACAATACTTCAGAACATTTTAATATGTAATCACTTATTATAACAATATACAAAAGAACGAAAATAAAGTTTTCTCTATGTTCGAATTTAAAAGTAAGTGTATTAAATTTAAGAATCATAATATCTAACATATCAATCTGCTAAAATATCTAAATATAAATAAAGTCGTCGCACAAACAAACCGTATAGCTTGTGGTTATAGGTTTAGATAGAGGGCGCTTTTCATTAACTATTCGTATGCTGTTCGATGTCCTACCTAAGTTCGAATTCCTACAGCAGTGTTACCTCTTACGTTGATGTGTTGTTTGCTATTACTAAAAATGTTAAAGTAATTAAATATTTAAGAAACTAATTATCAAGTCTGATCTGTCGAAGTTCAACTTACACGAATAGATCAAACAAAGAGACTAATTAAATTACTATAATTGCTCTGAATAGCTACTATAAGCCCTGAGCAATAATGTTTTCTTATTCAGACTAAAAAAGCGTGTGATTTTCGTCATAGCGAAATTTCGTCAAGAATAAGAGGGTACGGTACATTGGTTTAATTTTGCGACAAACTTTACATAAAAATAAAAACAATAATCTTATTTGTAGTCATATATACAGCATACAAGCATATATTAAATTAAAATGCGTGCCAATATCACAAGAAAATGGTGAATTTAAATAACAAAAGTGTTTACTTAAACATCGAAATATTTTTCAAACCCTGTTGCCTAATGTGACAAAAATGAAAGACGTTGAAAATATCTTTAATATTTTTTCATTACAATACGTTACTCGTACTACTAAGAATTATTATAAACTTTTGGAGTAAAGGTAACTAGAATATTAAAATTTTGGAACTATAGTAGTGATTTTATTGTAACAAATTTGAAACATCACACGTATACACATAATTTTGGTATCGCACAATAAACGTGCGCATATTTATTTTACTAACACGATAAATATTGTTTGTAAATACAGGGCTAGGCAAAAAGCTTCAAGTACGCATTTAAAGTAATTCTTGTCTTATTTAGGTAATGGTTAAGAGCATTTATATGCCATAATTTAGGTTAAAAAAAGCATAGAACAGTAAACTTGTTTTGGTGCAAACAAAATTATCAATTTATTGAATTATTTAACTACTTTGGATGGATTTACATGAAGCATTTCAAAATAGGTCCACTATCAACTAATGATATTATAAGATGAAAATAGTCACACAAGTATTACTTACAAATATCTATAGAATTAATGTTAAGTTTTGATAAGTACCTTAATTTAAGATATCTATCGAGAGAATAGGTACTATATGTTGACACTAGCATAGTACATTGTTATACAACCAGTGTGTGACATAATCTCTTTTAATACCATTGCTTTCCATGCACTATCAACATCTGTTGAACCTAACTACTAAGCAATATTTGCACATTTCAGATTATAAATAGAAGGCAAATTAATTTGCAAATTTTACATGTATGAAGGTGATACAATTTTATCTAGGCACTATCAGCATTGGAGTAATGTAGTTACAACTGGATTTAAGACTATCTGTGCTAAATTCATTACAGAATATAAACTATAAGCTGAATATAGAATTGAACATCAATCCATGAATGTGAAATGTATACAGTCTACAATCTATATTATAAAAATAAAAAGAATACATTTGCAACATATTAGGCACTGTGAATAAATTCTAGTACAATACAGCCAATCAAATATTATTTATATTATTTAAATAAGTAAAATGCAATGTTCGAGATAGTTATCCTTCCTGGCCAAAGTCATCCATAAACTTCCTAAGCTTCACCATGTCGTCGTCGTTGACTGTAGGTTTGGATATTGCTAGAGATCGAAGCATGTCAGACATAGTAACTGGAGGTTCGCTTAATTTATCACTTGGGACATCCATCCATGTCATTTCAAGGGCGCCTGCGTCGCCAGGAGAACATGGAGTTAAGAGATCATTGCAAATCACTTTAGGATCAGTTGGACTGGGACCTGTTATTTTTTTGAAGTGTGTTGCAGATTGTACCTTACGTACAGGCTGCATCAAAGCATCACGGACAACAATACATATGTCAGCACCAGAGTAACCTTCAGTTTTAGCAGCAAGAACTTTTAAATCATTTTCAGTGAGCTGGTGCGTCGTATTCCCCAAATGTAGTTTGAGCATATCCAATCGCGCGTGCTCCTCTGGCAAGGCGATATAAATACGTTTCTCAAAACGTCTTCTAATAGCTGCGTCAAGAACCCAAGGAATATTCGTCGCGCCGAGAACTAAAATTCCATCCATATCATTACCAACACCTTGCATTTGTACGAGAAATTCGGTCTTGATACGCCGCGCCGATTCGGACTCATTATCAGACCGCGACGAACAGAGTGAGTCAATCTCATCAATAAAAATGATACTAGGCTTATGTTGTCGAGCCAGTTCGAACAAATTTCTCACTAGTTTTTCAGATTCGCCAAGCCACTTGGAAACAAGATCAGAAGATGAGACAGAGAAGAATGTAGAATTATTTGCTTCAGTTGCAACAGCTTTTGCTAAATATGATTTACCAGTACCAGGTGGTCCAAATAGGAGAATACCCTTCCATGGTATCCTTTTACCTGTGAATAAGTGAGGAAACTTAATGGGTAAAATGACAGCTTCCTTCAATGCTTCCTTAGCTCCTTCTAAGCCAGCAACATCACTCCACTTAACATGTGGCTTTTCTACTACAATAGCACCTTCAAGTTTGCCTTGAAGCTTTTTCTTTTCCGGATCATCCGAATCACTTTCACTATCACTTTTCTTATCTTCACTTTTGGAGTTTGATTCTCCATCTTTGACTGGCTTCTTCTTCTTATCCTTTTTAAGATATTCTTTGAGTTTTTCAGCTCTATCTAAATATTGCAAACATTTTGCTCTGATGCTTTCCTTAGCTCTCTCACCCTGAGCTTCGTACTTCACAGCATGAAGGAAGTATTCAACTCCATGTTCATAAAGTCTCAGAGCTTCCTCATAATTTTTGTTCTTGTCTTCTTCAGTAGCTTTTGTCACTAAGTCAATAGCCTTTTGCAATGTGTTAGAAGATGCCATTCTTGTGGACTACCAGTGATCTGAAAAAAAGACAAAATACTTTTTAAATAATGGTCACAGCAATCTATTGTTGGGCAGGGATGTTTGCTTCTGTATCAAGAGAAATCTCTTCTTTTTCTCTTTTTCTGTATCAAAAAAAAAGTTAATATATTTATTTGCAGCAAAAGTTACATTAAACCAAAAAACATATGATTATGTTTCAAAAACTAGATTAGATTTCACTGCAAGTCTACCCGAGTATTGGCCAATCAGTATTCATTTACACATTTAGTACCTAGTATAGATTCATGGATAAAATTTTGCTATAATGTGTATGTATTGTATAAGTTTACTTTGAGATAAGTAAACCCAACCGCTGAAGTAGCCAATTACTTAATAAAAACAATGTACCAACATTGTTAGTGTCCATAGGCTATGGCAACAACTTACATTCAGATAGATTACAAGTTTGAATGCTATTTTTATTCATTTATATAATCTAACCTTTACAGTTTACAAAATGTATTTAATTTATCAAAACAAATATAACTTCAGTTTAATTATTGTTACATCCAGTAGATACTTCTTTTAATCACTACATATTATAAAACAAATTCGCTTCTCGCTGTCTGTCCCTATGTATGCTTAGATCTTTGGATTTTGATGCTAGTGATTCAAGAGGAAGGTTTAAATGTATAATACATGCAAGATATAGTAGAGAAACACTGGTTATTTTAGTGCTTTCTAATGTAATGCAGGGAGATAGCGGTTGCGGCGGTATATACCGGCTGGGAGCCGCCGGTCTCTAAAGAAAACATGTCTGTATTGTCTAATAACAAAAAAGCTGTGAACATTGTCTAAAAAGGCATTCTGTAGTATATTTAGTATCAGCAAACAGCATAATACCTGTGGGAAGCTGGGACGGGTCGCTAGTTCTTTATGTGAACAACTCACATTTTATTAGAATAACAATATTGAAATAAAATTACATATCATGATGTAATTTAGATAAGAAACCTAAAGGACAACTCTATCTATTCCTGGGGTGTTGTAAAAGGTATGCTTGATGATTTTTAGCTTAGCAGTGTATACTGTGGTCAGAAACACAAGTGTAATGACATCATCCACCCATCATTTTACAAAAGCTTTATATACAGCAAAGGTTGTCTTCACTGATGATAAATTTAAAATCAATTGAAGCATCAAGACTTTACATACCATTACTGATTTAAATTTTCTGCCATTTCTGTCATAGGTTGTTTGATAGAGTTATAATTTCTCATTTAACTTCTAAGTTATAGAGTAAAGCAATATTGAGGCAAAATGTGATAAAATAAGGGAATACAGGTTTATAAGCCAGATAAATAGGTATAATAATACAAAAATAACTATTATTGTTAACTTTGTAAGTATTCTTTAGTGCTAGAACAATGGAATTTATTAAGCAAAAAAATAAATCGGAAACCTTAGTTAAAATATTAGAGCATGATTATATTATTGGCCAGTATTAATTGAAAACTGACCATATGATTAATTTGTCAATGCTAAATAAAAATAAAATAAATAGTAAATAGTAATACAGACAATCATTTTTGTGAGTATGATTCTAAATTTTAATCACATGAGTGATTCTGTACTTTTTAAGAGACTACTTTTACACTAGTAAATTATCCCATACAGCGTCATGTAACACCTAAAATTGAAAGAAAGTTAGAGACATATTTGCTATGCACAAAACATTATAACACACAACAGAGAGTTACTGGTGATGTTACCTTCTTAACCATTACACTACTTGTACAGTCTATTGAATGAGGAAAGGCATTAGAACATTACTAATGACCCCATGTTCATCAGCTTTTACTTGATGAATTATTATAGGGTAACACTATCAGTGTTCACTCCAGATTTATTGCACTTTAGTTTGGTCACTATTTAGAAAAAAGCTTATTGACTACAAGGCTATTATTTCATAATATGTAATAAGAGTAACAGTTACATATTAGGTACATACAATGAAATCCATCATAGAAGTGTACACTTCCAAAACATTATCACTGTTATTGTATAAATATGAAACACTAAATGTATGCCAGCAAATCTGAGTATTCAAGTATTCGGATTCACACAAGACACAACTGTTTTAAGTCATTAAGTGAGTAATTAGTCAAGGAGGAAAATATGTTGAATAAGAACATGTAGTGATACAAACATTTTAGAAAGATGTTTACGCCTCATGGCCTGGTTTATCACCACACATAAGCAATTTAGCGCAATATTTAGTAAAACTGTAAAACTATGTTGTATATTGTATGTAAGTTCATATGAACGGTGTTTGGCTTTGACCAATGACGAATTCGGTAGAGAAATGAGATCACGGACGAAACGACCAAGGAATGTAGGCCTTACAGGCCTTACATAGAGCTAAGTTACAATATAATAAGTCCTTACCATCCACAGGCGTCTCAACTTGCTTTATGGTAAGCAATAAAAGCTTTCTTTTGTACGTAAATCACATAAATTGCGACGAAAATTGCAAATTACCAATTCAATGAAATCGTCGTTAGTCACATAAATTGACAACTGAAACCATATGTTGCCATAAGCGAAAAGAATATTTTCTATACGTTTTAAATACTATCTATAAGCCATTTGAAGCATTGCTGACTTTAACCCACATAACTTAAAACTGAATTTGTTTATTTATATTATAAATATTTTAAATATTTTCCAGTTTCGTGCTCTACATTTTTCTTATTTCAATGGAAAATGTTACTAGGTGTGGAGTAACACTCAAATCAAATCAAATCAAATCATTTATTACTTTGCGAATATGGGTATATATAAGTGTTCTTAAATAAATTATGGTACATTTAGCTTAGAGCATTAAACCAACCGGAGAGGCCACTGACAGGCGTACCCCTCTGCCAAAGGTACCAGCCCACCGGTCATACCCGTTATATAAAACTAGTTGACGCGCGTTCCGCAATCCGCATCATAAGTCACTCATCAGTGCATGCCTAATAGCGTCTCAATAGAAATGCCGAATTGCAGTGTATTTTGGTGTAAAAAGCGTTCAGCGACATCAAGTCTACAAAAGGATAATATTACATTCCACCTGTAAGTATTATTTTGTTCTAATATTATTAAACAAGGCATTAAATTAGCAATTTAACCAAATAAAATGCTAATCAACAAGTGTTGCCAGGCTTATCATCAATACTCCAATCTGGGGTAATATTTTAAGTTGAATTAACATAAAAACTAACCTTTCCTTTTTTATATCTCGCCTTGTTGACATAATATCTAATAAGTTTCATTTTGGATGTACATTATTGGGTCACCGTTCCCATATTTATTTATTTTTAATTAAAACCAATGTTTTTTTTACCAAGTAATGCACAAAATAATATTAAATGAACAAGTAAAATGAGATTATAAATCCAAATGTACAAGATTAGTGCACTTTATTCCGAAAGATAATTGCTCATTTCTTACAAAAATAAGCGTATTTATTTTTAAGAAACTGGTCACACTTTAACATAATTAGAGATGAGACAGTTTAATCACGATATCGATATTGGTTTTCCAGTATTAAATTAATTTTTGTTACTATGTAATCAGAACAAAATCCTCCAATTACAAGCTCTGCTTAGTTGGAACGAAATTTAATAGCAACAGACAATTAATTCAAAGTATTATTTGGTTTGAATATACATACATACTTAGGAATAATACACGTAAAATTGACACGTAATAATTAATTACAATCTTTAATCCACACTAGAACAAATTTCAACAGGTGGTGGTTATTGAACATACATCCTTGTGCGCAGTAGTAAAATAAAAAAAAGAGTGGGTACCCATGTAGGCACGTAAGAAGTTATACTTCTTTGGCATAACAATCCAAAAATACCAAATAATAATACAACGCATACATACATAAACATTTGAATTGATATAAACGCCAATATATTTTTTATTTATTTACACAGATTATTTGTACTGATACGACACACAAAGATCCGCAACTAACTTCAGTGTGTAAAAGGTTCGCAACTAACTTCAGGGTGTTGCTTTTTTCTGTCGGTGTGCGCGCGCATCGTAAAAATTCTCACTCTCATCATTTTTCCCAATCGCGCCAAAAAAAGTATAACTTCAAAAAAAAACGGCTAAATGCCAAGACTCGCGCGCCGAGGGTTCCGTACTATCAGGGATCGGCAGTATTGAATAAACATTAGTAAACATAGTAGGAGAGCCCGACCGCATAACCAGATTTGTTTGTCGAACAATGTTTAACAAATAAATTTAGCCCGACCGTATGACGGGCTTTTTTGATAATAATTACAAAAAAGTGTGCTAGTTAGAAACACTGTTTTATTCTTCCTGTAATATTGACATAAACATGAATTAACAGAATTACTTCTAGTTAATTCATGTTTATGAACTATTTACTTTACTTTCATCTATTTCAAAGTGCTTAAATAAAAAAAAACCTTAAAATTATAATAGATTATTATTACCTAAAACTGTTTTATATAATATAAGATAATGCTCATTTTAATAAGCAAACATAATAATCATGAAAATAATTAAATCTTTCGCGTACTTATATGAAATCCTAAACATCGATACTAAATATCGACAGAGTCAAGCTCTAACTGTTTTACGCTAAGGAAGCGTAAACTGATAGATGTACCTGTGTGTGAATGTGATTGTGTGTGTTTAGTTTAAGCTAGTGTGTAATAATTTTATTGTGTGCGTGTATAACGACGCGATTTAAAAATGCATTAGTAGTTAACATTGTAATTAGTGTGCGTTGCTCGCGTTACCCCGTCCCCCGCCGAAAGTGGCAGACTTTTGCGCAAGGGAAATAGAGCGCGTGTCCACTCCTGTTGGTTTAATGCTCTAAGACATTTAGCCATATCCTACCACGGCATGCAAAAACAATACATCACACATGTCATGTTACAATTAATTACATTTGTCATCCAAAGAGTGGCTTTAAGTTAGAAAATTTGTCATTTAAATAGTCTTTCAAGCTGTAATAACATTTATTAACTAAAAGGCTCTTTAGATTTTTCTTAAATAAAGTGATATTCATTGCTCTTATTTGCTTTGGTAATTATTAAAAATTGCAGGACCCATATGAAACACACTTTTATGCATTAGCGTTGTATGGGTTCGGCGCACACAGAGACGAAATTCATCACGTTGTGGCCTATTGTTGGCCTTTGAGGGCAATGTAAATAAGTTTTGGTTGATCTTAACAAATATTGAGTTTTTAAAGTATAGTAGTCTTAACTTTATTAAAGTATAGTATCTAATATATAAAATTCTCGTGTCACGGTGTACGATATTGAACTCCTCCGGAACGGCTTGACCGATATTCGTGAAATTTTGTATGCATATCGGCTAGGGTTGAGAATCGGACAACATCTATTTTTCATCCCCCTATATGTTAAGAGTGGTCTGAAAAGGGATGAAAACGATTGTATGAAACTTCTTCATAGTTTTGAAATTTTGTTTTGGAATACTTCTAATAAAATAAAAAAACCTCATAATTTTTTTTTAATTGGGTCGGATTTAGAGGGATAAAATATAATATGGAAAGATCTTTGCTTTTGCAGTTATCGGCTTGAAAATTGAAGAGAGGGGGAAGGGAGGGGGGCGAGAGAGAAGTGAGGGAGAAGAAAGGGGAAGTGAGAAGGAAGGGAGGGGAAGGGAGAGGGAAGGAAAGGGCAAGTGAGGGGGAAGGACGGGGGCAGCGAGAGGGAAATAAGGGGGAAGTGAGGAGGAAGTAAAGAGGAAGTGAGGGGGAAGCGAGGTGGAAATGAGGGAGAAGCCAGGGAAAGGCAGAGTGAAATGACGGGAAAAGGACAGGGGAGGGAGGAGGAGAGGAAGGGAAGGGAGAAGCGGAATGGGAAAAGTGGGGAGTGAGGGGGAGAGGGAGGGAGGGGAGAAGCGGAATAGGAGGAGTGGGGAAGAAGGGGGATGGGAAGAGTGGGGAAGAAGGGAATAGGGGAAAGTAGTGAAAAGTTTACGGGGGATATCTGTAGGTAGGTGAAAGAGGGTTTGTAGAATGGGAGATTAGAAATATCTATTTATATAAAAATACATCAATATTTCCCTTGGTCACGGCATCACGCGTGAACGACTGGACCGATACCGTTAATTCTTTTTTTGTTGTGTTTGTTAATGTCAGGAGAAGGTTCTGCGAAAAATTAGGTAATAATTAAGACAGGGCAACTTCTGTCGGGTCCGCTAGTAAATGTATAGAAATACACTAGTTTTGTTTAATTCAAAAATACCAAGTGGTTAAGATTTTACAGGCATTTGAGTTTGTCGTGAATATCGAGTGCCACAAGCAGGCGCACGACAGCAGCGTGACGTCACAGGGCAACTCGCTATCGCGCTCTGTGGCCGGTGTATGCAACTTACGCATACAGTGGCTAGATTTTGCTATTTTGTTCGCGCATTATTCTGCTATTCCTTCCATAATTTTTATTAAGAGTGTCAGTGTGTATTTAATAATGAAATACCTGCCACGCCACGGAAGAAGGTCAGTCGGGTACTTTACTAAAAATAGATGGACATTATGGCTGCTGAGTATTTTTCCAAGAATATTGAAATGCGAGGAATAAAAGTACAAAAGTTGATCTACATAAATACCTGTTTACCGCATAATTACCTACCTAACTATTAAAATCAATTAGGCTACCTACTGGTGCCTACAATATTTAGGTACATAAAATAGGTACCTAACTATATATCGTTGCCTTATGTAAGTCGTAAATATTTTGTATTAGGTAGGTAAGTAGATATATTATGATCCACATTTTTTCTATTTTTATCACCCTATCCTATTGGCTGAACTGCACATAAACGAACGAACTTTCGCATGTAAAATTATTAGTAGGATTAGTAGGATTTACTCGTTTAATGGATGATCATAGATTTATTATAATTAATATTCTGGCCGTATCGAAGAATAACTAAATACTTAAATAAATGGATTACGAATACATTGAGTAAAACAGTACAAATAGTAGGTAAGTACAAAGAATTACAAAGAACTTGTTTTGACATAGGCAAATAGAACACGTAAGTAGTGTTTTTTTGAATATTTATTATTTGTTAAGTACTTAGGTATTTTAAATTCGTTAAAAATAAATTTTTTTGGTGCATTGATAATGATCATGTTCGTACATTTTGTGTGCCAAAATGTACACATCATTTTCTTGTGTTTATATCTCATTTAACAGTACTAAACGTGACTAAACTACAAACGTCAACCGGGAGCGTGCGGCGGTGTTGCGCTATGACGTCACAGCAGCAAATCTGCACAGGCAAAATCTATCCGAGCACACGTGTTTTTAAAATTCAATATGTATCTCGAAAACTATTGGATGTATCGAAATAATTTTTTCACACGTATTTTTTATTTTTATTAGAGAATATAGAGAAAAATTAAAAATAGGTAACATTCTTCATTGCGATATCGTAAATTGATAATTGCTGTAATTTAGGTAAAACAAAGAGTCAACAGTGGCGCAGTTCTTAATTTACTTAATGTTATTATTTTAGATTCGGTACTTATAAATAGTATAATAAGGTAATAATTAATAATGGTTTCTGCTTGTTCGCGCGAACGGCAAACGTGGATGACTAAGACATCAGACGTACTTACAAGTAGATTTATAAACTATTCATAGTGTATTATTATTATTATCTATGAACTATTCCATTTTTTAGATAAATTTGGTAGGTACAAATTAATGTTGGTGAGTACCTACATAATTAAAAATGGTAAATTAAACTTAAATGTACTATACTTGCGTGTGTGTCAGTACCGCAGCGATGACAATCACAACGATTACGACAAACTATGAACGGTACCTACTAGGTACCTACGTAAACTTTAACTCACATCAAGCTAATGATCAATTTCAATCCTCGTACATTGCAATTGCTTTAAGATATTAGCTAGGCGCTCACTTGTATTGTTTAAAATTTGTAATACAGAGGGAAACGCCAGACCTACCTCATAATAATATAGATAATGACTGAAAAAAATTCTGTGCAAGTATCCTACAGCCTTAGAGCATTAAACCAACCGGAGAGGCCACTGACAGGCGTACCCCTCTGCCAAAGGTACCAGCCCACCGGTCATACCCGTTATATAAAACTAGTTGACGCGCGTTCCGCATCATAAGTCACCTATCAGTGCATGCGTAATAGCGTCTCAATAGAAATGCCGATATGCAGTGTATCAAGTCTACAAAAGGATAATATTACATTCCACCTGTAAGTATTATTTTGTTCTAATATTATTAAATAAGGCATTAAATTAGCAATTTAACCAAATAAAATGCTAATCAACAAGTGTTGCCAGGCTTATCCTCAATACTCCAATCTGGGGTAATATTTTAAGTTGAATTAACATAAAAACTAACCTTTCCTTTTTTATATCTCGCCTTGTTGACTTATCTAATAAGTTTTATTTTGGATGTACATTATTGTGTCACCGTTCCCATATTTATTTATTTTTAATTAAAACTAATGTTTTTTTTACCAAGTAATTCACAAAATAATATTAAATGAACAAGTAAAATGAGATTATAAATCCAAATATACAAGATTAGTGCACTTTATTCCGAAAGATTATTGCTCATTTCTTACAAAAATAAGCGTATTTATTTTTAAGAAACTGGTCACACTTTAACATAATTAGAGATGAGACAGTTTAATCACAAATATCGATATTGGTTTTCCAGTATTAAATTAATTTTTTTTTATTTGTTTTAGATTTTCAAAAGAAGCAGCGCCTCGAGTCGCTTGGGTCCAATATTGTAGGAACCATATAAGTGGGTTCCTAAGCGTACAAGTATCTGACTAATAGCTTAAAAGACAAAGCCTTCTGTGCTGCCAGCACTGCTACCTCCTCCCTACCCCCCAAGCGGCGGAGAGCTCAGTTTTTAGCAAGTAAACTCGCTGTGCGCTACCTCCTCTCATTGCATTACTTAGGATTAGTTAAACTAGATTTATAAGGTTAATTTAAATTGCACAGTTTTTCAGTATTTTATTATACCTACTTAAATAAAGACTTTCTGAAATATATTCTGTTGTTTTTTTGTTATCTAAACAGATAAAATATCTCTCTAATAAAAATCTACTCATACATTCTCATGTCAGTGTCTTGTTATTATGTAATCAGAACAAAATCCTCCAATTACAAGCTCTGCTTAGTTGGAACGAAATTTAATAGCAACAGACAATTAATTCAAAGTATTATTTGGTTTGAATATACATACATACTTAGGAATAATACACGTAAAATTGACACGTAATAATTAATTACAATCTTTAATCCACACTAGAACAAATTTCAACAGGTGGTGGTTATTGAACATACATCCTTGTGCGCAGTAGTAAAATAAAAAAAAAGAGTGGTTACCCATGTACGCACGTAAGAAGTTATACTTCTTTGGCATAACAATCCAAAAATACCAAATAATAATACAACGCATACATACATAAATATTTGAATTGAAATAAACGCCAATATATTTTTTATTTATTCACACAGATTATTATTTTGTACTGATACGACACACAAAGATCCGCAACTAACTTCAGTGTGTAAAAGGTTCGCAACTAACTTCAGGGTGTTGCTTTTTTCTGACGGTGTGCGCGCGCATCGTAAAAATTCACTCTCATCATTTTTCCCAATCGCGCCAAAAAAAGTATAACTTCAAAAAAAACCGTCTAAATGCCAGTAGGACTCGCGCGCCGAGGGTTCCGTACTATCAGTGATCGGAAGTATTGAATAAACATTAGTAAACATAGTAGGAGAGCCCGACCGCATAACCAGATTTGTTTGTGGAACAATGTTTAACAAATAAATTTAGCCCGACCGTATGACGGGCTTTTTTGATAATAATTACAAAAAAGTGTGCTAATTAGAAACACTGTTTTATTCTTCCTGTAATAGTGACATAAACATGAATTAACAGAATTACTTCTAGTTAATTCATGTTTATGAACTATTTACTTTACTTTCATCTATTTCAAAGTGCTTAAATAAAAAAAAACCTTAAAATTATAATAGATTATTATTACCTAAAACTGTTCTATATAATATAAGATAATGCTCATTTTAATAAGCAAACATAATAATCATGAAAATAATTAAATCTTTCGCGTACTTATATGAAATCCTAAACATCGATACTAAATATCGACAGAGTCAAGCTCTAACTGTTTTACTCTAAGGAAGCGTAAACTGATAGATGTCCCTGTGTGTGAATGTGATTGTGTGTGTTTAGTTTAAGCTAGTGTGTAATAATTTTATTGTGTGCGTGTATAACGACGCGATTTAAAAATGCATTAGTAGTTAACATTGTAATTAGTGTGCGTTGCTCGCGTTACCCCGTCCCCCGCCGAAAGTGGCAGACTTTTGCGCAAGGGAAATAGAGCGCGTGCCCACTCCTGTTGGTTTAATGCTCTAAGCCTACAGCAGATAAGAACGTTTGGATATTATGAAACTTAAACCGTGGTGGCTTTGACCGGTACCTAACAGGTAGCAAAGACGTGCATAATTGCTGCCTAAAACATTATACTTACCTAGTACTTAGAAGGGTAATCTATACATATAATAAAAATGTAACCGGTCGCTGTCTGTACATGGAAGATATATGAGAAAAATATTATTGGGACCTTTATAAACGCAAATAGAACCCAAAACAATGATTGTTAAAATTTTTGTCTGTTTGTCTGTTTGTCTGTTAGTCTGTTTGTCTGTTTGTCTGTGCGTTTGTTCACGCTAATCTCAAAAACGGCTTATCCGATTTATATATGGTTTTCACCGATACATTGTGGTAAGCTTCACTTAACATTTAGTGTTTGTTTCATGTCAATCGGTTCATAAATAAAAAAGTTATGCCAATTTAATGAATCACATCGAACATTCGTTAATTTACTACGAAATCTTATAGAAGCAGAGATTTTAACAGGTTGCGGAATAGTGATTGTTGATAGTGAGTGCTGATAGTGTTTTTATTCCTCTCTAAACAATATTTTGTTTAGTTTTAAACGAGTCCAGTTTCCAGTGAGCCTATGTTTTGCGATGACTAATTAATAAAGCCCAAGGTAAGACACTAAAAGTTGTGGGTGTGGATCTAATTATTAGCTGTTTTTCGCACGGTCAGCTTTATGTGGCTCTATCACGTGTTAGCATTCCTAGCAGCCTGTATGCTTTGATCCCTGATGGCTATACGTCTAATCCATACATCCATATATTATAAAAGGCTTTGTCCTAACTGACTGACTGACTGACAGACAAAGTACAGCCTAAACCGCTGGTCGTAGCGACTTGAAATTTGGAGAGTGTGTTTGTATTAAAGTCTAGAAGTGGACTAAGAAAGGGATTTTAAAAATTCAACCCTACAGTGTATGAAAAGGGAAGAAAACGATTGTATGAAACGTCTTCATTTTTTAACTTACAGCTTTGAAATTTTGTTTTGGAATAATTTTACTTAAGTAAAAAATACTCTCATTTTTTTTTTTAACTGGGGTGGATTTATGTGGGTAAAATAAGAGATGAAATATTGTATGGAAAGATCTTTGCTTTTGAAGTTGGTGACTTGAATATTGGAGGGTGGGGGAGGAAGAGAAAAGGAAGGGAGAAGTAAGGAGAAAGTGCGGGGGTAGTGAGGGGGAAGTGTGAAATCGACTGCCTCTGTATTTCGGTGGTGCTGTGTACGGACTGCCACGCAGAGGTTGCGGGTTCGATTCCCGCTCAGTGCAAATGTTTGTAGCATGAACATGTTTATTTGCTTATTGGTGTTTCTATGTATAATATGTATGTATTTACAAAAATAAAAGTGTTTAAGTATTTTTATCCGTATTCTAGAACCCATAATACAAGCATATAATATGCTTACTTTGGAACTAGATAGCGTTTTGTAAAAAAAAAAAAAGAAAAAGAGAACTCAGGGGGATGTGAGGAGGCAGTGTGAAGGGCAAGTGAGAGGTAAGTGAGAAGAAAGTGAGGGGGACGTAAGGAAAAGTGAGGAGTCAGTGAGTGGTAAGTGAGGGGTGAGTGTGTGGGAAGTGAGGGAAAGTGAGGGGAAGTGTGGGGAAAGTGAGGGAGATGGGAGGGAGACGGGAAGGGACGGGAAGGGGAGGGGGACAAGAGGGAAAAGGGGGAGAGGAAATGAGGGAAAGGGGAAAGTTATCGTAGTGAAAATTTGCCTTTGTGTATTGTATATTGTTTTACGCGGGTTGTCTTTAGGTTAGAGAGTGAGATTAGAAATAGCATGCAAAACAGTATTTAAACAATATAAAAATGTCCATTGGAGAAACTATATTCATGCGAGCGAAGGTCACTCACTCACTCACTTATCACGAAATCTCAGAAACTACAAGTGCTAGGAGTTTCAAACTTTGGAAATAGGTGCTCTCAAAGACGGGATTTTGCGAAATTCATTTCCCTGGATTATAAAGGGGAACTAAATTTGTATAAAGCTTCTATAGTTTTTAAACGGGAGTTTTGATAATACGATTTCCAAACTAGGAACTATTCTTATTAAGTGGGAAAATAGGAGTGGTAAGTTTCGTTAAATATCGCAAAACTTCGTCTGTTTTAGTGGTAGCGGGTGAATAGATTTAAATCGGATTCGCCTTAGAGACGGATTATACTGATATTTATTACTAATACAATGTACGATTGCCGTAAGATTAGGTAAGAAATATTCTCATACAGGCCACATCTGAATTTTCACGCGAACGAAGTCGCGGGCAACAGCTAGTTTTTTAATATGTTTGACAGGATAATATTAGAACATCAGACCATCCGTTGCCACTAGCCATTATGGTCTCGCCAGACGCTCAGTACCGTCTCTACCATAAGGGCACACCGGGCACGTGCCCGAGGCTCCCATCCTCAGGGAGGCCCCGAAGGACCCATATTTTTTTCAGACATTCTCTTTTGACAGACAGATTTTTTTGTTGGAAACATTACATTTTATTCCCAAAATAAAACCACAGCTCTAAATCATATAATCGAAATAATTGCTAAACTTAGAAATAAATATGGAAGGTAAGGATTTTTTTCTCTCAATCTGCTTTTTCCGAATTTGGCACGCGCCATCATATTAAAAATATGGCGCCAGAAAGAAGTTTTTTGATAATATCTCTTACTCATTTCATGATGTTGAGATTATGTGCTCGATGTATAAAAAAATTGCTCTATCGGTAGTGTATAGATATTTAAAAACAATTGTCAAAAAAAATAATTCAGCGAAGTATTTACTAGGTAGGTGCTATTAGATTATATTAGTAGCGTAGATTCTACGCCAGATCTATCACGTTGACCTATTCATTTTCACCAAAAAATCAACAGCATAAATATAATTAATGATAGGATTATATTATGTATTTGATTACCCATAATAAATGAATATAGTAGAAAACTAACTGTTTAAGGGTTCAACCATATCTGACAGAACGAAATCACATTTGTGCCTGTGCTACATCGTTTTTGTTTTTACTGCATCATAACAAGTAATAACCACGATATATTGTCCATCGACGTTTTATTGTTATATAGATGACAGCACTGAGGATACGTATCATACGGGTCAGGTGAATATCCCTCGTTGTAGTCACTTCGTAATTTCAAACACATAGTCCTTACAACACCTGAAATCCTTAGAATTCTTGGAATCGACATCTCCAGTGACGTCTAATTTCGCAGACATATTTTTTTTTAATTTGACGGCTACAACCAAGCTGGTATTCAAAAAGCTCGGTGTACTCAGTAGGACGAAGCGGTACTTCACTGCGGAGCAAAGACTATTGCTTTACAAAGCTAAAGCAGGCGCGGACTAAAGTTTGTTCACATATGGAGTACTACTGCCATCTTTGGGCAAATCTTTGTCCAAAAATGTACTAATGTATTCCAAGCTTATAGGCGGTATTGAATCACTAGGCTTCAGGCGAGACTTTGCTTCCTTACGTGTATTCTACCATCTGTACCATCGGCTGTGTTCTGAAGATTGTTTAAGATGGTGCAAACGGCTTTCATCCTCACACTCTAAAACTCTTACTCTACGGGTCCCGTACGGAAAGGTTTCAGAGAAACTTTTTCCCTCGAACGATAAGGTTGTGGAATGCACTCTCCGTCAAGATTTTCCCGAGAGACTACAACACTGGCAGGCGCGTCAGCGTTCCGTCACTACTCAGTGTGCAAACGCATTTTGTTTGTATTGCTCGTCGATTTCTCCGCATGCTGTCGCATTCTCACTCTCTCTTTCTCGCTCTCTACAGAAAAGTCTAGAAACATAGGAAAATGCGGTTCCTTGCCTAAGTTTAATAAATAAAACTAGGCAATTCTACATAAGTAGGTACGTCATAATATAAAATCTGAGTTTTAGATAAAGTTGCTTGGTCAACTATTTAAAGATGTTTCTCAAACGGCCAGACAGTTTCAAAGTTCTAACACTCTCCCAGAGAAGAGTAGAAGGTCAGCTTCATCGCTACTCCAGTTCGTAACTTCATTATCGTCTTCTTCTTCAGTTTCTGTAAAAAGCTGTCTTACTCATCGCTCCTTGTTCGACCCTATAGCTGACCTAGCTAGCGAGAGGCTAGTACCTATTTCTATAATTATAAATACATAGGTAATTCTTGCAAATGCCGTAAGAGGTTAGCGTTAATTGTAAACTAAATTTCTACTGTTCTTGTTTTAATTGACTTTACAAATGCCTTCAACACCGTCGGTTACGATATCCTACTGTCCGTCCTTTCCTATTTTATGATCTCGACTGAAGCACTTGAATGGTTCTCAAATTATCTTCAGGGACGCCAGTAGTCTGTTCGCCTTGGTGAATCTTCATCGAACTGGCGAAATCTCAGCGCAGGCGTTCCTCAAGGCGGTATTCTCTTTCCTTTATTATTTTCAATATTTATAAATCTTGTAACCCTAAACCTTCAGTGCTCGTATCATCTGTACGCCGATGACTTGCAGCTTTACGCACAAGAGAGTGTTGATAGAGTACATCTGGCTGTTAACAAAATAAACAGTGACCTAGATACCATCAAAGCCTGGTCGGATAGGTTTGGCTTGGTGGTTAATCCTAACAAATGTCAGGCTATCATTGTTGGCAGCCAACGCATGATTAATAAACTAGATTTTTCTGCGATTCCACCAGTAGTATTTGACAGTTCAGTAATAGCACTGAGTCCAGCGGTCAAAAACCTTGGCTTGTACATTGACTCGACACTGAACTGGCAAGCTCAAATAACAAATGTTAGCCAACGAGTCACCAATACTCTTCGTGCTCTCTATCGCTTGAAAAATTATCTTTGAATCAAAATCAAGGTTATGCTTGTACAAACTTTAGTGCTTCCAATAATTGACTATGGTGACGTGTGCTATCTTGACCTGAATGCAGATCTCATCAATAAGCTAGATCGTCTTCTTAATATATACACTTATATACAATAATTACAACATAACTAAAACTGTCCTACCCAATTTGTTACCACCATACAAACCGCGAGAGGGGCCTGGTGACGTGTAACACAGATTTAGCGATAAATCTACAACATGCACCAGACTCTCACAAAGTTTTGTGATGACTTTGTTTTGTTAGTAAGTACTTATTTTAAGTTATTGTACAGAACTTTGTGTAGAGGAAATAAATAATTTTTTAATTTTTTTAATTTTTAATTTTTAATAACTGCATTCGATTCATTTTTAACCTTCGCAAGTATGACCATGTGTCTTCATTTCGCTCACAACTAAATTGGTTGCCTATACGTCAGCGTCGATGTTTACGTACTCTTACTACTCTCTTTTCATTTCTAAAGTCTTCTTATACTCCTTCATACTTAATGAACTATTTTGAGTATTTACATATGACCCACGATCGCAATCTTCGCTCTTCAAACAATCAAATACTCTTATGCCCTTCACATAATTCTAATTTCGTTGGCTCCTCTTTCCGTGTTCAATCTGTTCTTCTATGGAATGCGCTCCCTCCCGAGATCAGGATGTCCACAAACCGTTTGACATTCAAGATGAGGGTGAAACAGCTCCTTGCAAAAAATTTGGCAGAATCATCACAATAGCTTAGTATTTATTTATGTATGTATATATTGATAGATATTTATTTGTTGTTAGGGTTATGTATTTATATACTTTCTTTATATATTATGTATATCTTATACTTATATGTATCAAGTATTAATATTTTCAGTTTGATTGCTACTTCAAATGCACGTACTTTGTTTTATCTCTGCATCACCCTGTGAGGTTGACTGGTAGAGAATGCCTTTGGCATTAAGTCCGCCTATATACTCTGTATATGAAGTCATAAATAAATAAATAAATAAATAAATTTAATTTTAGTTATTTATTTTCTAAGCATTGCAGAAATGAGCTTATAGAACACAACCAAGCCGTTGCCGACCATGTAGGGAGAAGGGGATGACTAAAGAAAAGGGAAGGGACCGTGGAAGTAATAGGATCGATCTTCTATTAGAGGATAGTACTTCCCCGGACGATCCGGCCCATTCATGCTGAAACCAGCGTGGATCTACTACCGTATAATGACGGTATTTTGTATTTATGACGGTTATACCTACCTACTTTCCACACCTCACCGGTTGGTCTGGCACTTCATGCCTTAGAGCATTAAACCAACTGAAGAGGCCACTGACAGGCGTACCCCTCTGCCAAAGGTACAAGCCCACCGGTCATACCCGTTAAATAAAACTAGTTGACGCGCGTTCCGCATCATAAGTCACATAACAGTGCATGCGTAATAGCGTCTCAATAGAAATGCCGAATTGCAGTGTATTTTGGTGTAAAAAGCGTTCAGCGACATCAAGTCTACAAAAGGATAATATTACATTCCACCTGTAAGTATTATTTTGTTCTAATATTATTAAATAAGGCATTAAATTAGCAATTTAACCAAATAAAATGCTAATCAACAAGTGTTGCCAGGCTTATCCTCAATACTCCAATCTGGGGTAATATTTTAAGTTGAATTAACATAAAAACTAACCTTTCCTTTTTTATATCTCGCCTTGTTGACTTATCTAATAAGTTTTATTTTGGATGTACATTATTGTGTCACCGTTCCCATATTTATTTATTTTTAATTAAAACCAATGTTTTTTTTACCAAGTAATGCACAAAATAATATTAAATGAACAAGTAAAATGAGATTATAAATCCAAATGTACAAGATTAGTGCACTTTATTCCGAAAGATAATTGCTCATTTCTTACAAAAATAAGCGTATTTATTTTTAAGAAACTGGTCACACTGTAACATAATTAGAGATGAGACAGTTTAATCACAAATATCGATATTGGTTTTCCAGTATTAAATTAATTTTTTTTTATTCGTTTTAGATTTTCAAAAGAAGCAGCGCCTCGAGTCGCTTGGGTCCAATATTGTAGGAACCATATAAGTGGGTTCCTAAGCGTACAAGTATCTGACTAACAGCCTAAAAGACAAAGCCTTCTGTGCTGCCAGCACTGCTACCTCCTCCCTACCCCCCAAGCGGCGAAGAGCTCAGTTTTTAGCAAGTAAACTCGCTGTGCGCTACCTCCTCTTATTGCATTACCTAGGATTAGTTAAACTAGATTTATAAGGTTAATTTAAATTGCACAGTTTTTCAGTATTTTATTATACCTACTTAAATAAAGACTTTCTGAAATATATTCTGTTGTTTTTTTGTTATCTGAACAGATAAAATATCTCTCTAATAAAAATCTACTCATACATTCTCATGTCAGTGTCTTGTTACTATGTAATCAGAACAAAATCCTCCAATTACAAGCTCTGCTTAGTTGGAACGAAATTTAATAGCAACAGACAATTAATTCAAAGTATTATTTGGTTTGAATATACATACATACTTAGGAATAATACACGTAAAATTGAGACGTAATAATTAATTACAATCTTTAATCCACACTAGAACAAATTTCAACAGGTGGTGGTTATTGAACATAGATCCTTGTGCGCAGTAGTAAAATAAAAAAAAGAGTGGGTACCCATGTACGCACGTAAGAAGTTATACTTCTTTGGCATAACAATCCAAAAATACCAAATAATAATACAACGCATACATACATAAATATTTGAATTGATATAAACGCCAATATATTTTTTATTTATTCACACAGATTATTTGTACTGATACGACACACAAAGATCCGCAACTAACTTCAGTGTGTAAAAGGTTCGCAACTAACTTCAGGGTGTTGCTTTTTTCTGTCGGTGTCCGCGCGCATCGTAAAAATTCACTTTCATCATTTTTCCCAATCGCGCCAAAAAAAGTATAACTTCAAAAAAAACGGCCAAATGCCAGTAGGACTCGCGCGCCGAGGGTTCCGTACTATCAGGGATCGGAAGTATTGAATAAACATTAGTAAACATAGTAGGAGAGCCCGACCGCATAACCAGATTTGTTTGTCGAACAATGTTTAATAAATAAATTTAGCCCGACCGTATGACGGGCTTTTTTGATAATAATTACAAAAAAGTATGCTAGTTAGAAACACTGTTTTATTCTTCCTGTAATATTGACATAAACATGAATTAACAGAATTACTTCTAGTTAATTCATGTTTATGAACTATTTACTTTACTTTCATCTATTTTAAAGTGCTTAAATAAAAAAAAACCTTAAAATTATAATAGATTATTATTACCTAAAACTGTTCTTTATAATATAAGATAATGCGCATTTTAATAAGCAAACATAATAATCATGAAAATAATTAAATCTTTCGCGTACTTATATGAAATCCTAAACATCGATACTAAATATCGACAGAGTCAAGCTCTAACTGTTTTACGCTAAGGAAGCGTAAACTGATAGATGTCCCTGTGTGTGAATGTGATTGTGTGTGTTTAGTTTAAGCTAGTGTGTAACAATTTTATTGTGTGCGTGTATAACGACGCGATTTAAAAATGCATTAGTAGTTAACATTGTAATTAGTGTGCGTTGCTCGCGTTACCCCGTCCCCCGCCGAAAGTGGCAGACTTTTGCGCAAGGGAAATAGAGCGCGTGTCCACTCCTGTTGGTTTAATGCTCTAAGCTTCATGCTGAAACCAACAAGGAACTACTACCGTAAATAAATATGAAGGTAGGTAAAATAAGTTGAAGTACCTATATTGCAACTATGTATAAGACAAACATAATTATTTAGGTACTAGCGGTCCGCCCCGACTTCGCATGAGTGGACATTTTTTTAAACATTTTGGGATAAATAAAGATATTATTATTCTCTCTCGCCGCGTTGCTCATTGTAGCGATGATATATATATGCAAAACCCTACATGGAGCTATTGATGCACCTGATTTACATGCCGAGCTGTGTCAATTTTTTGTGCCTGATAATTACAACAGAGCCTGATTATAAATAATGAAATAAATAAATAAATACATACCAGAGGCCCTAGACAAGTGTCAAAGATTTCTATTCTATTCATAGAATAGATAAAATAATGTATGGGATTGACGTACGGTATCGACATGTAATTTGATCCAACAAATCGACATTTATCACTACATAGTATAAAACAAAGTCGATTCCCGCTGTCTGTCCCTATGTATGCTTAGATCTTTAAAACTACGCAACGGATTTTGATGCGGGTTTTTATAATATATAGAGTGATTCAAGAGGAAGGTTTATATGTATATAACATGTATAATATAGTAGAGAAACACTGATAAATTTAGACGTAAATAAACAATTTTTTGCGCTTACATTGCAACGCTGGCTAAACCCTACAAGATAAAGTATCATATAAAGGTCTACAAAAAAGTCCGCGATATTATATGTCTATCTCTAAGGGATAACCCACAATAAGCATTTATCCTTTACTTTTTATGAGAAATAATGGCTTATTTTCGAAGCGATTTTAAGCAATACAGCATTGGTCCTTATCAAATTACGTACCTTAAATACATAGTGCATTTAAAATTAATGCCCTTTGCAGCATGTAATTTCAATAAATATTTTTAAAGATATTACAGATAAAAAATGCAGGGAGAGATATAGCATAGCGGCAGGGGGCCGGCATTCTGTAGTAAAATTAAATACACTACAGAATGTGTAAATACAATGTTCACAGCATTTGTTTTTCGTCGCACGGGCAATGCTGATACTAAATATAGTATCAGCATTGCACCCGTACGAAGCCGGGGCGGGTCGCTAGTTAAAATCAATAAACGTTTTATTTAAGTACTTAACTAATAATAAGTATAGGTGTAGGTACCTACCTACCTAAAATATAGAATTTAATAAAGTTAAGTACCTACTTACTTTTAAATATTTTGGTGTTTTCAGATTTGTCAGATGAAGAATAAAAAACATTTTTGTATTTAAAACATGGCATAACCATGCATGACTCTTATATATGGACATCCAACCTAGTGGAACCTTCATCAACATGGTGGACAAACATGTTCGTTAGAGGTACTTGCAAGTGTAAGCAGCAATGATTGTACTTACGTTTCAGATAGGTAATAAACATGATTTACCACTAAATCTCGGTCTATAAAATGTTCTCTGCAACTAATCAAAATTATTATTTAATTTGTTTCAGGTGATTTTATATACCTACCAATATTAAATGCTACATCTGGCTCTCGGAAAGATGTCTACTACCTACCTGGCAAATCAGAGCAAGAAAGTGCAGTTCATTGAACATTGTTTTGGCTTATAAAATATAATATATGGTCGAATGTCTGCTGAAGCACGGAACCCTTTATTACCATGTATAGATGTTGTCAGAAAAATTGTATCAGCATGTTGTATATTACATAACATGGCATTGCAAGCTTGCCTGGCGACGATAGTGGCTCTTTTGCTCTAGCAGTCCAGAAGACCTCATGTAGGGCTGGGCAATACTTAATTGTTTAGTAAATAAATACACTGTAATAAGTAAGAATTTCTTTTATTTCGTTTTATGTTTTGATTTAGATACGTTTAAACTTATTAAATAATACTTACCTACATAAAAACTAAACAACTTAGTCTAATTATTTGAACTTAAAGTAACTCAGTATTATTAAATAATACCTGGCCTGTTGGTCTAGTGGTTAGTGACCCTGACTGCTAAGCCGGAGGTCGTGGGTTCGATTCCCACCCAGGACAAACCTGTGTGATGAGCATGATTGTTTGTTCTGTGTCTGGTTGTAATTTATCTATAAATGTATGTATTTACAAAAAAAAAGAAGTATTTAAGTATGTATATCCGTATTCTAGAACCAAGCATATAATATGCTTACTTTGGGTCTAGATGGCGTTGTGTGTAGTTGTTGAAATATATATATATATATACCTAGGTAGGTACCTAATTAATACTGAGTTGGTACACAGTCATCTCAGCAGACGTCCATTGCTGGACTTATCTTATTAATATTATAAATGCGAAAGTTTGTATGTGTGTGTTTGTTACCACTCGGCGCCTTAACGGCTCCGATTTCAATAAAAATTGGTACCTATGTAGATAGATTCGGTGCCAGACATAGGCTACAAAATCGGTTCAGTGGTTAAAGCGTTAAAGCGTACTTAACAGACATACAGGGTTACATACATAGGTACCTACATAACATCACGCCTGTCTCCTATTAGTGGAGTAAGCAGAGACTATAGAACGTAATTTGCTGCGATCCAAACATACTTCCTCTGCCTATTCAACATAACTTTTCATACATACATGCTTTGTAATCGCGCCCTTTGTCAAACACATCACTTACCTAATTGGTATTGGTCCGCGTATGTGTCCGTCTTAGGGCGATTCCTACCTACTAACTTTCTCAAGTCATTTTTGCTCCATAAATCTTTCGTTATCCTACTCTCAGCCACCCTTTCCACATGTATAAACCACCATAATTAACATACTCCTTTCAATTTTAGTCACCTATATCATCATACAATCCACATTCTTCTTTTATTACGCTAGCTATTCCTTACTCTATCAGAAGTTTGAGAATAAACGTTTAATTTTAATTACACAAGTGCCTTTCAGTGCTCTCTCATCTTTACTGCATTTATTATGCTTTCATCTTTTCTGCCATACGCAAGATTCGCTTTCATACATACTTAACTACTGATTGTACTATGGCTAGGCGAACTTTGTTTGGATATTATTTTGCTAGCAATTATCAAATTTAATTGACTCTTTTGCATTTATAATATTAGTATGGAAATATGAATTAAAAACGTCTGTTGATATTACATCAATGAGCCGTTGACCAAGAATAAGAATACTTAAGTACTTTGTTTGCGTGAAACATGGTTAAATAGTGGTTAGTAGGTGCATTCATACACATATATTTATGTCAGCATGTCACGCCGTAATCGGCATGCAAATTTAGAATACAAGTCAATTACAAAAGCAAAAACAAATTTTAATTATTAGAGGCAGGCAAATTACAAATAGGTACCTACATGTAAAATTAATAGAATAAAGTAAGTATGCAAATAATAATAGAAAAATGTCAACATAAATCTAAATAATAATCATAATACATATTATAATAATCTTCCGTTTTTACACTATGAAGGTACATAGTGGACACAGCTATTTATCTTTACACTAGCATCCTGCAGCGCGGTTTCACCCGCGTCTTTGGTTACTGCTCTGCTCCCGTCGCCAGAGGAAGATTGAGAAGGTTATAGGCTATGTAATATCACACTGTTACATAGCCTTTAACGTTCCTCAAGATCTGGGCTATCATACACAAAATCCAATCATTATTTAAATCCAACAGGTAGTTCCAGAGATTCGCGTTCAAACAAACAATCTCTTACGCTTTATACAATAATAAAAAAGTATAGTACGTAGTATAGATGACAACCATTCTTGAACGGAATGAAAACATAGATATATAAGCCAGCCATTTAATAAGCGCACGCGATAAGCACGTTAGTGGTAGTTCTTGAATAGATTTCTGAAATGTTATAAAATGAATCAAGAAGGTCAATCTAGCACCGCGCACCAAGGCTGAATTGATTGTAGTAATCAATTGTATTTCAAGCATGAAAAGGCACGAGACAGAAGTCTTCATGTACGGCAGATGGAGAGGCCGAGAGGGTAGAAGAGGTGGCTTAATGGTGGCGTTGCTTGACGGATGAAATTTCTTCTTAACACTCGAGGCGGAGTTGTAGCTGTCGTCTGTGGTGGTGGTGTTGAGATCGGTGACGAAAGCGATGCTGCTGTAGTCACAATAACATGTGATGTAAAAAGCAGCTGCTGGGGTCGTGTGAGAATGTGGCTGGCAATAGTGTGTAGTGGCTACTGCAACTGAAAAGTAATGATTATTTGATTGAGTGATTACTTATTACCTACCTTTTTAAGTTATAGGTACCTATCTAATGTATTATAATAACACCTAAGTAAGTAGCCAAAGTTATTATTTTCGTAGTCATTAAAAGTTGTTTAGGAGTACCATATTATTTGACTACCTCTGTGGTTCAGTACAGTGGTATTATGTATTGACTACCACGCAGAGGTTGCGGGTTCAATTCCTGCTCAGAGCAAATTTGTGTGCATGAACATGACTATTTACATTGGTGTATGTACAAAATTATGTAGGTACAAAAATACAATTTAGGTAGGTATGTTTATCTGCATGTAGAATTCATTACCACAAGCTAATAATACCTATAGGCTTACTTTACGTCTAAATGGCGTTGTGTAGTTATTGTGTTTATTGTAATATAGGTGTACGGCAGTTTTAATTTTTCAATTGATACATTTAATTAAACTATAATTAGGTACCCACCTATGGACCTTAATCAGTATAAAATATAGTTATGTAACTAGTAGCCTATCACACTCTGAACAACCGCATTATTGATATAGGTATGTGGAACAAGGACCCAGAAAGTATAGTGTCTGCTAGCCTAAATCAGTAGGTAAATAGTTATAAGTGTCGTTTGGATAAGTGGCTTTATAACAAACCTTTCACTGAACCTCCTTAAATTAATTTAAATTTTTTTAATCATTTCCACATTATTATACCTACCTACTTGCTTAGTGTAATGAATTTTATTTATTTATTTAACAATAAGCACACCAACTGCTTAATCAGACACAAACATATATATATAGTTACATTATTATTAACATATATTAGATAGTAATCACACAAATTACAGGTATGCATAACATTTTAGATGATATCCTTTTTTAGTAGACTACAAAGAGTGCTTACTATATTCAAGAAATATAAATCTAAAATGAATGACAATTATGCTAGGTTAAGACAAAATTAAATGGTAAACAATATTCAATTTTAAAATAATTAATGAATGAAAAAAATTAATACACATTTGAATTAGGTATAACTTAAAATAATATTATAACACTAAATTAAACTAATATTATATTATCCTTTTTTAATTCCTAAATTATTTAGGTTACTCTGTAGCTGAACCATTAAAACAATTTATCAAGAAGTGCCTGTAAAATGCAAACGTCATAGAAAAAAGATCAATGGAATTGTTTGAAGTTATGGATATCTCATTGTATAGCCTTGCCATGCGTGTAAGAACTGTTGAATGTTGCATTTAAAGTAGAAGTGGGTATATCAAAGACTACTTCAGTGAAGTGAATATAAGATCACTTCAGTGCAGTGATATGGACCTAATGGCAAACCTGCTGCTCGTCCATCAATATAATTATAATAATAACTAAGTACTTACTATTCTGACTGTAGTCCTCCAACACAATCTCAGGTAAATTTACATATTTCCATGTTTCAACAACCTTCCCTTCACTTCAACCTTGAAAACAGATTCACTTAGTCTTCCCTGAAAACAGTAAAAGCATAGGTGTGTACTTAACATAATTTGTTTCACACTAGAGGTATTTTAAATGGTGAGAAGTATAAAGATAAAGTCAACGTCCATTCCAATTCTAATTTCGGACAATGTAAACAATCCTCCATATTGCCATTGTCTATGGTTTCATGAATTTACTAGTGACGGGGAAAAGGATGATAAAAATAAAATTAATGTCATCAATTCATCATACATAATTAACATAATTAAATAATAATTTTTCATTCTTTTTTTTTTAACATTTTTAAATAATAATACGTTTACTAATACTCTATTTGCGTAATCGATTAATTCTATTTGATTTGTTATTTTTATTACTCCAAAAAAAATACATAAATAAAACTAAATACAAATTTATGTTAAATATGATATTGTATTTTATTGTAACCGCTGACTTATAAACTTTAAGATAATAAAACAAACAATTTACCTAATGTATAAATAAATGTAATTTAAATTAAGCGTTGACCTCTAATTACAACTATTTGACCACGGACTGAAATGGAATACTGGGATACTTTTGAATATTTTCCCGCCTGATAAAAAATTGTGAAATATTGATTATATGGAATTTGTATGTATGTTACGATTTTATTATACTTTATTACAATAAAACAAATGAACTCAGACTTGCGAGGGCAAATGACAAAATATTATGTACCTATGATATGTATAGAAGCAAATATATTAGGAGCGCGCGAACATGCGCGTGGCCCGAGACATTGCGCCTAGACCGATGCGGATGCGCGGCTCGACTGGCCTGCTGCAGACGCTGCAGTGCTGCGAGCTGCGATCCGTCCGCAGTTCCGCACGCCGCGAGCGCTGCACAAGGATGCCCATAAATCATAATATCGATACAGCACTATATATCGATATTATCGTATTCCTATACATATAAATATTGAATTTATGAAACTGTGGCAACGTTGTAAGTATAATATTTTATAATTTCAAAACTCATAATACATCTTTACAAAATGACGATAACCAGTGCCATTGAATATAATTATTGTTATTCCTAATAAATAAGAGATACTGTTGACAAATTTGCTTATAAAACAAGATCAGCTACCTTTTGTTTAGACTTTTAGGTATTTGAAATTATTTTAAATACATCTATAGTCTTTGTAATTAAATAAGATTATGTAGTAAAAGTATATTATTTTATCCTATTTCATTTCGTTTGAGGTCGACAAAACTTATCGAGTGTATTTCATTATCTAATCATGACAATGGCAAGTAAAATCAGTAATGTTTGAACTGAATTGAATAATTAATTCATTTCAAATACATACCTGAGAATTATTTTTCCTATTATTATATATTATTAAAAATGAAAGAATATAGATGAATGCTATTAAAAAGCATGCGATACTGTTACGTTACGATATATCGATACGAAAAAAAGCGATAATATTGCGTATTGATACAAACTAATTTCATACAGTTACGGTGAGATATGTCGATAGGTACAATACACTTTTTTGGGCATCCCTAGCGCTGTTGCGATGCATGAAAGCGGGACGCGTGTGGTGCGAGGAGTGCAGTGTCGTAAAGTGCGCCTCCACTCCACCCACTGCATCGGAATCTAAGCGTAAACAGTGGACGGATTTGTTGCTTTGTATTATTTCTTTAAGTTTATTTTATAAACCCACTACTTTTGTCGTTTCCTTTTGGTTTTCATCTCCTCTGCTGATAATAAACAACTAATGACTACAATATCCTCGTCACTATCCTCCATAATGCCAATACACGTGCACAGGTGAACTCGATTACTTTCAAAGAATACTATAAATATTGCCGATGTTAAATCTGAATCCAGTAGACGCAACCACGGAGCAAATATAATATTTATATTTGCTCCGTGGACGCAACTCATCAGAATTTTATAAATACCGACACGCCTCGTACACCGCGAAGCAGTGAACGCGCAAGTTTATAAACGAGAGCTGATGGCGCGCGATGGCGCGAAGGCCACCGTGCCGCGTAGAAACATTACTAATACGCGCACGAATGAAAACCCGCTTTACACTTATTGACTTCTATAGGTAATTAATGCGGTACAAAACAGTAATAATTATATATAAAAATCTTTTCACGTCTATTACAACAAGAATTAGGTAGCTCTTGGCCTCAGTTACATTTCATCACATGTAAAATATTACAACTTGGAAAGATAGATATTTAAGTACTTTACTTTCTCGACAAAAGTAATAAATAAAAGTAAAATATGTAGTTAATTATTAGTTAAAGTAGATACGTAGGTACGTAAGAGTGAATTCCAACTTAAATATTTTAATATTACTTAGGTAGGTACTTACCAACTTTCAACTTTATAACTCCTTTTCCTTAATTTCATGTATAAAACTGAGCATGCAGAACGCAATGTTCATCTATGTGATCTGGGAGGTCATTGATGTAAATTAAAAATAAAAATAATATCACACCAACTACACACAACGCCACCTAGACCCAACGTAAGCATATTATAGCTTGTGGGTTTTAGAAATGCGAATACCTATACATACTTAAATACTTTTTTGTAAATACATACCTACACTTTATACATACAAACACCCAGACCAATCCAAATAGACATGATCATGCACACAAATATTTGCATTGGGACTGCTTTAGGTAGATTTTTCTAGAAATGGGCGTACCAAAACATGTAGTAACGCTAATTAGTTACTTCTACGAATGGTAAAACAACTATCAGGATGAATCATATCAAAATCATTTGAACCCGAAAAAGGAGTGCGCCAGGGATTAATACTATCGCCCTTAATGTTTAGAATAAATAGAGAGTATTTTATGAGAAAAGTTTTGGAAGGATAGGAAGGAGGCATCTCAATAGGTGACAATAGAATCAGCAACCCTCGGAGGATGAACTCGCCGAGCTAATAGATAGAGTCGAGAAGGAGAGCGATGCGGTAGGACTACCTATGATAGCTCAAAAACAAAAGCCATGATTGTAGATTGAGCAGGCTCCTAATTAGCAATCTTAACGACCTAGAGATATTAAGCGAGTTCCTATACCTTGGATCGATGCTGAATAACCAGGGAGGTTCTGAGAAGGAAATTCGTAGAAGACTCAGGTGGCCAAAGTTGCAATGAGCAAACTCACAAAAATCTGGCAAGATAGGAAAGTCTCTAATAAAACCAAAATGAGACTAGTGCGAACTGTGATGTTTTCTATCTTCTTTTATGGGTGCGAATCATGAACCATACACAGGTCTGAGTGAAAGAAAATTGACACGTGCGAGATGTGGTGTTAGAGATGAATGTTACGTGGACCATGGACTGCCAAAAGAACCAACATTTCGATCCTGGACCAGCTGGGGGTCAAGACGAGTTTATCTACAATTTGCTACCAAGGAATCCTGGGCTACTTTGGTCGTATAATGCGTCGCAACCCAAATAGCCTCGGTAAACTAATGATTATCGGAAAGGTGGATGGTAAGCGTACCCGCGGATGATCAACTAACCGCGGGTGTGACCAAATAAAATTACTTACTGGTTTACCAGTCACCATCGCCTTACGTACCGCCGAAGATAGGAACAAGTCATGGCGGACAATCACTATAAAGCTGCCAGAAACCTATCAAAGCAGACAAGACCTTCAGTAATAAAGATACGACTGGGAAGAGAAACTGAAACAAACGCACAACGGCTAGTCACCTTAATGAGCCATGCGCACAATGTTTGATATGAGTGAGACAGAATTTTCAGACCCTCTTTATTTGTATAAAGACCGGTGATGTGAATAAAAACTTCACTTTTATTTAAGCTTCATTGTCAAAAGAAGTGCACGTGTAGTGAACAAAGATTAATAATAATATACTCATTCAAAATATATAAAAGTTGAAAAATATTTTTGATAACCCTTTCTAGATAATGAAGAAAAATCTCGATATCGTAGTGTTAGGTGCTACAGGATATGCAGGAAAATGTACTGTGAAAGTTTTAGCCAATTTGACAAAGGAAAAATATGGAGATATAACCTGGGGGATTGCCGGTCGATCTAAAGAAAAATTAGTTACGGAGCTGAACCAAACAGGTTAGTAAATATATTTATTATTTTATATTAAAAATATTCCTCGTGATATCTATACCTATTTAAAAGCAACTATTTATTTTATTATTAAAAATAATTTAATAAATTTAAAACAACCTACGAATAAGTTGCTTTTCGCAAGGTCACAACTAAGCAAGCTACGAATAATAATATCTTTACGAATTACGAGTATTGTAGCTAAAGAGTAAGGCATCATAAATTATTTCATACGAGAAACAATTATGCAGAACATGTTCACCATGAACATGTTCTGCATAATCGTTTCTCGTATGAAATAATTTTTAACATTAATATAAAAAAATAATATTATGTAAATAATATAATATTATAATAATATAAAGAATACGTACTTACCTACCTAGGTACCTACAGTCATTAAAGTTTCTTTTATATGTTTCTCAGTTTTGAATAAAGATATCAGAATAATGGAAGCTGATGTTGAAAATGAAGACTCATTGAAGAAAATGCTGCAGGAAGCCAAAGTAGTAATAAATTGTACTGGTCCTAATGTTCTGTTGAGTCCGAAAATCGTAAAAGTGTGTATTGAAACAGGAACACATTATGTGGATATATCTGCAGAGATGTTAGTAAGTATAAAAATAATACTTTGTTACAAATTCATAATAACGGCCTTGACATCAAATACAGCATCGTATTTCTACTTTAATCCTACTTCTTTTATTTTGGAATTACTCTTTATGCATACGGCCTCACGCAAGGTAGAGCGAACGTCATGTTGGGCTCTAAGTTCCTCGTCGATTTGAGGACGGCAAACCGCCTAACATCTAAACGGTATAGATATTGAAGAATGTCGCAAAGGTCCTAACTAAGAGTATTACCTAAAATCATTAGCGTATTGTGTATCTCTTTGTCAATTTGTCAGATAACAACAGCATAACACCCAAATATCGTGTCTTGCTGGTAAACTCAGTTCCGCAGCCTTTGCGATAAGAAAGGTAAGACAGTTTACCGACATAGAAACAGCTAGACTTGTCTATTTCAGCTATTTCCATAGCGTGATGTCATACGGTATACTGCTCTGGGGCAAGTCTGCGGATATTGAGTCAATTTTTATAATTCAAAAACGAGCAGTGCGATCTATTGGCCCTAGGGCCCAAATTGTAAAATTTGGGCCCTAGGGTTTCACTAAGAGAGATTTTTAAAGAAATAGGTATTCTGACGGTGGCGTCTCAGTATATCTTCGCCAATATTATGTTTATCAAGAAAAATATAGACTTGTATTCCAGAAACTGTGACATGCACTCTGTGAATACTCGAGGTAAACATAAATTAGTTGGTACATATTATCGCCTACATAAAGTAAACAACTCATTTGCGGGTCTAGGTGTACGTTTCTATAACAAATTACCCATTGACATTATGAATCTACCCCTACAAAAATTCAAACAAACTGTTAAAAACCGCCTTATTCTAAAGGGTTATTATACTATTAATGATTATTTAAATGATAAAGCAGCATGGGTATAGTTGCTCGTTTAATGCAAGATTAATGTTATATTGATTATTATTGTTGTAGCTTTATTGACTATTATTATCATTAAGTATATTGATATTTTTATTATTGTACTTATATTGACTATTATTATCATTCAGTATATTGATTATTATTATAGTAATTATATTGACTATTATTGTAATTATGTTGACTATTGTAGTAAAAGTTTAATGTGAAGTGGATGCATATCATGATCATTACGAGTTCGTAAGGCATAATACATTTTATTAGGGTTCTTTTACCACCCATGCCCTGCATTGTCATGCTCACTAAAATGTCATTGCTTGTGGTGTCGTATTGGCCGGGTCATCACCTTCCCTCTAATATGGCGAGGGTGATGATGGCTGGCCCGTGCGTCATGCTCGTGAACGGGTGCTACTTGGGATGACTGGTCAATCTTGGCATGGCTTACATTTAATATTCAATCCAGTATTACCTTGTCGTTCAATGTGACCAGGGGGTGCATTTACCAGTTTAATTAAAATACGTAGTCAAATTACCATACTAGTTGAAACTAAATAATTGAATTCCTTGTTTTCTTTCTTTAATCTTAGTATTATATTAATTAGTTAATTTGTAATAATTACTTTGTATGGTTCTTTGGTTGCGTTGAGTGTTTAAATTGTAACTCATTCAAATTACTGTAATTATCTGGCGATTGAAAAGAGTGGCGTGAGTTTCTTGCCAGTTCTTCTCACAGCTCTACCTCGTCAGCGAACTGGCTGTAGGTCAATTGGCTGACAAAATGTAATGTTGACTTTTCATAAGCATCATACTTTATGATCTAAATGAAATAAATGCTTTGACTTTGACTTTGACTTTGACTTTGATACAATAATAATTAAGTATGTTTTTGTCTAGCACATCTTAAAACTATATCGAGACTACAACGAACCAGCGGTAAAAGCAAACGTATTGATCGTACCAGCCTGTGGGTTTTCTTCCCTACCTGTTGAGACTGCAATGATATATTTAGAAAAACACTTTCAAGGTAAAATATTTGGAATTATACACAGATAATATAATAGGTATTATACTTATGCAATGTGGCAATAAAAAAATGTTAATGATTTGGTATTTCTATTTGTAAACACTGCAACAATGTAGCTATTATATGAAGAAAATTGAAAATAGATATATAATTATATTTTTATTGATCACGTCAACAAAACATAGGTACATACACACTTGACACAGTATTATATTAAGACTGTGCACTTGATGCTCATTTAAAACAAGTATTAGTATAAATATCTACTTGATTGATATTTTATTCTGTGATTTATCATAGTTACATAACTTCTTTAAAATTATACACATGCGAAATAGTATGGCTACCGATAGAAACCATAAATACATAGCTAATACCTATATGAGCTAATGAATGGATCGGCAGACGACAGTCCTTTAACGATAGGACAATAAACCGCTTCTTATAGGTGATAAGTATAGGTATTCTGTATGTAGGTGCATTGTCCTTTTTCACTGTTCCTAAGCCTTTTATTGTTTGTATGTTTCTTTAGGTACCATACACACAGTCGAATGCTATACACAAATATTTTTTCCAAGAATGTTACCCGGTATAGCTCTAATAAATAGAGGGTCATGGACATCGCTTATGTATGTTATGGACACATTCAAAGAACATTTGGCGTTAATGCGCCAGATTTTCCCAAAGCCTATTGAAGAAGAGCCGGAAGAAATAAAAAAGTATGTATTCCTTGCCTAGTACGTACCTACACTTTTACCGTATATAGTCTCATTAGTTCTTATAACATAGATTCTCCTTCACACAAATAGCCAACGTTAAGTACAACATAAGTAGATGGAATACAAATTAAAGATTTAACATGTATTTTAGCTTGCGTAACATAATTTTCAAATAAATTTATTTTAATTTCAACAAATACATAAGTGCTATTGTTTATTCTGTGCTGATACCGTAACTGAAAACAAAAATACTAATGGTAATGATATCTTTACAAAAATATTCGATTTTATGCAGGTAGGTATAGCCACAGATAAGATAATACTATAAGTACTAGGTATCGCGTACGACGTTATATCGACATGGATATACACGCGAGGTATACTTCTTTTGTATTCCATTTCTCAGAGGAGAGCGACCTTGCCGTTAACCGGCGTCGTTTGTAAAGTTTCTGCTTCATATTTGCTGGCAGTTCCAATTCCGATTCACGACCTCACATCTTCGAAAACATTCTTTACTTGTGAATGTTTGTTGAAATTTGCCTCTTGTGACAAATCAAACAGGAATCAATAAAATTCATGAAAAAACTTAATCTAATTTGGCCGACGTTGTTCACAGATCTTTTTTCCACCGACATAATGGGAAAATATGGTTTCCTTATCCGGGAACAGAAGACAGCATAGTCAATATGTCCCAAAGATATTTATACGAGCAATCTCATAAGAAACCAATTCATTATAGAACGTACACCACTGTAAAATATATTTTCCAATTTATGGTAGTGCCTGCAATATTCTTAGTATATTACTTGATAACTTTCAATTGGTTTAAATGGCTATTTGTCCATTATCCAAGAGTTTTTTCATTGGGTTACGCATCTGAAAAAGGGCCTTCGGAAAAAATGCGCAAAGGTACGAAATACCTCCTCACTTTGATTGCGAAAGGCTGGCATTCAGGTGCGGATTTAAAAAGTAAACCTACGAAAACCATGTTATTAAAGGTAAGCAAGAATATTATGCACCTTTACTTATTAATAAATGCTCACTGTTCAAAACGAATAAAATTCTGCTCTACATTACATACGGGCTGAGGTATAGACGTCATGAATTCATTAGAGAAGCCTTTGCTCAGCAATGGGATGCAGATTAGCAGTATCAGTAGCGTTGCGATGTACAAAATAGAAGCAACAAACTTTATCTGCATTTAGTATGTTACTACATTTTTTAGCTTTGATTTTATATACAATCATCATCTTCTGCAGGTGTCAGGTCAGGACCCAGGATATGACACCACAGCCATTGCAATTATTATGTCTGCCATCACTATATTAAAGGAAGGATCTAATGTCCCTAGGTAAGCATAATAATTAATAATCAATCGGCAGTGCACGGCTTGTTAGCGTTTAGCATTTGAACACTATCCCTAAGGGGATTACAACGGGTCGGCAACGCGCTAATGATTGTAACTGTTTACCATCCGGCGAGCCGTATGCTTGTTTGTCACCTTAATCGTATAAAAAAGACATCGTGATTCGTGAGAAACTACTGGCATTGCGCCCATTGTCACTATTAAAAAACAAGTTCCAGTCTTAAACCAACGTCAAGTGTCTCCGTGACCTGACTAATTATATCTACTGAACTGGACACTTGCTTGCATTCTTTTTTACTCTTTGCATTTATTTTTTGTTTAATTTGTATACTTTGGTAGGTATTGAGTAACATACCTATCTGAAGCAATAAAAGCTTTTTTACACTCGGTCCGTGCGACATGTTATTTATTTTGGAACAATCATAATAAAGAAAAAAAAATGTTTTACAACTGTTACTAGGTAACAAGCCCTGTGTCGCGGGGAATTTACAAACATACTTACATTTAACGGACGCAAAGTACACCTAGAATCGGAACAAATAATTTATAGCTCACACAAAGTTTTGTCCCATGTGGGGATCGAATTCACAAAGTGCACTGCACAGCAGTCTCTTGCGCTCCCGCTGCGTCACGGAGGCTGTCATGCCGATTAATTACATACAATGGGTGACGAAACTAATTTAAACTTACTTAATTAACATTATTTTATATACCTACCTACTTACTTCTTAAAAACTACTACAGAGTACAGTATCTACTTTAAATTATAAAAATAAGTCTTTAGGTTAACACATAAAAAGTAATAATATATAGTTAGTACATATACAATTCAAATTTTGAAATGAATGGTGTGATGTCTAAATCGTTCGTTACCCGTGTTACTAACAGTCTTACTACCTTTAGAATTATAGGTACCTATATGGAATTCTGAGGAGCGAGAAGCTAGTGTTTTAAATATTCTAAACATGGAAATAAAAATAAGTACTGTGTTTATTTCAGTGGAGGAGTCGTCATGCCCGGAGCCGCTTTCTACAAAACTGATATTGTGAATCGGTTGATGCAAAGCGGATATAAATACGAAATTGTATCAAAGTGATCAACCATTCTGCTCTTATTGTTTGGTTATGGGATTCGTTAGACAACATTACTGTAATGTATACAAATAGTAATCCATGCATATTATAAAAGCCTTTGTCCTGACTGACTGACTGACTGACACACAACCCACAGCCTTAACCGCTAGTCGTAGCGAGTTGAAATTTGGGGGTGTTTGTCTTATTCTCTAGAGGTGTACTAAGAAAGGGTTTTTTAAAATTCAATCCTACGTGTGTCAAAAAGGATGATCACGATTGTATTAAACTTCTTGGTTTTTTAACTTACAGTTTTGAAGTTTTGTATTAGAAGACTACTTCTAAAATAAAAAATACTCTTATCAATATTTTGACAGCGGGTGGCTTTAGAATGGTGAAATTACGGATGAAAAGTTGTATGGCAATATCGTTGTTTTCAAACTTATCGGGTAATTAAAAATGCTGATTTTAATTGTTTTGATATGGGTGGATTTAGGAGGGTCAAATATTAAATAGACAGTTCTTTACTTACCAAAATAAAAATGGCTTATTCCACAAATCCCCCCTGAAAATCTCCCCTAAGGGGGAAAACTGGAATCCAATTGCAAGTGCTGTGTTAAATATTTTTTATAGGGATGGCTATTGGGATTATAGGGAATAACCTTAGAGCATTAAACCAACAGGAGTGGACACGCGCTCTATTTCCCTTGCGCAAAAGTCTGCCACTTTCGGCGGGGGACGGGGTAACGCGAGCAACGCACACTAATTACAATGTTAACTACTAATGCATTTTTAAATCGCGTCGTTATACACGCACACAATAAATTTATTACACACTAGTTAAACTAAACACACACAATCACATTCACACACAGGGACATCTATCAGTTTACGCTTCCTTAGCGTAAAACAGTTAGAGCTTGACTCTGTCGATATTTAGTATCGATGTTTAGGATTTCATATAAGTACGCGAAAGATTTAATTATTTTCATGATTATTATGTTTGCTTATTAAAATGAGCATTATCTTATATTATATAGAACAGTTTTAGGTAATAATAATCTATTATAATTTTAAGGTTTTTTTTTATTTAAGCACTTTGAAATAGATGAAAGTAAAGTAAATAGTTCATAAACATGAATTAACTAGAAGTAATTCTGTTAATTCATGTTTATGTCAATATTACAGGAAGAATAAAACAGTGTTTCTAACTAGCACACTTTTTTGTAATTATTATCAAAAAAGCCCTTCATACGGTCGGGCTAAATTTATTTGTTAAACATTGTTCGACAAACAAATCTGGTTATGCGGTCGGGCTCTCCTACTATGTTTACTAATGTTTATTCAATACTTCCGATCCCTGATAGTACGGAACCCTCGGCGCGCGAGTCCTACTGGCATTTAGCCGGTTTTTTTTTGAAGTTATACTTTTTTTGGCGCGATTGGGAAAAATGATGAGAGTGAATTTTTACGATGCGCGCACACCGACAGAAAAAAGCAACACCCTGAAGTTAGTTGCGAACCTTTTACACACTGAAGTTAGTTGCGGATCTTTGTGTGTCGTATCAGTACAAATAATCTGTGTGAATAAATAAAAAATATATTGGCGTTTATATCAATTCAAATATTTATGTATGTATGCGTTGTATTATTATTTGGTATTTTTGGATTGTTATGCCAAAGAAGTATAACTTCTTACGTGCGTACATGGGTACCCACTCTGCGCACAAGGATGTATGTTCAATAACCACCACCTGTTGAAATTTGTTCTAGTGTGGATTAAAGATTGTAATTAATTATTACGTGTCAATTTTACGTGTATTATTCCTAAGTATGTATGTATATTCAAACCAAATAATACTTTGAATTAATTGTCTGTTGCTATTAAATTTCGTTCCAACTAAGCAGAGCTTGTAATTGGAGGATTTTGTTCTGATTACATAGTAACAAGACACTGACATGAGAATGTATGAGTAGATTTTTATTAGAGAGATATTTTATCTGTTCAGATAACAAAAAAACAACAGAATATATTTCAGAAAGTCTTTATTTAAGTAGGTATAATAAAATACTGAAAAACTGCAATTTAAATTAACCTTATAAATCTAGTTTAACTAATCCTAGGTAATGCAATAAGAGGAGGTAGCGCACAGCGAGTTTACTTGCTAAAAACTGAGCGCTCCGCCGCTTGGGGGGGTAGGGAGGAGGTAGCAGTGCTGGCAGCACAGAAGGCTTTGTCTTTTAAGCTGTTAGTCAGATACTTGTACGCTTAGGAACCCACTTATATGGTTCCTACAATATTGGACCCAAGCGACTCGAGGCGCTGCTTCTTTTAAAAATCTAAAACAAACAAAAAAAAATTAATTTAATACTGGAAAACCAATATCGATATTTGTGATTAAACTGTCTCATCTCTAATTATGTTAAAGTGTGACCAGTTTCTTAAAAATAAATACGCTTATTTTTGTAAGAAATGAGCAATTATCTTTCGGAATAAAGTGCACTAATCTTGTATATTTGGATTTATAATCTCATTTTACTTGTTCATTTAATATTATTTTGTGCATTACTTGGTAAAAAAAACATTGGTTTTAATTAAAAATAATTAAATATGGGAACGGTGACACAATAATGTACATCCAAAATTAAACTTATTAGATATGTCAACAAGGCGAGATATAAAAAAGGAAAGGTTAGTTTTTATGTTAATTCAACTTAAAATATTACCCCAGATTGGAGTATTGATGATAAGCCTGGCAACACTTGTTGATTAGCATTTTATTTGGTTAAATTGCTAATTTAATGCCTTATTTAATAATATTAGAACAAAATAATACTTACAGGTGGAATGTAATATTATCCTTTTGTAGACTTGATGTCGCTGAACGCTTTTTACACCAAAATACACTGCGATTCGGCATTTCTATTGAGACGCTATTACGCATGCACTGATAGGTGACTTATGATGCGGAACGCGCGTCAACTAGTTTTATATAACGGGTATGACCGGTGGGCTGGTACCTTTGGCAGAGGGGTACGCCTGTCAGTGGCCTCTCCGGTTGGTTTAATGCTCTAAGGGAATAACACATGAGGCAATTTTTTTTTAGAAATTGTAGTTAAAGTTTGCATTTAAGGATTGAATATTTTTAGACGCGATTATCTTTAAGTTGGTGAAATAGAGGATTGTATGTATATGGAATAGAAATAGTATGGCAAATAATAGTTTTTAACTTACAGCGTGGATTAGGTACAGACACATACACAAGCACACGATGTAACCATCACGAACAGTTGCTGCAGTTTCTCACATGAACAATTCTATGTTGCTTACTTTTAAGTAATAGGTACACTATCTTCACAAAATATATTAGTGACCCGATAGAAAAACAAAAAATATCGTTTACAATGAAGTGCTTTGAAGAGATTTGCTCTGCCCATGGCGTCTTTTAAACATGTCAATGACATAAAATGTTTGTGGGAAAAACGATATCTACGCGATTTAAGCTATGGACAAAAGCTTGTTTTATAAAATTTAATACGCGCAGTACTAGATTATAAGCTTACAACCAAATGCAATAAACATAATGTAAGTACCTACCTCTACTAAATATCAGTTTAATAAACAGAGAGAATAAAATTAACAATGTGACTTTTATTTACGACTAGCTTCCCGCGGCGCGGTTTACGCGTCTTTGCTTACTGCTCTGCTCCCGTCGCCAGAAGCGTGATGTTACATAGCCTATAACCACAAAGTAGATACGTACAGAGAGAAAGCTTCCTACAAACGCGCAAATCGGTGGCACTACTACAAGCACGCGGGCACAGTCTTAAGCTTCGGCCAAACCTGCGCGACCAAAGCGACTGCGAAGCGGGAGCGTCTGCCGCGCGGCGGTCGCTGCCATATAATATCTATGGCGCCTTGCACACCTGCGCGACCGCAACGCGGGACTGCAGCGTCCGCAGAGCGGGACGCACGCGTCTAGTGGTCAGACGTGTGTAGTAGTATAATTAAAGTACTACCCGCTCATAAAAGTTCGATGTAAGAGTAGTAGTTACTTTCGTTCGGTAAGTGAGAGCGCCGGAGGCTCAATCTCTCCCCTTTCCTTTTTCCTCATTCCCAACTCCACTACCTTTGCCTACCTTACTCTCTGCACCTACACCACTACCTTTACCTACCACATTCCATTCGCCTATCCCACCTCCTTCACCTAACCCACTCCCTTGCCGGTAGGAAGTGGCTTCGCAGACCGCAGAGTCCCAGGCAATGAAGAAGCGACATGAGCGACAGTTACCACTTACCATCAGGTGGGCTGTTGGCTAGTCTGCCAAAGTCGGCTGTAAAAAAAACCCAACCGATTCAGACTCTGTCAATCAAACCATTAAACCAGAGAGGTTGCCATTATTTGTCGCGTGGTTTATTCCGCAAAAGCAATAAAAGGTTTTTTTCATCAGAGTCAGAATTTGATGTTAAATACGAGAATGTCATCACCACAACAATTTAGTAGCTATCCTACTAATATTATACACGTGAAAGATTGTGGGTGTGTTTGTTACCACTTAGTGCCTACACGGCTAAACGGATTTTAATGAAAATTGGTATGTTAGAAAGGTTTCGCGTTGCAGACGCTCCCGCGTCCCGCGTCGCGGTCGCGGGACGCGACGCGGGAGCGAAACTTAACGTGCACACCTGCGCGACTGCGACGCGAACCGCGAACTTCATTTGTTAGTGAACAATCACTAAAGCTGCGCGTCTTTATCTGGTAATAGATGCGCCCTACGGTTTCGCCTGCGCCTAAAATGTGTTTTGTCTTCCTCGGGAATCAGACCGATTTTCGGGATAAAAATAACCTTAAATACTTTGTCTGTCTCTGGCACCAAACCTTTCTAACATACCAATTTTCATTGAAATCCGTTTAGCCTTTTAGGCACTAAGTGGTAACAAACACACCCACAATCTTTCACGTGTATAATATTAGTAGGATAGCTACTAAATTGTTGTGGTGATGACATTCTCGTATTTAACATTAAATTCTGACTCTGATGAAAAAGACCTTTTATTGCTTTTGCAGAATAAACCACGCGACAAATAATGGCAACCTCTCTGGTTCAATGGTTTGATTGACAGAGTACTAATCGGTAGGGTTTTTTTTACAGCCGACGGTGGCAGACTAGCCAACAGCCCACCTGATGGTAAGTGGTAACTGTCGCTCATGTCGCTTCTTCATTGCCTGGGACTCTGCGGTCTGCGAAGCCACTGCCTACCGGCAAGGGAGTGGGTTAGGTGAAAGAGGTGGGATAGGCGAATGGAATGTGGTAGATAAAGGTAGTGGTGTACGTGCAGAGAGTAAGGTAAGCAAAGGTAGTGAAGTAGGGAATGGAAAAAGGAAAGGGGAGAGATTGGGCCTCCGGCGCTCTCACTTACCGTACGAAAGTAATACTACTACTCTTACATCGAACTTTTTATGAGAGGGTAGTACTTTAATTATACTACTTAACTACATACGTCTGACCACTAGACGCGTGCGTCCCGCTCTGCGGACGCTGCAGTCCCGCGTTGCGGTCGCGCAGGTGTGCAAGGCGCCATAGATATTATACGGCAGCGACCGCCGCGCGGCAGACGCTCCCGCTTCGCAGTCGCTTTGGTCGCGCAGGTTTGGCCGCAGCTTTGTTATTACTAACAGTCAGCCGACTGATGTACTTGCGCGGGGCAACGATGAAGGGGACAAGGGGAAGCGAGCGGCAGGGTCGACGAGCGCGAATCTCACTTAGCTTGCGTTCTCTAATCTGAAGGGGGTACTACGTGTAACGATTATAATACCGGCTGTCCATAATGGTCTATAGGATTTGTTCTGTGTTTAACTGTAAATCTACATCAAGGTTTAATAAAGATTTAAAATTCCATCGATTTCCACGGGACGAGCGTTAAGTTATTTTGAGTTTATTCGCCTATTCATAGGTAAGTAAGTAAATTAATAAACCTAATGTAGACGTAATGTTAGATGTTTACGAGTCGACTGATTAATTGTACATTAAAGCCAATTCTAGGAATTCGACGTTAGAAAATTACAAACAAAGTTACTATTTAATTAAACTGTGAGACGTGGACCATCGAATCGAAGTTGCCGCGTCGATTCTGTCTCCTCGTGTTGAGAATAGTTGAGAATTGAGATGGGCAAAATGTATTCGAATGACGAATAATAAATAAATGAGATGTTTTATTTTATATTCACAGATAATACATAATATCCTTTATTTAAAAAAAATCATTCGAATGAGGAATAAATTCTTTCATTCATTATTCGATTAACGAATAAAAATAATACAAGGAATTAGGCATTGTATATTTACTATTATTAAAATAAAATAATGCAAGCAGTCGCCATTTTGAACTTTGCTATTTTTGAACCGATTGCTTTTAAAATCGATATCTGAGAGTCCCAGCGATCACCGAACACGAATCATAAGTCAAATTTAATTAAAGAATATTAAATTTGACTTAAGATTCGTGTTTGGTCATCGCTGGGATAGATGTCGATTTTGAAAGAAATATGTACAAAACAGCAAAGTTTCGCGCAAATGTCTGTTCGCGCAAATATCCACTCGCGCAGATTATTGAGATTATTCGCGCAAGTGGATTCGCGCAAGTGTCCTGATACCTTGTAGTGTTAGTACGGTATTTATACTTCTTATGTAAATAATACACTGGTAACATTGATTACAGTACTGTCAACATCGCCCGCGAACTAAAAATAAAGAAATAAATATAATTAATAGTTTAACTAGTCCACAAAGTAGTGAAATTTGGTGTAAATTATGGACTACGCAAGTGATAATGTTAGTGACTAAAACAAACAACCACAAGAAAACTTATAACAGTGTTTTTAAATAACAGTGACGAAACATTAATATCTTCGTCTATAGACAATAACTTCCATAACCCGGACCAAACGGCGGTTTGTATTTGTAGTTATGAAAGAGACACTCAACCTGGATGTAGTTTAATTATAAATTATAGGGAACTAATCTTTAAACACTAAAATAGAGAACCGTTGCAAAATACTATTATGAAATATTTTTAAAAAGTGAACTTTGTTCCACAACGAACGCCTCTAGTAGTGAATAGCTGAAACACAAAGGGTTGCAGCAACAATATACATCTCAACACTATGTCCATCTAATTGACATTAGAAACGGTGTTGCTAATACAAAAATAGGAGCAATTTTATACTACAGCGCCATCTAGTAACAAGAAGACAAAAAAAAACCAAAGTGATATTTCTTACTTTTTTATTTTTCGGTGCAAGCAACGCTACAAACAGCGTTGCTAGCACCGAAAAATAAAAAATTGACATATCAGACATTGTTATCAGTGCTACTATCTCTAAAAAACAACTACGTAATACCATTAGTAATAAAATTAATCCTAATTTGTAGATTACAGGAAATTACATTCCTTTACACAAAATAAATATTTAGCATGTCCGAGAACATCACTTTTAGAAAACGCTGCCGATCATTTTCATTAGATGATTCGATCGAATCCTTGTTGGACTGTACTACAAATAGTCTACCAGATACTACGCTACAAAACAATGAAGACAGTAATGAATTGCATGAGAAAATAAAAAAACTTACTGCTGAGTTACAATCTGCCCACCAAGAAATTGAAACTTTGTTATCCGAAAATGTAGAATTAAAATCGAATATAGAAAAAACAAATAAGACAATAAACATGTATAAAAAAGTTACTGTGTGCGATGCAAACTATCATACTCCAATAAGTACACTTAAAAGAATCAACAACAAAAACACCCCAAATAAGACACCAACGTCAGATAATAATGAAAAAATAAAGAAATTAGAATGCACTACAATGTCAACTACAATAAGCACAAAAAAAAATAAGAAATGATACTATATAAAATTATTATAAAAATGTCGATTCACAAACTGCTAAGGAAAACACAGGCACAGGAGTTTTTTAACTGAATTATATGACAACACAGATAACCATGACAACAACAAAATGAGAAAGGCGGGAAACTTTGAAAGTGAAAAGGCGCGTTTTCGCTATCAAATAAGTAATAATTTAATTACTTTACTTTCGGTCTAATAAGTAGCTCTACAGCAGTACCAAGTAAATCAGCTGATACAGTTCATAGGGAAAGTACCTCGGCCGTTGACCCTCTTCATCACTAGTACCTACAGTATATTAGGGACAGTACCTACAGCTGTTAACCCAACAGCTGTCTTCATACCTACCTAGCATACATACCTCTAAATTGGTGACCCCAGATACGAAACGCACCTCGTCGACCTACGTACCACCGATCAGCTGACTACCATCTGTACATCATGACGTCGAACGAAGAGCCACAAGAATACGAAGAATACGAATACATTTATCGACCCACAGGGAGGCACGAAGCTCACCAGTGCCGTGGCTACCATTTCACTGCCCGCACGCCTTCCACCATTCTGGCGGCAAAATCCTCGCCTATGGTTTGCCCAATTCGAAGCCGCTGTCGCCGCCAGCAAGATAGGCGAAGAACAGAAATTTAACCTCGTCGTCCCACTACTCGGCTGTAGTGACCTCGAACAAATAGCCGACATTATACTGAATCCACCCACAACCGGGAAGTACATCGCTCTCAAGAACCGATTGATATCTACGTACCAAGAGTCCGACCATCGCCAGTTACAAAAGCTACTCAGTGGCTTAGAACTTGGCGACATGAAACCTAGCCAGCTACTACGTAAGATGCGTGATTTGAGCGGCAAGCTACTCACCGATGAAGCGCTCAAAGTTATGTGGCTCAACCAATTGCCCACACAAGTACGCGCCGTAATCTCTGTCAACACTGAATCGTCGCTCGAAGTACTAGCCATTATGGCCGATAAGATGATTGAACATTTTGAACCCGCTACCGTCGCCGCAGTATCTATACCTATATCAAACTCGCCGTGTGTTCCCGCTAATATAGAAAACATACAGTTACACATATTGTCAAAACAACTAGAAAAGTTAACAATAGAAATCGCCGAACTCCGTGTAAATCAACGATCTACGAGTACCTACATACCGCCCGCCGCACTATCCCGCTCGTTATAACGATCGCTCAAGGTCGCGATCGCGCTCACGCTCGCAAGCTCGCAAGCCCGGCGACCCAGACTGGTTATGTTTCTATCACCACCGGTACGGAGATGAAGCTCGCAAGTGCGAACCACCATGTGCCAAAGAGAAGCGGGAAAACTAAAACGTACATCGACTATGACGGGCGTCGATGTCAACAAAACCAGCCACCGCCTGTGTGTCATCGACATCAACATGAGAGAGAGATTCCTAGTCGACACGGGAGCCGACATATCCGTATTAGCCGTACGAAATAAAAATCAATCGAAGCCGACACAAAGTATATACAAATTATACGCAGCGAATGGCACTGAGATACGTACCTACGGAGAGCGCACACTAGAGCTCAACCTAGGCTTACGTAGAAGTTTTAGATGGACATTTACCGTTGCCGACGTAAAAACATCGATATTGGGTGCCGACTTCTTAGCAAAACATAAGTTATTAGTCGACCTTCACCGACGAAAACTTATCGACCGTGTCACAGACCTCCACGTTAACGCCATCACAGTTCCATGCACCGAAGAAACCATCCTCACTGTTAGCCACAACCACGCATATCACGACATACTAAAAAGCTACCCAGATGTACTACGGCCCATGTCACTCAAAACCGCAGCGAAACACAACGTTACACATCGCATTGAAACCACCGGGCAACCCATTTACTCGAGACCACGCCCCCTGCCGCCCGATAAGTACAAAGCAGCGAAGTTAGAGTTCGAGAAGATGATGGAAATGGGTATCTGCAAGCCATCCAACAGTCCGTGGGCGAGTCCACTTCACGTTGTTAAAAAGAAAGACGGCTCACTACGTGTGTGTGGCGACTATAGACGACTGAACGCCGCTACTATACCCGATCGATATCCCATACCACGACTACAAGACTTCACGTACCAACTGCATGGAAAAAAGATATTTTCGAAACTAGATATGAAAATGGCCTACTTTAGTATACCTATAGAAAAAGAAGACGCACCGAAAACAGCAATTATCACCCCATTTGGCCTCTTTGAATTTAACTGCATGACGTTCGGCTTACGTAACTCAGGCCAAACGTTCCAACGATTTATGTACGAAGTACTACGCGGACTAGACGACGTAGTATTCTGTTACATCGACGATTTACTCATTCATTCTGAAAACGAGATGCTGCACGAGCGCCACCTAAATCAAGTACTTGAACGACTGAACAACTACGGAGTTACGCTAAATATCGACAAATGCGAATTTTCGGCTACGAAGTTACACCCGACGGCATAAAACCCACTGAAGAACGCATACAAGCCATACTCGACTATCCGAAGCCCACTACAGTACAAGAGTTAAGAAGATTTTTAGGCATGATTAACTTCTACCGTAGCTGCCTACCCCATCAAGCCGATCATCAATACCTACTGAATAAGTACTTACACAATAGCAAGAAAAACGACAAGTCACCGATACAATGGACACCCGAAGCAGAAAAAGCTTTTGAATATTGCCGCCAAAGCATACTCGAAGCTACTATTCTAGCCCACCCCGTACCTAACGCACCGTTATGTTTACTGACCGACGCATCTGATACTAGTCTCGGCGCCGTACTACAACAAAAGATCGACAACACATGGCAACCGCTTGCCTTCTATTCCAAAACAATGAGTGATACACAGCGAAGATACAGCGTGTACGATCGCGAATTATTAGCAATGTACACAGCTGTTAAGAGTCTACGCCGCCTAATAGAGGGCAATGACTGCACTATATATACCGACCACAAGCCACTGACGCATGCACTCACGAGAACGCCAAGTACCAGCGATACACCGCGACGCGAACGACAGCTACACTACAAGCCTATTCTGTTCAAACATTAAGTATATACACGGCAACAAGAACGAAGCGGCCGACGCCTTATCACGTATAGCAGAAGTGGAAATATTACACGCGACGATCGACTACAATAGCCTAGCGGAAGACCAAGAAAACGACATCGAACTTCAATCATGTATGAAACAATCAAATTTGAAATTTACCCGTGTAAACCTGCCTGGAGTTCAACGCCCCATATGGTGCGAGACATCTACTACAAACATACGACCATACCTCCCACAGACTTATCGTATTCCAGCCTTCAAAGCGCAACACGAATTAAGTCATCCCGGCGTTCGAACAACAAGAAAACTAGTTACATCAAAATTCTTTTGGCCGTCGATAAACAAAGATATAAGTACATGGGCGAGAGCGTGCACCGGTTGTCAGCGCGCGAAAATTCAAAAACACGTTATCAGTCCACTCGGCACGTTTCAACAATCATCTCGCTTCGAACATCTACATGTCGACATAGTTGGACCGCTACCGCCCTCTAGTGACTATACGTACTTAGTTACAATGATTGACCGATGTACCAAATGGCCCGAAGCAATACGTGCGGCAAACAGCATTTAGCAGGGCTCGCCAGCACTTCGGGATGAGAGCTTGCTGGACACAAGATGGTGTTGTCGTTGTTAAAGCACCTGATGGGAGTCGTCACAAAGTGATCTCGTCTGAGGAACTTAACCCTTTGCTGATGAAGTACCCAAAGGCTCCCCGTGCAGTCCCTGCTGCTGGTAAAAGTGGTCCCGTGAGTGACAGTGCCTCTGGTTCGATGTCGAACAATAAGAATAAACATTAATGGTATTAAAATTCTCCTATACATTCATATTCGACCGATTTCTTAAGTAGTCTATGTTTACGCCACTGTAGATCTGTATTATTTTGTTTACTTTTTGTTTTCACCTATATTGTTTTGTTTTCTATAGCTCTAAATCTTTCTACCTTCTTATTTTTTAGTTTATTTTAATAACACAGATTTGTCCTAAAGTATTTCAATAAAATTGACACTTGACAACTAGCAATTGTAATTCGGGTCGCGTTCGGAAACTACTGACGTATTCACAAAACATACCTGTATCGAATTTATTAGAGGTCAGTGTCGTAAACGGACTACGGACTCCGTTTAGCTATTAACATTTTTTTTTAGTGTGTACTATACGTTTATCTTTTAACTTTTTGTTTGTGTAATGTACCATTTTGTCTATTTTCTTCCCGTTATACTCTTTCTTTCACTTAATTTTGTTGCCTTTTGTGTGTTTCAGCTGGCAGGTGGTGCAGAGTTTGACGCTCTAGTAGGGCGCGTATACGATATTTATATTATTACTACATATTATTATATTGTTTTATACTTTTCCTTAGTTAATATATTTTATATATTTAGTTTATGTTATCGGATTGTGATGATTCTTTTCACTCTATTAATTCCACCAACTCTTCGTGCGACAATAGTTTCTCATCATGTACTAATGCTCTCAGTGACTTTGTTCGTCTGACTTTTGATAATTCTATTACTCATCTGTTATACGTCTGTCACATAAATGCGCAAAGCTTACCGAGTCACTATAGTGAACTGTTTGATACTTTCAGTGATTCCAACGTTCATGCCATCCTGATCTCAGAATCTTGGTTAAAACCTAATCTTCCTTCCACCACTTATCCTCTACCTGGATTCATTCTTATTCGGAATGATAGGATTGACAGAAGAGGAGGCGGGGTGGCAATTTACCTTCGAAGCTCTCTTTCTTACAAAATTCTATTTTCTTCTTCTCCTATTAGCTCTTCTTCCGCTGAATTTTTATTCCTTGAAGTTTCTGTCAAGGGAGTTAAAACTGTCTTAGGGGTGGTCTATTGTCCGCCAGCTATTGACTATTTCTCCAGTCTCGAATCGATTCTGGAATCTTTAGGGTCGGAATATGCACATCACATCATCATGGGCGATTTTAATACCGATCTTCTCACCAACAATTCTTCTCGTTCCCGTAAACTCCTCCAAATAATTGAGTCTACCAGTCTCCATGTTCTACCTTTACAAGCTACTCACCATAACATTGAAGGGCTTGACACATGGTTAGACTTAATCCTTATCTCCAATCCTTCTCTAGTCCATTCCCATGGTCAAAGTCCTGCTCCTGGTTTTTCTCTCCACGATCTTATTTATCTTTCCTATCGCCTAAAACCACCTAAAACCCGTCCTAGAATTCTGCATACGCGTTGTTTTGGGCGAGTGAACAACGAAGCTTTGCGTAGGGATGCCTCTGAGACTAATTGGGATACACTATTGGCTGCCTCCACTGTGGACGAGAAGGTCCGCATTTTCAATAACGTCATCATTAACATCTTTGACAAACACGCTCCCATTAGGCGAGTTAAATTAAAACGTCCTCCTGCCCCATGGATGTCCAGAGGTATTCAGATGGCGATGCGACGCAGGGATCGCGCTTTTCGTAAGTTCAGAAGGGAGCGTTCAGACGATAACTGGTCTCTCTTCAAAACTGCAAGGAATCGGTGTAATCAGATGATTCGTAATGCTAAACGCCGCTTCATCTTTGACAATATCAATTCCTCTTCTCCCGCCAATATCTGGAAGTTCCTTGGAACTTTAGGTATTGGCAAACATCAACGTATGGAGTCGCAGTTTACACTTGGTTTGGATGATATTAACCAACATTTCTCCACTACTATTCAGCTAGATCACCACACCAGGTGTCAAACTGTAAGCTTCATGGCTGGTTTATCCCGTCCTAACATCGACCCTTTTAAATTTTCTTCAGTCGCACCAGGTGAGATCAAAAACATAATCCTATCTATCAAGTCAAATGCGATCGGCTACGATGGCATCAGCCGTCGTATGATATTGATGATACTTGACTATCTCATTCCACCATTGTCCCATATTATCAACTTCTCCCTAAGCTCTAATACGTTCCCATCCTTGTGGCTTAAAGCCTTTGTTTTTCCCTTACCCAAAATATCCAACCCTTCTCTTCCTCAACATTTTCGACCAATCTCTATCCTCCCTTACGTTTCTAAAGTCCTCGAGGCCTGTGTTCACAAGCAGTTATCTCGGTTTGTGTTTCACAATAATATCCTTAGTCCTCTACAGTCTGGATTTCGTCCTGGACACAGTACCACCTCAGCCCTCCTAAAAGTGACTGGCGACATCAGAGCGGGTATGGAGAACGGCAAAGTCACCGTGTTGGCTTTGATAGACTTTTCTAACGCCTTCTGTACCGTCAGCCACGATATCCTTCTGTCTATCCTTGCCCATAATATGATCTCATCTGATGCACTGGATTGGTTCTCAACATATCTTCGGGGACGCCAGCAGTCTGTCCGCCGAGTTGAGTCATCATCTAACTGGTGTGACCTTGTCTCTGGTGTTCCTCAAGGCGGTATACTTTCTCCGTTACTATTTTCAATTTTTATTAACCTTCTTACTCCCAATCTTCAATGTGCGTATCATCTTTATGCCGATGACTTGCAGTTGTATTCACAAGCAAGCACAATGGACATATCGCAAGCCATCACCAACTTAAATAGTGATCTTGAGACTATTAAAAGTTGGTCCAAAAGATTTGGCTTGTTTGTTAACCCAAACAAATGCCAAGCCATTATAGTAGGCAGTCACCGCATGATGGACAGATTGGACACTCGTAATTTGCCTCCACTCACCTATGACAATCTGTCCATACCGTATTGTTCAGTCGTTAAGGACCTTGGCTTGCTTATAGACACCTCCTTTGATTGGCGGGCTCAGGCTACCTGTGTCAGTCAGAGAGTCACTGGAACACTTCGGGCCTTTTATCGTCTGAAGAATTTCCTCCCTTCTAAGACAAAGACGATGCTTGTGCAGAATTTAATCCTTCCTGTAATTGACTATGGTGATGTGTGCTATTTTGACCTGAATGCAGATCTACTCAACAAATATGACCGTCTTCTTAATAACTGCATTCGATTCATTTTTAACCTTCGCAAGTATGATCACGTGTCTACTTATCGTTCTGAATTAAAATGGTTACCAATTCGTCAACGCCGTAGCATGCGTGCTCTCACCACTCTTTATTCCATTCTCAACTCACCCTCAGCTCCTTCATACTTAACTCCTTACTTTCAATTCTTGTGCTCCACTCACGACAGGAACTTACGCTCTTCTAATAACCTTCTCCTTGCATGTCATTCTCATAAATCTGGGTTTGTCGACTCTTCCTTTATTATCCAGGCAGTGCGTCTTTGGAACGACCTTCCTGTTGAGGTCAGGATGGCTACTAATCGTTTTCGTTTTAAGCTGAAAGTTCGTGCTCTCCTCTTTGAGAAATTGTTGGAGTTATCACGTTAATGTCTCTTTACTCATCATATTTATAGTGTATTTATGTATATATGTATTTATGTATGTATGTATTTATATATATATTTATTTATTTATACTTATTTGTATTATAATATTCACTGTTTATTTTCTATATGGTTAAACTTTGAACTTTATTTTTATACTTTTATTTACATCATAACAATTTTAGATTTGCATCATTCTTTTTCAATAACTGCACCTACTTTGTTTATCTCTGCATCACCTAAGGTTGACTGGTAGAGAATGCTTTTAGCATTAAGTCCGCCTCTGTACCTATGTGCATGAAGTTTAATAAATAAATAAATAAATAAATAAATACCTACTCGAGACATCACTGCAGAGACCGTGGCTAAAGCTGTATACGACGGTTGGATATCACGATTTGGCTGCCCCTTACGACTTACTACTGACCAAGGAAGACAATTTGAGTAATCTCTATTCAACGCGCTAATGAAAAGATTCGGCGTCACTCGCATACGCACCACTGCATTTCATCCACAAGCAAACGGACAGATAGAACGATGGCACCGCACATTAAAATCAGCACTAATGGCGAGAGCAGCCGGCAACCGATGGAGCGAAGAACTACCTACCGTCCTACTTGGCCTACGTACTGCCATACGAGAAGACACATCTGTCAGCCCTGCCTTGATGACATACGGATCACCGCTACGAATACCATCTGATTTTTTCGTGCCTACCAAGCCGAATATTGAAGATGCAGAGTTTGTTCGTCAGCTGAGTGAAACAATGCACTCATTCACGCCTACACAGAGACCGCACCATTCACAATCAAACACATTCGTCTATAAAGATCTCGCAACGTGCTCGCATGTGTTTGTGCGTAACGACACCGTACGCAAGCCTCTCACACCACCATACGAAGGCCCGTATCAAGTATTACACCGCAGCGCAGACGGCAAACAGTTCACCTGATAGCGGAACGCGGCGACCACTTCTTAAATAGTGGCACTTATTTTATACTGCACACACACATTCGCACTCACACTGCACACATTCACTGTAACCTGTGACTGCGCTTTTTTTTTTTTTTTTTTTTTATACGTGGGAAATGCATTACGCATACGCACCCGCCCGGGCAAGGCGAGGGTTATGTCGGACTCTCCGACCGCACTCAAAGCGCGGCCAGCATACCGACTAAAACCCACGGTGTTCCTCCAGACGGCCAGAGTGTCGGGGTCACGGGAGTCGCTTGCGCATTCATCCGCGACCCCGACGGGCCATGGCCCGCTCACCGCGAGCGGGCCCCGTCCGATTTAGGGGCCTAGCCCCCCCTCCTTCGAGAGGCGCGTGCGGAACACGCGCACTGCCGTCTCGGGCCCGTGCTGTTCGGGCGGCGACTGCCCGATCGCCGCCCGCAGGCCAACTCGGCCGCAGAGGATAGGGAGAACGGCGCATCGCAATACCGACACTCCTCTTCCCCTGCGGCCCCACCGCGTCCGCAATCTGGCGGTTGCGACCCCGCCGAGGCCGCGGAAGGTAGGGAGAGCGGCGCACCGTTATACCGGCACTCCTCTCCCGCCGCGGCCCCGCCACTCCTCAGCCGCAGTGTCGCCGAAGCAACACTGCAGCCCGACCCAGTTGCGGTGCCGCCCAACAGCACCGCAACCCACCAGAGCCGCTCCATCGTGGGCTTACTGGCAAAGCCCAGAGGAGCGGCTCCTCCTTGGGGTTCCTCTTGGTTCACCGTGGTCCTTGGTAACCACGGCTACTAAGCCCCCCCGCCGCGACAAGGCGAGAACCCCGTTGGGGGGGAACCTGTGACTGCGCTACAGTAATATTGTATAACGCTCCTGATTGGTCAACAACCAAAATGCGCTCATGTAAATACCATACCTGTGTCAGACTACATTTGTATATATAAACCGTGCCATTTTTGTAAATAAATATTGTACAGTCGTCTCTCGAGTATTATTCAACACTACCTATTAAGTCTACGGTACGAAGGTGGAAACACTGGGCCGGTCTAATAAGTAGCTCTACAGCAGTACCAAGTAAATCAGCTGATACAGTTCATAGGGAAAGTACCTCGGCCGTTGACCCTCTTCATCACTAGTACCTACAGTATATTAGGGACAGTACCTACAGCTGTTAACCCAACAGCTGTCTTCATACCTACCTAGCATACATACCCCTAAAAATTAGTAACCCGAAATGGGTAAAAAAAGGCGGAGGAAGGACGAAATGTCCTATGCTGACTCGCCGCAACAGCAGCAGTTAGCTGAATCTTCGGACTCCGATTCAGCGGAGTCAACAGTAAGCTGCAAAGACACAACAAAGGATAAGTACGCCATTTACAAGGTAAAAGGATACAATCGTAAATATCCCGAGGAAACCAAGCAGACGGACCTCATAGTCTTCCTGGCTCATCACGAACAAAACGCAACATTTAGCGATAGGGATCGTATGGCCCTATCAAAAGGTTTACAGGAGCATGGAGTTTCAGGCGTCATGCATCTACGTACTATAAATAAGTTCAAAGTCGGCATAACATTTGACCTGCCAAACAACGCCAATATGTTTCTTCAAAACAAAAAGTTGTTAGATCAGCTGTCTCTTAAGGCAACTATACCCGCTGGAGATACCGAAATAACGGGAGTACTTACTTCGGTTCCCGTGGAAATGTCCAACAAACAAATTTTTTCATTGATTGGCAGCTCTAAAAACGTAATACAAGTTAGGCGCTTCATGCGCAGGGTCAGAAGTGACGCTGGTGTAACTTTCGTCCCTACACAGGCTGTCGCAGTAACCTTCGCGTCCACTATTCTTCCTCAGTACATTTACTTGGACTCATGGCGTCACGAAGTTAGTAAATACATACCACCAGTAAAACAATGCCTTAAGTGTCTGCGGTATGGACATATTGCTAAATTCTGTCGCAATACTGAAGTATGTTCAATTTGTACATTAAACCATAATTTTAAGAATTGTCAGGTTGACCCAAAAGATGCTAAATGCGCAAACTGCAAAGGTAATCATATAGCTATCTCCTCATCTTGCCCAATTAAAAAACAAAAAGTTGAAGAAAACAAAATTAAGTCACGAAGTGTCACTTATTTGAGCTCTTTGACGCTAATAACGGGTGGCGCAAAAGTAAAGACCCTATTTGGTTCAGCTATAACATTTTTTCTAAATTAGAAAACTAGATTTAGATTTTTTTAAATGTATATTTGTGCCATTAAATTTCGTACCATTAGGATTTAAAGATGATGTCTTTTAAATGGTGACCTCCAGAGTTGATACACATTTGAGCCCTATTTATGACATTTTGCATAACTTGCCGTAACACTTCCTGCGATATGTTCGTTATTTCTTGACGAATGTTTTCTTTTAGAGCTGCGAGAGTCTGTGGCTTGTTCACATACACCCGAGATTTCAAAAAACCCCAAAGAAAGAAGTCTGGACTGGTCAGATCGGGTGATCTTGCAGGCCAAGGCAAATCGCCAAAACGAGAGATAACTCGGCCTGGAAAAGCGTCCCTCACTAAGTCCATAGTGTCGCGCGCTGTGTGTGCCGTAGCGCCGTCTTGTTGAAACCAGATGTGCTCCAGCCCCAATTCGTCCAAACTGGGTATCAAAAACTCACGTAACATGGTTCTGTAGCGTTCTCCAGTGACAGTAATCGCATTGCCTCCAGCGTCTTCGAAAAAATAGGGTCCGATCACTCTGTCAACACAGATGCCACACCATACAGTAACTTTTAGTGGGTGTAGAGGTGTTTCTTGAATAATGCGCGGATTATCAGTGCCCCAGAACCGAGTATTCTGCTTATTGACATGCCCTGAGAGATGGAAATGGAAACGCAGGAAGTGTTACGACAAGTTATGCAAAATGTCATAAATAGGGCTCAAATGTGTATCAACTCTGGAGGTCACCATTTAAAAGACATCATCTTTAAATCCTAATGGTACGAAATTTAATGGCACAAATATACATTTAAAAAAATCTAAATCTAGTTTTCTAATTTAGAAAAAATGTTATAGCTGAACCAAATAGGGTCTTTACTTTTGCGCCACCCGTTACATTCCCAGCTTTAACTGCTCGAACTTTAGATGTACAAATTAATAATCTAATGAAATCCGATAAATTTATAAGTACTTTAGTAGAAACAATTACAAAAATAGTTACATCTAAAGATGTTCCTATTAATTCATCATCAATTAAAGAGGTTTTAAAAACAACTATAAGTAAGAAATTTCCATCATCCTCATAATGGATTTGTCAAACTTAAATATAGTTCAATGGAATGCACAAAGTCTTAATAGCAATAAACATATATTTATTCATTTCCTCTATGCACAAAATATACATATAGCAATAATTTCTGAAAAATGGTTCAGACCTGATCAGTCTTTTAAAATAAAAAATTACAATATTGAAAGAAATGATTGTGGTAACAAACACAATGGAGTTGCAATTATAATTCATGAAAGCATTACTTACACTAAAATTAACACATATTTTGATAATTCTTTACAAAACATTTGTGTGAAAATTAAAATTAAAAATAAAGAAATAAGTATAGTCAGCTTTTATAGCCCCCTAAACTCTAATCCAGTTTTTAATAAAGATGATTTTGATTCATTGGTGAAATCTATTCCTGGTCCTTTTATATTTGCTGGAGACTTTAATGCCCATCACACTTCCTGGGGATGCGTTTCTGACTCTCCAAGAGGTAGAGAAGTCTTAGAAGTCATTGACGAAAATAATTTGGTTCTGCTTAATGATGGTCAAGTAACAACTGTTGGTTCTCTAACATGGCGTCCCAATGCACTGGATTTATCGTTGGTTTCATCGTCATTGGCACTTAATTGTGAATGGTCTGTACATGATAGTCCTCTTGGTAGTAGTTATCACATTCCTGTAATCATAAAAGTAATGATTAGCAGAAACAAAAACAACGTTTTTTATGGGAATTGTTTGAATGTTAAACATTTGCCCATTCACCCAAATTATAAACTCGTAGATTGGCGAATGTATAGCAATTGTGTGGAAGAATTGCTAATTGATTTTCAAATAGATAATAAAAGTCTTCTTAATTATATTCTCAATTTTGTACTATTTTGCGCACAGCAGCTGCTAATTCCAATAATTTAAATGGTCATGTTATCACAAATACCACCAATCACACATGCAAAAAAAATAAGATTAAAGGACCTTCCCTTCCTTGGTGGAATCAAAAGTGTACAGAGGCTGTACTAAATTTCAAAACAGCATATATAAATTTTAAACAAAATCCAACAGAAGAAACCTATCTTCAATTTAAAAGACTCCGGGCAGTTAAAAAACTCATTTTAAAAACAGAAAGACAAAAGAGTTGGTTTTCTCTTTGTGAAACTTTTAATAGAAGCACACATTTATCCGTTGTATGGAAATTTATGCGTAAATATAATAAGACATATAATTTTAATATTCATGAAAATGATGCATGGGTTTTAGATTTTTTAAAACAATACACTCCAGACTTTGTGCAACATTCTTCAAAAACTCTTACTGATAGTATTAATTCCAAAAATAATTTTCTACTTAATCCTTTTACAATTAATGAATTAATATCTGCAATTTCCTCCCGAAGAGATACTGCTTATGGTCTTGATGGAATACCATATATATCTTATTTAAAAAACTAACCACTGCAAGTTTACAAACATTTCTAAAAATACTTAATTTACTGTGGGAAAATAATGTTATACCTCAAGATTGGAAAGTGGATTGTTTTGTACCAATTTTAAAACCAGATAAGCCAAAGTTATGTCCTGATTCTTATCGTCCCATAGCACTTACTTCTTGTGTAGGAAAGTTATTTGAACAATTGTTGAAGCAACGTTTAGAGTTTTACATAGAACAAAACAATATCTTACCTTCTAATCAATTTGGTTTTCGTAGGAATCGGTCTGCTAGGGAAAGTGTCTGTCAATTACAGCTCGATATTCATAACTCTTTATTGGCAAAAAAAAATTTGGTTGGAGTTTTCTTTGATGTTGCAGGAGCTTTTAATAGTGTAAATATAGATATTCTCTGTCATGAATTATTGCAAATAGGAATTCTTGTAAAAATTATAAATTGGATTAAAAGTTTTCTGAGCAATAGAGAAGTATTTGCTAAATTTAATAGACATCTCTATGGTCCTAGACTCTCGTCAAAAGGAGTTTGTCAAGGCGGTATATTATCACCTTTAATATTTATATTGTAGATTAAATCTTATTTTAGGGTCTCAGGTTAAAAATCTACAGTTTGCAGATGATTTGGTTGTTTATACATCTGGGAACAATTTATCACAAACCGTCCAAATAGTCAATGATGCATTGGTAAATCTATATAAATATTTTTCTTACCTTGATCTAAATGTAAATCTGTTCAAGTCCAAAGTTGTTATGTTTGGTAAACAGTGTCATAATAGCCCAATGTACTTTATAATAATTGTGCATTACCCACTTCACTTGAGGTCAAATTTTTGGGGGTTCTTTTTTCATATAATTTAACCTGGAATAATTACATAAAACATATAATTAGCAAAGTAATTAAAGCTTATAATGTACTGAAATCTTTGTCTGGCTCATATTGGGGTGCAGACCCAAAAATTTTGTTACTGTTGTATAAATCATTAGTTCGTAGTCATTTTGAATATGGTTTCTATTGTTTTGCTGCAGATATTAAAATTGTAGATAGTTTAGATCTTCTTCAAAATAAATGCTTGCGTGTAATAACTGGAGCATTCAGGAGTACTCCTATAAATGCAATGCAGACTGATTGTAATATCCCACCATTAAGCATTCGTTTTAATTACTTAAAAGAAAGATTTATACTAAAACTTTATAGTGTATCTAATAACAGTCTATTGGTCAATTTGTTACACTCGATTACTACTTTAGTTTCTAAACCAATTTTTATGATACAGGATCTTCAAAGTTTCATAAATTTAAATATCTATCAATCTAAACATATTTTGCCTTGCTATGAAGGAACTTTTATTAGTAAATTTCTAGCAATTAATGTAATTCTAAAGAAGAAAAAAGAATTGTCCACAAAAGAGGAAGTAAATGCAATGCTATCAGAGTGGTCAGATCATAAATTTGTTTATACAGATGGTTCTAAAAATGATAAGGCTGTGTCCTTTGCCATATATGAGCCCTCCTCAAATATAGGCATTGGCAGAAAAATTGACAAAAATTCAAGTATTTTTACAGCTGAAGCTGTTGCTATATTGAGTGCTTTGAAACATATTGAAAATTATAACTCAGGACATAACAAATGGGTAGTGGTAAGTGATAGCATGAGTGTTCTGCAAAACTTGTCAAACAACAAATTAAATGCTAACACAAATTATATAATTTATTTAATAAAGCAGTTATGGGTGGAATTATATCAATCAAATATTGTAATTAGTTTTGTGTGGGTGCCTTCGCACATTGGTGTTGTAGGGAATGAAAAGGTAGACTATTTGGCCAAAAAGATTGTTGATTTGGAAGAACTAATTCCTAATTCTGACCCTGTTATGGATGTTTCCATACCACCTACAGATGCAATTAGTCTTTTAAGACAGCGCATGTGTCGAGAGTGGGGGAGACATTCATACCAGTGCACTCAGGTTGAAAATAAAGGTACTTGGTTTGCCACTCTAGACGTTCAAATAAACTCCATACCTTGGTTCTGCAAGTATAACAGATTCATAAATAGAAAATTTTATTCGTATGCGTTTTGGTCATTGTCGTTTAAATTATCATCTTCATCGCCTTAGAATGGTCAATTCTCCTAACTGTGAGTATTGTCAATCACAAGAAGTTCAGTCACTGCATCATATCTTTTTCGAGTGCTCGTCTTTCAACATTCAGCGCCTTGTGTTGTCGGATGAGCTGCTTAAAATTTATAATAATCCTGACGAGGTCCCGCAATGCATTCAGGAGCTACTTAAGAATGTCTCAGTTTATATACTTATACTTGTACAAATTTATAGTAGAGACTGTAAATGATATTTAGTTATAATAAGTTTTCGTGTATTTAATAATATTATTTGTTTTAATAGTAATACTTATTAACTTTAGGTATATTTCTTAAAAATGTGAAGTAAACAATTAACTAGGTACTTGAGGAGACAGCTCGGAAAATAGGACAAAAATATTGAAATATATGAAATAAAATTAAATCGATGAATTGAAAACTTAAAAAACGATTGTCTTAGAAAAAGGAGGTTATTTACATTGACAGTAAAATGACATGAATAATGGTTTTGGACAAAAATAAAATTACTCTATTAAAAAATGGGTTAAATACGAAAGACAAAATAAATAAAACAAACAATACAATGAGTATATAAACGAAAGACATTATTTTTACAAACTTACCACGTAAGAAATCCTACACGGAAGACTAGGCAGTATGGTCGAAAGACTATGGCCTGCCCTTTGGGCAAATAAAAAAAAAAAAAAAAAAAGAAAAACAAATTATGCATCGTAACAAATAGCGGCGACAACAGAAGCAAACTACGTTTAATTGAAGACACTTTCGCCGACCGATTTCAATATTGTCATTACATTGTTCCAAATGCTAATACTGAACAAATTGTAGCGAATATTCACTTGAAACTGAAAGATTTTAATATGTATGATTATTGTTTGATAATGATAGGTGAAAATGATTTTAAAAGTACCGTTAACTACATGGATACAGTGAAATATATTAGAGAATGTTTAATACCCATAACCAACACAAATGTTATCCTAGGTCTTCCAACCTACATATGGGGAGCACCTATCTATAATTACAAAATTGAAACATTCAATAATTACCTGTCTCAGGACGTACATACACATGAGTATGCGTATATAATTGACTCCAACCAAGATCTCTCACTAGACATGTTTTCGTATCGCTCTGGTAAACTAAACCGCTTTGGAATCAAAAACATATACGTAAACATAATGAAACGAATACTCTTTGACTTAACATATTTCCAAAATTTGCCCACAAACACTACGAGTAATGCAGAAACACAAACTTGTGATTTTGGTGAACAGTTTTTTCGTTATTAACTTCAACAAAAGTACTAACAATGATGACATGGGGTTATTAAATGTGATAAGTAAATGTAAATGTTAATGTTAATATAATGTATCAAAATCTATGTGGAATATCAAATAAAAAAAATGAGCTAGAAATATATATAAAAAATATGGATAGAAACTTAAACTATTTTTTAAGTGAAAATTCGGTAAATTATTGTTACGTGTCAGGATGGGGTTCGATGTAAAATGCCAGTTACGCGATGATGAGTTTATTAGAGACTCACACAATACACTAACAGTAACAAAATAACTCAATAAACACATAAACTGCACTTTAACGCTTCGTATATCGCTCTTCGTAAACTTTCGTATCACTTAGATGTTCGCTCGAGATCGCTGTATTCACAACTGAACGAAGTGCCGACGTTCGAATCCTTTTTATAGTCCTTCAATAGATTTCTAGAACCTTCCAGTTATTACTACAAAGATGCCGACAATTCTCGAAAACAGAACAATGAGTGTAGGTACTTAGCTGCGACGCGTAGGTATGCCTACCGTCGATGATCTATTGTTATACGTGTAGGTAGGTACATGCAAACGTTCTAGCGTAGGTATTTGTCGTATACGTGTAGGTAGGTACTTGCGAATGTTCTAGAGCGTAGGTATTTGTCGTACACGAGTAGGTAGGTACTTGCGAACGTTCTAGCATAGGTAATCATCGCAACATTGCCCACCTCTTAATCATGCTCGTCCCGAGCAGCGTTAGAACCGTGATAGGGTGCTAGTCGATCGATGTGGACGATCTTCGGCTTCTTTCTATCGCCCTGTCTTATGCGATAGGTCACGTCATTGATCCTTGTGATCACTTTATAGGGACCCTCCCAGCGGGCCTGTAGTTTCGGTGACTTGCCGATTTTCCTGAGAGGATTATGTAACCACACGAGCGTACCTTCCTCGAAGCCATGATTACTTGCTTTCCTGTCATAACGAGTTTTCATCTTCTCACTAGCCTTGAGGTTGTTATCTCGCACTAGATCATGTGTCTTATCCAGCTGTGCCTGCAAGTTTGCGACGTATTCTACTGTCGGCTTTGGCGTATCAGGAGGTGTTCCGGTAATCAAGTCTACTGGTAGGCGTATCTCTCTTCCAAAGTTGACTTTGGCCGGCGTAAATCCTGTAGTGTCATGAACCGCGGACCGATATGATAGCAGGAAGAGTGGAATGTAACGGTCCCAGTCTCGTTGATGGTCTTCGACAACCTTGGCCAAATGGTTTTCCAAAGTCTGGTTGAACCGTTCTACCATGCCGTCAGACTGCGGGTGCGCTGGTGTTGTCCGTGTTTTATGTATGCCGAGTAGATTACACATCTCTTGAAACAGGGCTGACTCGAAATTTCTTCCCTGGTCACTATGCAGTTCCAACGGCACACCAAATCGACACACTACTTCCTGGATCAACTTTTTGGCCACGGTCTGAGCCTCTTGGTTTGGTGTCGTATTTTTTTTATTTGGTAAAGTAATCTTGAACTACTACTATAAAGCGGTTGCCGTCTTCTGTCACGGGAAATGGTCCAGCTACGTCAATGGCAATTCTCTCCCATGGGGCTCCGACACTGTACAGCTGTAGCTTGCCTCTTGATCTAGTACGAGGTCCTTTTACTGAAGCACACGTAGAGCACTTTCTGCACCACTCCTCGATGTCTTCCCGACAGCGTACCCAGTAGAACCGTTCTCTCACCTTTACCAAAGTCTTCTTCACACCAAGATGACCACCTGATGCACCATCATGCACTAAGCGCAGAACAGGTGCAACTTTGTTTCTCGGGATCACCATCTGTAGAACTTGGTTCTTCCCGTCAGGTGATTCCCACTTTCTATATAGCACGCCTTGTTCCAAACTCAGGCTGTCCCACTGAGCCCTAGTATTGGGCTTGCGGCTGATACGTCCTGCCATTTTGGTTTCCGACCCTGAGCCCTCCAGTCCATTATCAATTTAAGATCTCTGTCCTCTTTCTGTGCCTTACTAACTTCGTGTTTGTCCCAGGATTCATCGGTCCCCTGAGTCTTGACAATTTTCACTACCTCCTTGGACTCATGCTTCAAACAGTGTTTACAATCCTGGGAGCATGGACGTCGCGATAAGGCATCAGCATTGGAGTGAATCCTTCCACTGCGGTGTTCTATTACAAAGTTGTACTCCTGTAGTTGTTCGATCCATCTCGCGACTTGGCCTTCAGGATTCTTAAACTGGAGTAGCCACTTCAGTGCCGCATGATCTGTTCGTAGTGTGAACTCTCTTCCCAGCAAGTATTTATTAAAATGTTGTAAGGTCTTCACAACTGCTAGTAATTCACGCCGAGTCAGACAGTAGTTTCTCTCAGGCTTCGATAAAGACTTGCTGAAGTATGCGATGACCACTTGCTGACCATTTTGCTCCTGAGATAACACACCTCCGATTCCAGTATTACTGGCGTCTGTGTCCACAATAAATCTGCCTTCTCTATTAGGGTAGCACAGGACTGGAGCTGAACACAGCAATTCTTTGAGTCGTGTAAACGCACGTTGACAATCCGAGTCCCAAACGAAGTTCCTCTTTTCTTCTGTAAGGTGGTGTAATGGCTTGGCTATTTCAGAGAAGTTCTTCACAAAACGCCGGTAGTAAGCACTAAGTCCCAGAAAGGCTCTAACTTCGGTTTTAGTTTTTGGTACAGGCCACTCTTGCACCGCTTTTATTTTGTCTGGGTCCGTTTGAACACCTCTATCCGAAATAATGTGGCCTAAGAATGAAACTTCTTTCTTGAAAAAGGCGCACTTCTTCGGATTAAGTTTTAGGTTTGATTCACGAAATCTCTTGAACACTTTCTCAAGATTCCTGCGATGTTCCGTGAAACTGCGTCCCATAACTATGACGTCATCCAAGTACACCAGACAGGCATCTCCCAAAAGACCTACTAGTACGCGTTCCATAAGCCTTTCAAACGTAGCTGGTGCATTACACAATCCAAATAGCATCACCCGGAACTGCCATAGACCTTTTCCAGTACCGGTGGTAAATGCAGTCTTCTCCTTATCTTTCCACTTGCCAGTAGCCACTTTTCAGATCTACCGTAGAGAACCACTTCATGCCTCCAAGCATGTCCAAAGTGTCGTCAATACGGGGCAAAGGGTAGCTGTCTTTCTTAGTCACGTTATTCAGCATCCTGTAGTCTACACAAAACCTGGTACTACCATCTTTCTTCTTCACGAGTACCACCGGTGAAGACCATGGGCTGGATGATGGCTCTATGATCTTGGTTCGTGCCATATTTCCAATCAGCTCGGCTACTTCTTGTTCTTTTGCTAGTGGCACTCGTCTAGGTCTTTGTTTAATAGGCGGTGTAGCACCTGTGTCGATCGGGTGTTTCACTAACCCCGTTCTTCCAAGGTCGTTTTCTTCTTTGGTGAAAATGTCCTTGTAGTCCAGTAGCAACTTCTCTGCTTTCCGATATTCATTGGGTGACAGATTTTGCTTCGTGGTCTCTAGCAACGGGCCCATATGATTTGCCGAAGAAGCAGTTTGGACGTTCTCTTGGATCTTCCTCAGACTGCTCACAGCTTCACATCGTCCAACGATCGCGTTCTTCCGTAATAACATCGCCGAGTTGCTAAGGTTGACAATTTTAACTTTTGCTCCACTTCTAGTCATGACTAAAGTTCTGGCTGTAATTCTACTGGTATGGCGCCCAGGATCTTCCACCATGACACAACGATCAGCAGTTACACCCTCAGGAAACCTTACGTCGACTAAGGTTTCTGATCTCGGTGCCATTGTTACCGTTTTGGCACTGTAGACCGCTATTGAAGAACAGCCTTCTAGAAAGACCTCTTGGTCTGGGAAGCTTAAAACACCTTTAGCAATATCGACAACGCACTGTTGCATTCGTAGAAAGTCTAAGCCGATAATGCAGTCATCCGTTATGCTCGCCACCAAAACAGATTGATGATAAGTCTTCTCTCCTAGTTTGATTCTCACATCTGTAGCTCCGAGGACGGTCACTGGCTGGCCAGTCGCTGTTTGCAATTTGCAAGATGGTCGTGCGTTTTCCCACTGAATTGTTCGCCGCAGAAGTTCTGGTCGTACGATGGTCTTCGACGCGCCCGTATCTATTGTAAAGCGAACAGGTTTACCATTTATTTCTCCAGATGTTACCAGGCTATTACCGTCACATGCCTGTGATACTTGCACTGTGAAGGCTTGGCGTAACGGATCTTGACTAGCATCAACCTGAGTAGTAGCTGACACCATTCTACTTTTTCTCTGGTCCGGACAGTTGATTCGGATATGTCCCCGCTTGCCGCATCCGTAGCACATAGGCTCACCTCGTGGTCTCACACCTGCAACAACTTCCCGAACTTTATGCGACTTGTAGTCGTTTCGCACAGCTTCCACCTCAAGGGCATGTGCTAAGGCCGCTTCTAAAGATGTATGGTGTGCCAACCGAACAGTTGTTCTGACCTCAAACTCTCTTATGCCATCCACGAAGGCTTGCACAACTATGTGGTCCACAGATGATGTACTGGAGGCATAGGCTCGTCGTACCAGGCGTTCAATTTCAGCAGCCCATTGTTGAAGTCCCTCACTTGGCTTCTGAGTTCGATCCTTCAACTGAGCTCGATAAACATGCTCTAGGTGCTTATCGCCAAATCGAGCTTCCAATGCCTTCAGGAGTGCGTCTAAGTTTCGTCGGTCAGCAGGTAAGTTCTCTAGGATCAGCAGTGCATCCCCTCTAAGTGCCAAAGTAAGCGCCGTCAGTGCGTGATCATCTTCCCATCCATTTCCTTTGGCAACTACCTCGAACTGGTGTCGAAAGGCCGTCCAGGAAGACGAGCCGTCAAAGGAGGGAAGTTTAAACTTGGGACCTCCGGAAGTGACTGCCGCGGCCATAGGCGTAGTGCTTGAATATAGGACCTTGGTCTTCTGCAGCTCTTTAATCATCTTGTCATGATGGTTCATGGTGGTCTGGACATCTTCGAGAATTTCATCATGTTTGCTGGTACGTTTTTTCACCACTTCAACGTCTTCTTGAAGAGAACTGATAACGGTGCTAAACCCTACCCACTTAGAGTCCATCATTTCTTGAAGGTCCTCACGGATAGCTCCCTTAAGGTCCAGAAGAGCTTGGCGTTGGCGCTCTTCAGCTTGGCGTTGACCCTCCTGTATAACGGCCAAAAGGGACGACATGTCAAAGCCAGAGCCCATACCCGTCGACGCCGCAGAAGTGCCCGGATTACTAAATACTGCTGCGCTAGTCTCTTCACTATCGGCCATAATCGATGGTTCACGAGTTTCGTCTACCGCCGCCTGTCGTCGAGTGCGTACTCCCTCGTCGCGTGGTGTGACTGGCATTCTCACTTCTGTCACCAATTGTTACGTGTCAGGATGGGGTTCGATGTAAAATGCCAGTTACGCGATGATGAGTTTATTAGAGTCAAAGTCAAAGTCAAAGTCAAAGTCAAAGTCAAAGCATTTATTTCATTTAGATCATAAAGTATGATGCTTATGAAAAGTCAACATTACATTTTGTCAGCCAATTGACCTACAGCCAGTTCGCTGACGAGGTAGAGCTGTGAGAAGAACTGGCAAGAAACTCACGCCACTCTTTTCAATCGCCAGATAATTACAGTTATTTGAATGAGTTACAATTTAAACACTCAACGCAACCAAAGAACCATACAAAGTAATTATTACAAATTAACTAATTAATATAATACTAAGATTAAAGAAAGAAAACAAGGAATTCAATTATTTAGTTTCAACTAGTATGGTAATTTGACTACGTATTTTAATTAAACTGGTAAATGCACCCCCTGGTCACATTGAACGACAAGGTAATACTGGATTGAATATTAAATGTAAGCCATGCCAAGATTGACCAGTCATCCCAAGTAGCACCCGTTCACGAGCATGACGCACGGGCCAGCCATCATCACCCTCGCCATATTAGAGGGAAGGTGATGACCCGGCCAATACGACACCACAAGCAATGACATTTTAGTGAGCATGACAATGTAGGGCATGGGTGGTAAAATATAATAATAATAATAATAATATGTGGACACTATCACACACTGTCGTCTAGTCCCAAGCTAAGCAGAGCTTGTGTTATGGGTACTAGATAACTGAAATATAATACATATACATACTTTTTTTTTTGTAAATACATACTTATAATACATAGAAAACACCCAGACTAAAGACAAATACAAATGTTCATCACACAAATATTTGCCTTCCGCGGGAATCGAACCCACGACACCCGGCGTCGCAGTCAGTTACACTAACCACTAGACCAACGGTGCAGTAGTTATGTAAAAGTACCCTAATAAAATGTATTATGCCTTACGAACTCGTAATGATCATGATAAGCATCCACTTCACATTAAACTTTTACTACAATAGTCAACATAATTACAATAATAGTCAATATAATTACTATAATAATAATCAATATACTGAATGATAATAATAGTCAATATAAGTACAATAATAAAAATATCAATATACTTAATGATAATAATAGTCAATAAAGCTACAACAATAATAATCAATATAACATTAATCTTGCATTAAACGAGCAACTATACCCATGCTGCTTTATCATTTAAATAATCATTAATAGTATAATAACCCTTTAGAATAAGGCGGTTTTTAACAGTTTGTTTGAATTTTTGTAGGGGTAGATTCATAATGTCAATGGGTAATTTGTTATAGAAACGTACACCTAGACCCGCAAATGAGTTGTTTACTTTATGTAGGCGATAATATGTACCAACTAATTTATGTTTACCTCGAGTATTCACAGAGTGCATGTCACAGTTTCTGGAATACAAGTCTATATTTTTCTTGATAAACATAATATTGGCGAAGATATACTGAGACGCCACCGTCAGAATACCTATTTCTTTAAAAATCTCTCTTAGTGAAACCCTAGGGCCCAAATTGTAAATAGATCGCACTGCTCGTTTTTGAATTATAAAAATTGACTCAATATCCGCAGACTTGCCCCAGAGCAGTATACCGTATGACATCACGCTATGGAAATAGCTGAAATAGACAAGTCTAGCTGTTTCTATGTCGGTAAACTGTCTTACCTTTCTTATCGCAAAGGCTGCGGAACTGAGTTTACCAGCAAGACACGATATTTGGGTACCCCATTGAAGCTTGTTATCTAAAGTTAAACCCAAAAAAACTGTAGACTCAACAAAGCTCAAAGTTTCATTATTTAAACTTATATTAATAGCTAGGCTTTTAGTATTGGGCATAGTAAATTTAACACATTTAGTTTTCTTTGAATTAAGCAGTAGGTTATTCGCACTAAACCAGTCCAGAACTTTCACTAGTGAGCTATTCACTTTATCAATGTTAGTTTCCTTACGATCCACTTTAAATAAAAGTGATGTGTCATCAGCGAACAGTACAATGTCGCAAAAATTCTGAAAATGGAATGGCAAATCATTGATATAAATCAGAAAAAGAAAAGGGCCTAAAATGGAACCCTGTGGCACGCCCATAGCTACAGGTAATCCGGTAGACCTACTTCCGTTTATATCAACATATTGTATTCTATTGCTTAAGTAAGTGGCAACTAGATTGAGTGCAGCAGAGACTCACACAATACACTAACAGTAACAAAATAACTCAATAAACACTTATACTGCACTTTAACGCTTCGTATATCGCTCTTCGTAAACTTTCGTATCACTTAGATGTTCGCTCGAGATCGCTGTATTCACAACTGAACGAAGTGCCGACGTTCGAATCCTTTTTATAGTCCTTCAATAGATTTCTAGAACCTTCCAGTTATTACTACAAAGATGCCGACAATTCTCGAAAACAGAACAATGAGTGTAGGTACTTAGCTGCGACGCGTAGGTATGCCTACTGTCGATGATCTATTGTTATACGTGTATAGGAATCCCACAGAAAAGAATTTTAATTGTTTCATAGAAAAATTAGAAAAATTATTAGATTATTTATTTAAGAGAAACAGTGTAATTTGTTGTGATTTTAATATTAATTTACTTTTAGATAGTAAAAAGCGGACAGAGTTTCTTAGTCTGTTAGCATGCTATAATTTTAGACATCTTATCAATCAGGCTACATTTATCCGGAACAAAAGTAACTCCTGTATTGACAATTTATTAACTAATCTACCCGATTCATACATAAATAAAAGTGAAGTAGAACATAATGGCTTGGCAGATGGACATGGAGCATTGCTGTGTGACATTTCTCTTGTAGCTTTATGTAACTAGTCTCAAGAAAAGTTAATAATAAATAAACGGATATTTAATAACAAAACCTCTATTACATTTCATAATAATATATTAAAAGAAAACTGGGAGTGTATGGGTGTAAATACTTTCCTCAGAAAATTCAATGAAGTTTTCCAAAATAGTTACAGAAAAAAAGAATGTATAATAAATAAAAAAAAACAATTTCAGCTTAATTAGCTTTCTAAAGGCATACGTATATCAAGCAAAATGAAACGGGTTCTGTGTGCTCATAATGGCAATAACCTAGAACCTAGTATTTTAAAATATAAAAATGATTATTTACGAATTTACAGGAAAGTAATAATAAAAGCTAAAAAACTAGCAGCAATAAAACATTTAAATAATTCAAAAAATGTAAGCAAGGAAGTTTGGAAAATGGTAAATAATAGCAAAAACAGGACAACAGTGATTCATTATGACAATTTTAAAATAAAAATAAATAATAAAATTATAGATAATCCTGATGAAATAACAAATGTTTTAGCAAAACAGTTTATATTTCCTAAGTCTGAAACCGAGTACAAGTTTGACCGTGCCTTAACACTTCCTCGACAAAGTACTAACTGGGTACAAGAAGAATTGAGTATTACTCCTACAACACCCAAAGAAATTATAAAAATAGTTAATGGTATGGAAAACAAAAATAGCTGTGGTTTTACACTAATTGGAATGTCGTCATGACATTCCAGTTAGTGTAATAAAAAAGCATGTAGCTATATTAGCAATAAATGTATTGGTAACGCGGTCTTTCCAGACCAATTAAAAATTGCCAAAATCACTCCTGTTTATAAGAAAGGGTGTAAGATGGATCCGAAAAACTATAGACCCATTTCACTGCTTCCGTCGTTATCAAAAATATTTGAAAAAATTTTAAAGAGTCGCCTTTTGGAACACCTTAACATGAACAAGGTAATAAATTTAAGACAATTTGGATACCAAAAAGGCGTTGGTACAGGAGATGCTATGTAAACACTTTTGGATGACGTAATTGAAAAGATAAACAACAAAATGAGTTTTTAAATTTTTTTCATAGTATAGCCTACCAAAGTGACTCCACCCCGCCTGATGGTAAGCAGTCAGTGGAATCCAGAAGTGGCGGCCACTATACCAAAAGCTATCGTTTTAAACTGCTGGTATGGTGGCCTCCACTATGGCGGCTGGGAATGGGGTTAGGGGAAGGAAATGAGGGACGTGAGGAAAGAGGAAAGGGGGAAAATTGGGCCTCCGGCGCTCTGGGAAAGGGGGGAAATTGGGCCTCCGGCGCTCTCACTCACCGAACGAAACGCAGTAGTACGGATACTACTACTCTTAAGTCGATCTTCTATGAGAGGGTAGTACTTCCCCAGACGATCCGGCCCATTCATGCTGAAATCAGCGTGGATCTACTACCGTAAGTGTATGAGTGGCCGGTATTTTTCTTGATCTTAGTTCCGCCTTTGATACAGTGGATCATGAGCTGTTAATACGTAAAATGGATCAATATAGTATACGAATTTATTAAAGCTATTTTCTAATTACCTCTATAATAGAAAAATGTACGTACAAATCAATAAGGCAAAAGAAAATGGTTTACTAAAAACTCATAAGTCAGCTACATTGTCAGTGAGAACGGGAGTACCACAAGGATCAATTTTAGGACCAATTTTATTCATATTATTCACAAACGACTTAATTAATCATATCAATAAAATAATACCTGACATTAGACATACAATTTTCGCAGATGACACTAATGCTGTTATAGATGCTAATAACATGATAAGCTTGACGACAAAAGTTAATAAAATGCCTTTTCATGGTGGTTTACAGTAAATAAATTAATAATTAATACCACAAAAACAAAAATAATATTATTTAAAACAACAACTCGGACAAAGGATGACTTACAAATAGAATTAAATAATGACAAAATAGAGGTAGTTAGTGAAGTTAAATTTCTTGGTACACATATAGACAATCTGTTAAATTGGAAGACTGAATTAAAAGCCATAGACGCTTAAATTTCATCGGCATGTTACGCATTAAGGACCTTGAGAGAAGAAATGGATGTCGAACATCTGAAAACAGTGTATTACGCACTCGTAGAGTCTAAATTAAGGTATAGCATACAGTTTTGGGGACATAGCTACAGCTATAACAATAGGAGAGCCTTTATACTGCAAAAAAGGGCAATAAGGACAATTATGCGTGTACCACAAATAGAAAGCTGTCGACGACATTTTGTTGAATTGGGCATCCTAACCGTACCGGGTCTATACATTCTTGTAGTTCTAAGCCACTTTGCCAAATATGTGTAAATTTTTGAAACACATGAAGAAAGACAAAGTAGGGAGCAAACTATAAGAAAGGACTTTAAGGCCCTAATACATCCTCAGCTTAATGTAGTAAAGCATAGTTCTCGTTACCAGGCTGTTCAGTTATTTAACAAGTTGCCTGAAGAGCTTAAAAAATTGATATACAGAAGTTGTTTTAAAGTAAAACTTAAACAGTATCCGTTGAGTAGATGTCTGTATAATGTTGACGATCTCTGATTCTTTTCTGTAGAAATATACTTTTTAGGCCTTAAGATATTTTGAAAGAATCTATAATAATAATAATACCTATTACTAATAATTATAATGACGTTTCGAAATCTAAGTAAAAACCCACAGGTAAAAAGACCATAATAACTGAATGTTTTAGTGTGTATTGTGTGTAGGCTTAGAAAATTTAAATACAATGTATTATTGTTAATGAATAAATGACTATTGACTATTGACTATTGACTATTAATATATGTAAAGAACGCTATGGCTCGCATGGCTTTTTATAGAGATGTTGTTGGATGTTGGATGTGACAGTAAAAATTGATGTACTAGATGTATAATAAAATAAGATACTGTTACTACTTAACTGTAAAAGCACTTTGCCAAAATTCACACTTAAAAATTAATTGTGTGTTACTCAGAAAATCAATTTTTTGAAAGTTTGCATGAGAGTGAGAGAGAGAGCATGAGAATTCACTATATAGTAAAATTTAACAACAGAACTCTAATAACATCAAAAAATAAAATAAGTAGAAAATATTTATTGGTTACGCATTTATAATTTTGTATATTTACGTATATTAGTATAATTTTGTACATTACGTATATGAGTATATACCTTCGTTATTTCTTATTAAAAGTTATGTAAAATATTTAAGTAGTTTTTGTTGTGACAACCCTGACCCTTTACTGAGTTTCTGCGTGTAGGTATACGCATTGGCGGCATGTAATCATTATCAACAACAAAGGAGTCGGTCTACTGGTAGGTGCGTTTCCACTCGCCGCTTGTCGCGTACACGGCGAGACTGGAAAAACCGGTTGACGCCGGCGCCGGCACACAGCCGGTTGACAATCTCAGGGTCAGTGCGACGACGCACGTTAAAGTTAATTGTTAATAAAATTATTTTATTTGTTAATTTTAATCGTTGAAACTATAATAAATATGTTAATATTTATATTCATGAAAAGTTTGATTAAAATTAAATAATGTTAATGATATTTAATTTTAATAAAAATGATTGTTTATTTTAACGCGTTATAAGTTTACCTCTGTGAACTTACCTTCATATTTAACAGGTTCATCAAATTCTTTCGAAGTTTGTAGGTAGGTTTAGATTTGTACCTACTTAATTGAAATATACACGAATGACAATGTTCAACAATCACGAATGAAAAATCACATTAGCAACAAAACTTTTATAATATTATCAGCTTAAAACACTAAAATATATCGAATTTAGCTACTTATAAAGGCAAAACGACAGATGTTTTCCTATTCACTATGTTAATCCTATTCGTTTTAATGAGATATCAAAATCAGTAGGTACATATATAGAGTTATTCCGGTCTAATCCCCTGAATCTCATACACAGGGGATTGCTTTTACTTTTTGTTATTTTCTGATCGCGTAGGAGATCAGAAACAAAACCTACATATATTTAAATATTTTATTCCAGTCGTATCCCCTAGTTATCTTTGACAGATTTTCGAGAAAATACATACAATAACTTCACGCCTGCCTTCCATTAATGGGGTAAGCAGAGACTATACAAGGGCGTTTATTATTTTTATGTTTTTAATTCATAGTTACATAAACTGCTTTTCTCTTGAATGTACTTACCTATCAAAAATTCTAAGGGGATCAGGTATTACTAAATTTGCAGATAATCAGAACGGAATTAAAGAATAATTATAACCCTAGATCTAGATGTAGGGGATTGGACCGGAATAACTCCATATATACCTAAACTATTTAACAAATGTTTTGTTTGTCTTAACCTATTGTTACAACCCTACCAGAATAGGTAACAATTTTGCACTTTCTTAGGAAGCTTTGCCTCTGTACGGCTACTCTGTGCTATAACCTTCCTCGAGAACTGGACTATCATACGCAAAAAGAATCTTGTAATTCGACTGGTAGTTCCAGAGATTACCGCGTTCAAACAAACAAACACACAAACTCTTTCGCTTTATATAATAGTACTAGATTTTCGCGGCGCGGTTTTACCTGCGTCTTTGCTTACTGCTCTGCCCCCGTTGCCAGTAGCGTGATATTACATAGCCTATAACCTTTCTCGAGAATTGGGCTATTAAACGTAAAAGGAATTTTCCAAATCCGACTAATAGTTCCAGAGATTATGTCAGAGAATCGACTGGATTGCAACCTGTCCGGTTGCTTTTCGGGAGATACGGGTACGCGTCCCCGGCACCTCGAGCTTTCATTATCGTACACCTATACATCCGCGATATGAAGTCCCCGTCTTTCCTTCCCTCTCCTGACTATAGTGGTACGGTCTAACCTAGACCCGCACGGGTTGGTACCACAATTCTACCTATTTCGGCCGTAATAGCAGCTCAGCTGTGTTTCGTATGAAGGGGGAAACAGCCGTTCCTGTGTTCCTATTTCCTTTCCCAATTGGGTGGCGAAGTTTTGGTGATGCTTGAGACGTGCGGTGGTAAAAGTCTTGGCCTGTTCGTTGAGCGTGACGAGTTGACGCGGGGTCCAGGGAGACCCGATGGGAATGGTTATCCGTCGGCCACCTGCCAGTCAGTAGGGGACCCGAATCCGTGTGTATCCCGCACGGGAGGCTGTCCCGCCAGCTGGCGAAAATCCCGTCTCATAGCCGTCAATGGGAGACCGGAGTGGATCCCGGCGGTTGTGAGCGGGGGGGCATCGGGGGCCCTTCCGTGCCCCGCGTCAGCTTTTCACTCAACTCCCGGGTATCACCTTGACTTCTCCTCCCAAATTACACCTCACCCCCACTCTCTTTACAAACTATGACAAGAAGAAAAAGAGCAACGTGTTTACGGCGGACACCAAATCCACATTTAAAATGAGCATGATTGTCTGTTCTGTGTCTGGGTGTTATTTATCTATAATATGTATATATTTACAAAAAAAAATTTATATATGTAGTATATCAGTTGTTTAGTACCCATAACACAAGCAAATATAATTGCTTAATTTGGGGCTAAATGGCGCTGTGTGCATTTGGTAGAATATTATTATTATTATTCTCTTTATTTAACTATATACACACAAAATTACATTTTTAAATATATATAAAAAATAATAGAAATATACATTTAAAAATATAAAAATATGGAGACCCACCGATATCGGGTACAGGGACCAAGCTACCGGTGGTTAGGGCTCCAGAGATAGGAACCGCCTCACAATGCGGGCCGTATCAAGGAGCACAGCCTTTTGCATCAGGCCCACGATCCAGCTACCTAACGCGAGCCTCGCGAGATGATGATAGAGGCTCTTAGGAATCAGTCCATTAACTGATATGACTATCGGAACAATGATCGCCGAATCCACATCCCACATGTCGACAACCTCACGAGCCAAATCCAAATACTTTATCTGTTTATCTTTTTCTGCTTTCACGAGATTGTCATCATGTGGAATGGTGATATCGACAGTGGCGTAGCGTGGGTATCGGCTGCCCGGGGCGGAAGACAATTTTGCCGCCCTCTTAATTAGGTATTTCACTTTAATGTACCTATACTATACATTTTAAATACATTAATTCTAGAGAACTTTTTGGCAAGAACAGTCATCATTATTTAGCATTATACAGGTTAGATTTTAAATAAAAAAGTTTATTTGTTTTACGATCACGTTTATTAATACAAAGTTCTTACTTCAACCATTGATATAACAGGTACATAAGTATTATCATGTCGATCGTCGTAATTTTAAGTAGGTAATTGTACCTTCTACTTAAAATTAGGGTTCACCTCGACGATTGACATGATTAAGTAATTAGCGAATAGAAGAAAATCAATCTTTAATTAGAATTAGGATGATACTATTAAGTAATATTTATATCTTTATAAAATAATATAAATAGGTACTTTTTAAAGTTAAAAAAATGTAGAATCTGACGTCTCAAAACAACACTTTTCACATATTTAAGTAAAGCTCCTTCACTTGCTCTAATATTTTCCAAATTAGTTTTTCTCTAATTACGGTAAGCAGTCCCACTTTCTTTATTACTCTTTTCATTTTTGATACTAAAATAAATAAATATTGTATGATAAGAGTTAGAGTTACAAAATAAACTATCGAACAATTCAAAGACTAGGTACCTATATTTTATAGCACATCTATCTATGATAGGCAAAAATCTGAAAACCGAAAACTGAAAAATATTTGTTCGGAATCCTGGGTATGCGAGTGTAAAACTCGGACATGGCCGGATTTTCATAATTTAAAGCTTGAACAACATATCAGACTGTCCAACATGCAATTAAATAAATAAAATATTTAATACTCACACAGTTGAACACACGTAGCGGAAAATTTCAAATTTCCACAAAGTTATCCAATAATTTCATTATTCATTCATTTAACATTCATTCACTACACGTACTTATTTGCACAAAATTCACAGTTACGAAACAGTGTGAACTAAACAACTGAAGATCCATGACTAAAATTTCTTGGAATTGTCAAAGCATCACGTAGTTTCTTAGAGGGACGTAATAAACAATATTGAACCTAGTACTTATATAATATGATGTAATAAAATATAAGTCATTCCTGCCGATTTTAAGCCATAAATAATCAAGCACGAAATCAAATACGAGAAATCCCCGCAAGTCAGTATAGGCGGTGTTGCCATTCGGTACAAAATATCATTCACAGAAAGCGGATTCCCCGAATTCGTCACAGAATAAGTAATAAAAATTTCGTGCACTTTTCTATCGGTCCGAATTTATAGTTACGTTAAAAATATGAAATGGTTTAAATATTTACTAAATATATTTTATTATCTAATGTGAAATTTTGCCGCCCCCTAAAAAGTGCCGCCCGGGGCGGGCCGCCCCCCCCGCCCCCACTACACTACGCCACTGGATATCGATGATCATTGCAAGGCGCTCTAATCGATCGATCACCACTATATCAGGTTTATTGGCAACAACAGTCCTATCAGTGATGATAGATCGATCCCAGTATATTGTGGCACGACCATTTGCGAGAACTGGGTCGGGCACATATCTGTAGTACGGTACCTCAGAGACTACAAGGTTGTTCTTCAGAGCAAGTTGCTGGTGGACGATCCTAGCTACTTGGTTATGTCTATGCAAATACTCGCCGTTCGCAAGACGAGAACAACCAGAGACAATATGTCTTATATTATTAATTATATTATTATTATATTATTATTATTATTATTATTAAAATGGATTTCTGCAATATCAGGGGTCTTCACAGTAATCTCGACGCCGTCCATCAATACCTTGAGTCGGCGCGGCCTGCCTTGCTCTTTTTAACGGAGACGCAGATATGTACCCCGGACGATATATCGTACCTTAAATACCCCGGCTACGAGCTGGAACATGCTTGCCACCGGATGGCTGGGGTGTGCGTTTTCGTACATGCGTGATATCAGCTGTCGCCGCCTTCGGGCCCTCGAACGCCGGGACCTATCAATATTATGGCTGCGGGTAGACCATGGGGGTCTTAACCGAATCTACTCGTGCCTTTACAGGTCTCCGGCCAGTGATATGGGAGTCATCCAAATAACCGAGAACGTCCAAGGGGGGATTGACCAAATATTGGAACAGCATCCGTCTGCGGAGGTGGTGGTCCTAGGTGATTTCAACGTTCACCATAAAGAATGGCTGGGGTCCTGGACCACTGACCTCCCGGGCAGAAATGTCTTCAATATGGCCTCGGCCTATGGCCTCTCTCAACTGGTAATGCAGCCCACCCGCATTCCAGACGTAGAGGGTCATGAACCTTCTTTGTTGGATCTTCTGCTGACTACTCACCCAAACGGCTATGGGGTAGTGGTCGATGCTCCACTCGGATCATCTGACCACTGCTTTATCCGTAGTAAAGCCCTTATTGTGAGACCCGATCGCTCTTCGGCAACCGTGTCTCGCAGAGTCTGGCGATATACCTCAGCAGATTGGGATGGGCTTCGTGAATTTTTCGCATCCTACCCATGGAAGCGGCTTTGCTTCTCCTCCGGAAATCCCGACACATGTGCGAAATGCATTACCGATACGGTGCTTCAGGGGATGGAATTATTCATCCCCAACGCAAAAATCCCGGTCGGAGGTCGCAGTCGCCCCTGGTTTAACAAAACCTGCAGGCAGGCGACGCACCTTAAGCAGTCCGCATATAGGGCCTGGAACAGTGCTAGGCAACGCCAGGACCCGCGGGCCAGGGAAGAGAAGCGTAAGTTCAATGCCGCTTCCAGATTCAACAAGAAGGTTATCGCTGAGGCCAAAGCAGAACACGTTGCCAGAATTGGCGAAAGGCTAGAAAGCTATCCTTCAGGTAGCCGTGCATTCTGGTCTCTCGCCAACTTCTGCTCGTCCAATCTCCCGCCACTGCGTAAACAAGACGATATACTGGTCCATAGTGCAAAGGAAAAGGCTGACACTTTAGGCCAATTCCTTGCCTCGAATTCGACTCTAGACGACGGGGGAGTCACACCACCCAACATCTCGCGGTGTGAAAGCTCAATGCCGGAAATCCGCATCACTCAACGCGCGGTCAGGCGAGAGCTCAGGCTCCTAGATGTCCACAAGTCGAGTGGATCAGATGGCGTCCCCGCAGTGGTTCTGAAGACGTGCCCCTGAGTTGACTCCTGTTTTAACGCGCCTTTATCGTCTCTCATATACCGCTAATAGGGTTCCATCTTCGTGGAAGGTAGCTAACGTCCACCCGATCCCTAAAAAGGGTGACCGGTCGGACCCGTCAAACTACAGACCGATAGCGATAACGTCCTTGCTGTCCAAGGTTCTGGAACGAGATATCAACTCCCAACTCCTGAGGTACCTTGAGGAACACCAGCTGATAAGCGACCGTCAGTACGGTTTCCGTAACGGTCGTTCAGCTGGTGATCTTCTCGTGTACCTCACACACCGTTGGGCAGAAACCTTGGAGGGCAAGGGTGAAGCTCTGGCTGTCAGCCTTGATATTGCCAAGGCGTTTGACAGGGTCTGGCACAAAGCACTTCTATCGAAGCTACCATCCTATGGAATCCCCGAGGGACTCTGCAGATGAATCGCCAGCTTCCTGGATGGTCGGAGCATTAAGGTCGTTGTTGATGGTGCTTGCTCCGATATCATGATGGTTAATGCTGGCGTACCACAAGGCTCAGTGCTCTCCCCAACGCTGTTTATTCTGCATATCAATGACATGTTAACCATTGAGAACATGCATTGCTATGCAGATGACAGCACGGGTGACGCGCGGTACACTAGCCAACAGAATGTCCCTCGGAGCTCTGTGCATGAGAGACGGTTACAACTTGTGTCTGAAGTTGAGGGCTCTCTCGGGCGGGCTCTCGAATGGGGTGAGAAGAACTTAGTTCATTTCAACCCCACGAAGACACAAGTATGCGCGTTCACTGCGAAGAAGGACCCTTTTGTTATAGCGCCTCAGTTCCAAGGAGTTTCTCTCCGTATCTCCGATGACATTGGGATCCTCGGCGTTCAAATATCCAGCAAGGTCCAATTTGGGAGTCATTTGGAAGACAAAGCCATACTGGCGAGCAAAAAGCTTGGCGTCCTGAATAGAGCCAGACGGTACTTTACGTCATCTCAACGGCTTGTGCTATACAAAGCACAAGTCCGACCGCACGTGGAGTACTGTTCTCACCTGTGGGCAGGAGCCCCCAAATACCAGCTCGACCCACTTGACTCCCTCCAACGGCGAGCTGTTCGAATCGTCGACGATCCCAATCTCACAAACAAATTGGAGCAGCGGAGGGACTTTGGCTCTCTATGCGGCTCTATCGTATGTTCAACGGGGAGTGCTCTGAGAAACTGTTTGACTTGGTGCCATCGTCTCCTTTCTATCATCGCACCACTCGGCATCGCAGCAAAGTTCATCCATACTACCTGGACACGATCTCGTCTAGCACGGTTCGTTTTCAGCGTTCATTTCTCCCACGTACGTGCAGGCTCTGGAACGAACTACCAGCTGCGGTGTTTCCCGAGCGCTATGACATGCCCTTCTTCAAACGAGGTTTAAAGAGAGCATTAATATCACGGTAGGAAGCGGCTTCGCAGAGCCCCTGGCATTGCAGAAGTCTATGAGCGACAGTTACCACTTACCATCGGGTGGGCTGTTGGCACGTCTGCCACTACAGTGGCAGACGAGCCAACAGCCCACGCGCCAATCTCTTTTTTTATTTAGTGCCTACAGGCAATAAATAAAAAAAGAGATTGGCGCGTTCAAGCAAACAAACAAACAAATAAACTCTTCTGTTTTATACGTATAATAGTATAAATAGAGTATAGATAGGTACGATAATGCATATCATGAACCTTACTTCTTCTAGGAAAGGTCTGTTATGTCATAAATTACTTTAAAAGAGGTCTATTACACGCTCGGTTTATTAAAGCATTATTATAGCCCATTGATAAACAAGGTTTTTATTAAATCAATGTTATAGCCACGTGGTTTTATTCTCGTTGATACCACGGTTACTAAGCATGTTACTGACCTCTGGCAGTATTTAGTGTGTGTTTAGTATGCAGGTAACGCTGCTGTGGGTTGCTTGGTATTCTATTACCACCTTTTACAGCATAAGATATTTTTTACTTACTAAACTTCTACAAATTAAGTGTAGGTAGTTACTGAGACATTCGCCACCAGTCAACCTTGGGGTGATACAGTAATAAAACTAGGTAGGTTTTCCACGGTAGTAGGTTTTTCCCTTTCCTTTTTCATCAACTCTCTTATTCCCTACATCTACCCTACTCTGTTTTGGTCGGCAGCGGCTTCGCAGTCCCTGGAATTGCAGAAGTCCATAAACGACACTTACCACAGCTGGGCTGTTGGCTTGTCTGTCACTGACGGCAATTAAAAAAACAGGTATTATGCATTCAGTATACCTACAGGCATATTGTATTGTACCTACTGTGCTATGAGTAAGTATGCGTATTTTGTCACTAGCTACTAGGAAGTCGTCGTGCGACGGATACGGGGCGTCAAACTCTGCTTTTGTTAGTGAATTTGATAAGCTATTACTTACCTAACTACAAAAATATTTCGGCAAATATTATAGATAGACTTACCTACTTAGGTAGATTATGTATCGTAAGAACTCCAAGATATTTATTTTAAGATATCTACACAATATTATATTTCAGTCTTCTCGCCAGTCTTAATAAATTAATATCACATTAATGTAACTTAATTTACCGCGTAGCTTAGATAATTATAAGTAATTAGGTAAATAATAAATAATTATAAATTTAAGAATTCTAATTTAGATGAATAATAATAATAATAATAATAATATTCTACCACATTCACACAGCGCCATCTAGTCCCAAATTAAGCAATTATATTTGCTTGTGTTATGGGTACTAAACAACTGATATACTACTTATATACATTTTTTTTTTTGTAAATACATAGATATTATAGATAAATTATTAAATCATGAATACATTATTAAATCAGAATGCAAAAATATAGTTTCTTTATAGTAAAATGTTTTTTATTTACTTACGGTGGTTCCGACGAAATTTCGCCGAAATCCGCGACTTTCATCGCGTTATTTAGTAGATTTTAATGCTATTTATTCATTTTGTTTTTTGCCTACAATATACTTTGATTCATGAACTTTAGAATAGTAGAAGAATTATTTACAATAATTGATTATATAACTTATACTAACGATATTAAAACAACGTGATTTCACTTATATCGAAATATTACTTTGTAATTAGAATTACTATAGTTATAAATATAAAAGTTATATTGAATCAACCGGAATAAACCAAATGTCAACTCTATAGATTTATTTCATTTATTAGGATAATGTTTCAATAGTTATTGATAATTTGGCTGAATCAGCGTCGCAGGGGCTCTGCGCGGGCGACGGGAGGCAGAGCGACAGAGCCATAGATGATACCTGTATAATCTATGGATGATACACTTAGGACAGAGCGGCGCAAGCCCTTCTGACGGAGGGACGTATGCGGTTTTTTTAAAAATTATTTACGTAATTCAATAATTGCAAATAAATAATATCAAAAAAAAAATATTGTGTGGATAGATTTAGTGTTGCAAATAAATTAAATTAGTTATTTAGATTTTTTTAGTGTATTAAATACATAGGTATTTACCTACATTTATTATTATTTTTCATCAAAATGACTAAAATTTCACAACTGAAACAAATACAAATGCAAAAGATTCAACACATGAATATCCTGTAAGTAGGTGTATACCTACCTTCATATTTTTAGTACCTACCTTCTTTGAGATACTTACCTAGGATATCCTTTAATTATGTTTAGTTTCACGTAAACTAGGTAGCAGGTGGTGAGCCTATTGTCGCTCATGATAAGATCAAGGCAACACCGGGCCTCAAGAATCAGTAAATTTCTGCTGTTATATACCCTAGGGATATGAATATGAGCTTGCTACAATATTGTCTATGTCTACTATCATTTCGAACTAGGTGTGTGGTAGGTGGGCACATGAGTAAAATATCTAACTTGGATATTTACTCATGTGGCAAGGGCGCTTTCCGATTCCGACCGACATGTACGAGGTGCTTCGGTCGGAACACGAACGTCGGCGTCGGTCGTACAACTAGCATAGAACTCAAATTACAATGATTATACGTGACATGCGTCGGTTTGCGACCTAGTTAGGTACCTACACAAAACAACCATACACGCTGCTGTTAGGTACCTAACTATCTACGTTATCTTGCACGAGCATAAATACCTATACATTCTATATATACCTACATACGGTGTGTACTTGAATATTTAATCGGTAAGTAATGCCGATAAAATATTCAAGTATTTACCTCGTTAGATTTTTTTTCATGAGCTGATAAAATCAGTGATAAGATACTAGGCTAAAGTAAATACCTACCCTTCTACTTTCAATGCATCTTATTTTGATTTATTTATTTGATTGCAAGAAAGGAAGAAAAAAAAGGCTTTACAAAACGTCTTAGTCTCTAACCAAACTAAAATATTTGAAGACTGTGAAATTATCACAATTAGGTAAATTAAAAATCCTACTCTCTGTTCCTTTATTATCGTACTATATGAATTTTTAATCCTAAAATTAAATAATATATTGTTGAGTGCCTACTGGACATAACAAAACTAATACCATATTTTTCGAGTGATAGGTGTATGTAGAAAGTAATAGACCCGGCACGGTGGCACAGTACAAAGAATTCTACTCTTTTTGTACAGTCTTTACCTAACTAGGTAAAGGCAAAAGAATTATGTTTTAGCACTCTATGTATGTATGTATGTATCTTTATTATATTATATTATATATAAACTTATTGTAAAATGTTTGTATGCCTTGTATGTAGGCAAAACATAGCGCACTATTTTTATGATCTCAAGACCTTTGTTATGTACCTATGTTAACAAATAAAATTTCTGATTTCTGATTTCTGATTTCTGATTATAAGTGTATGTACTGTAAAACTACCCCGTGACGTCGTCCGCATGGATCCGTTACTTAGCGATAATATTACATTAGTTCTACTTTACCGATTTTGCATTATATTATACATTTACAATACTGCAATATGTACGTACATACATATATATGTATGTACACATATATTTGTATGTACATATTGTAGTAATCTATACTTATAATGAATCTCTAGCGAGGTAATTTTCACGGTATATCCAAATCACTCAAACTGTGGGTACAATGCGTCTACTTTGGAAATTGTTCGTGTTACTTATTTTGCTAAGGGTACATGATATTGTGTACCTTACGTACGGGCACTTACTAGAAGATAATCAACATAGGAATGATGACGCTTTGTTTAAAGCATGTGTAACTGAAAATCCTTATCAGCTCCATCATTTGAATTCAGTTTTGCTGGTGTATGGTGCTGTTTCAAATTCAGTGCAGTGGTGGCCATACAGAGTAAAGATACTGTGGGAGAAAAAAGGAAATAAAGAGGACCGAGGAGGTAACTATGCCTTCGGACCACTGATTTTCAGACAAAACTTACATTTTACGTCGTTATGTACATGTTAAATGCACATCTCCAGCCAAACCGTCCCGCTTATTCTAAAATGTGTGCTTTACAGGCTGCCTCAATTTGCATATTGCTACAAAAGGTAAAGGCAACATGTGAACTGTAATAAATGTTTCTATGTAAGTATTATATAAACTGTTAATATTCGATATAAGTATAAAGTAAGATGAACTTAATTTACCACAGGAGTTCACAATGTACATTGTGAACACCTCTATTTCACAAATCACAATGTATAATTTTAATAATACTAAGTATACAATTTTAACAAAACAATACAAAATGTGTACTTAACTGTACAATTATGGCTCGGGCATTATGTCATATATAATTAATACAAAAAAAAAATGTATGTCAAAATGTATCAATAAGCGAGATTACAGGATGGAAATAAATTATGAATCATTTAGTATAATATTCTGTATACATATTTGCTCGAGACAGAACAGCGTTTTGTTTCGATTAGATTCGTGTTCGTAGAGTAGATAATCCTTCTACTGATTTGGCTGCGCGATAGAAGCCTTATTATAAAGGATGAATTTACTATGGCAAACTGTAAAGCGCTAAAAGCAGTGGACCAGATATCAGAAAACACCAACTCATGAGTGGCTATCACAGTCTATTTTGTGTTCATTTTCGGCAGACTGTGCCTGTTATTCCTACCTCGTGGACTAAGGCTGATGAAATTAAATAGTGTTTAGGAGGTCCACAGTCTGTAGCACTTCAAAATTGTTTTGCATTTAATAGGCTCCAAGCCTATACACTCCGCAAGATTTGCCATTTAATGATAGAGGCCAAATTGAAAGGACAATGCACAAGTGTAGTCTGATTTGTTACTCGAGTTAGGTAGCGGTACGTATCTCGTATCTACAGAACCAAGAAAAAGTTGTCTGGCACAAAACCTTACTTTACATACATCAATATAACCGTGCCGTACAATTGCCTATCGAAGTGACTTCACTCTGCCTTATGATACTAGAGACGAAGACTAAGTGGTAGCCGCCATTCCAAAGGTCATTGTTTCAAACTGCTGGCTAGGTGGTCTTTATGAGATGCTTTTTTATTATTGATGCAGGACCTCATATCATCAGTCCATGAAGGCGCAGTGGAGTTAGAAAGTTATGAAAACTCTTGGCTTTTGTAAGAGCTAATTTTGAACACTTAACAATCAGACGGGCATAAATAAAGATTGAATTTTTCAGTATTGTTTTAAAAAGTCATGTACTAGTACTATTGATACAGTTATTTTATTCATACTGGTCTACCAACGTGACACTGCCTGGATAATTTAAAGAAAAGACATTTTGCTGGGGTAATGTTTCAAACGTTACCCCAGCAAAATCTGTTTTTTCCGAATAACTTTTTTGCTATAGGCAAACAAATTACTCCTTACGACGTACTAATAATCTGTTATACTCTCACCTCTTATAAGCACATTTTTATCAACATTTTGCTGGGGTAACGCACTCCTCTGCCTGACGGTAAACAGCCAATTCATACGTGCACACAAACAAACTTTCGCATTTATAACATTAATAGGCTGTTAATACATTTTTTAAGTCAAAATGTTTTAGTTTGTTCATGTACAAAAAACCTATATATATATATCTAACTAAATAAGTATAAACTCGGCAGGGTTACTAAACTAAAGTGTACTAGTATTAGTTGAAGAATACACATCATGTCAATTATAGGAATTTATCACAATGGTGTATTGTCATTGGGACTTAATTTTTAAGCGACTTCAAAAAATATTAATATTATATATATTATTAAATATTTTTTGTATTCAATAATTCATAAAAATCGTTTTAAACGGTTTTTTTGATCAGGTAATACATTTCACAGCAGCTGGGTTTTGAGTTTATTGGTTTAACCCACAGTAGTTATTTTTATTTCTACTACATATTTGACAATCGTCATGATTCTAAACACTTATCTTTGCTTTCGCTACTATATAAATAATAAATATATAAATAATATATACTAAAAAATATACATACTTACTAAACAAAATAATAAAAGATACTAAAAAAATAATTTATTATTGGCGCGTCTATCAGATTTTAGCCCTGCGGTTTCGGACAAGTAAGGTCATTGTCTTATAGTTGTGCTACTGCTACTTGCCGCTAAAGGGCGAACGCGCACGCAATGTTTTTTTCGGGTGAGGCGCGGGGTGGTGAGGAAGCGAAACGCTTAAGGTCATATGTGACGGAACGCCCTTAACGTTACGTCATCTTACTTCATTGTTAGGGTTTCGCTTCATAACGACCCGGTAAGGAAAACACGGTAGTTTTTTCTCGGAAGCCCAAAAGTGAAGGTAAAAGCTAATTCAATTTTTTTTTGTTCTTTTTATATTGGCCTACCAAACTGACTCCACCCCACCTGATGGCATGCAGTAAGTGGAATCCAGAAGTGGTGGCCACTAGACCAAAAGCCATCGTCTTAAACTGCTGGTATGGTGGCCTATACTATGGCGGCTGGAAATAGAGTAGAGAAGGAAATGATGGAGGTGAGGAAAGAGGAAAGGGGGAAAATTGGGCCTCCGCTCCGGCGCTCTCACTCACCAAACGAAACGCAGTAGTACGGATACTAAGTACTCTTACGTCGATCTTCATGAAAGGGTAGTCTTTTCACAGTTGATTCGGCCCATTCATGCTGAAACCAGCGTGCATCTGCTACCGGATAAAATAATACCTACCTACCTAGCTGCAAAAAATCAAGCGTCCCAATCAACTTTAAGGAAAAATGTGTACGGATACAAATAAAAAAAAAATACAATAATTTTAAGGATGTTTCGGTACCTAAATCAGACTCACACTTTTCCGATTTTTTAAGTAAGTACTTACCTAACATTAATAATTTCAAGTAAATTATGAAACAAGTTTCTCGTTTGCCGTGACGAAGACGTCTTTATTCATCTATGCGCTTTGCAGATGGTGCTACTTTAAGCAACTTTTCCTTGTAGCCAGAGCCAGTTGCTACAAAAAATTTAACAGTTGTGGCAATTTGAGATATCTATATTTAAACTGTTAGTATTTTTTTGTACAACATGATATTTTTTTCATGGTATTGGTACGGTTGGCCGTACCTTGGAAAAATATATTGTCTTCAATGATCCAGTCCGGTACAACCAACAACCAGATCGGGAACAAATATTTATATAAATCTCATGAAGTTTTGTTCTTCACATTATTTAGTTTAAGTAAGACGAAGACGTCTTTATTCATCTATGCGCTTTGCAGATTTACTATATTACTTTAAGCAACTTTTCCTTGTAGCCAGAGCCAGTTGCTACAAAAAATTTAACAGTTGTGGCAATTTGAGATATCTATATTTAAACTGTTAGTATTTTTTTATACAACATGATATTTAAATGATATTTTTTTCATGGTATCGGTACGGTTGGCCGTACCTTGGAAAAATATATTGTCTTCAATGATCCAGTCCGGTACAACCAACAACCAGATCGGGAACAAATATTTATAAATCTCATGAAGTTTTGTTCTTCACATTATTTAGTTATATGTTAATGCTCTAAGCCTAAGCTTGTTTGTTGTGTTCTATAGTGGACCTGTAACTGACAATCTTTATCTCTTGTGAGCCTACAGGCACCTGAATGGGTATAGGTATCTAATGTTGACACAAGATGTTAGCAATTTGTTCATTCGATATTCGAGCGTGCATCGGTAAATTCCTCCGAGTAGTATCTGAGTGGTTGCTAATTGCCATATTTTGGTTTCGTATTGTTGATACGGCATCTGCTGAGCTCGCAACAACGCACCATTATAGTGTTGCGTGATGTGATGCGTGAGCGTATAAAGCATGAATACTGTTCCTTCCTCGATCCAAGTTATTTCAGTCTTGTTTTTATTTTCTTGACGTTATGTTAATTAGGTATGTGTTTAGTGGTGCTTGTAGTTATGCGGCGATATAAGTATTGGTATTTGTTTGTATAAGTGGTAAGCACGAAGAAGTGGGTGGGTGATTCAACTGTGACTAGCAGCAAATCTAAAAGCCTTACCTACTACTCGTATTATGAATTATATTATATACTTACATATTACGAGGTAAACAGATGCCCTCACAAATGCTTTTGTCTCCTCTTTATGAGAAGTAGCCTTTTCCTGCAGTGACATAATAATAAGGGGCAAGTATGGTGATGATTTATGTACCTTTCTAATTTATATTCCGGGTCTTTTAAAGGGACATGAAAAAGCTTCGTACAAAGCCGTCATAGAGGAGGGCATCATGCCAGCAATTTGAGACGACGGCTTTTGGAATGGTGTCCACCACTTCTAGACTACACCAACTGCTTACCATTAGACAGAGTAGAATCACTTTGGTAGGCTGATGTACAAAAATACGGGTATATATTTTTCACGTTTTTAGCAGATAAGTATGTATTGTATTTAAGTTTTATTTTTATACTTTATCATTAAAAAGATTAAAACACCAAAAATATAAATGTATAATTAAACTAGGTTTTCGCGGCAAGGTTTCACCCGCGTCTTTGCTTACTGCTCTGCGCCCGTCGCCAGTAGCGTGATGTTACATAGCATTTATCCTTCCTTGAGAGCTGGGCTATCATACGTAAAAGAATTATTCAAATCGGACCGGTAGTTCCAGAGATTAGCGCGTTCAAACAAACAAACAAACAAACTCTTCCGCTGTACATAATAGTATAGATTATGATAATGCATCTATCTTATCTTTCACGAGAACTGGGCTAACATACGCAAAAAGATTTTTACAAATTTGACTGGCGCATTCAAATAAACTAACAAAAAAGGTATTCCACTATATATAAATAATAGTACCTTTATAGGAAATAGATTATAACACGTTATGTTGATGTCAGGCGTTATGTGCCGTGGTCTTATATTTTTGTTAGGCGCTAGGTGCTGTGGTTTTATTGGCTCAGACCAGACTCGCAGAACACCAGATTTTTTTGTCAGGCGTTATACTTTTGCTAGGCGTTACTTACAAAACATTCAATATATTTACTTGCTTACAAAGACGTTTATGTTCTTATTTTACTAGACTGTCGTAAACTAAAAACCTATACAACCGTAATTTTATTATTGAGACCAGTGACAAACATGAAAATTTTAAATGCAGCGGTTCAAGGTGGTCGGTAAAAGGTGGCCATATTCAGGATAGGTACCTACTTTATAGGTTTATTACTTACAAGTGTACCTATGCTTCTACCAGAATTTTCAAGACCCTGACTTAAATCATATTACTTGTTTGGTCTTATTATTATCAGAAATCAAATCTAGCCATTAGAAACATAATATACTATGTAACACGTAGCTACGTATTTAAAATGACCGGCATTATCATCAATGGGTTAATGTTTCGTAAAAGTATTTATTAAAAATAATAAATTTATCATTAGCTGAAGAGGCCTTTCGCTGCAGTGGAATAAAAAAAGGCGGGTACGATGATGGTAATGATAATAAAATTCAAATTAGGTATTATGATGAGAGTATAAATAAATATTTTTAGTTTTAAAACTTTTATCAACCTTTATCAACTTTTATCAACATTTATTTTGTCCTAAATATACCTAACACAACGAGCAGTCCTAACCGTAATGAGCCATGCGCACAATGTTTAGTATGAGTGAGACAGAGTTTTTATTTGACTGGCGCGATGAGACTAAACCCATAAACTTTTATATTTTAAGCTTTAGTGTTAAAAGGAGTACACGTGTGCATGTAGTAAACAAAGATTAATTCAAAATTAATAAAAATAGAAAAATAACAAGTTTTATATAATGAAGAATAGTCTCGATATCGTAGTGTTAGGTGCTACAGGATATACAGGAAAATGTACTGTGAAACGTTTTGTCAATTTAATGAAGGGAAAATACGGAGATCTGACCTGGGGGATTGCCGGTCGATCTAAAGAAAAAATACAAAAATTAGTTACGGAGCTGAACTTAACAGGTTAGTTAAGTAATTTATTATTTTTTGTTAAAATATTTCCTGTGATATTTAAAAGCTAAGTAGGTACTTACTATTTAAATTTTATTGTTAAAAATAATTTAAAATCGTTAAAATTAAAATAGGTATCTAAATGTTTTGAGCTGTGTCAATAAATTACACACTGCTGTTAAAAAATATATAATAATATCTTTTGTTTATTTTTATACTTACCTACTTACTTACTTTTGTTGTATCGACTATTAAGAATAGGTACTAAAGTACATATTATAATGTTATGTCAACACATTTTCTAATCGTATAAAACGTCCTCACAAATTTTGCTTTCATGTACCTACATAATTATAAAGGTAAATAGATTTATTTACTACTCCGCTGTCTGTCTGTCTGTACCTATGTATGCTTAGATCTTAAAAACTACGCAACGGATTGTGATGCAGATTTTTTTAATAGATAGAGAGATTTAAGAGGAAGGTTTATATGTATAACTAGCTGTTGCCCGCGACTTCGTTCGCGTGAAAATTCAGATGGGTGCCTCTATGAGAATATTGCGTGCCTGATTTTATGGCAATCGTACATTGTATCAGTAATAAATATCAGTAGTATCCGTCGCTATGGCGAATCCAGTTTAAACCCGCTACCGCTAAAACTGACAAACCACTTTCACACAAACTTGCGACTCTTATTTGCCCACTTAATAAGGGTGGTTTCTGAATATTAAAAAAAGAGTATTTTCTAGTAATTTAGTAACTCTACTATTAAAATTATAGAAGTTTCATACAAACTTTGCCACCCCTTTATACCACCTTAGGGGATGGATTTCGCAAAATTCCGTCGAAGTGAGCACCTATCCTAATAGGAACGACCATGCAAAGTTTGAGATTCCTAGCACTTCTTGTTTCTGGGATTTCGTGATGAGTGAGTGAGTAACCTTTTGCTTTTATGTATATAGATAGCTTTTGCCCGCGGCTTCGCTCGCGTGAATATCGTTTTTTCCAATAGACATTTTTATATTGTTTAAATACTGTTTTCATACTATTTTTAATCTTCCATTCATACAAATCCTCTTTCACCTACCTAAAGATATCCCTCGTAAAAACAATATACAATACATAAAGGCAAATTTTCTCTACAATAACATTCCCCTTCTCCTTCTTTCCTGTCGCCCTTTTTCTCCACTCTCCACAGTTTTCTCCTTCCTCTCCTCCCCTCCCCCTTCTGCTCTTCACCTCCTTCAGCATCCCTTGCCCCTCCTCCAGCATCTCTTGCCCTTTCCTCCACTTCCCTCTACCTTGCCTCCCCGCTTTCTCCTCTCTTCCCCCTTCCTTCACCTTAATTTTCCTCCTTTCCTCTCCCTTCCTCTCCCGTCTCCCTCACTTCCCTCTTACTTTCCCCTCATTCACCAGTCACTCCCCCTCACTCCCCCCACACTTCCTTCTCACTTCCCCCTCACTCTCCTCTCACTTCCCCCTCACTTCCCTCTCACTTCCCCCTTACTACCCCCTCTCTCCCTCACTTCCCCCTCACTTTCCCCTCACTTCCACTCAATTTTCTCTCACTTTCCTCTAACATTCCCCTCACTTCTCCCTGACTTCCCCCTGACTTCTCCCTGACTTTCTCCTCACTTCTCCCGCATTTCAATAGGTGACAATAGAATCAGCAACCCTCGGAGGATGAACTCGCCGAGCTAATAGATAGAGTCGAGAAGGAGAGCGATGCGGTAGGACTATGATAGCTCAAAAACAAAAGCCATGATTGTAGATTGAGCAGGCTCCTAATTAGCAATCTTAACGACCTAGAGATATTAAGCGAGTTCCTATACCTTGGATCGATGCTGAATAACCAGGGAGGTTCTGAGAAGGAAATTCGTAGAAGACTCAGGTGGCCAAAGTTGCAATGAGCAAATTCACAAAAATCTGGCAAGATAGGAAAGTCTCTAATAAAACCAAAATGAGACTAGTGCGAACTGTGATGTTTTCTATCTTCTTTTATGGGTGCGAATCATGAACCATAAGCAGGTCTGAGTGAAAGAAAATTGACACGTGCGAGATGTGGTGTTAGAGATGAATGTTACGCGGACCATGGACTGCCAAAAGAACCAACATGTCGATCCTGGACCAGCTGGGGGTCAAGACGAGTTTATCTACAATTTGCTACCAAGGAATCCTGGGCTACTTTGGTCGTATAATGCGTCGCAACCCAAATAGCCTCGGTAAACTAATGATTATCGGAAAGGTAATAAGGTAAGCGTACCCGCGGATGATCAACTAACCGCGGGTGTGACCAAATAACATTACTTACTGGTTTACCAGTCACCATCGCCTTACGTACCGCCGAAGATAGGAACAAGTCATGGCGGACAATCACTATAAAGCTGCCAGAAACCTATCAAAGCAGACAAGACCTTCAGTAATAAAGATACGACTGGGAAGAGAAACTGAAACAAACGCACAACGGCTAGTCACCTTAATGAGCCATGCGCACAATGTTTGATATGAGTGAGACAGAATTTTCAGACCCTCTTTATTTGTATAAAGACCGGTGATGTGAATAAAAACTTCACTTTTATTTAAGCTTCATTGTCAAAAGAAGTGCACGTGTAGTGAACAAAGATTAATAATAATATACTTATTCAAAATATATAAAAGTTGAAAAATATTTTTGATAACCCTTTCTAGATAATGAAGAAAAGTCTCGATATCGTAGTGTTAGGTGCTACAGGATATGTAGGAAAATGTACTGTGAAAGTTTTAGCCAATTTGACAAAGGAAAAATATGGAGATATAACCTGGGGGATTGCCGGTCGATCTAAAGAAAAATTAGTGACGGAGCTGAACCAAACAGGTTAGTAAATATATTTATTATTTTATATTAAAAATATTCCTCGTGATATCTATATTTAAAAGCAACTAAGTATTTATTTTATTATTAAAAATAATTTAATAAATTTAAAACAACCTACGAATAAGTTGCTTTTCGCAAGGTCACAACTAAGCAAGCTAGGAATAATAATATCTTTACGAATTACGAGTACCTATTGTAGCTAAAGAGTAAGGCATCATAAATTATAATGCATAATCGTTTCTCGTATGAAATAATTTTTAAAATTAATATAAATAATAATATTATGTAAATAATAGGTATAATATTATAAAAATATCAAGAATACGTACTTACCTACCTAGGTACCTACAGTCATTAAAGTTTCTTTTATATGTTTCTCAGTTTTGAATAAAGATATCAGAATAATGGAAGCTGATGTTGAAAATGAAGACTCATTGAAGAAAATGCTGCAGGAAGCCAAAGTAGTAATAAATTGTACTGGTCCTAATGTTCTGTTGAGTCCGAAAATCGTAAAAGTGTGTATTGAAACAGGAACACATTATGTGGATATATCTGCAGAGATGTTAGTAAGTATAAAAATAATACTTTGTTACAAATTCATAATAACGGCCTTGACATCAAATACAGCATCGTATTTCTACTTTAATCCTACTTCTTTTATTTTGGAATTACTCTTTATGCATACGGCCTCACGCAAGGTAGAGCGAACGTCATGTTGGGCTCTAAGTTCCTCGTCGATTTGAGGACGGCAAACCGCCTAACATCTAAACGGTATAGATATTGAAGAATGTCGCAAAGGTCCTAACTAAGAGTATTACCTAAAATCATTAGCGTATTGTGTATCTCTTTGTCAATTTGTCAGATAACAACAGCATAACACCCAAATATCGTGTCTTGCTGGTAAACTCAGTTCCGCAGCCTTTGCGATAAGAAAGGTAAGACAGTTTACCGACATAGAAACAGCTAGACTTGTCTATTTCAGCTATTTCCATAGCGTGATGTCATACGGTATACTGCTCTGGGGCAAGTCTGCGGATATTGAGTCAATTTTTATAATTCAAAAACGAGCAGTGCGATCTATTGGCCCTAGGGCCCAAATTGTAAAATTTGGGCCCTAGGGTTTCACTAAGAGAGATTTTTAAAGAAATAGGTATTCTGACGGTGGCGTCTCAGTATATCTTCGCCAATATTATGTTTATCAAGAAAAATATAGACTTGTATTCCAGAAACTGTGACATGCACTCTGTGAATACTCGAGGTAAACATAAATTAGTTGGTACATATTATCGCCTACATAAAGTAAACAACTCATTTGCGGGTCTAGGTGTACGTTTCTATAACAAATTACCCATTGACATTATGAATCTACCCCTACAAAAATTCAAACAAACTGTTAAAAACCGCCTTATTCTAAAGGGTTATTATACTATTAATGATTATTTAAATGATAAAGCAGCATGGGTATAGTTGCTCGTTTAATGCAAGATTAATGTTATATTGATTATTATTGTTGTAGCTTTATTGACTATTATTATCATTAAGTATATTGATATTTTTATTATTGTACTTATATTGACTATTATTATCATTCAGTATATTGATTATTATTATAGTAATTATATTGACTATTATTGTAATTATGTTGACTATTGTAGTAAAAGTTTAATGTGAAGTGGATGCATATCATGATCATTACGAGTTCGTAAGGCATAATACATTTTATTAGGGTTCTTTTACCACCCATGCCCTGCATTGTCATGCTCACTAAAATGTCATTGCTTGTGGTGTCGTATTGGCCGGGTCATCACCTTCCCTCTAATATGGCGAGGGTGATGATGGCTGGCCCGTGCGTCATGCTCGTGAACGGGTGCTACTTGGGATGACTGGTCAATCTTGGCATGGCTTACATTTAATATTCAATCCAGTATTACCTTGTCGTTCAATGTGACCAGGGGGTGCATTTACCAGTTTAATTAAAATACGTAGTCAAATTACCATACTAGTTGAAACTAAATAATTGAATTCCTTGTTTTCTTTCTTTAATCTTAGTATTATATTACTTAGTTAATTTGTAATAATTACTTTGTATGGTTCTTTGGTTGCGTTGAGTGTTTAAATTGTAACTCATTCAAATTACTGTAATTATCTGGCGATTGAAAAGAGTGGCGTGAGTTTCTTGCCAGTTCTTCTCACAGCTCTACCTCGTCAGCGAACTGGCTGTAGGTCAATTGGCTGACAAAATGTAATGTTGACTTTTCATAAGCATCATACTTTATGATCTAAATGAAATAAATGCTTTGACTTTGACTTTGACTTTGACTTTGATACAATAATAATTAAGTATGTTTTTGTCTAGCACATCTTAAAACTATATCGAGACTACAACGAACCAGCGGTAAAAGCAAACGTATTGATCGTACCAGCCTGTGGGTTTTCTTCCCTACCTGTTGAGACTGCAATGATATATTTAGAAAAACACTTTCAAGGTAAAATATTTGGAATTATACACAGATAATATAATAGGTATTATACTTATGCAATGTGGCAATAAAAAAATGTTAATGATTTGGTATTTCTATTTGTAAACACTGCAACAATGTAGCTATTATATGAAGAAAATTGAAAATAGATATATAATTATATTTTTATTGATCACGTCAACAAAACATAGGTACATACACACTTGACACAGTATTATATTAAGACTGTGCACTTGATGCTCATTTAAAACAAGTATTAGTATAAATATCTACTTGATTGATATTTTATTCTGTGATTTATCATAGTTACATAACTTCTTTAAAATTATACACATGCGAAATAGTATGGCTACCGATAGAAACCATAAATACATAGCTAATACCTATATGAGCTAATGAATGGATCGGCAGACGACAGTCCTTTAACGATAGGACAATAAACCGCTTCTTATAGGTGATAAGTATAGGTATTCTGTATGTAGGTGCATTGTCCTTTTTCACTGTTCCTAAGCCTTTTATTGTTTGTATGTTTCTTTAGGTACCATACACACAGTCGAATGCTATACACAAATATTTTTTCCAAGAATGTTACCCGGTATAGCTCTAATAAATAGAGGGTCATGGACATCGCTTATGTATGTTATGGACACATTCAAAGAACATTTGGCGTTAATGCGCCAGATTTTCCCAAAGCCTATTGAAGAAGAGCCGGAAGAAATAAAAAAGTATGTATTCCTTGCCTAGTACGTACCTACACTTTTACCGTATATAGTCTCATTAGTTCTTATAACATAGATTCTCCTTCACACAAATAGCCAACGTTAAGTACAACATAAGTAGATGGAATACAAATTAAAGATTTAACATGTATTTTAGCTTGCGTAACATAATTTTCAAATAAATTTATTTTAATTTCAACAAATACATAAGTGCTATTGTTTATTCTGTGCTGATACCGTAACTGAAAACAAAAATACTAATGGTAATGATATCTTTACAAAAATATTCGATTTTATGCAGGTAGGTATAGCCACAGATAAGATAATACTATAAGTACTAGGTATCGCGTACGACGTTATATCGACATGGATATACACGCGAGGTATACTTCTTTTGTATTCCATTTCTCAGAGGAGAGCGACCTTGCCGTTAACCGGCGTCGTTTGTAAAGTTTCTGCTTCATATTTGCTGGCAGTTCCAATTCCGATTCACGACCTCACATCTTCGAAAACATTCTTTACTTGTGAATGTTTGTTGAAATTTGCCTCTTGTGACAAATCAAACAGGAATCAATAAAATTCATGAAAAAACTTAATCTAATTTGGCCGACGTTGTTCACAGATCTTTTTTCCACCGACATAATGGGAAAATATGGTTTCCTTATCCGGGAACAGAAGACAGCATAGTCAATATGTCCCAAAGATATTTATACGAGCAATCTCATAAGAAACCAATTCATTATAGAACGTACACCACTGTAAAATATATTTTCCAATTTATGTTAGTGCCTGCAATGTTCTTAGTATATTACTTGATAACTTTCAATTGGTTTAAATGGCTATTTGTCCATTATCCAAGAGTTTTTTCATTTGGTTACGCATCTAAAAAGGGCCTTCGGAAAAAATGCGCAAAGGTACGAAATACCTCCTCACTTTGATTGCGAAAGGCTGGCATTCAGGTGCGGATTTAAAAAGTAAACCTACGAAAACCATGTTAGTAAAGGTAAGCAAGAATATTATGCACCTTTACTTATTAATAAATGCTTACTGTTCAAAACGAATAAAATTCTGCTCTACATTACATACGGGCTGAGGTGTATAGACGTCATGAATTCATTAGAGAAGCCTTTGCTCAGCAATGGGATGCAGACTAGCAGTATCAGTAGCGTAGCGATGTACAAAATAGAAGCAACAAACTTTATCTGCATTTAGTATGTTACTACATTTTTTAGCTTTGATTTTATATACAATCATCATCTGCAGGTGTCAGGTCAGGACCCAGGATATGAAACCACAGCCATTGCAATTATTATGTCTGCCATCACTATATTAAAGGAAGGATCTAATGTCCCTAGGTAAGCATAATAATTAATAATCAATCGTCAGTGCACGGCTTGTTAGCGTTTAGCATTTGAACACTATCCCTAAGGGGATTACAACGGGTCGGCAACGCGCTAATGATAGTAACTGTTTACCATCCGGCGAGCCGTATGCTTGTTTGTCACCTTATATAAAAAAGACATCGTGATTCGTGAGAAACTACTGGCATTGCGCCCATTGTCACTATTAAAAACAAGTTCCAGTCTTAAACCAACGTCAAGTGTCTGCGTGACCTGACTAATTATATCTACTGAACTGGACACTTGCTTGCATTCTTTTTTACTCTTTGCATTTATTTTTTGTTTAATTTGTATACTTTGGTAGGTATTGAGTAACATACCTATCTGAAGCAATAAAAGCTTTTTTACACTCGGTTGTGCGACATGATATTTATTTTGGAACAATCATAATAAAGAAAAAAAAATTGTTTTACAACTGTCTTACTAAGTAACAAGCCCTGTGTCGCGGGGAATTTACAAACATACTTACATTTAACGGACGCAAAGTACACCTAGACTCGGAACAAATAATTTATAGCTCACACAAAGTTTTGTCCCATGTGGGGATCGAATTCGCTCCCGCTGCGTCACGGAGGCTGTCATGTCGATTAATTACATACAATGGGTGACGAAACTAATTTAAACTTACTTAATTAACATTATTTTATATACCTACCTACTTACTTCTTAAAAACTACTACAGAGTACAGTATCTACTTTAAATTATAAAAATAAGTCTTTAGGTTAACACATAAAAAGTAATAATATATAGTTAGTATACAATTCAAATTTTGAAATGAATGGTGTGATGTCTAAATCGTTCGTTACCCGTGTTACTAACAGTCTTACTACCTTTAGAATTATAGGTACCTATACGGAATTCTGAAGAGCGAGAAGCTAGTGTTTTAAATATTCTAAACATGGAAATAAAAATAAGTACTGTGTTTATTTCAGTGGAGGAGTCGTCATGCCCGGAGCCGCTTTCTACAAAACTGATATTGTGAATCGGTTGATGCAAAGCGGATATAAATACGAAATTGTATCAAAGTGATCAACCATTCTGCTCTTATTGTTTGGTTATAGGATTCGTTAGACAACATTACTGTAATGTATACAAATAGTAATCCATGCATATTATAAAAGCCCTTGTCCTGACTGACTGACTGACTGACACACAACCCACAGCCTTAACCGCTGGTCGTAGCGAGTTGAAATTTGGGGATGTTTGTCTTATTCTCTAGAGGTGTGCTAAGAAAGGGTTTTTTAAAATTCAACCCTACGTGTGTCAAAAAGGATGATCACGATTGTATTAAACTTCTTGGTTTTTTAACTTACAGTTTTGAAATTTTGTATAAGAAGACTACTTCTAAAATAAAAAATACTCTTATCAATATTTTGACAGCGTTAGAATGGTGAAATTACGGATGAAAAGTTGTATGGCAATATCGTTGTTTTTAAACTTATCGGGATAATTAAAAATGCTGATTTTAATTGTTTTGATATGGGTGGGTTTAGGAGGGTCAAATATTAAATAGACAGTTCTTTACTTACCAAAATAAAAATGGCTTATTCCACAAATCCCCCCTGAAAATCGCCCCTAAGGGGGAAAACTGGAATCCAATTGCAAGTGCTGTGTTAAATATTTTTATAGGGATGGCTATTGGGATTATAGGGAATAACACATGAGGCAATTTTTTTTTAAAATTGTAGTTAAAGTTTGCATTTTAAGGATTGAATATTTTTAGACGCGATTATCTTTAAGTTGGTGAAATAGAGGATTGTATGTATAAGGAATAGAAATAGTATGGCAAATAATAGTTTTTAACTTACAGCGTGGATTAGGTACAGACACATACACAAGCACACGATGTAATTATCACGAACAGTTGCTGCAGTTTCTCACACATGAAGAATTCTATGTTGCTTACTTTTGAGTAATAGGTACACTATCTTCACAAAATATATTAGTGACCCGATAGAAAAACAAAAAATATCGTTTACAATGAAGTGCTTTGAACAGATTTGCTCTGCCCATAGCGTCTTTTAAACATGTCAATAACATAAAATGTTTGTGGGAAAAACGATATCTACGCGATTTAAGCTATGGACAAAAGCTTGTTTTATAAAATTTAATACGCGCAGTACTAGATTATAAGCTTACAACCAAATGCAATAAACATAATGTAAGTACCTACCTCTACTAAATATCAGTTTAATAAACAGAGAGAATAAAATTAACAATGTGACTTTTATTTACGACTAGCTTCCCGCGGCGCGGTTTACGCGTCTTTGCTTACTGCTCTGCTCCCGTCGCCAGAAGCGTGATGTTACATAGCCTATAACCTTTCTCGAGAGTTGGGCTATTAAACGTAAAAAGAATTTTCCAAATCCGACTAATAGTTCCAGAGATTAGCACGTTCAAGCAAACAAACTAATAAACTCTTCTGTTTTATATGTATAATAGTATAAATAGAGTATAGATAGGTACGATAATGCATATCATGATACCTTACTTCTTCTAGGAAAGGTCTGTTATGTCATAAATTACTTCTTTTGACCGCCAGAGCAAAAGCGCTTCGCCGTGCCCTCCACGCCAAGCCGACAAATTCAATGAAATAACCTTGAAAATAGTAGGGAGTCCAAAATGTTATCGATAAACATAATAATTTTCGTCTGAAATTTGTGAATAAACAGCTTATAACACAAAAAGATATTTATTTAACCTCATCTCCTACTGTAAAAAACTTAAGACCACATTTATAGCAACTATCAATAAAAAAATCAACCTTTTGAGATACAAAAATACATATAAAATTGCACCAAGTTACAGCACTATTCTCTATCAGTTACGCGGCCATTGGCATGTATACATGCCAATGGCGCGGGCAACCATCCTTTTTTATAATTTCTCGCTTCTGATTAGGGATGTGTAGCTGTATATTATTATAACTTATCGAATTTATTTATTAAGTTTATATGAACTAGGTATCATTGTGGAGTGATTATTTGTGAGTATCAAAATAATAATTATTTACAAAAAAAAAACAAAGAAAGTATCAATAACACAATATAGTAAAAAGACATAATTAACCTTTTTTTTTAGTCTGTAACTGTTAATTTCGGATAGATTCACAGGACTTTTGCTGTTAAACAGCCAGTATTATAGCGGGTTACCTAAGCTACCTACTACTTTAGATTTATTTTATAATAAAAAACTAATTCATAATCAGTCTTTTATTTACTTATTTTATTTTCATCATCAAAACAACTATTATCTTTAAATAAAGGGAGTTGCATTAAAACTACATATTTATTTTCCAATCATTTAGTTTAATAGAGTTTACGAGTTATATTTTCAAATATTAGTTATTTATGTAGTTCAATTACCATAATTCTTCTAAATAAAAAACTCATCATCTTCAGTGCCTTCTAGAATACGCAATAGTTCTTCTGTACTAAATAACTCTTCACTTGCCATTTTTGCAATTATAATATTGGCAGATCGAAAAAAATATCGAAAAAATATTTTTTCAACTTCCCAGCACTTAAAAACATGGCACGCGCTTACGACGTCACGAGTCCGACATCTATTCATGTCATTGGCGCAGAAGGGATTGCAATATCGGTACTGTGCTAGGGATGCGCATGATTGGCGAAAAAGACAATATTCAAATCAACAATATCGACAATATAGAAAATATGATATTATACCAAAGAATGTAGTATTTACCTTTTTTGTCAGTGACTAAGCTTATATATTTTTTTAATAGTTATTACAAAAATTAAGCGAATTTGAGTAATTTAGCTGAAATTTTAATGAAGTTACTTGAATATTACACCACATCACTAGTAGGCATGTATACATGCCATTGGCGCAAGAGAACATGTTTTTCAGCCATTAATTAAGTTATTTTTTATCATAAATATTTGAATAACTATTTTGCAATTTTGTTCATTGTGTACAATTATATGTAATAACTGGGGATTCAGTTCTTAAGATATATCAATAAAACACGTTAAAGTAATGATTTAATATGTTTATTTTGTATTTTTCTATGATCTGTTTCTTGGCATCTATAGATGTCGGTGGCGCACAGGGCACGCTTGCGCATGGCATCTATACATGCCATTGGCGTTCAAAAGGTTAAAAGAGGTCTATTACACGCACGGTCTATTAAAGCATTATTATAGCCCATTGATAAACGAGGTTTTTATTAAATCAATGTTTTAGCCACGTGGTTTTATTCTCGTTGATACCACGGTTACTGAGCATGTTACTGACCTCTGGCAGTATTTAGTGTGTGTTTAGTATGCAGGTAACGCTGCTGTGGGTTGCTTGGTATTCTATTACCACCTTTAACAGCATAAGATATTTACTACTAGATACTTCTACAAATTAAGTGTAGGTACTTACTGAGACATTCGCCACCAGTCAACCTTGGGGTGATACAGTAATAAAACTAGGTAGGTTTTCCACGGTAGTAGGTTTTTCCCTTTCCTTTTTCATCAACTCTCTTATTCCCTACATCTACCCCACTCTGTTATGGTCGGCAGCGGCTTTGCAGTCTCTGGAATTGCAGAAGTCCATAAACGACACTTACCTCAGCTGGGCTGTTGGCTTGTCTGCCACTGACGGCAATTAAAAAAACAGGTATTATGCATTCAGTATACCATACCTACAGGCAGATTGTATTCTACCTACTGTGCTATGCGTAAGTATGCGTATTTTGTCACTAGCTACTAGGAAGTCGTCGTGCGACGGATACGGGGCGTCAAACTCTGCTTTTGTTAGTGAATTTGATAAGCTATTACTTACCTAACTACAAAAATATTTCGCAAATATTATAGACTAGCTGTGCCCGCGACTTCGTCCGCGTGGAATAGTGATTTTGGACAGCATTTTTTGGATATATCTTTTGGTTTGTTTTGAATTATAAACATCTTCGTTTAGGTGAATAAGAAAAATCTTTACAGTAAATGCTTCTCTATATACGATTTTAAACGTATAGCCATCGAGGATCAAAGCCATACAGATTGCTAGGATTACTTACACGTGACAAATCCACATAAAGCTGACCATGCAAAAAACAGCTAGTATTTAGATCTACAGTCACAACATTTAGTGTCTGACCTTAGGCTTTATTAATTGTCATCGCGAAACATAGGCTCACTGGAAACAGAACTCCGGGAAATGGTTTGGAATGAGAGGAATCCGAGGAATAAAAACGCTATAAGGTTTTTTAAAATATATTAGCCTGCCAAAGTGACTCCATCCCGCCTGATGGTAAGCAGTCAGTGGAATCCAGAAGTGGTGGCCACCATACAAAAAGCCATCGTTTTAAACTGCTGGTATGGTGGCCTCCACTATGGTGGCTGGGAATGGGGTTAGGGGAGTGAGGGAAGTGAGGAAAAAGGAAAGGGGGAAATTGGGCTCCTGGCACTCTCACTCACCGAACGAAACGCAGTAGTACAAATACTGCAACTCTTACGTCGATCTTTTATGAGAGGGTAGTACTTCCCCGGACGATCCGGCCCATTCATGCTGAAACCAGCTTGGATCTACTACCGTATACTACGGTTAGGTCTAATTGGGCCCCTGTACAATGCCGCGGGCGTCCAGCGGCACCACCATTTATACGGGTCTTACTGGCCGGCGGGTTGACCCACACCACCCACACAATGACTCCACGGATACTCAGCTGGTCCCACACATGCTGCGAGGATTGTCATCTCTGTATCAGTTGGGCCTCCGGCTCTCGCACTTACCGAACGAAACGCAATAATATGGATTCTATTACTCTTACAACGATCTTCTATGAGAGGGTAGTACTTCCCTGGTCGATCCGACCCATTCATGCTGAAATCAGCGTAAATCGACTACTACTATTTCGTAATTTACTTTAATTCCACCTATTCCGTAATGAGACGTGTTAACATGTTTTTATCATAAAAAATAAAATAAGTCCAGAAAAATATAAATCTAACTTTTATTTACATTTTAACTGATGAAGTATTTACATTTTAATAAAGAAATAAGACGTGTTAACCTAACCTAAAAACACACTAACCTAAGCTAAATACATACCACATGTATGACGTGATTATTTAAATTGGCATAACTTTTTTATTTAACCGATTGACATGAAACAAACACTAAATGTTAAGTGAAGCTTACAACAATGTATCAGTGAAAACCATATTTAAATCGGATAAGCCGTTTTTGAGATTAGCGTGAATTTGAAACTCGATTTCCCCCTGACTTTCCCCTCCCTTTCCCCTGACTTCTCCCTCACTACCCCCGCACTTTCCCCTCACTTCTCCCTTCCTTTCCTCTTCCTCCCCCTCCCTTCCCCCTCCCTCCAAATTTCAAGTCGCCAACTTCAAAAGCAAAGATCTTTCCATACAATATTTCATCCTTTATTTCACTCCAAAAATTCACCCCAGTAAAAAAAAAAATATGAGCGTATTTTTTATTTAAATAAAAGTATTCCAAAACAAAATTTCAAAGCTGTAACTTAAAAAATGAAGACGTTTCATACAATCGATTTCATCCCTTTTCATACACTTAAGGGTTGAATTTTTAATAACCCTTTCTTTGTACACTTCCAGACATTAAGACAAACACACCCTCCAAATTTCAAGTCGCTACGACCAGCGGTTTAGGCTTTACGTTGTCTGTCAGTCAGTCAGTCAGTCAGTCAGGACAAAGCCTTTTATAATATGTATGAATATATGGATTAGACGTATAGCCATCGGGGATCAAAGCATACAGGCTGCTAGTAATGCTAACACGTGATAGAGCCACATAAAGCTGACCGAAAAATAGCTAATACTTAGATCCACACCCACAACTTTTAGTGTCTTACCTTTACTTTAATTACTTAATTAATTAATTACTTTAATTAGTCATCGCAAAACATAGGCACACTGGAAACTGAACTCGTTTAAAACTAAATGAAAGACTGTTTAGAATGACTATCAGCTATTCCGCAACCTTTTAAAATATCTGCTTCTATAAGATTTCGTAGTAAATTAACGAATGTTCGATGTGATTCTTTAAATTGGCATAACTTTTTTATTTATGAACCGATTGACATGAAACAAACACTAAATGTTAAGTGAAGCTTACCACAATATATTAGTGAAAACCATATTTAAATCGGATAAGCCGTTTCTGAGATTAGCGTGCACAAACGCACAGACAAACAGACAAACAGACAAACAGACAAACAGACAAACAGACAAAAAATTTAAAAATCATTGTTTTGGGTTCTATTTGCGTTGATATAGGTCCCAATAGTATTTTTTCTCATATATCTTCCATGTACAGACAGCGATCGGTTACATTTTTATTATATGTATAGATAGACTTACCTACTTAGGTAGATTACGTATCGTAAGAACTCCAAGATATTTATTTTAAGACTAGCTGTTGCCCGCGACTTCGTTCGCGTGAAAATTCAGATGTGTGCCTGTATGAGAATATTTCTTACCTAATCTTACGGCAATCGTACATTGTATTAGTAATAGCTGTTGCCCGCGACTTCGTTCGCGTGAAAATTCAGATGGGTGCCTCTATGAGAATATTGCGTGCCTGATTTTATGGCAATCGTACATTGTATCAGTATTATCCGTCTCTATGGCGAATCCAGTTTAAACCCGCTACCGCTAAAACTGACAAACCACTTTCACACAAACTTGCGACTCTTATTTGCCCATTTAATAAGGGGGGTTGCTGAATAATAAAAAAAGAGTATTTTCTAGAAATTTGATATTCCTACTATAAAAACTATAGAAATTTCATACAAACTTTGCCACCCCTTTATACCCCCTTAGGGGATGGATTTCGCAAAATTCCGTCTAAGTGAGCGAATAGGTAAGTAGGCGATCCTAATAGGAAAGACAATGCAAAGTTTGAGATTCCTAGCACTTGTTGTTTCTCAGATTTCGTGATAAGTGAGTGAGTGACCTTTTGCTTTTATGTATATAGGTAGATAGCATTTTTATATTGTTTAAATACTGTTTTTCATACTATTTTTAATCTCCCATTCATACAAATCCTCTTTCACCTACCTAAAGATATCTCTCGTAAAAACAATATACAATACACAAAGGCAAATTTTCATTACAATAACTTTCCCCTTCCCCTTCTTCCCTATTGCACTTTTTTTCCACTCTCCACAGTTTCCTCCTTCCTCTATTCCCCTCCTCCTTCTCCTCTTCACCTCCTTCAGCATCCCTTGCCCCTCCTCCAGCATTTCTTGCCCTTTCCTCCACTTCCCTCTACCTTGCCTCCTCGTTTTCCCCTCTCTTCTCCCTTCCTTCTCCTTTCTTTTCCTCCTGTACTCTCCCTTCCTATCGCTAACTATCGTTTCCCTTCCCTTTTTCCACCATTCGAGAACTCCTTTTGTTTCCGCGTTCCTTCCCCCTCCTTTCATCTACTGTCTCCCTTACTTCACATTCACTTTCCTCTCATTTTCCCCTCATTCACCCCTCACTTAACCGTCACTCCCCCTCACTTCCCCTCACTCCCCCTCACTTCCCCCTCACTGCCCCCTCACTTCCCCCTCACTTCCCCCTCACTTCCCCCTCACTTCCCCGTTTCTTCTCCGTCACTTTCCCCTCACTTCTCCTCATTTTCCTCTTACTTTCCTCTAACATTCCCCTCACTTCTCCCTGGCTTTCCCCCGACTTCCCTCTGACTTCTTCCTGACTTTCCCCTCACTTCTCCCGCATTTCCGCCACACTTCCTCTTCACTTCCCCCTCACTTCCCCATCACTTTCCTCTCACTCCCCCATCACTTTTCTCTCACTCCCCAATCACTTCCCTCTCTCTTTCCCCTCCCTTCTTCCTTCTCCTCAATTCCTCCTTTTCCTCCCTCCTTTTCCTCCCTCCTTTCCCTCCCTCCCCCTCCCTGTAAATTTCAAAAGCTAAAGATCTTTGTATAGAATATTTCATCCCTAATTTCACCCCTCTAAATCCACCCCTGTTAAAATAAAATTATAAGTATATTTTTTATTTAAATAGAAGTATTCCAAAACAAAATTTCAAAACTGTAAGTTAAAAAATGAAGAAGATTCATACAATCGATTTCATCCCTTTTCACACACTTAGGAATTAAATTTTAAAAACCCTTTTTTAGTACAACCTCTAGACATTTAGACAAACACACCCTCCAAGTTTCAAGTCACTACGACCAGCAGTTTAGGCTGTGCGTTGTCTGTTAGTCAGTCAGTCAGTCAGGACAAAGCCTTATATAATATGTATGGGTGTATGGATGTATGGATTAGACGTATAGCCATCGGGGATCAAAGCATACAGGCTGCTAGGAATGCTAACACGTGATAGAGCTACATAAAGCTGACCGTGCGAAAAACAGCTAATACTTAGATCCACGCCCACAACTTTTAGTTGTGTCTGACCATGGGCTTTATTATTGTCATCGCGAAACATAGGCTCACTGAAAACTGGACTGATTTAAAACTAAACGGAAGATTGTTTAGAATGAGAGGAATCCGAAAAATAAAAACGCTATCAGCTATTCCGTAACCTGTTAGTCTCTGTTTCTATTAGAAAATGTTCGACGTGATTCTTTAAATTGGCATAACTTTTTTATTTATGAACCGATTGACATAAAACAAACACTAAATGTTAAGTGAAGCTTACCACAATGTATTAGTGAAAACCATATCTAAATCGGATAAGCCGTTTCTGAGATTAGCGTGAACAAACGCACAGACAAACAGACAAACAGACAAAAATTGTAACAATCATTGTTTTGGGTTCTATTTGCGTTGATAAAGGCCCCAATAATTTTTTTTCTCATATATTTTCCATGTACAGACAGCGATCGGTTACATTTTTATTATATGTATAGATCTACACAATATTATATTTCAGTCTTCTCGCCAGTCTTAATAAATTAATATCACATAAATGTAACTTAATTTACCGCGTAGCTTAGATAATTATAAGTAATTAGGTAAATCTATACATATAATAAAAATGTAACCGGTCGCTGTCTGTACATGGAAGATATATGAGAAAAAAAAATATTGGGACCTTTATCAACGCAAGTAGAACCCAAAACAATGATTGTTACAATTTTTGTCTGTTTGTCTGTTTGTCTGTGCGTTTGTTCACGCCAGTGGCGTAGCGTGGGTATCGGCTGCCCGGGGCGGAAGACAATTTTGCCGCCCTCTTAATTAGGTATTTCACTTTAATGTACCTATACTATACATTTTAAATACATTAATTCTAGAGAACTTTTTGGCAAGAACAGTCATCATTATTTAGCATTATACAGGTTAGATTTTAAATAAAAAAGTTTATTTGTTTTACGATCACGTTTATTAATACAAAGTTCTTACTTCAACCATTGATATAACAGGTACATAAGTATTATCATGTCGATCGTCGTAATTTTAAGTAGGTAATTGTACCTTCTACTTAAAATTAGGGTTCACCTCGACGATTGACATGATTAAGTAATTAGCGAATAGAAGAAAATCAATCTTTAATTAGAATTAGGATGATACTATTAAGTAATATTTATATCTTTATAAAATAATATAAATAGGTACTTTTTAAAGTTAAAAAAATGTAGAATCTGACGTCTCAAAACAACACTTTTCACATATTTAAGTAAAGCTCCTTCACTTGCTCTAATATTTTCCAAATTAGTTTTTCTCTAATTACGGTAAGCAGTCCCACTTTCTTTATTACTCTTTTCATTTTTGATACTAAAATAAATAAATATTGTATGATAAGAGTTAGAGTTACAAAATAAACTATCGAACAATTCAAAGACTAGGTACCTATATTTTATAGCACATCTATCTATGATAGGCAAAAATCTGAAAACCGAAAACTGAAAAATATTTGTTCGGAATCCTGGGTATGCGAGTGTAAAACTCGGACATGGCCGGATTTTCATAATTTAAAGCTTGAACAACATATCAGACTGTCCAACATGCAATTAAATAAATAAAATATTTAATACTCACACAGTTGAACACACGTAGCGGAAAATTTCAAATTTCCACAAAGTTATCCAATAATTTCATTATTCATTCATTTAACATTCATTCACTACACGTACTTATTTGCACAAAATTCACAGTTACGAAACAGTGTGAACTAAACAACTGAAGATCCATGACTAAAATTTCTTGGAATTGTCAAAGCATCACGTAGTTTCTTAGAGGGACGTAATAAACAATATTGAACCTAGTACTTATATAATATGATGTAATAAAATATAAGTCATTCCTGCCGATTTTAAGCCATAAATAATCAAGCACGAAATCAAATACGAGAAATCCCCGCAAGTCAGTATAGGCGGTGTTGCCATTCGGTACAAAATATCATTCACAGAAAGCGGATTCCCCGAATTCGTCACAGAATAAGTAATAAAAATTTCGTGCACTTTTCTATCGGTCCGAATTTATAGTTACGTTAAAAATATGAAATGGTTTAAATATTTACTAAATATATTTTATTATCTAATGTGAAATTTTGCCGCCCCCTAAAAAGTGCCGCCCGGGGCGGGCCGCCCCCCCCGCCCCCACTACACTACGCCACTGGTTCACGCTAATCTCAGAAACGGCTTATCCGATTTAGATATGGTTTTCACTAATACATTGTGGTAAGCTTCACTTCAGCTTCATTTAACTTCCCTTAAGTTTGTTTCATGTCAATCGGCTTATAAATAAAAAAGTTATGCCAATTTAAAGAATCACGTCGAACATTTGTTAATTTACTACGAAACCTGATAGAAACAGAGACTTTAACAGGTTACGGAATAGCTGATAGCGTTTTTATTTTACGGATTCCTCTCATTCTAAACAATCTTCCGTTTAGTTTTAAATGAGTCCAGTTTCCAGTGAGCCTATATTTTGCGATGACAATTAATAAAGCCCAAGGTCAGACACAACTATAATGTTGTGGGTGTGGATCTAAGTATTAGCTGTTTTTCGCACGGTCAGCTTTATGTGGCTCTATCACGTGTTAGCATTCCTAGCAGCCTGTATGCTTTGATCCCCGATGGCTACGTCTAATCCATACATCCATACACCTATACCATATTATAATTATAAGGCTTTGTCCTGACTGACTGACTGACTAACAGACAACGCACAGCCTAAACTGCTGGTCGTAGTGACTTGAAATTTTGAGGGTGTGTTTGTCTAAATGTCTAGAGGTTGTACTGAGAAAGGGTTTTTCAAATTTAATTCCTAAGTATGTGAAAAGTGAGGGGTAAGCGAAGAGGAAGTGTGGGGAAATGCGGGAGAAGTGAGGAGAAAGTCAGGAAGAAGTCAGGGAGAAGTCAGGGGAAAGTCAGGGAGAAGTCAGGGGAAAGCCAGGGAGAAGTGAGGGAGAAGTGAGGGGAAAGTGAGGGGAATGTTAGAGGAAAGTGAGAGGAAAGTGAGGGGAAGTGAGGGAAAAGTGACGGAGAAGTGACGGGGAAGTGAGGGGAAAGTGAGGGGAAAGTGAGGGGGAAGTGAGGGGGAGAGGGGGTAGTAAGGGGGAAGTGAGAGGGAAGTGAGGAGGAAGTGAGAGGAGAGTGAGGGGGTAGTGAGGGAGAAGTGAGAAGGAAGTGTGGGGGGAAGTGAGGGGGAAGTGAGGGAAAGTGAGGGAGAAGTGAGGGGTGAATGAGGGGAAAGTAAGAGGGAAGTGAGGGGGAAGTGAGGGAGACGGGAGAGGAAGGCAGGGGGAAGGGACGAGGAAAAGAGATCTCGAATAGTGGAAAAAGGGAGGGGAATGGATAGGAAGCGATAGGAAGGGAGAGGAAAGGAGGAAAAGGAAGGAGAAGGAAGGGGGAAGAGAGGGAAAAGCGAGGAGGCAAGGTAGAGGGAAGTGGAGGAAAGGGCAAGAGTTGCTGGAGGAGGGGCAAGGGATGCTGAAAGAGGTGAAGAGGAGAAGGGGGAGGGGAGGAGAGGAAGGAGGAAACTGTGGAGAGTGGAGAAAAAGGGTGACAGGAAAGAAGGGGAAGGGGAAAGTTATTGTAGTGAAAATTTGCCTTTGTGTATTGTAGGTATGTTGTTTTTACGAGGGATATCTTTAGGTAGGTGAAAGAGGATTTGTATGAATGGAAGATTAAAAATAGTATGAAAAACAGTATTTAAACAATATAAAAATGTCTATTGGAAAAAGCGATTTAAATTACTAGAAAATACTCTTTTTTTAATATTCAGAAACCATACTTATTAAGTGGGCAAATAAGAGTCGCAAGTTTGTGTAAAAGTGTACCCTTTTAGCGGTAGGTAGTGGGTTTAAACTGGATTCACCATAGAGACGGATAATACCACAGAACACTATAAGGAGGTTAGAAGTGCTATCGAACAACATTTGTACCGAAACCACTGTCGCCAGTTACACACACTTAGATGATACGTCGTATTTGCAGTACATACATGACCTAACGGTAATTGGTCAGGTTTGGATGACACACAACATTGGTCAAGTTTGCACGATAATTCCAACATTTAAAAAAAAAGCTTACCGTCGTATTCTTGGGGTTGTTTTTTAAACGCGCAATCTTTGACATCTTAGTAATTATTGCCAGTTAATACTCATTGTGCAAACATCATCGGTTCGTGAACTGCTAAGATCAGTAAAATAGAAGACATTGTATATGAAATTTTAATATAATAACTTAAAGTTGTGTGCAAAATATATAATTTTAGTTTTTTTTAAATACATACCTACTTGTTATACATAAAAACACCCAGATCAATGCAAATCGTCATGTTCTTGCACATAAATATTTACACCTAGACGGAATCGAGACCACGACCTCTGTGAGGTCGGAACCTGTGTTACGCTCGGTATGACTTAAATGTGGCAAATACTCATGGATATTTTAAATATAATGGAATATATCACTACATAGTATAAAACAAAATCGCTTCCCTCTGTCTGTCTGTCTGTCCCTATGCATGCTTCGATCTTTAAAACCACGCAACGGATTTTGATGCGGGTTTTTTTAAATAGATAGTGATTCAAAAGGACGGTTTATATGTATATAAATATATGTACATAATAATTAATATAGTAGAGAATCACTGATAATTCTAGAGGTTTTAATGTGATGTGGTAAATAACCACATTTTTTTGTGTTTACATTGCACACGCTGGCTGAACCCTACAAGATAGATCAAAATAATGTACTACAGTATTGTACACCTTAAAAAGTTCCACATAAAGTCCGCGATGGTATATATATATATATATATATATATATACGTATATATCCATTTCTTAGGATTAACCCACAATAACCATTTTTATCCTTTACTTTTTATGAGAAATAATGGCTTATTTACGAAACGATTTTAAGCAATACAGCATTAATCCTTATTTAATTAAGTATTATTTAATTCTTCAAGTATTATTTAAATCTTATTTAATTAATTTTGACTGCACCGTTGGTCTAGTGGTTAGTGTAACTGACTATGACGTGCGGTGTTGGTGGTTCGATTCCCACGGAAGTGTGATGAACATTTGTATTTGTCGTCAGTCTGGGTGTTTCCTATGTATTCTCAGTACGTATTTACAAAAAAAAGTATGTATATGTATTATATTTCAGTTATCTAGTACCCATAACACAAGCTCTGCTTAGCTTGGGACTAGTTGACGGTGTGTGATAGTGTCCACATACACTGACGGACTCATAAACTGCATCAAAGTAATAGACGACTTTGAAATAAATATTTTAACCAAGTATGCAAACTTTCTATACAGATTAAAATTGAAACCTCTAGATTGGTTCGTGAACTTTAAAACAGCGTAGGGTCATATCCTTAAGTTTAAGTTTGTGTACTGGAAAGGACCTTAAGACTTATTTGAAGAAAAAACAGAAATTAAGAAAAATTGGTTTATTAAAAAAAATGGTTTTAACAATAGACAAAAACTTTATGCAAAGGTTTATTTATGTTTTAATAAGGTGTATTACCTCCACGTGTCCTTATTACGGATTCTAATGGTTCCGCATAGATTTTATTAGGGTTATTAAAGGATCTTGCGGAATATTGTCCCATTCTTCTGAAAGTGCTGTTCTTAGTGCTGCCACTGTCGTGGGCACAAGATTTCTCGCATATACAGCTCTTTTTAAATTGTCCCAAACATGCTCAATGGGATTAAGATCCGGGCTGCGTGCTGGCCAATTCATTGTACGTATCCCAACCTCTTCGCAATATTGTCGAACTTGTGCAGCAGCGTGCGGCCGGGCATTATCCTGCATTAAAGTAAAATTTTCGCCTATGAATCCCATGTAAGGCACCACGTGATCTTCTAAGATCTCTGTTATGTAGCGATGTGCAGTCAAACCACCTCTATTACCGTTTTGACGGACCTTGTCTATGAACACAAGTTCTGTTCGCCCGTTCATCGATATGCCACCCCAGACCATACACGAACCGCCTCCAAAAGGAACACGCTCCTCAATGCAACTTAGAGCATATCGCTCCCCACGTCGACGATAGACTCTTATGCGACCATCTGCACCATATAAACATGTCCTACACTCATCCGTGAACAATACGGAGGCCCATTGCTCTTCTGTCCAATTTAGGTGATCACGCGGAAATCTTAAGCGAGCTTATCTGTGAGCTACAGACAACTTTGGACCATTTGCTGGTCTAAAAGGGGTGATATCCGCTTCCTTTAATCTTCTTCTTATTGTTCGTGCACTCACATTTACTCCACGCACTTCATTAAGCTCTGTTTTGAACTGACGTGAGGAAACGATTTCGCAGGAAAGTTGTAACAATAAATCGGTCATCACGACCGGTGGTTGCTCGAGTCCTGCCTGTACCACGTCTCCTTATGTAAGAACCTGTCTCCAAAAACCTTCTGTATATTCTAGAAACTGTAGACTGGTTTAAATTTAAATTTCTACCAATCGTTCGTTGATCCAAGTCCTCCCGCACCAGTGCTACAATTTGAGCCGCTTGTTCGGACGAAGTATCCAAATTATGGTTCAAAAACTCTCGATAAGTTAAAAAAACTAACCCAACAATTTTGCTGGTAACAATAATTCAATTGACAAAAGAATAAAAAATCAATGCGAATCAATTTAAAACTTTGCTTTAAATAACACGCAAATCTGATACTACGAGTAAATTTTCTTTTCCCGGCTATATTCATTTGTTTTACTGCAGTTCTATTTTTAAATTTTGCTTTTTTTTAAGATTATGAGCCAGTCTCTCCATATTTGTATAATTTAATCTAAAAAGTTTGCATACTTATTAAAAAAAAACATTTCAAAGTAATCCTGAACTTTGATGCAGTTTATGAGTCCGTCAGTTTATTATTATTATTATTGAATTAAGTACCTTTAATACACTGTGCGTATAATTGAGATCAAAATGCCTCTTTACAGCATGTAATTAAAATTAATATTTTCGTAGATATAACAGATTTAAAATTCAGGAACACAGGGTTTCCGGCGCGGCGGTACCGGCATTCTGTAGTAAATATACTACCTACATAATTTCTAATACAACGTTCACAGTTTTTCTTCGCACGGGCGCAATGCTGATTTTAAGTAAATATAGTATCAGAATTACACCTGTGCGAAGCCGAGGCGGGTCGCTGGTACAGATATAAATTGCACAATTATGCACTTACCTAAATATGATATAACTGGTAATCTAGCTAGTAGCTAGATATCATGCCAATATCACGCATGACCAACTTTACATGAGGTAAGAATATGATATGTTGAATAAAAGTAGCCTAAATAAAGCTATATAAATAATATGACATAATTATTAAAATCAAAGAAACAATGATGTTTGCACACTTTTTGCACACAAAAATTATGGTTTCGTACTACCAAGATCAGCAAAATATTATAATACTGGCAATAATTTCAATGTTAAAGATGGCATGACTGACAAATTGTCGTAATATTATAACTGCCTGCATAACTCTGTGAACGCAATACATTACGCAGTCACTCATATAAAATGAGATTCTATTTACGGCATTGTCAGCAATGTATGATGTTACAATATGTTGCGATTGTATCGTTTTCGTTTGTAAATTACATAATACTATCAAATATTTCCAATTATTTCTAGTATTTAAAGGTGTTCGGACTTATCGGTGAAAAGAAATCCCTCCTCGACTCACAATACATCCTTTACTTCTATTGCTACAAGGTTAGGACAGCGCAAGACAGCATAATTTGTTTTTTTTTTTCGGAACTTTGCACGAAAGCACACTACAAGAGCGACTATTTGACGTTAAAGTGAGTTTCTATCAACATAAGAGCATTTGCTCATATCAGTAGCGCGCGTGCCCCGCCCACAAGCCACTTCTACCTAGTTCACTGTTCTGAGGATAATACTGATATTTATTACTGATACAATGTACGATTGCCATAAAATCAGGCACGCAATATTCTCATAGAGGCACCCATCTGAATTTTCACGCGAACGAAGTCGCGGGCAACAGCTAGTAATAAATAATTATAAATTTAAGAATTCTAATTTAGATGATTACATTATTAAATCAGAATGCAAAAATATAGTTTCTTTATAGTAAAATGATTTTATTTACTTACTTACATCTTACTTCATTGTTAGGGTTTCGCTTCATACCGACCCGGTAAGGAAAACACGGTAGTTTTTTCTCGGAAGCCCAAAAGTGAAGGTAAAAGCTAATTCTATTTTTTTTTTGTTCTTTTTATATTGGCCTACCAAAGTGACTCCACCCCACCTGATGGCATGCAGTCAGTGGAATCCAGAAGTGGTGGCCACTAGACCAAAAGCCATCGTCTTAAACTGCTGGTATGGTGGCCTATACTATGGCGGCTGGAAATAGAGTAGAGAAGAAAATGATGGAGGTGAGGAAAGAGGAAAGGGGGAAAATTGGGCCTCCGCTCCGGCGCTCTCTCTCACCAAACGAAACACAGTAGTACGGATACTAAGTACTCTTACGTCGATCTTCATGAAAGGGTAGTCTTTTCACAGTTGATTAGGCCCATTCATGAACTCCTGTGGTAAATTAAGTTCATCTTACTTTATACTTATACCAAAAATTAACAGTTTATATAATATCTACATAGAAACATTTATCACAGTTCACATGTTGCCTTTACCTTTTGTAGCAATATGCAAATTGAGGCAGCCTGTAAAGCACACATTTTACTTTTTAATTTTTTTTTACAACATAGATAGCTGTAAGTAATTAAGTATCTATAGAGTTAAGTGTATTGCCTGCGTCACTTTGAATGCTACTTGAAACTGTAACTTACAAAAATTGTAATAACCTGGCGATTAAAAAGAGTGGCCTGAGTTTCTTGCCAGTTCTTCTCATGGCTCTACTTCGTCAGCGAACTGGCTGTAGGTTAATTTGCTGACATTTTGTAAACTTTGACATTCATAAGTGTTAATTTAATTAACTTAAATGAATAAACATATATTTCATTTCATATTTCATTTCATATTTCATTTCATTTCATTTCATTTCATTTCATTTCATTTCATTTCATTTCATGCTGAAACCAGCGTGCATCTGCTACTGGATAAAATAATACCTACCTACCTAGCTGCAAAAAATCAAGCGTCCCAATCAACTTTAAGGAAAAATGTGTACGGATACAAATAAAAAAAATACAATAATTTTAAGGATGCTTCGGTACCTAAATCAGACTCACATTTTCCGGTTTTTTAAGTAAGTACTTACCTAACATTAATAATTTCAAGTAAATTATGAAACAAGTTTCTCGTTTGCCGTGACGAAGACGTCTTTATTCATCTATGCGCTTTGCAGATGGTGCTACTTTAAGCAACTTTTCCTTATAGCCAGAGCCAGTTGCTACAAAAAATTTAACAGTTGTGGCAATTTGAGATATCTATATTTAAACTGTTAGTATTTTTTTATACAACATGATATTTAAATGATATTTTTTTTATGGTATCGGTACGGTTGGCCGTACCTTGGAAAAATATATTGTCTTCAATGATCCAGTCCGGTACAACCAACAACCAGATCGGGAACAAATATTTATAAATCTCATGAAGTTTTGTTCTTCACATTATTTAGTTATATGTTAATGCTCTAAGCCTAAGCTTGTTTGTTGTGTTCTATAGTGGACCTGTAACTGACAATCTTTATCTCTTGTGAGCCTACAGGCACCTGAATGGGTATAGGTATCTAATGTTGACACAAGATGTTAGCAATTTGTTCATTCGATATTCGAGCGTGCATCGGTAAATTCCTCCGAGTAGTATCTGAGTGGTTGCTAATTGCCATATTTTGGTTTCGTATTGTTGATACGGCATCTGCTGAGCTCGCAACAACGCACCATTATAGTGTTGCGTGATGTGATGCGTGAGCGTATAAAGCATGAATACTGTTCCTTCCTCGATCCAAGTTATTTCAGTCTTGTTTTTATTTTCTTGACGTTATGTTAATTAGGTATGTGTTTAGTGGTGCTTGTAGTTATGCGGCGATATAAGTATTGGTATTTGTTTGTATAAGTGGTAAGCACAAAGAAGTGGGTGGGTGATTCAACTGTGACTAGCAGCAAATCTAAAAGCCTTACCTACTACTCGTATTATGAATTATATTATATACTTACATATTACGAGGTAAACAGATGCCCTCTCAAATGCTTCTGTCTCCTCTGTATGAGAAGTAGCCTTTTCCTGCAGTGACATAATAATAAGAGGCAAGTATGGTGATGATTTATGTACCTTTCTAATTTATATTCCGAGTCTTTTAAAGGGACATGAAAAAGCTTCGTACAAAGCCGTCATAGAGGAGGGCATCATGCCAGCAATTTGAGACGACGGCTTTTGGAATGGTGTCCACCACTTCTAGACTACACCAACTGCTTACCATTAGACAGAGTAGAATCACTTTGGTAGGCTGATGTACAAAAATACGGGTATATATTTTTCATGTTTTTAGCAGATAAGTATGTATTGTACTTAAGTTTTATTTTTATACTTTATCATTAAAAAGATTAAAACACCAAAAATATATGTACCTATAAGTAAACTAGGTTTTCGCGGCAAGGTTTTACCCGCGTCTTTGCTTACTGCTCTGCGCCCGTCGCCAGTAGCGTGATGTTACATAGCATTTATCCTTTCTTGAGAGCTGGGCTATCATACGTAAAAGAATTATTAAAATCGGCCCGGTAGTTCCAGAGATTAGCGCGTTCAAACAAACAAACAAACAAACTCTTCCGCTGTACATAATAGTATAGATTATGATAATGCTTATATCTTATCTTTCACGAGAACTGGGCTAACATACGCAAAAAGATTTTTACAAATTTGACTGGCGCATTCAAATAAACTAACAAAAAAGGTATTCCACTATATATAAATAATAGTACCTTTATAGGAAATAGATTATAACACGTTATGTTGATGTCAGGCGTTATGTGCCGTGGTATTTTATTTTTGTTAGGCGCTAGGTGCTGTGGTTTTATTGGCTCAGACCAGACTCGCAGAACACCAGATTCTTTTGTCAGGCGTTATACTTTTGCTAGGCGTTACTTACAAAACATTCAATATATTTACTTGCTTACAAAGACGTTTATGTTCTTATTTTACTAGACTGACGTAAACTAAAAACCTATACAACCGTAATTTTATTATTGAGACCAGTGACAAACATGAACATTTTAAATGCAGCGGTTCCATACCCGTGTGGCTTGCCAATTAGCGACCTCATTTTAAAAGGTGGCAATATTCAGGATAGGTACCTACTTTATAGGTTTATTTTATTACTTACAAGTGAACCTATGCTTCTACCAGAATTTGCAAGGCCCTGACTTAAATCATATTACTTGTTTGGTCTTATTATTATCAGAAATCAAATCTAGCCATTAGAAACATAATATATTATTTAACACGTACCTACGTATTTAAAATGACCGGCATTATCATCAATGGATTAATGTTTCGTAAAAGTATTTATTAAAAATAATAAATTTATCATTAGCTGAAGAGGCCTTTCGCTGCAGTGGAATAAAAACAGGCAGGTACGATGATGGTAATGATTTAATGATAATAAAATTCAAATTAGGTATTATGATGAGAGTATAAATAAATATTTTTAGTTTTAAAACTTTTATCAATCTATATCAACTTTTATCAACATTAATATTGTCCTAAATATACCTAACACAACGAACAGTCCTAACCGTAATGACTAATGAATGAGCCATGCGCACAATGTTTAGTATGAGTGAGACAGAGTTTTTATTTGCTTGACTGGCGCGATGAGAGTAAACCCATAAACTTTTATATTTTAAGCTTTAGTGTTAAAAGGAGTACACGTGTGCGTGTAGTAAACAAAGATTAATTCAAAATAAATAAAAATAGTAAAATAACAAGTTTTATATAATGAAGAAAAGTCTCGATATCGTAGTGTTAGGTGCTACAGGATATACAGGAAAATGTACTGTGAAACGTTTTGTCAATTTAATGAAGGGAAAATATGGAGATCTGACGTGGGGGATTGCCGGTCGATCTAAAGAAAAATTACAAAACTTAGTTACGGAGCTGAACTTAACAGGTTAGTTAAGTAATTTATTATTTTTTGTTAAAATATTTCCTGTGATATTTAAAAGCTAAGTAGGTACTTACTATTTAAATTTTATTGTTAAAAATAATTTAAAATCGTTAAAATTAAAATAGGTATCTAAATGTTTTGAGCTGTGTCAATAAATTACACACTGCTGATAAAAAATATTTTACCTATCTTTTGTTTATTTTTATACTTACCTACTTACTTACTTTTGTTGTATCGACTATAAAGAATAGGTACTAAAGTACATATTATAATGTTATGTCAACACATTTTCTAATCGTATAAAACGTCCTCACAAATTTTGCTTTCATGTACCTACATAATTATAAAGGTAAATAGATTTATTTACTACTCCGCTGTCTGTCTGTCTGTACCTATGTATGCTTAGATCTGAAAAACTACGCAACGAATTGTGATGCGGATTTTAATAGATAGAGTGATTTAAGAGGAAGGTTTATATGTATAATACATGCATAATATAGTAGAGAAATACTGATAATTTTAGAGGTTTCTAATGTGATGTCGTATCGTAAATAAACACATTTTTTTGCAACGCTTACATTGCAAACGCGGGCTGAACCCTACGAGATAGATCAAAATTGTGTACAACAGTATAGGCCTACAAAATAGTCCGCGATGGTACCTATATGTCTATCTCTTAGGGATAACCCACAATAACCATTTTTTGTCCTTTTATTTTTACGAGAAATAATGGTTTATTAAACAAGCGCTTTTATGCAATACAGCATTCCAATTAAGTACCTTAAATACGTTGTGCATTTAATATAGATCAATAAGGCCCTTTACAGTATGTAATTTAAATGAAAATTTTCGAAGATATTACAGATTTAAAATGCAGGGTTAAAGCGGTTGTTACATTAATTCAATTTCATTATTAATTATATTTGTATAACTTACTAGCTCTCCGCGGCGCGGTTTCACCTGCGTTATTGCTTACGCCAGTAGCGTGATATTATATAGCCTATATCCTTCCTCGAGAACTGGGCTATCATACGCAGAAATATTTTTTTAAATCCGACTGCTAGTTCCAGAGATTAGCGCGTTCAAACAAACAAACAAACAAACTCTGCCGTTTTAATTATAATAGACTTACTGCTTAAATTCTAAGAATGCTGTGTTCACCTATAATTGGATTGCATTGCTAGCACACAAAATGTTAATTGTAAGTTATAATCATGTAACCTGTTGGTGTACTTACCTAAATCAAATAAATAAATATTATATAAAATGAATTGCTGAATTATATATTGCTGACTAGTTTCGTAAAAAGATGAAAACTATTCGTTCGTAACTGGTTTCGTAAGGTACAAAAAAGTGTTTGCTCGTAACTGGTAACGAAGCCCCAGTTTTGTACGCGGCCAAAAGGGAAGAATGTTTTACCTATCTAAATCATGTAGTCCATCTCAAAACGAACATAAATCTAAAATCACAGGCAAACATAAAATAAAAATAAACATACGTTTTTCAATGGTGTATTTCTTACATGTTTTCTAGCTTTAAATAAAGATGTCAGAATAATGGAAGCTGATATAGAAAATGAAGACTCTTTGAAGAAAATGCTGGAGAAAGCCAAAGTAGTAATGAACTGTACAGGACCTAACGTTCTGTTGAGTCCGAAAGTCGTGAAAGTTTGTATTGAAACAAGAACACATTATGTGGATATATCTGCAGAGATGTTGGTAAGTTACTTTCGAAAATATGTAGCTCAAAATGCAAAAAAAAATAAAAGTCTGAAGGTCTGGAGCTATGTACCTCTTTAAGCAATAGGTTCGGTCTCTAATGCCTACTGCATAGGTCCTAACTCCTTATCTACTTCTATCTTTTACTTTAAAAATGCTCCTTAAACATACTTATTGCCTCGCATAAGGAAGCAGTATGCTCACGTCGGGCTCTCCTTTTATTTCGTAGAATTTCAGACACACCGACTAACTCCACCACGGTGTTTTGAGAAATTAGGTACCCCACAAAGATCTACTGATGTGTACTGAGTACAATTATGCACTTCTACGTACCTACTTCCTTTTTATTTTTCAACTATTGCGTACATAATAATTATGTACTCGTAATTATGTTTCTTGTCTAGCACATCTTGAAACTATATCGAGATTACAACGAAGCAGCGGCAAAAGCAAACGTATTGATCGTACCAGCCTGTGGATTTTCTTCCGTACCTGTTGAGACTGCAATGATATATTTAGAGAAACACTTTCAAGGTAAAATATTTGAAATTAGCATATATATGTTATTACGTTAATGTTACTGTGGAACATCCACGCTGGTTTCTGCATGAATAGGCCGGATCGTCCGGGGAAGTACTACCCTCTCATAGAAGATCGACGTATGAGTAATAGTATTCGTACTACCTACAACTTATTACGTTTCGATCGGTGAGTTAGAGCGCCGGCGCCGGAGGTATTTCTTCCACCCCTCCTTCGTCTTTTCTCACCTCCCTCACTTCCTTCACCTATTCCATTCCCAGTGCATACCACCACTTTGAAAGACGATGGCTTTTGGAATGGTGGCCACCACTCATTTATTTATTTATTTTATTTATTTATTTATTGAATAAATGATTAAATTGGAATATGTTGTGAGTGTCCAAAAAACCTTTATAGGTTTGTCTAGGACACTAAAATCTCGATTCTATACACATAAAAGTAGATAACTTAATTAAACATTAATACTGTACTACTAATTGATTATCAAAGTGTTAGCTATCAACTCATTATATGTAGGTAAATACACATTCAGTGAACGCACGCAGAAGAAGAACGATTCCGCCACTGAGTTACCCTCTCGCTCAGATCTGTAAGACTACTAGAGACAACATTATGTCCGTCCGAGCTGGCCGGCGCGCGACCGGTTATCTGCGTTTACGCACGAGTCTCTCGTTAAGACTGTGTGCGTGCACTGTTCTACAGCATGCTCCATTTTATGCTATTTATTTTTACTCAATTATATTGGTACACGAATTTGTAGAAAATACTTTTCTAATATGTGTTTAATATTAGTTTTTGTAATTTTTTTTTGACTTCAGCAGGTATGTTGTTAACTAGATGGGGAATTAAATACTGGGACGTTCTTTTACCATACTCGTTGTTGAAATTGGGTTTGCTTACCTGCGTGATACTACTTTTAGTGGCTATACTACCAAAATTGCTTTTTGGTCTTGGATCTCTGTGCGAAAGTATTGCTCAAGAAGTAAGTTTAGGCACGGTAATACTATCTGTACAGTAATGTAACTCGGCCGTATTTTATAAATAAATGCCTACAGCCGCGAAGTACGTAAACATGCGATAGGGCTGCCCGCCTCCAGCACTTTAATTACATTTACCTACTTTGTTTTTCCATTTAGTTTTGTGATTGTAATATACTTTTTTTATATAAAGAAATAAAATACTTTGTAAATTTAATAGGAAGTGTTCAATAAAAATGCGTGTTGTTTTTTGATTGGAAATTTATTTTTTCTAGTATTATTCAAGCAGCTTGGAGCTAGATCCAAACTATAGAGTAGAAAAAATAGAATATTTAATACCAATTTATGCAGGGCAGCCAATGAAACGAGACTCTTATAAACTAGTAAATTTGCGTGAAAAGCAGGACATCCTTTGCAATATGGCTTCGTGTACCTTTTTTATGTCACTGCATGGAGTCCTACTTAGACTCAGGTTCATGACTATTAAATCAAGTTACATTCCTAGTACTAATTAGGAAACCATATTACAAAGGATGTCCTGCTTTTCACGTAAATTTACTAGTTTATAAGAGTCTCGTTTCATTGGCGACCCTGCATAAATTGGTATTAAATATTTTGTTTTTTCTACTCTATAGTTTGGATCTAGCTCTAAGCTGCTTTTATCTGTTACCAAAACTTAAGAAAACGGTTCGGAGTATGAAATTTTTGACATAAGAAGAAGTGAAGAACACCGTTTCAGCGTTTCTTAGACATAGACAAATCATTTTTTATGGAAGTGTATACAAATTAATTAATCGTTCTGATGAATGTATAGGTAAATATTTAAAAAAATAAAAATAAATTTGTGTTAATATTTTACCTCCTTCCGCCCATTCTGCCAATTCAAAAGTACCCTCGTATAATTATATGTCACAATCGGTGTTTTTGTTTATTTCTATTTTTCTAGAGCGTGTAGTTCAAAAACTATTAGAAATTGGAAAATGTGCACAAAATAAAAGTTGGAGAGAATTTGTAAAATGCACCGTTTTTGAGATACTAGCGATAAACCGAAAAATGGGTACTTTAAACCCTTCCCCTCATCAATAATATAAAGTTTTACCATGATAGCTCTAAGCTTATTACATACTTTATCTATATGTTAAGACCGGTTGAACCTATTATCTATCACTAGTCCAAGGTATGTGCACTCAGTAACTTGTTCAATTATCTTACAACTACTTGTACAAAGCAAGTCAAGGTGCAAGCAGTCATGACTATGAGCCACTACTGTTACGTTTTCGTTACCTGGACTTAGATTATGACTCGATCGGACATGCATAAGCTTAGTTTTACTAGTATTAATTACTAGACCTGAATCATGCGACCACTTGCAAATTGCTTTAAAATCTTTTTGAATGTGGTTTTGTGCGATTAACGGATCCGCATCAGCTGCCATCAGACAAGTGTCGTCAGCAAATTGATAGACGGTACAAAATTTAATTACATTATTTAGGTCATTGACGTATGTCAAATAGTGTAATGGGCCTTGTACAGATCCTTGTGCCGTTCCTTCACTAACTTTAACACTGTCGCTGTACTTATCACCTATTTTGACTTGGTAACTGCGGTTGTTTAAGTAATCTTTACATCATTCTAGCAGTTTACCTCTCACTCCAGTGTTACATAGTCGCTCAACTAGTAAATCGTGTCGCAAAGTATCAAACACCTTTCCATAGTCTATAAAGACTAAGATTACATATTTTTCAAGTTAAGGTAATTGTTCATCATCCGTAAAACGAGACAACAGCATAGTAGTGCTCTTGTTTCTCTATTACCCATATTGTTGAGACGATAAAACGTTGTTAATGGAATAAAAATTCTGTACCTTGCTGAATACGTACTTTTCAACTATTTTATCTATTACTGGTAAAATAGTAACGGAACGGTACTTGCCGTAATGTTGTGAAATGCCACCTTTATGGATAGGGCGAACAATGCCCGATTTCAGTTTGTCAGGATAACGGCTGGTAGCGATGCTAGTGTTGATTAGTCGCGTTATCGCACCTACAATTTTATCTGATAGTCTTATAACATCAATTGCTCTAATCCCATCAATGCCTGGTGCCTTATTCGGGTTTATGTGTTTTATGACCTTCTGAATTTCATTATTTTTAGTTTAAAGAAGGTATATTGATCTATCCAATTCTAGTATAATCACATTTATTCAATAAGTTATTTGCACAATTAGGTCTTACTTCTTTTCATATAGGTACACACTTACCCATCGATTCAAATCTAGGTGAAGAATTTGAACCAAACAGAGATGTGCAAAACAGCAAAAACGACGGGATGTTATAAGTTTGACTAGTATGTGTGTGTGCGTCTGTTGTGGCACTGGTGCTCCCGAACGGATGAATCGATTTTGATTTTGTTTTGTTTGTTTGCAAGGTGAATTAATCAGGAGTGTTCTTAGCTATGTTTGATAAAAATCGGTCCAAGATGGCCGGCGCCACAAAATGACGGACTATGTCGGGTTCGTTCCCCGGGTCGGGTAAAGTGGAATATATTGAGTTTTTCTGTCAAAAAATTCTCAGCATTAGCCCGGAGTCTGCCATTGTGCCTGATAACTGACAACAGGTTCACCTCCTGTTACATGGGACCAAAAACTAAAAAATGGCGAAAAATGGTTGCTTAAACAACTCTGCCCACCCCTTCGGGGATAAAAAGGTGTTAAGCTATGTATGTATGTATTTACGTCAAAGAAGAGGGTTTTGAAGATAGTACAGGTGGCATGATATGATGATACGTATGTCTCTATCCGCGTTCACATTCAGACTAACACCGGGACCGGTGTTCAGTGCAGTGTAATAACTATAATCTAGGTCTAGGTAATACCACAGGTAATACTTCATCTATCATTTTTATTGTGAATTGTGAATTTAATAGAATATCTTATTCTGTGATTTATATAAGTTACATAACTTCTTCAAACTTATAATATACTCGTACAACGAAATAGTACCTATGACTATTGGTAAAGACAATAATAATACTTACATGATCGCTACTTAATGAATCGGCAGACGACATAGGTCAACACCACATGAATAGATAAGCCGCTTATCTGGTGCATGTCCTGGCATGTCATGCCTATTAATTAAGTCTATAACCTTCCTCAACAACTGGGCTATCAGACGAAAAAAGAATCATTTCAATCCAACTGGTAGTTTCGGAGATTAGCGCGTTCAAACAAACAAACTTTTCCGGTTTTTTATAATATTAAGGAGTATAGATAAATTAATGTTTGTATGTTTCTTTAGGTACAATACAAACAGTCGAATGCTATACACAAATATTATTTCCAATAATGTTACCCGGCAAAGCTATTATAAATAGCGGGACATGGACATCGCTTATGTATGTTATGGACACATTCAAAGAGCATTTGGCACTAATGCGCCAAATTTTCCCGAAGCCCATTGAAGAAGAGCCGGCAGAAATGAAAAAGTATGTATTACTTACCTACCTACTTTTTTAGAAAAAGCTACCGTATAATGGTCTCATTAGTGCTTATATAGCATAGATTCTCCTCCACACAAATAGCCAACGTTAATTTATTAATTTATCTTATCAACTATATACATACAATTTAAAATGCTTACTTAATGCCTGAGGCATTCGACAATAGGGTGATGCCGGATGCGTTATAGCATAGATGGAATACAAATTATAGATTTAATATGTAGGTATGTTTTTGCTAGCGTTAAATATTTAGGTAGGTATGTACCTACATAATTTTTGAATATTTTATTTTAATATATAGGTACCAATACTACCAGTGCTATGGTTTATTTTGTTTTGATACCGTAATTTAAAACAAAAATAGAAAGTTACAACCGTACATTGCGAAATTACATTATAGGTACCTTATCAGCAATTTCGCCACAACGCTTTCGTAATTCATTACATTTCATAAAAATCTGTTCACTACTGGTCGTCAACCGCGTCGCGTGTACTCACTATCATTTTATCATACTTATAATCATTTTCTATCAATTTGTACTTAGCCTTAGAACTTTATCAGTAATAAAAAACTCTCTCTAATCTATCTCCTCGTATCATTCAATATCATCATAGCATAGCAAAGTTAAGGAGTTTTCGGTAAAGTACAACACAGTACCAATAATATTGATATCTATACAAAAATATTCAATTTTATGTAGGTAGGTGTTACAGGCAAATTGTATAAACCCGCCGTTTACAATTGCCTCGGCATTTTGTAAATGCTCGCAGTCATCGGTGATAATATATGCCGAAGGCAGATTTATTTATTTATTTATTAATTTATTTATTTATATAAATACTAGTATCACATATTACTTACAGCTAGACCTAAGGTAATAGTGGAAGACAATACAATTAATTACCAATTATTTTTATCTATTATCAGTTACTTATATATCTATGTATTTTATTCATTATAATGATTAATTAGTATAATATTTGGGTTAGGTTAGAACTATGGCCCGCTGCGAAACACGAAATACTTATATTAGATGTCGAACTAGTTCTAACATTCCTAATCAAGCACATAAACAAATTACTGGTAACATATCCGACGTTGTGTAATATGTCAAGTCAGTATGTAAACGGCGCATTCATACAATTTACCTGCGACATCGACATGGACGTACTACGCGAGGGTATTCAACATTTGTATTCCACTCCTCAGGAAAGAGCGACCTTGCCTTATTATGTAGTCGCTTCGCATCGGTACTAAAAGTTGTTAGATACCCTTGGTTTAATACTATCGTTATTACTCGGCTATTATAGGTAAAAGGTTGGTGTATTATATATACTTAAACCTTCCTTGAGAAATCCAAAATCAAGCATCGAAAACCGAATCCAAATCGCTTGGGCGGTTCTCGAGATACGCGTTTAAACAGACAGACGTTTTCCAGAGACTCTTTTTTATGTATAGATAACCGTTCGTAAAATTTCCGCTTTCTATTTGCTGCCAGTTCCAATTTCGATTGCCTTACAAACAAAACATTCATCCTATTGGCAACTCACAAAGCCTTGTAAATGTATGTGAAATATGAATGTTTGTAGAAACTTGGCTCTTGTGCCAAATCAAACAAAAATCAGTAAAATGCATGAAAAACTAAACGTAATTGTTCACGTTGTTCACAGATCTTTTTTCCACCGACATAATGGGAAAACATGGTTTCCTTATCCGGGAACAGAAGACAACGTAGTCAATATGTCCCAAAGATATTTATACGAGAATACTAATAAGAAACCAATTCATTACAGAACCTACACCACTGTAAAATATAGTTTCCAATTTATTGTAGTGCCTGTAATGTTTTTATTTTATTACTTAACAGCTTTCAATTGGTTTAAATGGCTATTTGTCAATTATCCAAGAGCCTTTTCATTAGGTTGGGCATCTGAAAAGGGACCTTCGGAAAAAATGCGTAAGGGTACGAAATACTACTTCACTTTGAATGCTAAAGGCTGGCATTCAGGTGCGGATTTAAAAAGTGTACCAACTAAAACCATGTCAGTCAAGGTAAGCAAGGATATGCGCCATTATTTATATATACTTACTGTTTAAAACAATGAAAACTAGAGTCTACATTATTTATGGGCTGAAGAGTATGGAAGTCACGTGGAAAGCATTTGCTCAGCAATGGGTTGATGTAGACTAGCAGTATCAGTATTAAATAAGCATTAAACTTTAGGTAAGGTCTAGAAAAACATTTTGTATGTTACTACATTTTATAACTTTGATTTTATTTATTTTCCCAATCGTCACCTTCATTCATTCTTCATCTTCTGCAGGTATCAGGTCAGGACCCCGGATATGACACCACAGCCATTGCAATTATTATGTCTGCCATCACTATATTAAAGGAAGGATCTAATGTGCCTAGGTAAGCATAATAACAATAATTAATAATGAATCGGCAGTGCGTGGCTTGTTAGCGTTTTGCATTTGAACACTATCTCTAAGGGGATTACAAAGGGTCGGCAACGCGCTAATGGCTGTAACTGCTTACCATCAGGCGGGCCGTATGCTTGTTTGTCACCTCAGTCGTATAGAAAAGACATATGTAGTGTAGTGTAAACTACTGACATTGCGCTTAAAAGACCAGCGATCAAAATTGAATGGAGTGCACCAAATTATTCACGATCTACATTTAGGCAGAACAGTGGTGGCAGTAACACTATTAATTGACTCCTATGAATTTTCTGTATTACAAAATAGGTACCTACCTTTTTATAGACTTTATATGTAGGTATTCGACATAATTATTGAAATCCGTGTCACTAATATAAACAGGTTCCAGGCGAAAACCAACATCAAGTCTCCGTGACCTGGCTAATTTTAGTAAACTGATGGACATTTGATTGCGTACTTTTTCTTTAAATATTTTCCTATGATTTATTGTTTTTAAATTTGATAATATCCGAAGACAGTTTTCTTTAACAATTGGTTCGTGCGACATGTTATTTATTTATTTTGGGACTAACAATCATAATAAAGAAAAATTAAAGGAGGGAGGAGCGAAATATTTTAATTAAATAAACAATAAGTACTACTTAAAACCCCATTTGAAAGCGTTTATATTACTGACTGTACCTGATAGCATTTACTTTGTTATGGGATTCGTTTATTAGTGGTACCTCGTTACTACTCGTTAGGAATAGAATAATTATTAATTATTAGGACAATAAACATATACCTAATATTGGTATTAGTTATGATATGTGGTATTAGAATGAAATAGATCTTTGTTATTTGAAATTAATAAATTTCTTTTTTGAAAAATAAATTATTATTATTATTATTATTATTATTATTATAATGGTGGTCCAGCGCAAAGTATGACGTTGAAGTTTTTTGGAGTTAAGAAATAAATTTTAGTTTAAATTGTAGCTATAATTACGTCATTCCGAGAAGCAGGTAGATTGAAGTGCTTAAAAAACAGACTTAACATGAAAATAAAAATAAGTACTTACTGTGTTCTATTTTCTATTTCAGTGGAGGAGTCGTCATGCCCGGAGCCGCTTTCTACAAAACTGATATTGTGAATCGGTTGATGCAAGGCGGATATAAATACGAAATTGTACCAAAGTGATCAACCATTCTGCTCTTATCGTTTGGTTAAGAGATTCGTTGTACAACATTACTGTTATGTGCTTAGATTGTAATCCATACTTCCATACCAATATGTACCTACCTATTATTATAAATGCGAAAGTTTGTGTACCTATATGTTTGTTCCAACTTAGCGTTTAAACGGCTGAACCGATTTTGATTACTTATTAAAGGTTTGTAGATAGATTCGGTGCCGGAGACGGACATAGGCTTTTTATCCCGTAAATCAGTCTGGTTCCCGAAAGAGACAAAACACATTTTAGGCGCGGGGATAGCCGTGGGGCGCAGCTAGTATGCATTATAAATGCAAAAGTAATTCTGTCTGCTGTCACGCTTTCACGCCTAAACCACTGAACGGATTTTGATGAAATTTAGATGTTCTCCAAAATTCATCAAAATCCGTTCAGTGGGATATTATTATACATAGGCATCTTTTTATAGCAAAAAATGGCTTGAAGGGCTGAAATAGGTGATGAAACTTTGTATGAAAAAGGCGATAACCGTCATCCACGCGAGCGGAGCTGCATGCAACAGCTAGTTTTATATAATTTAACAAGCTTTTGCACGCGTAGAAATCGAAAAATGGGTTTAATAGGATTTTACAAGCTCAGCCTTGAATCTGGTGAAAGTTACACGTGGGTATTATCTTTTTGCAACGTTTTTCGATTTCGTTGTTTTCAACTCAGTTTGCCAAAAGAAGTGAAAGAGTGCGACACTATCAGTAAATTTAAAAATAAATTGCGAAAATTTGTAAAAAATAAAATATGATCCCCCAGAGACAAAATATTAGCTAAGTTAATTTTAAGTATTTTGTATCTTATTTTAAATGAACTTTGTATGTTCTTATGAAAAATAAATTTCTTTAAAACTAAATCAAAATACTACCGCAGTCTAAGTTGTCTTTAGGGTCGTATTTATAAACGAAGCTCAGGTATTGAGTACGCGTACTTAAAACCGTCTCTTTCTAACTTCGGTCTCGGGCCCCTAGTTAGATAGAGACAGGGGTGTCAGTCAAGTCTGCGTACTCAACTCAATACCTGAGATGCGTTTATAAATACGAGCCTTAGTCTTTGTGAACAATATTTTTTGTTTTTGCTTCGGATGCTAGAATAACCAGTGTGCTTACTCTGGAGCATGCCACATATAACTGGCCGTGGAAGGAGTAGCTTTCCCTCAAGTCTGCTCCCGCTATCTTAAGAGTTTGATCTTGAGCTTTGTTTATGGTCATTGTGAAGCAGACTTTAATGGAAAACTGCACTCTTTTGAATTTGAAGGCGTATTTTTATAGTGTGAGGGAAATCGTAGGAGTAAATACAGACTCTCCTCGAGAACAACCAATCAACCAAGTAGTTGCCTAGATTACATTGTGATGCAATGTTTTCACTTGCAATCTGGTGTCATTGCATAATTTTGGTGGATTTATATTGCGCAGAAACAAAATTGGCGCGTAACTCTCAATTTTATTATGTGAGTTGGGAGACCGGGAATCTTTAGTGTATTGAGGAACTCGACCGGATAATAAATGGCATCATCGGTGATTATCACTGAGTCAACGGATTTATAATTGATATTCAACCTCTTCGAACGATCTCAAAGTACCTAGGTATTTAATTTATGACTGCTGAGGCTTGTTCATTTTTTGTTGCTAATATGGTACGCTCGCATAACCACTCTGGTGGTTTAACTTGTGTAATTTTTGAATATGGAACGATTTCTATATTTATAACCAAAGTGTTAAATTTTTTCCATTGGGTAACAGTGTTACACATTCTGGTGTGACTCAACGGGAATAAACGAATGGTCCTTACCATTTCAAATTTCCTAAATGTACCAAAAGCGAAAATAAGAAAGCGGAACTATAATACTAGGTACCTACCTGGTGAAACTCAAACTCAATTTCAACAAAGACATTCCAATTTTAAAAAGTATTTGCATTGCACCAAGCCTTAATGTGAGTTCAACCTTTTTTGAATAAAATCGGATTTAGTCATTTAAAACACATTTTATTTTGACATAATATATAATATCAAAATAAAATGTAATATATCAAAAGCATTAAGGAGTATTGATATCAACTTCGAAACAACTTCTGACGGTAGTAGATCCACGCTGGTTTCAGCATGAATGGGCCGGATCGTCCGGTAGTACTACCCTCTCATAGAAGATCGAGTTAAGAGTAGTAGTATCCTTACTACTGCGTTTCGTTCGGTGAGTGAGAGTGCCGGAGGCCCAATTCCCCTAACCCCATTCCCAGCCGCCATAGTGGAGGCCACCATACCAGCAGTTTAAGACGATAGCTTTTGGTATGGTGGCCACCACTTCTGGATTCCACTGACTACTTACCATCAGGCGGGGTGGAGTCACTTTGGTAGGCTAATATATATAAAAATAAAAAAAAATAACATAATAAGCTTTTTACCTCGTTAGGGGATGAATTTCAATTTAAAATACGAAACATGTCTTCCATCAATTCTGTTACAGAATGTTTCTAAAAAAAATTTGAAGCAAAGAATCACGTTATCCTATACAAACTCTGCCCTCTTTTTTTGCCCCCAAGGATAGATTTTGAAATCGGATGCCTACGTTATACAAAGAACACACCCTCCAAGTTTAAGGTTTCTTCGATCAGCGGCTTAGGCTGTGCGTATGTAGATAGACAAGCTGTTGCCCACAGCTCCGCCCGCATGTATGTCGGTTATCGATATATATTTTTACTTATAATGAACCTAAATGTCTTTGTTTATACATTGACGATTTTTCATACAAACTTTCATCCCCTATTTCAATCCCTACAAGTAACTTTTCTCAAAAAAAAATCTTCAAGGTCTAGTCAATCTCTACACCACATTTCATCAAAATCGGTTTATTGGTTTAGTCGTGAAAGCGTAACAGACAGACAGACAGAGTTACTTTAGCATTTATAATATTAGTATGGATAGAATACCTATGCGCAGCAGTCCGCAGCACATGATAAATAATTAAAATATATATATAGGAATAAATATATATAGGAAAGGCGCCAATAATGGACACTTTAAGCGCAAATTTATAGTATTTTTGCAATTTCATTAATAAATATGATTGTTTTAAAACTAAACATTGAAAATTGAAGGTTCTGCATTTTTTCTACATTTCTACTTTATTTAATGTATACGCAGCAATTGGTTTTAATTTTATTAACAAAACACCAGTAATGGACAGTTAAGATGAAAACACATTGTGTTGTTAAAACGGTGTGTTTTCATCTTAATTTCATGCATAACCCAAGCACAAAGACACATTCTGGTTTGCATAAAGCTATGACAAATTGAAAGGCAATCTTCTACCTAAGTACCTCACTAATAATTTTCGTAACAACAGCCTCGAATATTATTTTTTGAATACCACGAGCACCTTTGTACCTCCCGTCAAATTTAATTCTTCTTCTCCTTTTTTTTGGCAACAGAGCCGACGATTGTGTCAGCTATTTCTGCCAGCGTCAAGTTTAGAATAATATTCTTGTTGATGATATTAATGGTATATTACAATGATAAAAAATAGAAAAAATGTGGATGAAATTAAATGACAACCATCTTCCGTGAAAACAAAAGATCAAATTTAATTCAAATACTGAATTTAAAAATAAACGTCAAACATTGATAGCTCGTACGTGGTAGCTCGATGACTATTGTTTATGGTCAAATATTGCTAACATATAAAAACCAAATTCTTACTCATATTCTACAAGATATGTCCAACGCTGGTTCCATGTCTATTACTGGTGCAATTACTTACCTTAATTGAATACACGTAAATTTTATTTTATATTTTAATATTACTGTAACATTGATATTGGGGAGCTTGGAGTTTTAAAATACAGGCCAAGGCTTAATTTAGGCTCCAGATCTTCCACAAATTACAAATTAAGCAACACTTTTGTCACCTTAGATGTTAAGACTATTTAAATGTAAATTGTAGAGATAAATAAAAAACATTTATTTTAATTTATTTTATAAATTGAAATAAATAAATTATAATTTATTTGATTAAATAATAATGTAAGACGTTATGTGCCATGGTCTTACATTTTGGTTAGGCGCTAGGTGCTGTGGTTTTATTTTGTCAGGCGTTAGGTGTATTTGTTCTTATACTTTTGCTAGGCGTTACATCTACAAAACATTCAAATTATTTACTTGCTTACAAAGACTGACTGCAACTACTAGACTGTTGGCAACTAGAAACCTGTCCAACCGTAATTTTATTATTAAGACCAAATTAAGATATTCAGTGGCAAAGATGTAGGTATATTATAAGTGCACCGGTCCTTACCCGTGTGGCTTGAAACATAACAGATATAGCATTAGAACTGTAACATACGTACCTAGGTATTGAAACTTTCAGGGTTATAAGTATCTATGTGTTAAACAGCAAAACAAAAACAATTATTCTTGGCAAATCAAATTTATTTAAGTAAATAAGTGTGGTCTACGGTCTACAATTTGGAACTATCCCATCTCTTTTCATGGTACTGTAAGAGGCGACTAAAGAAATAGTAGTTGACAGGCAAAAGTCTGTTTAGCCAACAGTACCTATTGTTTGCGTAGGTATTAAAAAGATGTAACACTACTGCGGTCGGCCGCCTGCCAATCAGTGTCTGTCCTCCCTTTGAGAGAAGCCTATTTCTTGTAATGGTCGTCTTCAGGCAGATGAAATGAATAAAAACAAATCAGCAGATTAAAAGAGTTGACGCAGAAGTCCGCACGCGCCGCGCCGTTTTAGTGCTTATGCTTTTTTTCTTTTTTCTAAACTTTGGAAACATAGCATCTCATAGGCAACAATTGGCAATCCAAGTCACGTCATGTAGGAAAATGCATATTATTATAGATTGATTATACAATTGTCAATAAGAAGGTAATATGTATTAAATTAATTAAATTTACAAAATAAAAGCTATTCTCAATACATCAAACTTCATCAAAGTGTCCAATTTTAATTATTTATATTTATATGATTCTGCCGACTATTCCACTTCAGGTCAAAAAGATTATTTGTCTAAAACTTCAAATGTATAGCCGTCGTGCATCAATCGATCTACGATGTCAGTTTTGTGGAAAGCAGCTCCTGGCATGATAACTCCTCCCCTGAAAAAAAAAAGAAACTCTTAGATGCTTAGAACATTGGTTTGAACAAGAAAAATATATATTATTAAAAAACAAAAAGCCCGCCTGCCTAAAACAAACTCAAAAGAAATAAACCCATTTTGTTTTTCGTGCTGAAGCTAGGTTAAAATTTTATTTTCACCCACAATCAATACGAATCTAATGAAACCTCATAATATGTTAAAATCCATCAAGCCATTTAAGTTGTAGAGCGTGCCAAACAAATAGACATACATACCCAAATACATAAGCTCGAAAAACATTACTCTACTTGACTTCGGTAGTCGGGCAAAAAGACGGCAATTAGGTTGGTGTGCACCAGTGTTGGACTGCACTATCTGGACTGCTACCATCAGGCAGAGAACAGTTTGGTAGTTTTATGTAAATAAAATTAAGAATAACAAAGTGTTCCCGCGCAATGAGATCATTTTTCTAGGTCTATCAGAGGCCCTAGAAAAGTGGCAAAAATGCAAATAGAATAGAATAGATTATAAAATGTATGGGATTGACATAAGCTTACGGCAATGTTGGCGTTAGCTTATGTCAATCCCATACATTTTTAATCTTTTCTATTAGTATGTAAGCCACTTGTTTTGTCTAGGCCCACAGTTAATCTATTTATACTATTATATAAAGCGAATGAGTTTGTTTGTTTAAACGCGCTAATCTCTGGAACTACCATTCGGATTTGAAAAATTTGTGTATGATAGCCCAGTTCTCGAAGAAGGGTATAAGCCATGTAACATCACGCTACTGGCGACGGGAGCAGAGCAGTAAGCAAAGACGCGGGTGAAACTGCGCCGCAGTAAGCTAGTGTACTAATAGTGCGGAAGAGATCTTTAAAAAGCTATACTTACTTGGGCATATTTGATCCTTCCTTTAATACTGTGATAGCACACATGATGATTGCAATAGCTGTGCTATCATAACCTGGATCCTGACCTGATACCTGTAAACCAAAAATGTTAAGTAAAAGATTGAAAAGGTACGGTGTGTTAAATTAGTTGTCGCATCTTAGGAATAATTTTTTATACTTCGATAGAGAACTACGCAATCAATGAAGAGAAACGTCTCAAATCAACACCAAGCTAAGTTAGGCCTAGGACTCTTTGAGAAAACGTACCTAGTAAGTATGTGTGTACCAGAATACTGAGATGTGAAATGCCATTTTTTTATATAAAAATCAATGTTTGTATTGTCCTCTATACGTGCCGAAACCAATGATCAGATTGTAATAGGGTGTTTTGGGGACGCCTAAGAGGGTTCTTAGACTATAAATATTTTATTTTTATAAATTACGTCGCATTGCACCGCATGCCGGATGCAGCTAGTTTAATATAAAATTATCTGCCTCTACAACTCTACAATACTTGTATTTGGCCGAAGTAAATTAACAGATACACCAATAAAATAGCAAGCTTTTCCTCGTGGCAAAACTATTTCGCCAAACTGATTTGGCTACGAGGAATTCCATTTCCTTGTGGCCAAACTCGTTTCAAAATAAGCGAAGTACTTAAGTAAAGTTAAATACATAGATTGAGCACTTAAAATAATAACTTAGGAATGCAGCGAATTTCTAATGAAATAATACAACATACAATCTAATTTGAAATAATTATGGCATTGGAAAATCCCTTTCGAGGTAAAAACTTCGGCCCATTCTCGTTTAAAGGTAATGATAAAATGAGTCGAGTCGATGTAGCGCGGTCATTACATGTCGCTTGCTTACTTGGTGTAGTTGTGCAAATATGGTGTTTTTTATTTTTATATGATTTTTTTACGTACCTTAACAGACAATGTTTTAGTCGGTTCACTCTTCAGATCTGCGTCTAATTCCCAGCCTTTAGCGTTCAAAGTAAAGTAATACTTTGTATTCTGTCTCATTTTATCCGAAGGTCCTCCTTCAGATATGTATCCAAAAGAGAATAAACGTGGAAATTTTATCAATAATGTTCTAAAGAATTTGAAATAAGACAAATAGTAATACATAAACATTTTGGGGCAGAAGGCTCAATGAAACGCGTGCCCCTTTTTATATCACTGTGTATTTGCTAATGAAGATGACGTTACAATCAACATTATGTGTTAGAAACTAATAAACTTAACTAAATACTGGCGGCGGACGCGCAGGACGCCAAGAGAAGAGCCCTGAGAGAGTATGTGAGGCAGTGTTGCCAACTTATATCCTACCAAAACTTAATACTAACTATATACTAGTGTTGCTACATCTAACACACTAAAGTAGTGTTGTGAAACGCCACACCACCCCCCCACGGAGAAGGATGAATCAATTTTAACAAAAATCGGGCAAAGCCTTGTACTTTACGTGTCTCCCAGAACGCGTATTGTATGGAGGTTTACCGGCGGATGGTTCCGACTGCGATTGCTCCACAACACTAGGAGCAGGGGCAGTAGTAGGAATGGGAGTGGGAATAGAGGTCGGGATAGTAGTTGGAATTGAAGGAGGCGAACTTGTTCGGTCGATATACGCCGGTTTGACGCGGTCTACGCTAACGATAACCTGTTTGTCTTTTATGACCAAGGTCACTGTCTTGCCGTCTTTGGCGCGATCAATGACCTGGTACGGACCTGTGTAAGGTGGTTGTAAGGGACGTCTAACTGTGTCGTCTCTTAAAAAAACATGAGTTGCAGTGTCAATATTCTTGAAAACGAAGGAAGATGGTTTGGAGTGTCGAGACGCGGGAGTTGGGCGAAAGCTTGATATTATGCGTCTGAACTGTGCTACAAAGTCAGCTGCGTCATCTACGCTCTCGGAAGCAGGTGTCGGGATGAGTAATTCACCGGGCAAGCGCAAAGGTTCACCGTAAATCATCTCGGCGGCAGTGGCTTTTAGGTCTTCTTTAAAAGCGGATCGCATGCCGAGAAGGACAAGAGGAAGGGCTCGAACCCAAGACTCTTGCTGGCACATGAGAGCGGCTTTTAGCTGTCGGTGGACCCGCTCGATCATGCCGTTCGCACTAGGATGGTAGGCTGTTGTCCTGATCCTCTTCGTGGCAAATTGCACCATTAGTCGGCGAAATAGGTCAGACTCGAATTGAGTGCCTTGATCGGTTGTAATGATACTTGGTAAGCCAAAACGAGCAACCCATTCTCGTGTAAATGTTTCTGCAACTTCTTCAGCAGTGATCGATCGCATAGGCCAGGCCTCTGGCCATCTTGTCACTCGATCAATTGCCGTCAAACAGTAACGAAAGTCGTTGCAAATAGGCAAGGGTCCAACAATATCAATATGGACATGCCTAAAGCGACCAGAAGGTAGGTCGAAATTGCCGAGAGGGGAGGAATTGTGGCGCGACACCTTGGCACGTTGACACGCCTCACAGGTGCGAGCCCACTCTTTGCAGTCCTTGTTGACGGACGGCCAAACGTAGCGTTCGGTGACCAGGCGAGTGGTAGCTCGTGCGCCAGGATGGCTTAAATTGTGTAGTTTATTGAAGGCCACTCTTCGGAATGGTAGTGTCAAGAATGGACGAGGCTTGCCAGTGGAGACGTCACAAGTGACAGAGGTGTTAGTCCCAGGGATTATGACTTTGGTCAATTTCAAACTAGAGCCTTGTTGGCCTAGAATAGACAACTCCTGGTCTGTCTCCTGTGACTTGGCAAGAGCTTCGAATTCTTGCTCAAAAGAGATGGCGTCGACACGTGACATTGCGTCCGCAACGACGTTGTCCTCTCCTCTGATATACTGTATGTCAGTGGTAAACTGACTGATGAATGAAAGTTGATTCAACTGTGTAGGGGGAAGTTTTTCCCGTCGCTGCACGAAAGCGTACAACAGAGGCTTATGATCTGTGTAGATAGTGACGTGTTGTACCTCGAGAATATGGCGGAAGTGTTGTACACTTTCGTACACCGCCAGCAACTCGCGGTAGTAAGCGGGCCATTGCGCCTGCTTATCAGTCAGCTTCTTACTGAAAAAGGCAAGAGGAAACCATTGGTCGTTAACCTTTTGCTGAAGACACGATCCCACATGCACGCTAGAGGCATCCGTATACAGAGCCAGGGCGGCGTCGTTGATAGGATGTTGCAGCAAGGTGACGTTGGAGAGACTCTTTTTACATTCTTCGAATTGCTCCAGTAGCTCAGGTGACCATATAAATGGCTTAGCACCTTTGCCATTGGTAGCGATAATTGATTTGATTAAAGGTGCCTGGAACAGTGCAGCATGTGGGACGAAACGTCGATAATAATTCAACATTCCGAGAAATCTACGCATACCCTGGACTGTTTTAGGAGGGGCAAAATCTAGAATGGCTTGCACACGATCCTGAGGAGGTCTAGTGCCCTCTGGGCTGATGTGGTAACCTAAAAATGTGACCTCGCGGACGCCAAGTACACATTTGCTAGGGTTAATTACTACACCATAACCCCGTAGGCGTCTGAAGAGTATCCGCAGGTGTTCGCGGTGTAGGTTTTCATCAGCTGAATGGACCAGAATGTCATCAACATAAGGGAAGCAGAAATCGAGACCCCGTGTGACCTCATCGATGAACCGCTGGAAGGTTTGCCCAGCATTACGGAGACCAAAGGTCATGAAGGGGAACTCAAAAAGGCCAAACGGGGTGACGATGGCCGTCTTCGATACGTCCTCTTCAGCGACGGGGATCTGATGGTATGCCTTTACAAGATCGATGGTACTAAAGATACCAGCTCCCGTGAGGTTGTGGGCAAAATCGTTAATGTGCCGAACCGGGTATCTGTCTGGTATTGTTCTGGCGTTGAGTGCGCGGTAATCGCCACAGGGACGCCAGGTGTTGTCTTTTTTTATTGTCATGTGCAGTGGAGACGACCATGAACTCTTTGAAGGTCGCGCGATCCCAAAGTGCACCATGTCTTCAAACTCTTTTTGTGCGGAGGTCAGCTTTTGAGGTGCCAGTCGGCGGGGCCGGCTGGAAATAGGAGGCCCATCGGTCGTCTTTATGTAGTGCACAGTGTTGTGCATGACTGTCCTGGGAATGCCAGGAGGACGGGTGATTTCCGGAAACTCAGCTAGTACCTGTGCGAAAGCGGAGTTTGACGGAGCCACAGATTTCACGCTCTGTTGTTCTGATGTTGCAGAGCAGGCAGGCGTTGAGAGGCTGGTAACACCGTCAACCAATCGCTTAGTTTTACAATCTGGCAGTAAATGGTAGTAGGCCAAGAAATCAGAACCAATGATGGCGGAAGTGACGTCAGCAACAACGAAAGTCCATGAAAATTTTCGTCGAAGTCCAAAGTTAAGGGTCAATTTGACGGTACCAAACGTTTGGATGCTACTGCCGTTAGCAGCGCTAAGGTTATATTCGGAGGGTTTCCTCCGAACTGATAACCAACGGTGAGGATAGCAGCACAGGTCAGACCCAGTGTCAATTAAGAATTGACGTTTGGTGACTTGGTCAGCGACTACTAGGCGGCTACGGGGTTGACTGGGTTCGCAATCAGTTGCCGCCGCTACTGACTGCTCACAGGGTTTTCCGACTTGTAGTCACATGGAGCAAGGCATTTATTTGCCTTAGCACCAAACTTCTTATGGTACCAGCACTGTTTAGAAACTCTGTCTGCGGTAGCGCTGCTTCCAGATTGTGAGGCATTCCTTGAGCTATTTCTAGAATTGGATCTAGAAGGGCTCGAAGACAGGGCAGCAACTTGTCTGCTAAGCGTCTCAATCTGCTCAATCATTGTTGCCAGGGTGGAAGTTGAAGCGGAATAAACATTGACAGGGCTAGGCTGAGCTTCTGAAATTTTATCAGCCATGTCTGCAATTTTGTCAAGGCCAAGGTCAGCTTGTGCTGCTAGAATGCCTTGGACATGCTGTGGTAAACTGCGAAGCCATAGTTGCCGGAGTATATTCTCACCTGAAAGTGTAGTACCAGCAAGGGAACGGAGGTGACGGAGAAACTGGGATGGTTTTCTGTCCCCGAGTTCCTCCTCACTGAGTAGGCGCCTGATCCGCTGTTCTTCTGATGCAGAAAAACGTTTAATTAAAGTGTCCTTTAATTTCTGATATTTTCCTTCAGCGGGAGGGTTGGTAACTATATCCTCAATTTCGCCTGCTGTATTGTGATCAATCTGACCAAGGACATAATTATATTTGGTAGCATCTGTGTTGATACCAGCTAGGAAAAACTGTGCCTCTGCTTGAGCAAACCACACAGATATTCTATCAGTCCACAGTGGTGGAAGCTTTACTGCAACGCGGCAAATATTGTCAGGTTTTGACTCAGTGCGTAGAGCCAAATTTTCAGCCTCAAGTGCTACTAAGCGTGCTTGTAGTTCCTCAGACATTTTGTAAAGAAATGTAAGATAAACAAGAGCAGAAATGGGGTTAGTGTGAAACAATACAGGCAAACCCAACAATACCGGTAAACCAACGCCCAAGCGATGAAAATTATGTCAAACAGTGGTTAGATAGCGAGGCGTGCAACAGACACTATGACAAAATTAATATAAAAAACAATACACAGCCCAGATGCACAAACAAATATTGTACAAGTAAACAAAAATAAATGTCAATATTGATGCAATAAAAACAAAAGATTATTAAAAAAAAATTTACATGCATGGAGTGCAACAATATAAATTTTTTAAAAAAGTGTTATATTGGCACTCTGAATCTTTAATATCTAGCAGTTGTGTTATTTGCATAAAACAATATTCTCACGATAAGAATTAGCTTAGCAGTTTAAGTTAATCACCGGAAATGTCTCTGAATTATACTTGCGTGAACAGGAACGTTACAGCCGGAGCGCAGTTGACACGTTGACAGTTGACTTTGGTGATAGATGACAGTGCGTGCCAGTTGTGTCACCAAAATGTTACCTTCTTCTCTGCAACAGATGGCGCAAATTGTTCTCTCTATGACGTGTCGAACCAAAGAGACTTATACGGTCGGTTTCAAGTTTCAACTTGTTGAATTATGTGGTAGGTACCTTGAAATTGAACATACGGCGAGCGTGTAGGTATGCTAAAATGTGTCTATTCTATTCACGACACAAGAAAAATGTTCTCGGAACAACACTGCACTGACTAGGTTCCGTTGCACTTTCACTGATGAAATTTAAAACGGAGATAAGCAGCAGCCAGGAGCAATCGGCATCATTTGTGGTGCGTAGGTTGTAGCTCGCTGACTCTCGCTGATCAGCGCAGGGCAGGGCGTCAGCGGTCAGATAAAAACCGCAGGCAGCTACTGCAGTCGCGTTGCTTTTTTCGTTACGACTAGTAGGTACGTTGCTTGCTTGATCGATCACGTTGATCACGTTGATCACGTCGGGGTCACCACTTTGGGGCAGAAGGCTCAATGAAACGCGTGCCCCTTTTTATATCACTGTGTATTTGCTAATGAAGATGACGTTACAATCAACATTATGTGTTAGAAACTAATAAACTTAACTAAATACTGGCGGCGGACGCGCAGGACGCCAAGAGAAGAGCCCTGAGAGAGTATGTGAGGCAGTGTTGCCAACTTATATCCTACCAAAACTTAATACTAACTATATACTAGTGTTGCTACATCTAACACACTAAAGTAGTGTTGTGAAACGCCACAACATTATAGGAATTGCTATAAATTGGAAAAAGACTTGTACTGTAGTGTATGTCTTGTAGTGAACTGGTTTCTTCTGAGTTCTCTCGTATAAATATCTTTGGGACATCTCTACAACGTCGTCTTCTACTCCAGGATGAGGAAACCATAAATGGCCGTTTTTTCGATGGAAAAATGATCTGCAAACAAATTGTATTGTAAAAATCTGATTATGTTAAAAATACATTTAGTTATTAACTAATTTGGTTCTGAAGACGTCAAAACAAATCTAAATTACCGTCCTTAGAAGAAGCTAAGCAATTTAAGTTAAAAAGAATGACCCGACTACTTTGCGCGATCTTTTCATGACTCTATTTTTGACAGCGATTGATGATTTTAACGTTCAAAGTATCGTGAGTTTGAGTCACAGAACAAGTAGTTTGAGTTTTATTTGACTTTTAGTACCTACAAAATAGTTCTAATTACTTACTTTTTCATTTCTTCCGGCTCAACTTCAATAGGTTTAGGAAACATCTCTTGCTTTAACGCCAAATGTTCTCTATATGTTCCCATGACGTAAACCAGTGATGTCCATGTCCCATTATGTAATACAGCTCTACCAGGTAACATTGTTGGTAACAATAGTTGTGTGTAGCATTCTACTGTATGTAGGGTTCCTGAAGGAACATTAACAAATAAAGATATATACTTAAATAAAAATAAATAAATTATTATTATGTAGTTGGTAATAATGTCAACCCGTTAATTGACTTAGTACAAAGTAGGAAGTAGTTCAAATAATAAAGGTGTATCGCCCTGAGATTGTACTGGGTGGCGCAAAAGTAAAGACCCTATTTGGTTCAGCTATAACATTTTTTCTAAATTAGAAAACTAGATTTAGATTTTTTTAAATGTATATTTGTGCCATTAAATTTCGTACCATTAGGATTTAAAGATGATGTCTTTTAAATGGTGACCTCCAGAGTTGATACACATTTGAGCCCTATTTATGACATTTTGCATAACTTGCCGTAACACTTCCTGCGATATGTTCGTTATTTCTTGACGAATGTTTTCTTTTAGAGCTGCGAGAGTCTGTGGCTTGTTCACATACACCCGAGATTTCAAAAAACCCCAAAGAAAGAAGTCTGGACTGGTCAGATCGGGTGATCTTGCAGGCCAAGGCAAATCGCCAAAACGAGAGATAACTCGGCCTGGAAAAGCGTCCCTCACTAAGTCCATAGTGTCGCGCGCTGTGTGTGCCGTAGCGCCGTCTTGTTGAAACCAGATGTGCTCCAGCCCCAATTCGTCCAAACTGGGTATCAAAAACTCACGTAACATGGTTCTGTAGCGTTCTCCAGTGACAGTAATCGCATTGCCTCCAGCGTCTTCGAAAAAATAGGGTCCGATCACTCTGTCAACACAGATGCCACACCATACAGTAACTTTTAGTGGGTGTAGAGGTGTTTCTTGAATAATGCGCGGATTATCAGTGCCCCAGAACCGAGTATTCTGCTTATTGACATGCCCTGAGAGATGGAAATGCGCTTCGTCACTCATAACCAATTTTGAAGGAAAATCATCCTCTTCAAGGTTGAGGTTTATGACGCGCTGGCAGTAATCTAGACGAGCTCGGTGGTCAGCAGGCAGCAGCTGATGAGTCATTTGAGTTTTATACGGGAACATCTTTAAGTCTTTCACCAAAATACGCTGCAGGGTCCGTCTGGAAATGCCCAATTGCGTGGCACGTCGCCTCGTTGATGTTTCTGGACACTCTTCCACATCTTCGCGCACAGCATCGATATTTTCAGCTGAACGGCCTGTTCTTGGTCTCCCAGACTTAGGTCTATCCAATGTTGAGCCAGTTGCTTCAAGGCGTGTGGCAAAGCGTCGAATTGTGCGACCAATCGGTGCCGGACGGTGGGGAAATCGTCGACGAAATTCACGTTGTGTTCTTATCACTGATGAATTATTCCGTAAGAACATTGACACAATTATTTCACGTTCTTGGGGAGTAAAACGGTCCATGTTTATTTTCAGTGTATTTTACATTTGTTCTCTACACAATTTTCAACAACAGAATGACAGAAAATGTCATATATAAAAAAAAAAAGTATTTTCTTTAGTGCCAGTACTTTTGCGCCACCCAGTACATATATATATCACCCTCCGCAAACCGCATCAGTGGGGTAACTTGCTTTAGACGCATGGGTACCGCCAGGATTACTTTATGAGGGGTGCATCTGACTTTCCGGGGAGTGTACCTGAACAAATTTCGATAGCAACTTATAGACGTTTCAATTAAAGGACTAATTTGACTGGCCTGTTGGTCTAGTGGTTAGTGATCCTGACTGCTAAGCCGGAGGTCGTGGGTTCGATTCCCACCCAGGACAAACCTTTGTGTGATGAGCATGATTGTTTGTTCTGTGTCTGGGTGTAATTTATCTATAATATGTATGTATTAACAAAAAAAAAAAAAAGTATATAAGTAGTATATTAGTTGTTTAGTACCCATAACACAAGCAAATATAATTGCTTAATTTGGGGCTAGATGGCGCTGTAGATGGCGCTGTAATTTAGTCTTTTCTATGTATTTTCTCGACAAGCGGTGCAAGCGAACCCTCTAGCACCGTACTGCCGGCGTCCATGTCTAGACGGTGCTTGTAACAAATGAGTTTTGAGTTTGCAGCCTCTGTAGACGATGTGCCTCGCGTATCATTAATATGGCAAATACGGTGATAAAAACTACGTCCCTGCATCGCCGGATGAATAGTTAAGGAGCCTGCCAAGTATTATTTATGATGACAAAATAAGTGTTTTACCTTTAAACTGTCTTCCTAGATAAATCATCGCTGTCTCTGCCGGTACGGAAGCAAATCCACAAGCCGGTATAACTAACACATTCGCATCTTCTGCCGGCTTGTTGTAATCCCGGTATAGTTGTAACATGTGCTGTAAAAAATATTTCGTTTTATATTTTTTTTAATAAATTAATTCTTGTCTTATAATTTTCTGAAAATTACGGCAGGCCTATTTCCGGCAGTGATCGACTTAGGTAAGTACGAATAGTTTGTTAGTCGTAGCTTTTGACTGATATGATAATGACGAATCAGGGACACAACTTTATTCTCGTCTCGTTTCTAAATAGTATATAGGAAAGACGCAGGGTGTCTTTCTGTCTTTTTCTCCGCTACTACCGCCAAAACACAGCGAATTTTACCTAAGGCTTAGATAATTTATTGGGGAAACTTTATAAATATGTAGTTAGGTACGTATAATTTAAGCAATTAAATAGAGTTGTAGCAATTTTCTTGCTTCTAATAAGTAAATAAATAAAATAATAATGTAATTTTATTCTTGTCTTGTTTGCCGTAGGGTGGGGGCCTGGTGATCTGTATACAGGCATTTTTATGCCTAACTCAGACACCAGCTCCTCACATATTGTAGACTAAGTTTTAATAAAAGATAAATAGATATAAGTAAATCTGTAATATTCTAAGTCTGTTTTTGTGAGGAGGAAATAAATATATTATTATTATAATTATAACCTTCACACTACGTAAAAATAAAAAAAAGATGTCATATGCACTTAATAAATTTTAGGAATGTAAGTATTGCACAGTAATTGCGTAGTAGTCTATTTTAATAATTACAAAAATAAATAGTTAAACAAGGTTACTATCACTTAACTACTTCTAGACTATGAAGGTAAATATAATAAAAATATTACGACATATTTTATATTTAGTAAGTACATTTTTAACTGCATATATTACATTAATTAATAACCACGAAATGAAAATATAAATTACAATATACAGCATAAAAAATTCTAAAACAAAAATACGACTACAGTAGTTTTAAATTAATTACTAATATTTTTTTTTAAGTTTTTAAATATAAACTAGCTTCCCGCAGCGCGGTTTCACCCGCGACCTGCGTTAATTAGTTACTGCTTTGCTCCCGTGATGTTATATAGCTTATAAGCTTTTTCGAGAACTAAGGCTATCAAACGCAAAAAGAATTATTCAAATCCGACTGGTGGTTCCAGAGATTAGCGCGTTCAAACAAACAAACAAACAAACTCTTCAGCTTTATACAATAATAGTATAGATTATCAACATCATCATAATTTCAACTGAAAGTAGGATTTTAAAACACCATTATCGTATATTGATTGTCTCACATGCGCAGTAAGAGAACAGTGCTGGACGAGAGTGTAACTTCGATTCCTACTCGGAACATAACTTTTTGTAATCCATAAAGTTTTGTCCGAATCTGGGTATACCTAAGTTAATTCTGAGTCACGCTGATCGTAATTCGTACTACACAATAAACAATATGATATAATCCATACATATGTGAATTGACAAAAACCAAGCTGTTATGTAGTTGAGTTGCGCCACCTACCCTAAAGTTTGGTCGAAATGTTCCCGTTACGTCGAGTCTTTGTGTCAAGTATAATAATTATATAATAGTCTATTGTCGATTCTAAGACACGACATACAGAGGGACTCGACATATCGTTTGGTCGCACTTCGGTAGAAATCAAAATAATTAATTGACTGCATCCATTTAAATTTAAGTAAAGCTATCTCATAATTGAAATGAATTGTAAAGTGAATCTGTATCATGTTTTTTTTATTAAAAGAAAATGTATTAAACATGAGCTTTCACTTTCTCCTCTCTAATCTGATGATGACGATACAATTATTCGATCTTCATTCAGACGATAATGTAGTGTAAATATCATAAAGAAAGTAAATATAACCGAAAGCTTTTGATTCCTACGAGAGGCAATAAAAATGCATAATGACAACAGAGTCGTAGGTACTGAATGACGACTGCGACACTCACTCACTCGTAATATAACGTATTTTTAGCCGAAAGAAATGATTAAATAAGAAATTATTCTCTCACTAACTTTCCGCTCCGCAGCGCAGTTTCACTCTCGCGAAGTTACATCTTTGGTTAAAAAATTGTAAGTAGGTACCTACTACCTAAGTACTTGGGTACCTACTACCTATAATTTTTTTAATATTTTTACTTTTTAGCAGTCACATTATGATCTTCCCACACCATTCTTTAAGACATTGTGATAAGTATAGTGGTGATATTAACAAATGGTGAGTTCAATCAAAGAAGATCTCTTGGCCTCTATCAAAGGTTCAATGATCAAGGTCGCGCGGTATCAGACGAGTGCGACGACCTTAGGCATTACAAAGCGGCTCTGCGGCTCACACCTGTGGGTACTCGATTCATGTTTCCGGATCATTGTGTGTTTATTTACAAGAAGGTACGTCCCTGCATTACTGCATACATTTTCCGCCACACATTCTTCAAGAAAGGAGTTAAAACTTTTTTACTGAGTTGCGAGTGATACTGATGGTGCAAACGTTTATAGGCTAGCTAACTGCTTGGCAGGCAAAGCAAGCGTCATGCTTGATTTCACTTTTATCATATCAGTCCCTTATTATCTTATAGCAGGTAAAGGCCTTCGATCATAATAATATGAAGAAGGCATGAGCATCAATCGCCACGCTTGTTCAGTGCGGATTGGCGATTTCAGTTTTTTTTTACAAGCTCCGAATATAAGAATAATACAAGCCTGTTTATTGTCCCACTGCAGAACAAAGGCCTTTTCTCATATAGAGATGACATGAGCATTAATCACCACGCTTTTCAGACTTTTAATCCTGGTTTCCTCACGATGTTTTCCTTCACCGTCACTCAGAAATGTACAAGATAAACTTTGAAAGTACATGATTTGAAAAATCATTAATACTTGCCCGAATTCGAATCCACTATTTTGTGTTTACGAAGCGGGTGCCTATTTCCACTGAGCCATTTCGTTTACTATTAATATCGGAGGACAATGAAGTGGAGACGAGTTCAGAAAAACATAGAAGCGGATATAAATTACTACGTTTCTGTTTTCCTGTTCCTTCGTCACTACCTTTTATATGCACAGGTACCCACCCATCCACTTAAATGTTACATCCATTTGGGCTTTGTCACGATCTAATTGATAATGAGAAAACGAGTAACTAAGGTACTTAAAGCAAAACCTTCCGGTTAAAACAAAACGTAAACACACTCACACGTAGGTACCTACTAACGAAAATATTAAAACATACCTAGGTACCTCTTTAACAATTACATATGTAGATACGTAAGTACCTCGTTTTTATTTTGATTTTATGGTGATTATAAATAACTTCAAGTTTCTGGGCTAAACTAATTTAACCGGTTGTCCGGAGACCTTGAACAATGTTTGTATTTGTTATTATTATATTTGGCGAAAACCAGACTGTACTGTACCTATTTATTAGTAGAATATTTTCCTTAGCTTCTTAAGCAGAATGACTTCGGCTCTTTCGTAGTAAAATAAAATCATGTAGGTATATCAATTTTCGACAAATTAATATAATGCAAATCAAATCAAATCAAAAAATATAAATTTATTCATTTAGGTTAATTAAATTAACTCTTATGAACGTTAAAAAATTACAGAATGTCAGCCAATTAACCAACAGTCAGTTCGCTGACGTTAGGGTCGGGCCATGAGATGTACTGGCAAGAAACTCACGCCACTCTTTTTAATCGCCAGCAGGTTAATACAATTTTTGTAAGTTTAGAATGTCAAGTAGCATACAAAGTGACGTAGGCCATACACTTAATTCTATAAGTACAGGCCTAAGTAATTACAGTTTATTATGATGTAAAGAAAAATAAAAAGTAAAATTTGTGCTTTACAGCCCATATTTGCGTTTTGCTGCCTCATTTTGTATCAACTTTCCGCTGCGTGGTTTCACCCGCCGCGTCTTTGCTTACTGTTCTGCTCTAGTCGCCAGTAGCGTGATGTTACATAGCCTATGACCTTTCTCGAGAACTGGACTATCATACGCAGAAAGAATTTTTCAAATCTGACTGGTAGTTCCAGAGATTAGCGGGTTCAAACCAACAAACAAACAAACTTCCGCTTTATATAAGTAATAGATAATAGCGTAGATTGACATCCTTACTAAGTAATCAAAAAGCATTATACAGTCATGATAAAGAATGCTGTGTAGGTGTAGTTTCAAACAGTTTTGATTCGATTTCTTTTTTAGGAAAATGCTCAAACTTATTTGTAGCGCCGAGAAAACGCGTGTAGTTTCCAAAAAATAACATTTACTTAGGCAGTACATATTTAATTTTAAATTTAATATTTCCGATAAAGTAAAAACTAAAAACATACGGCACTTACATGGAAATAACGCTAATATAACAGTATGCAATGCATACTGTGCTAATAGAAGTCTTTTTTTGCCTTCGTTGTGCGCATAGATACTTAGGTACCTACCTATTCGATTTCTATGGTTGTGCGCTCAGGCTGCTAGGTATTCATAAAGATATTTTTATATAAACATTTATAAACAAAGTACGTTTTTTTGTTGAAGGTAGGTACTATAGTAAGATCAGCGTAAAATGAACTTACCAATATCTCTGCAGATATATCCACATAATGTGTTCTGGTTTCAATACAAGCTTTCACGATTTTTGGACTCAACAGAACATTAGGACCAGTACAATTTATTACTATTTTGGCTTCCTGCAGAACTTTCTTCAAAGAGTCTTCATTCTCAACGTCAGCCTCTATTATTTTTAGATCTTTGATAGCCGAACCTGTAATATGTTAAAGATTATATTTAAATGTTATGGCAAAGCTTTACAATTAATGTTCTATAGAATATTTTAGGTACTTAGGTACAGCACTTAGAGATCGTGTGTAAATAGCATAAAATCTACGCAACGCTATCTAGACCCAAAGTAAGCATTGTATGTGCTATGGGTTCAAGAATGTAGATATACATACTAAATATATTTTTTTTAATTACATAAATATTACATATTTTGCATGTGTAGTATTATTATACATAGTAACACTCAGACCAATGCAAAATACAGTCAATGAGTCAATAGACGGTGTTCCGACAGATGCGCCGGTGAAAAGTTGGCCTAATTTTGTAAGTGTGTACTGGTCATGGCAGTGAAATACTGGTCGATCTTAGATAGTTTTTAGCAAACATAATCCATAAGTGGAATACTGAGATATCTACATTTGTCTTAATAAAGGGTACGGTGCAAACGTGGACGCTTGCGCCAGGAAAAATACCCGCAAAGGTAGAGCGGTGAGTTATGGAGCAAGCTTGTTCTTTCTTTGTGGTTTGGACATTTGTGTCACGGAGCTTTGGTTCCGGAATACTCTAGATCACAAACTTTGCTCTTTCTCTATAGAAAGACCTAATCTAAATATAAAAAGATCTTGCACCTATGTGCAAGAATGTATTACAAAAATTAACTAGTTCACAAATATGCCGACGAGTTTCTAATAGTACTTACCTACCTAATAGCAATATGAGATTCCCATGATATATTGTACTTATGTAGATAGAAAGGTAGATACTCGTAGTAACATTACACACTCCATAGAATATTTAGGGCTCATTACTCAATAAAAGTAACTACTACAAAAATTAATGGATCTGTTACGTAATGTAATAACAGTAATACCTAACATGTTAATGAAATCATTTCTCTTTGCAATTTTAAATCTTGATTGTTACAAAACAAGTGCGTAGACTCGTACGCATACTTTACGTAACATTTTATAAAAATAATTGTAATAGATATTTAAATTAAGATTGATGGACCGTATGTACCAAGGTATTGCTTTGTTGCAGTTTGTTGATGGGTAGGCACATAAAATATTAAGTATAAATACAAAAAAATCTATTTACAAATAGTCCCGTAAAAAAAACTTAAATGTTATAGGTGTACCTTTAGAAGTCAGATATAACTTAATACAGAATAGAATTTTAGCAAAATTTATGACTACTAATCTAAAACAATAAGTAACCACTTCACACTATTATGTGATCTTATCAGTACTAATAATAACACAATCATAAATAATAATGCTAAGAATTATTACTATTAAACTACTGCGAATAGGGTAACTAAAAAGCATCTCACTAAGCCGCCATAGTGGAGGCCACCATACCAGTAGTTTGGCTTTTGGAATGGTGTCCGCCACTTCTGGATTCCACTTACTGCTTACCATCAGGCAAAGTGGAGTCACTTTGGTAGACTAATATAAAAAAAAAAAAAAAAAAAAACTAAGTGTAAAATGAAAAGTTTCAGCAAAAAAGGTTTCCACTACTAAGGAGTTTAGCTTATTCGTAGACCGCTTAATTATCTATTATGATTGTTACTTACTCTATCAATAAATATAAATACAGTAGGTAGGTGCTTTAAATGAACCCACACGTAGGTACTTAGTAAGTAAAAAAAGCACCTATCTAATTGTAAATACTTAGGAAGAATACGTCCTACCCTTATAAAAAAGACAATGCTACTAACCTGCTTTATTTAGTTCAGTAACTAAATTCTGTAGTTTATCTTTGGACCGGCCCGCTATCCCCCAGGTCACATCCCAATATTTTTCTTTCGTTAAGTTGGCTAATTGTTTCACAGTACATTTTCCTGTACATCCTGTAGCACCTAACACTATGATATCCACACTTTTCGTCATTACGCTCATTACAAAAAATATTAAATTTTTGTTTTTATTTATTTTTTGTTTTGCACACGGAAACGCGTATTGTTTGTACCGACAGACGATCGCCTTCAATGATATGCGTGGGTCTAGTAACCGCTTGTCCAAATTATTATGAACTCCAATGGCCTCTCATTTTTAATTCGCATAAAAAATTACTACGTTTCATAATATAAGTATAATAATAATTAATAATTAAATTAATTCACTTCGCGTCTGTCTGTGTGTTTGAATCGAATTATTATTTTAATACACCTACATATTTCAACGGAAATTATTATATGAACAATTTTTGGCTATTTTTTAAAAACATAAAAATTAGAAGACAATATATTTATTGAATTATTAAATTCAACCTCATATTGACATAGGTACGGTCTCATAAGCAGCATAGCTTGAGCTGTGACCGTCTCTAAGGTAAACTAACGGCTAAGCCTAAGAAATTCTGATTGTTAAATCGCATGTTTGTGTTACACAAAACCAAGTCAGCAGTTAAAGTTTAATTTTAATAAAAGGGACGGAACGTAACTAACTTGTTTTTATTTTGTTGTAATATTATATAAATACGTACTGCTTATGAAACAAACAAACAAAACTACTACAAATCAGCAGTAGGTATCGACTGATTAAATGCGATTTGATGAAAGTGAGATGAATTGTGTATTTTTAACCGACTTCAAAAAGGAGGAGGTTATCAATTCGGGTCGTTTTTTTTTTTTTTGTATGTTTGTTACCTCATATCTCGGTCATTTATGAACCGATTTGAAATTTTTTTTTTATTTGAGAGGTTATACTCTGAAATTCGTCCCATTTTTTTATTATAAGAAATGGTTCAGTGGTTTGGCTTCAATTTTATATTTTGTAACAAAACATATGCAAGAAGTGAAGATGTGTAAAGCAACACGTCGATGTCTTTTGCGACGAATTTTCTGACATTGACATGTCCATGCTACAAGTGCGAAGTGATTTTTTTTAATTTTTTAAAGAAACGAAGTGGCCCTGGATGAGTGACCATTTGTGTCGTTTTATTTTCAGCGTCCTCATTCTTTAGAAGCAGTAGACTAACTTATCACTATAATTAGGTAGTCGTTAAGCCAAGTTGGAGATCTTGTGGTCGTGAGAAATTACAACAGCAACGGGTGGCCTTGAACCTGCCTTTACAGCACCACTGTTTATTTTTTGTATATCTGTTAAGCGATTGCTCGGTCAGTTAAATTATGATTTTTGATGATTCTTTATTGTTGGTAGATCATCACTGTTTTTTGTTTTTTGTTTTGACTTGTGGTTTCTCGGATTCAGGGTTTAGCGATCGAGAAAGTGTTGACAACCTTAATATCTATTTACAATTTTACCTCTCGTCTCTACTTTCTTTCAAACCGCGCGGCGCTGTCTGATTTGCGCAGCACGTTTAGTAGGTCTACCCATATTGAATATACTTATACACAATTAATTCCCAATAAAGGTTTAAAAATAAAATTATTTTTAGAAAAAAATGAAAACCGACTTCAAATAACACCTACATGTTCAATCCTTAACTAAAAAGTAGAAAATAATATTTTAATTACTTCATAGCAAAGAACATTAAAGGGGACTTAACGCAATCCTTGATACCTATAATACTTTACTATTTATAGTTTTTAATCAGTTATTTTGGAGTCGGTGCTAGCCGACTTGTGATAAAAATAATTTTATCACAAGTAATGTGAACCAAGATATTTTAAAATATTTATTCTTACTTATTACGACTTTGAATTTGCGAATAATCTAAAATGACACGAGGAAGTTAAAACATAATGTTCAGAAGATTGTTTGTTCTGTGTCTGGGTGTAATTTATCTATATATTATAGATAAATTATGTATGTATTTACAAAAAAAAATGTATATAAGTAGTTTATCCGTTGTTTAGTATCCATAACACAAGCAAATATAATTGCTTAATTTGGGGCTAGGTGGCGCTGTGTGAATGTGGTAGAATATTATTATTATTATTATAGAATTGAGGCGAGAACTGAAGGAAAGTAATTTAGCTCGACTGTGACATCTTAAATTTTTTTTTTAATGACATTTTAATGCATTTTTGCTATTTATTAACTCTACTACGAAAACACCAGGTATTTTTGCGATTACCATTACATTAGTAGGTAGGTATTACAGATAGCCTTACCTACTATTAATAGTTATGAGATACCTAACTCTTAGGGCCGTATTAATAAACCGAACTCAATCGCAGTCTCAAGCACGATATCAGCTGAGACGTTCTCAAGATGAGATCAGCGTCCTAAGATCGCCGCTATTTAATAAAAACGTATCAACAGCATCTCAACTGATATCGACATCAAGACTAGACCCTCAAATTACGTCATTTTGAGAGTCTGATTGGTCTGATCTTGATAGTGGGTTACGTCACACTGAACGAATATTATATTACTAATGTTACTAATGATAACCTTGGTCGACGTTATTTTTGGTTGAAAATATCGCTTACTCCTCGATATTAATATGAACTTAATGAAATAACATAGTAGAGTTGATTTTAACAGATACGGTCAAAATAATTTATGTATTATTTTTTTAAGGAATAATTAAATAAATAATAACATAACAACAGTTACTATATACCGCTATCTAGACCCAAAGTACGAGTATATAGCCATATTATAGCTTTTATATGGGTTCCAGAATGTACACAATGAACAAACCACAGAGACATTCAAATTAGGTGCGTTTATAATTTATACTTAAAATGTAAACTGTAGATTTTAGTAAAATACATACGAGTAAAAGCTTTTACTCGTATATTCGGTATGCTCGTACATTAGGTATGCCTTAGAGTAAATAAAATAGCTTTTTTTGGAGCGATTGGAAGACCCGTGTGACAACAAAGCCCTTCCACTTTTTATTTTCTTTATAGTAATGATACTAAGTAGGTAATACCTATATAAAATACTGAGTTTTGGCTAAACCTGTGTAGGTAACGTTTTTCAAAGTTTTTTTGCGGTAAATGGATTTATGGCAGCTCTTTTTTATATATTTTTAGTAAGTAAAGTGTAAAATATCGTAGTAATAGTCAAATACATCGTGGTAGACGATTTCAGCAATAATATCTTCAAAATCCATATTGTCTGCTAACAATATCACGTTCTTAAGTCAGGAATCGACTGTACTCAGAAAACGGCATCTTAAACCAAACCTCAAGAACGACCTTGAGAACCGAGTTCGGTTTATTAAATCATACGGTAACGAGTGCTCTAATGGCATCTTAAGATTTGTTTATTATATAGTTCAGCATCTTGTGTGTTTACTTAAGAGCAAATACGAAACTGAGATCGGTTTACTAATACGGCCCTTAGACCTTAAATTATATTATGTAGGTATTCTTTCGATAAAATTTTACATGTTCATATAGTTAGTTTATGAATCTATAAACTTACTTACTTAGAAAATTTAGTAGACCCAAGTTGACAAGATTTCATAGCCATCTTACCGTAGCCATGGCAATGTTTGTGACATGGGATCATGTGAACATATTAATTAAATTCTGATAGATAAATCGGCTTTTTGTCAAAATAATCTCATAAACTGTAAAAAAACGACCTCAGCTACGCGTGAGATTCCTGAGGTCGTAATGTAAGGTCAATTAATATCTATAGTAGGTACAAAAATTACCGCCGAATACTGCCAATCTTCGTTACAGAAAACTGGCGTAAACTGCCCTCTTAGAGTACAATATAGCTAGGTAGAACTCTTTAGGGCCATTTTCGCATCGCTTTTCTGTGAATGTTCATTCACTTTTACCAAAGGTTTCATGTATGTGGCAAACTTATATCAAATTGGCATACTTATTCTAACACAATTCCAAAGGATTGAATGTAGGTATTTTACCCTATATCCTTAGTCGACGTGTATCTAAGTAGATACGTCACCCAGAAACCGAAAAGGTTAGAACAGTTCTTACTATGCCAACAGCCCACCCAGCGGCCACACGTTAAGGCAGAGTTTTAGTCGGTATTCTGGACGTGTGTCGTCTACTAACTCAGGTCAGCGCTTCAGACGTACCCACCTTGTTTCTCCCGGCTCGATAGTGCCTACGGAAACGAAGATAAAAACTTCTTAGAAATTGTAGCAACATTCTTGCTATGACATTAACACAAATATTTCGCCAACATAATTTGCATTCCTATTAACTTCTATAATTTAATTTATTTCGTAGCTGTTATGAAAGTAATCTTGAATTCGTTTATAAGAGAAATCTAGTAATACGACCTGCCAGATTATGAATTTATTATTTAAAAAACATCCTGGGTGTGAGAGTTTTCACAATTTAATTAGATAGGTACTTACGTACCTGTTTTAATTTAATCGGTATGCCAAAATTAGTAGGTACATAAGTACCTAACATTTTATTTTTTGAAGCAAGCTGTAGACAATTATGGACCACATCAAGACCTTATCATAGATAAACCAGTGTATCAACAAGACCTGTCTTTGAAGAGATCAATAGTGCTGATTTTTAGTTTTGTCGCGAGTGGAAATCAAACCCGCAATCTTGCGCCCATGTCGCACGAGCTCTTACTGCGCCAGCAAGGTAGTTAGTTTAAAAGTTTAAAGTAGGTACTTACTAATTTCATACCACTAGGTAGGTAATACTTAGTACCTACTCATGTTTGGCTAACTCATTTAGCGTATTTTTTCGAACCGAAAATATACGGATTTACACGTACATTTTTAATTGGTGTTTTATTTGGATATATTTTACCAGCCTTATTAGCCTAGCCTTATATATGTCTTTACTTACTGCTCTGCTCCCTTATACGTATAAAGATATAGATAGTTAAATGGCTCAATGGATAAGGCACCCGCTTCGTAAACACGAGGTAGTAAGTTCGAATCCGGGCAAGTACCAATGTAATTTTTTAAATCATATTTTTTAATTCATATGGTACTTTCTAAGTTTATCTTAGACTTTTCTGACTGACGGTGAAGGAAAACATCGTGGGCAACCTGAACTTAAAAGTCTGAAATTGCCAATCCGCCTTGAGCAAGCGTGGTGAATAAGCCCTGCCATATTTGCCCTGCAGTGGGACAGTAAATACACTGGTATTGTTATTTAACAGCCTAAAGCACGTTGTGCATTAGGTACATAATATTTATCTACGGGACAATCCCACCCACATGCCCATCACTGTGACTCCTGTAAGCCAGGATTAACAGTGATATCCAAGAAAAACACCGAGCTTTGACACTCGGGAGTCCCGGGGACTGCTAAACCTACTGTCTTGGACCCCGCAACGAATTTAATCAGAAGTAAGAGGAGGAGTTGGAAATAAAATGTCCACTTCCCTCCATTGCAAAGCGGGCGACAAATTTAATCTGTATAGGATTATGACCTATTAAAAGAGAGCACCACGGACACGTAATATTAAGGGACCTATGTGAGCTATATCTGATTCCAGTAATATGTATGGCAGAAACGCTTAAACGCACGGAAATTCACCCTAGATGACACAAGATCCTCATAATAAACTGGTCCTGATGTAACTTGTAAACTATTTAACATTATTTCGCGGTCTTTACGCCAAAGACTACACTCCCAAAGAATGTGATGAGCAGACTGTTCTTGATTGGAACACTGACAACTCGGCGAATCAACTAACTTAAACAAAAATAGTTTGCTCTTAAAGTTACCATGACCCGTAAGAAATTGGGCGACACAGTGATCTACCTCTATCCATGTTCCTTCCAACCGCTTTACAACTGATGGAAAAAACTGGTACAGGTGGCGCCCCTTAGTTGAAGTATCCCAGCGCTGCTGCCATTCGCCTATAAGACTCCTATAAACTTCATTTTCTTCTTTAAATAATCTAATGATTTTCTGGCGATCGCGCGATTGTAAGAAGTCACTATTCATGCCTTCGTGAGTTGTATAATACATAGCCGCTCGTCTCTGAACCTCAAGATCAACCGGAAGAACACCTGCCAGTACTGGCAAAGCCTCAGTGCTAACTGTCCTATATGCCTTACACAGAAATATTAACGCAAGACGTTGACTTTGAAGCAATTTGCGCCTTACAGCACCTATAGTTGCCCTATCAGCCCATACAGGCGCCCCATAACACATACTTCCTAAATAAGTAGCACTATAAATTGTTTTAAGAGTATTAAAAGAAAGACCCCATGTTGTTGTTGATATTCTAGTTAAAGCGTAAAAACTATTTTTAGATTTTTCCCCAATTGTAGTGATGTGATTAACAAATGAAAAGTTTCTTTCTAATATGAATCCTAAGTAACAAACTGAATCCCTACTTTTAATGCTAATATTATTAAATTTTATTCGAGGTGGTGTTTTCAGATTTCCTTTTAAAAGAAGCTGAAAAGTTTTGTGAGGAGCGAACAATAATCGGTTACGTTTTCCCCAGTCAGAGACTAGACGTAAACATTTATTTGCTAAATCCTCTAATCCAGCCCTGGTATTAGATTGTATAAGTAACAGGCCATCGTCAGCATATCCAGTTAATGTACAGCCAGTTGGTAATGGCAATGAAAGGAAATCATCAAACCCTAAGTTCCAAAGATACGGCCCTAGCACTGATCCCTGAGGACATCCCATAGTCAGTGGCTTCGACACAGCATGGTGACCAAGTTTTAGCTTAGCTGTGCCATGCATAAAATATATATATATATTTTATGCATGGCACAGCTATAGAATGAGCATTATTGATTTTTATGTTTTCTATGTAAGCAAGTTCAATAGATCTATTAGCTTTGAATTCATGATATATAGGTGACCATGGACCCTCTCTATCAAGCCTATCAACTATTTTACGCAACAAGTTACCTTTAGACTTTTCAACAGCAGCTCTATAACGTGACCTGGCAACCCTAAGAGCAATAAGCGCGTTGTTATAAGTATCGCCCGATATGTTACGTTTCTTAATGGTATTAACCTTTCTACGCGCCCTACGGAAACATCTACGAAGTTCAGCTAAATAATCATTCCACCAATCACATCTACGAGTGCTTGTGACAGATTTTCGGCCAAAAGCAACATCAGCGCAATAGGTAAAAGTATCTGATAAGATCTCAGCACTTTCTTGTGCAGACAGCTCGTTACGAGTGAAGTCTTTAGCATGCATACCAAAAAGAGTACCAAAAAGCTCCCAGTTTCCCCCTCTAGTTTTATATCTAAAGCTAGCAGCATTATCTTGAGGATCCCGCGCCACTCTAGTAGTGAATTCATACACGATTAAACGATGATCACTACACGACGCGTCCGGCAGAACGCGCCACCTATCAATACGAACGCCTCCACAAGAAAGTGTGACGTCAATAGAAGATTCGCCCATTGGGCTCCAGAAAGTAGGTGGTGCATCAGGGGTATTGTGTATGAATAGATTCATTTCTGCAATGAAATCTTCGACAGCACTGCGTCGATCCCTATCAGTTGCCCTATATTTGCCATACCATAGAGTAGATGACGCATTGACGTCGGCGCCAATGATAATTTTGTGGCCTGCAAGAGACCGCAAAACGTGGCGAAGATGATGTAGGTGAGGAGCGACAGGATGGGAGTATTGGAAGTAGCAGCTCACGACATAAACCCTGCAGGACGAGGATGTAACCTCCGCAACTGCACAGTGTGGCGTCATAAGATTAGACAATGACGTTACAGTAAAATTAGAACTCGATACGTATATCCCAGCTCGTGATCTGCCATTTAGCTGCACAATTTTCCTACGCAAATGAAAAAGTTGATATTGCTCCTGTACTAAAACAATGTCCAGCTTATGTTCCAAAACTAATCGATCTAACTCTGATGTTGCCACCCTATCGTTATGTAGATTCAACTGTCCTATAACAAGATTTGCCATTTCTAACTATTAGTTGTGAGTGTTGTGACTAACTGGTTTATTAGTAAGTAGTGCTTAAAATAAGTTGTTCTAGCTTAAGCTTATAAGTAAGACACTGTTGAGAGCCGCAACGATGATCGCTAGGTTTTTTAAATCTCTTACAGGCTATGCAACTAAATTTAAAATCTGGGGTGGTCTTGTTGGGACAAGCTCGAGTATCATGTTCCCCAGCACAATTTGCACAAGCAGGTGTTTTGCTTGTACAAAATTTAGATATATGGCCAAACTGCTGGCATTTCAAACAACGCACTATGTCAACGTCATCAATAAACCTACAAGTTGCCCAATCTATAAAAAGCTTATCTTTAGTAGTGGCCAGATGGTTCCTAACCGCAGGTTCTACTTCTAAGCCTATCCATTTACGACCATTATCTAATTTACGCCTACGAGTGATTCTAGTGCTCTTAACAAAATCCTCTTCCATAAGTGCCATTTCGTCTTTGATGTTTTGACGATATAAGGCAGTTATAAATGCCGAGTCCTCCATAGTAATTGGGACATCCTTAACAAGTATACGAGGCCTACGTCCTTTCGGTTTCTCCAAACGTAACCCTACAGATTTAATAGCATCTACGGACTGCAGTTTCTGTAGCTGCTTTTCATTAGCGACACGTAACACGACACCTGACTTTGCGGTCTTCTTAACGCCGACAATTTGAAAACCGTCGTCACTAGGTTTAATCGCTTTCATGAGCGCTTGTTTGGTTGCTGAAGATGACGCAAAGTCAGCTGATCGCTCTGTGGTCGGATAGGCGACAACACACGGCAGAGGTGGTCGTGACTGAACCGTGGCTGCCGACTTAGGTGGTACACGCAGTTTTAACTTGTCCGCATACGTTTGTTTATGCTCGAGGTTCGGTTTCGATAATGTTTGTTGAGTGTTTTTTACATTATCTAATTCACGCTCGATATTTGCTAACTTAGTTTCATTACATGACGACTTTATCGCTAACAAAGAAACTATACCAGTAATGCGCTGAGTGAAATCCATTATTGCCGTTTTATTTGCTACATTCATACGAGATCCCTGATCGTTAACTAATTCATTAATTTTCGACAAATAATCAGTCGCCTGAGCTACTAACGAACAATAGTCCCTATCTGAACTGCTATCGCTTAGGTTTAAAATTGAGCTATCCTTGCCTAAGTTCATTGTTTGCACTCGCTTGGCTCCTTCTAAGGGAGAAACAAATGTAGGTGAAATGTCACTGAACAAGCGTTTCGCCGTAGGTGTTACAAACTCCCTCCCCCCACTGTCAGGGGGCTCGCCCATGTATTTTGACATATTTGTTTAACAAAACTAACTAACCTATGAACGACCTGTTACTAATAAATACGCAAAATATATAAAAACTACAATAAAAACAGACTAAAATATGAACAAAGTCGAAACGATACCTACCTACTTTCGAAAGAAAAATATGCAGTAATCTCGTTTAAATAAAAACTATTAATACAATTTATAAGTTCAAATAACAAACCTATCAGCGTCCTATACTACTACAAACGCAAAATATATAAACTATACGAAAACAAAGCAAATATAAATTTAATGTTTGAATGTTACCTATCTACCCACTTTGTGATAAAATAACAAAGAATGACTTACCGATTTTCGTTGAATTTAAAACTATAATACACTTATATGTAGTTAAAAACTTACGAAAATACACCTAAACACTTAATTAATCACCCAAAACAGTACACGAGCCGGGAAAACGTACGTAATATTTATCTACGCTAAATGTTTTATTCAGAATGAAATTCTAACATAAATATTCATGTTATAAAATCTGTTTTTATTTACATTTTGATAGCCAGAAGTGGCCGCTATTATTAGAATAAGTAAGTAATTGGATACCTACATTACTTATTTAATTACTTTGCTTTCAACAAGTAAAAGAAAAATACAAATTAAACATGCCAAGGTCGTTCGAATTATAGGACGAATGGTGAGTAGATTAGAACATGCCTGTAGGCCAGAAACATGTAGGTGCTTGGTGTTATGAATATTCTCCTAAGCAATTTAGTTATAAAATTGTTGCGATAGGTAATATTTAAAATATCGTTTGAATAATATACTTATTAAAACGTCAATTCTGTTCCGCCCATGTATGTATACGAAAACACATAACTTGTAGTTACTTAAGTAGGTACCTACTGTGTTTAAGAAATGTAGCTACATAGATACTTACAAAAAAAAATTGATTTTAAGTAGATACTAGGGCAAAAATTCAATGCGGTCAAAGTCCAAATGAGGCAGAGATTGTTACGGTAGTAGATCCACGCTGATTTCAGCATGAATGGGCCGGATCGTCCGGGGAAGTACTAACCTCTCATAGAAGATCAACGTAAGAGTAGTAGTATCCGTACTACTGCGTTTCGTTCGGTGAGTGAGAGCGCCGGAGGCCCAATTTCCCCCCTTTCCTCTTTCCCCACCTCCCTCATTCCTTTCCCCTAACCCCATTCCCAGCCGTCATAGTGGAGACCACCATACCAGCAGTTTAAGACGATGGCTTTTGGTATAGTGGCCGCCACTTCTGGATTCCACTGACTGCTTACCATCAGGCGGGGTGGAGTCACTTTGGTAGGCTATAATATAAAAAAAAGCAACTGTTATGAATTTATGATTCTTCACACTTTTCTTTCATACAATTCAAAAATTGTCGTAGAATAGGCACCTACACGTCGAACAGCATGGCTTTGTCAGGAACCGCTCAATGACTTCTAACCTACTTTTGTCACACGAATTTGTCACAAATGGTATGACGCAACGACATGTTGACGTAGTCTACACAGACTACAGCAAATGTTTTGACCGTATTGAACATCAAGGCTTATTCCGTTTATCCACCCTAAAATAGCCACCCTAAGGAGGATACTCGGAAACACGTGTCCTTCTATCCACCCTGAACGGGGTGGATAACCGTAATTCATATAATATGTTTCTTCCGTTTTTCTCACCTGCCTAAGTACAGTCATTAACACAGAAACATACACAAACCCAGTCCAAGAAACTTCGTGAACATTAAAATACTTTAGATGTACATACTTACCTTCTTCTTTGAGCTGAAAATAGTTTTGTTTACTCATCTAACATTCTATGTGACTATTACGTCATTCGCTAATACGTCTGCTGCAGCAAAAAAATTTAGAAAACGATTGCAAATATACATTAAAAGGGACGAATTTATCCAGGATACGCAACTACGTCTACTCAATAATGAAATAAGCGTTGGTCATTTTCTGGACATGTTGCAAAATTTATAAAAAACCACCAGCCCCGCTTCGGCTTTCTATCTTATAGTACCATGTACCTACAATTTAGATTTTAAGACTATTTTATGTTATTCGCTTAACAATAAATATTAAATTAAAACTTAAAAGATAATTTGATTCAACTGTACTTGGGGTAAAAAATCGGAAGAAACATATTATATGAATTACGGTTATCCACCCCGTTCAGGGTGGATAGAAGGACACGCGTTTCCGAGTATTCTCCTTAGGGTGGCTTTTTTAGGGTGGATAAACGGAATAAGCCAACATCAAGTGCTATTAGAGAAGCTATTGTTCGCTGGGATACATGGAGACTTGTTCCGATGGTTCAAATCCTACATAGAGAACAGAACACAGGCTGTCGTTGTTCAAGGCTATGCTTCCGGTTGAAGGTTTGTGCCATCAGGCGTGCCTCAAGGATCCATTTTGGGTCCTCTTTTGTTCACACTATTTATTGCGGATATCAAAAAGTGCTTCCATTACTCGTATATCTTACTTTATGCTGACGACATGAAGATTCACAAAGTAGTTAGGGACATATCTGACGCACATCAATTGCAAGACGACTTGCATAGGTTTGAAACATACTGTTACCGAAACAAGCTGCAACTTAACGTATCTAAATGCTTTCAAATAAGAATTATTCAAATTCGACTTGTAGTCCCAGAGATTAGCGCGTTCAAACAAACAAAGAAACTCTTAAACAATAAAACGCACCCTTAGGCTACCGTGACGATTTTAGTGTGCTTGGGTTATGTAAACGTTTTGCTTTCCCAAGCAAATGGTATGTGTAAACTGTAAAGACATTATAAATACAAATAATTTCTTTCTCACTCTAGCAACAGTGACAGATGACAGTCTCTTAGTGACAGAAAATTATAGAAACATAGAAAAGTGTGGTTCCATGCTGAAAGATGTGGTTCAAGCCTGATGGTCTTTTTAAAGTGAGATCTGTTAGAACATTATTAGGCCAGTGCCTGCATTCATATTACAGCTTTAGCACAAAATATGTACTAGTTATAGGGTAAAGGTAAATTAAAAGTTCAAACAAACAAGTTAGAATACATAATATTACATTCATTTATCATTTAATTCCATAGAAGTCATTTGAAGCTTCAATAATTTGAACTTTCCAACATATTTTTTAACTTCATCTTTAGGGTATGGCTTAATAGCTAAGCAAGTAGGTATATTTTCAGGCTGCTCAACCCATAGTTTATGCGATATGAAATTTTCTCTTAGTTTATCTGCTACTTTAGTCAATGAAGCTTCATCTGGTACCTGTAATTAATTAAATTTGTTGTAATATTATAATTAAGTAAATTAATCCACAATGAGACTAGCTTTGGAAAAATAATGTTGATTATTTGAAATAGTAGTTATTTTTATTATTAAAATCTTAGTGGTCATAACGAAGAAAAATAAAAATGTAAGTTGTAGTTTTAAAATAGCAATAATAAAGGTCTTAGGTAGCCGCAACATGTAATTTAATCTAGGACAGCATACTTTACAAAGAACTTGTTTTAAAAGAAGCAGTCATCCAAGGTCTTACAAAGTTAAGGTCACTTCTATTTTGGAAAGTATTAGATAGTTTAATATGCCTACTGTATTACCAAACAGTGTATATTATTTCTAACAGAACTTAATTACATTTTAAGTTTAAATTTTTTTATTACTGTTGCAATAAAATTGCAGTTTAAAAGTCTTCAATACACTTGTTCGGTATATTTTCAGTAGTATTTGGAATTAAACAATTGAATTAACTAAGTACCTATCCTGAACTTATGTAATAATAATAATAATAATAATATTTCAACAAATACACACAACGCCATCTAGACCCAAAGTAAGCATATTATATGCTTGTGTTATGGGTTCTAGAATGCGGATATACATACTTAAATACTTTTTTTTTTGTAAATACATACATATTATACATAGAAACACCCAGACCAATGCAAATAGACATGTTCATGCACACAAATATTAGCACTGAGCGGGAATCGAACCCGCGACCTCTGCGTGGCAGTCCATACATAGAACCACCAAACCACAGAGGCAGTCAATGTATGTACTTGCAGCTTGTAGATTCGTAATATTCTTGTAGAGTTTGAAGACCGGTCTTTTAAATTAAATGTCTCATATTGATGTGTACAATCGTAAGCTTACCTCTAAAACCACTTTATGCATATTGTCCATATCATTTAAATATTGTATTGTGTGTTCATCATCTTTGTATAAGTGAAGAACGGCTGTGGATGCGTGACAAGCTTGTGCCACAACCGCTCCAATAGACCATCCTAATTCTTTCAGTAAATCAGTTCTTAGCAGAATATACTGCACGACTGTGTTTGACATATTGTTTACAAAAAGAAACTGTAAAAACCAAGTAATGTGGGATTGATTCGACAACTATGAATTTACTATTGTGTTCTATATAGGAGCCATTGGAAAAAAACACATGTGTTTATAAGTATTTGAGTAGATAAATAAATTGATTTTACGAAATTTATAAATAACCTCAATCTATGAATTTGAAGTTTGACAACTTTGACATCATATCACTGACAACAGTGACAACTAGAGATATCTATATGTAACTCATGAGTGAGTTGAAAAAAAGATCTTTCAAAAGATTTATAAAATCACTAAATCACCCTTGTTTCAAATACATTTTAAAACTTTTGATTTTGGTTAGTATCAAGTATGAAGGATGTAGATTGAAACGACAGTATCAGAATTATAATAAACAAAAAGAGAGAGTAAAATTAGAATAGTTGCGCATGTGTATTGAACTGATTCCTTCAGCATAGTATAGAAAACTATTTCTTATGCCTTTATAACTAAGTGCATAATCAAATGAAGCCAATAAAAATCGTTATTATTTTATTAAATCGTTAGTATTTAAATCAGTAGAACATAATTTTAAGCTACTAATATTGCTTGCATTACGTTGGTTATTTTGATGTACGATTTTAAAAAGTTTATTTTAACCGAATAGTGGAATAAGTGGACATTCATATTAGATAACTAGTTATTTCAATTTTTAGACTTATTTTAAGATACAGGCAATACAAAAAAGTAGGTGAAGATTGAAAATTATCTCCATAGCAACGCAATGCAAACTAATAAAAAAAATAAACAAATTAGATATCCTGTGTCTACCTAACCTACCTATACGATACGATATCAACCGTATCAGTAAAATAATTATTAGGTTTTCGTTCAAATACATCATGATTCCTATTGAAATTCAAAGATGTAAAAGAGTTAAAGATTTAAAAGAGTGATTTAAATCTTCAGAGGTGAAAGATTTACAAATCACAAATCTGATGTTTGATGATGTTTGCGCATGGCTACTGACAGCTATGACAAGACAAGCAACCACAAGCAACAGCAAGAAAAACAACTACGGCTCTGAGATTGATTAATCAAAAAATAGATTTTGTAGGCCCAAATGTTCGGTTTTGTCACAGAACAAGTACTAAAGTACTTGTTCTGTGGGTTTTGTAAATCGTTATGCAGTAGTGAATTGATCCAGTAAATCGATATTTCACCCTTGAAATTCTATTTTTTTGTTTTGGTAAACCTTAAATAATAACCAAACCATAAAATTATTTACAACTAGCTGCGCTCTGCAGCTTCGCTCGCGCGAAAAATGGTACGTGATTAATTAATACAACTTAGAATCCAGATCGATTTTCGGAATAAAAACTATCTTATGACCGTCTTCGGCACCGAATTTATGTACGTAGTACGTACCAACTTTCGGATCAGCCGTTTAGGCACTGAGTGGTAACAAACACACATACACACACACTAACTTTTGCATTAATAATAATAATAGGATTAGTTTAATGTACCCGCAACATTACGGTGTTGCCGGTTAAAGGATGGTTAGAATTACTCATATGTCAACATTATTGGTTTATTGTAAAAACATCATGCAATCTGTACTTAGAGCATTAAACCAACCGGAGAGGCCACTGACAGGCGTACCCCTCTGCCAAAGGTACCAGCCCACCGGTCATACCCGTTATATAAAACTAGTTGACTCGCGTTCCGCATCATATGTAGTGCATGCGTAATCAATAGAAATGCCGAATTGCAGTGTATTTTGGTGTAAAAAGCGTTCAGCGACATCAAGTCTACAAAAGGATAATATTACATTCCACCTGTAAGTATTATTTTGTTCTAATATTATTAAATAAGGCATTAAATTAGCAATTTAACCAAATAAAATGCTAAACAACAAGTGTTGCCAGGCTTATCATCAATACTCCAATCTGGGGTAATATTTTAAGTTGAATTAACATAAAAACTAACCTTTCCTTTTTCATATCTCGCCTTGTTGACATATCTAATAAGTTTCATTTTGGATGTACATTATTGTGTCACCGTTCCCATATGTATTTATTTTTGATTAAAACCAATGTTTTTTTTACCAAGTAATGCACAAAATAATATTACATGAACAAGTAAAATGAGATTATAAATCCAAATATACAAGATTAGTGCACTTCTAGTTCACTATTCCGAAAGATAATTGCTCATTTCTTACAAAAATAAGCGTATTTATTTTTAAGAAACTGGTCACACTTTAACATAATTAGAGATGCGACAGTTTAATCACGATATCGATATTGGTTTTCCAGTATTAAATTAATTTTTTTTTGTTTGTTTTAGATTTTCAAAAGAAGCAGCGCCTCGAGTCGCTTGGGTCCAATATTGTAGGAACCATAAAAGTGGGTTTCTAAGCGTACAAGTATCTGACTAACAGCTTAAAAGACAAAGCCTTCTGTGCTGCCAGCACTGCTACCTCCTCGCTACCCCCCAAGCGGCGGAGAGCTCAGTTTTTAGCAAGTAAACTTGCTGTGCGCTACTTCTCTTATTGCATTACCTAGGATTAGTTAAACTAGATTTATAAGGTTAATTTAAATTGCACAGTTTTTCAGTATTTTATTATACCTACTTAAATAAATACTTTCTGAAATATATTCTGTTGTTTTTTTGTTATCTGAACAGATAAAATATCTCTCTAATAAAAATCTACTCATACATTCTCATGTCAGTGTCTTGTTACTATGTAATCAGAACAAAATCCTCCAATTACAAGCTCTGCTTAGTTGGAACGAAATTTAATAGCAACAGACAATTAATTCAAAGTATTATTTGGTTTAAATATACATACATACTTAGGAATAATACACGTAAAATTGACACGTAATAATTAATTACAATCTTTAATCCACACTAGAACAAATTTCAACAGGTGGTGGTTATTGAACATACATCCTTGTGCGCAGTAGTAAAATAAAAAAAAAGAGTGGGTACCCATGTACGCACGTAAGAAGTTATACTTCTTTGGCATAACAATCCAAAAATACCAAATAATAATACAACGCATACATACATAAATATTTGAATTGATATAAACGCCAATATAATTTTTATTTATTCACACAGATTATTTGTACTGATACGACACACAAAGATCCGCAACTAACTTCAGTGTGTAAAAGGTTCGCAACTAACTTCAGGGTGTTGCTTTTTTCTGTCGGTGTGCGCGCGCATCGTAAAAATTCACTCTCATCATTTTTCCCAATCGCGCCAAAAAAAGTATAACTTCAAAAAAAAACGGCTAAATGCCAGTAGGACTCGCGCGCCGAGGGTTCCGTACTATAAGGGATCGGAAGTATTGAATAAACATTAGTAAACATAGTAGGAGAGCCCGACTGCATAACCAGATTTGTTTGTCGAACAATGTTTAACAAATAAATTTAGCCCGACCGTATGACGGGCTTTTTTGATAATAATTACAAAAAAGTGTGCTAGTTAGAAACACTGTTTTATTCTTCCTGTAATATTGACATAAACATGAATTAACAGAATTACTTCTAGTTAATTCATGTTTATGAACTATTTACTTTACTTTCATCTATTTCAAAGTGCTTAAAGAAAAAAAAACCTTAAAATTATAATAGATTATTATTACCTAAAACTGTTCTATATAATATAAGATAATGCTCATTTTAATAAGCAAACATAATAATCATGAAAATAATTAAATCTTTCGCGTACTTATATGAAATCCTAAACATCGATACTAAATATCGACAGAGTCAAGCTCTAACTGTTTTACGCTAAGGAAGCGTAAACTGATAGATGTCCCTGTGTGTGAATGTGATTGTGTGTGTTTAGTTTAAGCTAGTGTGTAATATTTTTTTTGTGTGCGTGTATAACGACGCGATTTAAAAATGCATTAGTAGTTAACATTGTAATTAGTGTGCGTTGCTCGCGTTACCCCGTCCCCCGCCGAAAGTGGCAGACTTTTGCGCAAGGGAAATAGAGCGCGTGTCCACTCCTGTTGGTTTAATGCTCTAAGAATCTGTAACAGTTTTAACTATGGTGAAAAAACTAGACGACTATTATAGATATTTGCTTTAAAGCGAGACCAAAACATTTATACTTTTTGCATCATACCTATTTTTGATAAATTAAACAAGGTCTGGTTATCGCGATTTTCGATGCAATCGCGAGAGGTCTAACTGTGCAAAATAGCCGCCTGGGGCTGTACAGACGAAATCTTTTTTTGATTATCTAATGTTTCTTAAATTATTTTAGTTCTACATAACTACATTAGTGAATTAAATCTGAAGTCTCACAGTCTAAGTCTGCACATACCTTTTACACGTAAACGTCCAAGGACACTTCAATGACCGATGCGTGAGCGCATTCTGTCGATATATTTACTTACTTTGAATCTGCATATAATACTGTGGATTGTATTGAAAACATTTATTATACTTCCATCCATAATTTAAGAGTTAGACTCTTGTCGGTGGAACTGATGCAATTCCTGCCACTTCTCCCTGTCCAGAGCCATCTCTTTAACCTCCTTATACGACATGGCACCAGCACTTTTCTTTATTTGACTCATATAGTTTATCCGTGGTCTTCCCCTACCTCGCTTTCCTTCTATTTTCCCTTCTATGATGTTTCTTATAAAGCTGTCATGTCGTATAATGTGGCCAATCATCTTTCCCCTTCTACTTTCTATTGTCTTGAGCAAGGTCCGCTTTTCTTTCACTCTTCTCAACACATCTTCGTTTGTGATCCTCTCTGTCCAACTTATTTTCTCCATCCTCCTCCAGCACCACATCTCAAATGCCTCCAACATATCCCTTTCTCTTTGTGTCATTGTCCACGTTTCACACCCATACAGTGCTATGCTCCAAACATAAGTTTTTATAAATTTCTTTTTCACTTGTTTTGATATTTTAGATGTAAATATATTTCTGTTTTTATGAAATGTTTGTTTTGCTATTGCTATTCTGGTTTTTATGTCTTGTATACATCTAGCATCTTGTACAATAAGGCTTCCGAGATATTTGAATTGGATTACATTTTCTAGTGGGTTATTTTCTATTTTTATTGTTCTGTGTGAGTTCAAACTAGCTTTGGATATGTTTAGTATTTTAGTCTTTTTAATGTTAATTTTAAGAGAAAATTCTTTAAATATGTTGTTCATGGTGTTTAAAAGTTCCTGTAGGTCATTCTGTGACTCTGCTAATGCCGCAATATCATCAGCAAATCGTATGAATTGTATTGTTTCTCCATTAAACTTAACACCCTTATCTGATGTTTCTGAGATTTTCTTTATGGCTGATTCTATAAAAACATTAAAAATGAGTGGTGAAAGTGAACAACCTTGTCTTACTCCTTTCCTTATTCCTGCTCTTCCTCTCTCGTTTCCGATTTCTATAATAGATTCTTGGTTCTTATATAATTCAAATATAGTTCTTCTATCTCTAAAATCCAATCCAATTTACTTAATCTACGTATAATAATTAAAGTAATGACATTAATTTAATCACAAAATATGTCTATCTATCACCACAAATTTGCAGCCATTTGACATACGATGGACCATCTCCAAAGTAATTAAATAATTTTCAACCATTACATTTAGGCGCCATCTACGTTTAGTTCCGCGTCTTAAATACCAGACGATGTGAAAAAAGGAGCGTTATTACAACCGTATACAGCTGAATTGTATCACTGCTTTTATACAAACTCTAGTGGACGTAAGCTGACAAAGACTTTTTGGACATTTAAGTGTCTCCCTTTTTGGACACTTAAGTGTCTCCTGACGTTTGAGTAGAGGAAAAAAGAACATTACCATGCACGTAATGTTCTTTTTTCCTCTACTTAAACGTCAGTTAGAGGGGCAGGATGCTTTAGTCCTTACTCCAAACATCATTTCAGTACCGCGATAGGCAGACACATTTTATAACAAAGAAAATAAGTTAAAATGAGATTCAGCACTATGCTCGGCTAGTATTTGATTTATCTTAGTCCTATCCCTGCTTGACTTTTATACTACAATACCGAATTAAGTAAGTACGAAAAATTTTTTTACATAACGTTTTACTTATCTCTTATATATTTTATGCTAGGTTTCTGTGGCACGGTTTTACCCGCGTCTATGCTAACTGCTCTGCTCCCGTCGCCAGCAGCGTGATGTTACATAGCCTATAACTTCCTCTAGAACTAAACTATCATACGCATCAAGAATTTTTCAAATCCAACTGGAAGTTTCAGAGATGAGCGTGTTTCAACAAACTCTTCCGCTATAAATAATTATTTTAAATAGTGGACTCAGTAACTGTTGAATTACTTACCTGTTAATTCTGTCATTAGCGGTTTTAGCTCAAACTTAACATTTTAGATAAGTACTGTCATTTTTTATACACTAGATTCGACAGTGTCCTTCCTCAACTTTAGCGTGCGTTATTAGCGAGTACCGGCAATCTGAGTTTATAGCTATTTATTGTAGGCCTCTCAGAGCCAGTCAGCAGGCAACAATCTAAAAATGTCTCATCATATCAGACGGAAGACAGAAGACGTTCACTGCTTAACATAAGCCTTCCTAAATAAATTTGCGCCACTTTGGCCGGTCCTACTCATCTATCTAAGCAATAATAAAAAACAACTGCAGTCGTGTACCTTAGAGGTCACAAACTTCATTAATTATGAGAACTAGTGATGTGGTACATCACTAGTTTCCATAAATTTAATTTGTCAATTGTCATGTTATACGTTTGACACTTGACAGTTTGATTTCAAACGCTTTTCGAAGAAGAAGAAGAAAAAGCAATTTCATTTGCACAGGAATCTTAATAAATAACCTTAATTATTTTTAGTTTATTTCAATAAATAGAGTTTTAGAAGCAATGGCCTCAGGTCTTGAGAATTATGTGAATCAAACAGTGTCAGTTATAACCTCAGACGGCCGGAATTTCATTGGAACACTAAAAGGATTTGATCAAACAATAAACATAATATTGGATGAATCGCATGAGCGTGTGTTTTCTTCGTCGACTGGTGTGGCACAGGTAGTTCTTGGACTGCATATAATCCGAGGTGACAATGTAGCGATCGTCGGGCAAATAGATGAATCTATTGATAGCAGATTAGACCTTGGGAATATAAAAGCAGAACCACTAGGTTCCATTGTACATTAGTTGTAAGAATATGTAATAAATAAGTTTTTTATACTATTCGCGTATTTCTATGTCTTCAATTAATTTAAAACATCTAACCCTCTCGTAAACAAAGATTACCAAAGAAAATAACACTGCCAGGCCTCAATCCTAATTGTCTAATATTAAATTCTTGGTGCTCCAATGTGTAGCATACCTAATAGGAGTATGGATGCTCCAAGTGTAGGCGTTTAAAAAAACATTAATAAAATCTATCTAATATAATATCTTGTCTCAAATCTACTCTACCTGAAATATTATGTTTAATAAACAAATAAAATATATATAAAATTCAAAAACTAAAATGTAACATAAAACTTTTATTATTTACACATTGGTGCAATATGTACATCACATTCTAATTTTATATTTACACATGCGAATTTGTACACAGAATTAAATCTAAATGATAGATTATACATACAAATATGTATATTTGAGTCAAAAAGTAACAGTCACAGAACAATAGAGTGAATATTGTAATGCAAAAAATATATTAGGTAGGTACTTAAGATTCAATATCTGTATAGTATATTGAATCTTAAGAAATATATTTTATCCAAAATAATCAACTTATTATATTTCGTATCTTGCAGCTTTAATAAATAATTTCTTCATCCATTAGTACCATAGAGTATTTAATTTAATTATTTCCAATACACAGACAATTTTATGATATGAGGAAAGGGAATGAGTAATTTGAATTATTTTATTAAAAAATTGGGACAATATTGTGTACGCACATGCTAAGCATTTTTATACTATGAAAATTTCATGAGCAATCTACAAGACGTGGTCAATAGCGAAAAGTACAAATTGGTTTTAGTTTGATAACATCTTATTTATTACCTATTATGTATTAATTGTAGTCACATTGAGTTTTTTACTATAATTATTTGGTAATGATAATTAATATAAACAGCCGTAAAATACTTATTCAAACTGAAACTTTATAGTCATATCACATTATTGTGTCCTAACTAGAATGTTACAGACATTTTAGGTATAATCATTACTGCTTGTTGCTTTTCCCATTAACACTATTTCTTGATGTCTGAAAGAAAAAAAAAACAGTAAAATACACCAAAAATCTTGCAGAATAGGTCTGTAAAAGTATGAAATCAAGTTAATGAATACAAACATACTCCTTACATTTAAAATACTTAGGGGCTACAGCAATCGTTTATGGTTATAAACTATAACACCCTCTTTATAAACCATCCATGGCATACCTAATCCATAACACCAAGCTTCTGGTATTTTCGTACAACATTAGTTTCTGACTAAGAAACTAATGTCTGACTAAGAAAATAATATTTTTCGGCTATAGTAAACATAAATATTTACAAAATACTGACAAAAATATTATACTTGAATATGAATTCATAATAGTATCAATCAGTACCTATGTATTTCTAATTATTCAAATATAAACAAACCTACAAGCTATTTCTCATACTTTATACTCATACTCATATTACTCATAAATATACATAATATTATGGCTGTTAAAGGACCAAATACCAAATTTATGTACATTTTAAATAGATTATGCCAATATAAAATACCTTAGGTTTCGTTTATAAATATTAATCTTCAGTTTTAATTATTTCAAGATTAATTCCTTGACTGAAATAAAAATAACGTTAAAAAAAAGAAAAAAGGTTATTTTCGAAGAATAGACTTGGCATTATCTGTCTTAGAAAGAGAATAGCAAGACGCAGCAGTTCAACGGCCAGGTTTTTGTTCAGGTAACTGAGTTATGCTGAGAAATTAATATTGAACTATAAGTAGGTACTTTGTAGAACACGATTCTTCATTAGCTTCAGTTAACAAAAACAGTTTTAGATATTAAGGGCCGGAGCACACGATGCGTTTCGGCGCCGCACCGCACTTGCAATCGCTGAGTCATTCGTCTTTTACGATCCATTTTTAAAGAGACTGTCACACTGCTGGGGCTGTAGCGGCGCCGCTGCAACATAACGTTGCGGCGCCGCATCGTTCGTGTGCCCGCCGATACGGCGAAATCTTTCCGGTGCGGCGCCGCGTCGTGTGCTCCAAACTTCTGGCTGACAAGCGGCCAAGGGCGCAGATAAAAGGGGTTAGGTAGGTAGTAGTATTACCTAGGTATTAGTGAATTGTAAATTTAATAAGTCTCTCGTAATTGTAAAGTAAGTATAGTCGATCACATATTTGCTTTACCTACCACATATAACAAAAAATTCCTTCATAATTAAAATTCAAAAAGTCTCATTATATGACAACTGTCACTGTAATGAGGCAACTTGCAAGCAAATTTAGACGTTATTGTTTTGTGATATGCAAACGAAATTTACTCTAAGGGTGGTAAAGCAATTTTATGGTCGACTGTATAAATTTACAGTTATATATAATAAAAGGCAAATGAAAGAGAAAACTGTATGTTAGTAGTGATGTTTGTTTTTTTTTTCAAACGATAAAATACCTTTGCATCCTTCCCGTAGGTCCTATGTAACACGACAGTGCAGGAAGGATGCAGTTCGTTAAAACAATACCTAATTACTAAATCAAGGTATTTGCGTAGAGTAGTTACGGTTATAGAATTGCTATAACGATCGAGTGCATGAGTAGATTCAATTTCCACTCACACATATATTTCATCGGGTTACTGCAAGAACTCACTAACTGCAAGAAAAATCATTAGTGCTTGCTTTGGGTAGATGGCGTTGTGTGTAGTTGTTGTGATATTATTGTTTATTTATTATTTACATTAAGTGCAAAATGTGCTATGTTTTGCAGCAAGCCGACGAATTATATAATCTACAAATGTTTATAAAGTTCTCTTTGACTTATTTATAACACAATGAAGAAAATAGCTATTGAATACATTTATTCCACTGTTTGTACTATATCACTCAACAAATCACCGATCGCATAACCTGCATACTACTAAGAAGCCACCTAAGTACTCTACTGCGGTTATTGATCTCGTGAAATTTATTAAGTTATACTTGTACAGTAGGTACTAGCAGTTTTCGATTTCATCAACGTTCAACACATTAAAGAACCTGTGTAAAGGTTCAAACGACAATGCAATTACAATTTATGAACAAAATCCTATTAATATTCAGTCGTGTTATTGTTGTTATAGATCCATATTTTTATCGAACTACTCATAAGCTCTATACATAGTTATTACAAAATATATCAATGTTCTTTACCTTTGCATTTTCTCCTTATATTTTTGTGTATTATATTTTTGGAAAAATTGCTTTCCGTATTCGAAAGTGGCTATCATTATAGCGCAGGCAGGTGCTACTTTAAATATTCTTGGCAGAAGTCCTGTAAAGAGTCCTTTAAACCCGTGGTTGGTGTATATAGTCTGTGCTATTTCTTTCATGTTTGAGGCTCTTTGTTGAACTTTACCATCTGAAAAAGTAACAACATCAACAAAAACAGAATTGATTAATAGGCACAAAATAAACGCAAAGCAGTATTCATGTCAGTGTATTTTAAGCTCGTTTTCTTATACGAGAACAGTATAGGTATAATAAAAAAGGGAATGAAAATTTGCATTGGTGCTTGAATAAGTACTAAACAAAACTCATGATATGCAATCAAATGAAACAATCACTTAAAGAAAAATAACTGCTTCATAGTTAGTAACAAGGCAGAAACATAAAAAAAATTAAGCACAGTTCGACAATATTAAGTTTTTTTTTGCTCTAAGTAAGTACTCAATACCATGTCACCAGCGGCAAAAAAAACTGTGTAGAGCATAAAACTGACAAAAAAAAGCTTAAATAATATTTAAAGAAAGTTGCCAACCTGTGTATATTTCTTTTTCGCCTAATTCTATTTGTTGGTGTGTTTTCACGACGTCAAATGGGAGAGTTACGAAAGCAGCAATCTGGAACAAAAAGTAGGTATGTAATGAGTTACACAATCTTGTCTTTATCTTATCTTATCATAGATGCAAAGTATCGTTTAAAACATTGTTGAATGTATGACCAAATAATAGACGAGACGAACAATAACAATACATCATCCGTCCGTCGTCTGTCCGTCTTATTTGTCAAAAGCAAAATTGATTTAAAAACTTTTTATATTGCCTACATTGACCTAAAAAAGAAGAAATTGACCTAGAAAGGAAGAAATTTTTTGGTAGTAGATCCTCGCTGGTTTCAGCATGAATGGGTCGGATCGTCCGGGAAAGTACTACCCTCTCATAGAAGATCGACGTAAGAGTAGCAGTATCCGTACTACAGCGTTTCGTTAGGTGAGTGAGAGCGCCGGAGGCCCAATTTTTCCCCTTTCCTCTTTCCTCACCTCCCTCATTCCCTTCCCCTAACCCCATTCCCAGCCGCCATAGTGGAGGCCAGTTTAAGACGATGGCTTTTGGTATGGTGGCCTCCACTTCTGGATTCCACTGACTGCTTACCATCAGGCGTGGTGGAGTCACTTTGGTAGGCAAATATATATATATATATATATATATATAAAAAAGTGTTTAGAAAAAGGTAAGGCAAAAAGGAAAGGTTCAGTCCAATCATGCTAAAACCAGCAAGAATCTACAGTAACATTTTTGCTTATTTATGCAATAATTGAAACAATAATAACTATTCCGCTCCTCGTTCTATTTACAAATGTACTAAATAAATTTATCAGTTATTCATATCGCGTTACTATTACGTATAATGAGCGAGTGATAAGTTGATAACGGTTGTTTATCCAAATTAATCATTAAATTTATCAGTATCATCATAACTGTAGCCTAAGATAGGACATGATAAGATTTTTTATCTTAAATTGTAGGTATAGCCCACAAGTAAGGCTACCCCGTAAATAGATATCACAGATAAACATCACTGCCCGGCTAAGTAGTGGTTCTGCAAATTTATTATGTATTTGGTTTTGAATTAAATTTTGTCTATTACCGCTAATACCAAATCGCTAGACACGCGAGGTCAACGGGCGTATTTAAGCAATTTCGAATGATGACCTACACAAAGTATCATTCACCAATAGAATCGCCGATTTTCGTATTTGTAAGCGTTTCCCTTCCACACAGTATTTATCTACTGTTTGGTTACTAAGTTGCTAGTCTTTAACATACATACAAATTTTATTGTGTCCAATCTTATCAGTATTTATTATTTATATGCGGAGGCAACAGTGCGTGTGGGTGCGGTGCTTAGCTTAAGATAACATGACGTATTGAGTTGACGATAGCTTGCAATTGATATTTGAATAAGATCCTACTTCCACTAATGATCAATACCTAAAAACTACAGCATCTCAGTATTAGTGTCAGTGACTATCATTGTGATTCATTTTTAAATTTACGTGACTACTAATTTACATAATATTATTATCTTTATGAATTAGTATTGAAATTACAATACTTACACTGCCAGCAACAGATCCACAGAAGAAATTAAATAAAAATGAATTCTTTTCCGAATCAGGTTTATTAAATGCTCTCTTTGTTGATTCAAATGTTGTCCAATATAAACCTGAAATAAAAATAAATAATATAAGCTAAACTATTGCCACTTGAATACAAATATCTATATGAATCATACTCATTTTGCCAAGAAAATAAAGGTATTACTTCTTGTTAGTAACCCGTGATATGGTTCTAATAAATAAAACAGATCAAGCTCTTTTTACGGAGACGTGTGTGAGAATAGATTACGTCACGACATAAATTGTTTCTTACAAAAGTAAGAAGCTGGGTGATTGGTTATTTTAGGATCAAAAATTCGAATGCACAGAAATGCACCAATCATAGTGTCTGTAATGAGTTCTTATGCTAGTGAATGCTGGTATGAGTTGTAAGTGTCTGCTGCCCTGTATACGAAATCTATTAGGACGTTTCTGTGGGATGTAGTGTAGATATTTACCTGAAAATGGTACATCCCTTAAAAGAGTAGATCCTAATCCACGGAAGAGTCCTCTATACCCTTCATGTTTAAAAACTTGACGGAGCGCTAAATTTATTTCTGAAAACAAAGAAATTTAAAAACTGCTTTATCATCATACAATAAAGATTACAATTTGTAAATGCTTATGTAATATTTACAGCTATTATACAAGCTAAATGATACAGGGGGGATAAATGGAATGATCCAAAAATGATAAGGGGGAATTCTGGATTAATTTTATATTAGAGTTCAGTTTTCCCCCTTAGCGGAATTCAGTCAGGGGGGATAAATGGAATAATCGAAAATGACAAGGGGGATTTTTGGACTAACTTTACATTAAAGTTCAGTTTTCCCCCCTAAGGGGGATTTGCTCAGGGGGGATTTCTGGAATAAGCCGATATTTTCTTGCGTAATGGCCGTCATGGCTGTTACTATGCAATGACGGCAATAGCAGGCATTCAATTGATATGTTGAATGCTTCATACACGGTTGGTAATTGATTAGTTGTGTTTTCTAAGCATTATTTCTGCAATGCTTGTCCATAGATTACGGTTATCACTTACCATCAGGTGAACCATGCTTGTTTGCCACCAAAGATGTATAACAAAAAATGTTATGTCCACAAACAGACAGTTTTATTTTGCGCACAAAATAAATACATCTGTGAATGTGGTAGAATATTATTATTATTATTATTATCTATACTATTATATAAAGCGGAAGAGTTTGCTTGTTTGTTTGTGTGAACTCTCAAATCTCTGGAACTACCTACCAGTCGGATTTAAAAAAAATATTTTTGCATATTATGATAGTCCAGGTCTCGAGGAAGGTTATAGGCTATGTAACATCACGCTACTGGCGACGGAAGCAGAGCAGTAAGCAAAGTTAAGGGTGAAACCTTGCTGCGTAAAGCTAGTTACTTAAATATATTATTATTACTAAAACTTTACCTGAATAAGTTAAATTTTTTGATTGCATTTTTGTTCTAATAAGTTCTAGAGGACTGACTATAGTCACTGCCATTGTTCTGGCTGTGGCTCCTGCTATCAATGGTATCCATATTGGTTGCCCCACTGAAAATACATAGGTCTACTTAAAATAATTCAATTGTTAACAAATTGTGTTCACACATTTTTAAATAATATCACATATAACAACAACTAAACACAACACCATCAAAATAAACCTTTTTAATATTTATATTGAGTAATCAATTCTCTTGAAACATTAGTGAGTCAATTATGTACAAATGTAAAATACTAATGGTAAGTCTGAATTAGGTATCTTTTAAAATTTGATACCTATTGATGTGATTAAATTTGATAACAATTATTATTGTGTACTTAAAATTGTAGTAATTATAAAACAGATGTTAAAAAGAAAATAATAGACACTAATATAAAATGCCGATATATTGATATCAGATAGATGTAATAAACACTAGATTTTATCACACATGCATGGTAATGTTAATGTATTCAATGACTGATCATTAAATACATTACCATCAACAAATACAAAATTATATTATAGTTCCAATTCATATCTATATTTTCTTACAAAGAAGTAAACAAAAACTATTTGCTTCAATCCACAGAGCAGATTATATTACAGTAAATAGGTTTTATGTGTTTAAAATTACTGATAAACTCATTGTAATATTTATAATAATTTAACAATATCTTTGTTAAATAGTTTAGTCCTGTAATTGTGGCTGTTATAGAGAATACAGTTGTTTTGCTTCAATACATATATAAATTATTATTAACAGGAATATTTTAATCAATCCAATGTATTAAAATCTATTAAATGTAATCAGATGTTGTTGTTTGCATTTTGTTTTGTACACAATATCTAGTTCTGCAAAACCAGGATTTTTTATATAACACAAATATTGGAATTAATTCATCAATTTAGATGATAGGAAAATGTTTACATGTATTGTTACAAGTTAATAAACTATTTCTTGCTTATGTAATGCATTTTCTTACAAAAATAAAGTTATATAAGAAATGTAATACTTAAAGTCACATACAGGAAGCAAAAAACCTTTTATATAATACAAAATAACATTGGCATAACAATAACCTTGTAGTAAGTTGTAAACAACTATTACAACATGACTGGATAACGTAATAATAAGTATGTATATTCACATAATTCATGATTAATTCAGTATTGTTAAGAAAAACAATATATTATCTGCTCATCAAATTGAACGCTATAAAAAAAGGAAAATATAAATTCAAATTGAGTTCTTTTTATGGGATATTTTTTTCCTAAGTGGATAAATATTTAAGGGATTAAGAATATGGCTTAGACAACATATTTTTTTAAGAATGCCTAAAAAGAAAATTAGAAATGAGAGGTAGGCCAAGGCAATGAGGAAGGAAAAAAGAGGATCGAAAGAAACACACTAGTATTACTAAAACTATATATATATATATATGAGAGGTCAGAGGGCCTATGATTATTTTGATCTAGTTAAAAAATAATTTTGGTATTGAATGAGGAACTGTGTATATTAATATGGAAAAATATTCAACATTACCAGAAGTATATGAAATAAATACAGAGACACAAGCTGATGAAATAATGAAAACATATGATGAAATCTTGTTATATGAATGGTTGACTTCGATTTCAAGAGCAAATAGAAACAAATTGAGACTTTTGTGCAATTTAACTTTGCCAGTATTACATGTGTAATATTATTTAACTAAATTACTTACTTTCTGCTGTGACAGTATTGTATATAGTTTTCATCTTGTATCTCAATTGTTCATAAGACACAAAATAAATAACTGTACATGGAAGAGCTAGGACTAAAGTAGGACTTAATCCAGACCATAACGCCGGTACTCCCTCTATCTTTGCTATTTTGTAAAACGCATCCTGAAATCATACAAAATTCTAGAGAAATCTGTTGTAAGAAATTGTTGACATCTTAAAAGTAACAATAAAGAAAACTTACAAATGTGCCATGAAAATGAATCCGTCGCGGTATCCATGAAGAGTCTCCACAAGGACATAAATGTTCCATAAGTCCATTGCAATAAAGATAACATTTGTTCGAAAGTAATGCTTTCTGCTGGGCTTGTAACCTAATTTTAACTACATCAAGAGGTGTCACTGCAAACGACACACAAAAAATACATAAAACATATCACAGCTAGGAATCCTGTATAAAAACATTATATTTATAAAATTATCTTACTGAACAACGAGGTTATAAGGGCTCCGGAACATGCCGATGCCATTTGCTGAACGGGTGTAATTCGAAATCGTGGGTCATCTTCTCGAATCATGGCATCGACTCTTGTATTTACGATGAAATATATTTCAGCACAATACACAACTGAATTCGAACTTAATTTACTATACACTTTGGGACTGTGGATATCTCGACCAATGTTTTTTTGCTACAAACTGTCATCAGTCAGGTGGTTATGTCAGTGTCACATCAATTCGTCAATTCAGATCGATAGATACTTTGTAAGATTTTTTGTCTATGGATACTTAGTATGTATCGATATATAAGTAGTCGACTATTTATTTACGTCTCATAACATAATATCTTAGAGCATTAAACCAACAGGAGTGGACACGCGCTCTATTTCCCTTGCGCAAAAGTCTGCCACTTTCGGCGGGGGACGGGGTAACGCGAGCAACGCACACTAATTACAATGTTAACTACTAATGCATTTTTAAATCGCGTCGTTATACACGCACACAATAAAATTATTACACACTAGCTTAAACTAAACACACACAATCACATTCACACACAGGGACATCTATCAGTTTACGCTTCCTTAGCGTAAAACAGTTAGAGCTTGACCCTGTCGATATTTAGTATCGATGTTTAGGATTTCATATAAGTACGCGAAAGATTTAATTATTTTCATGATTATTATGTTTGCTTATTAAAATGAGCATTATCTTATATTATATAGAACAGTTTTAGGTAATAATAATCTATTATAATTTTAAGGTTTTTTTTTTATTTAAGCACTTTGAAATAGATGAAAGTAAGGTAAATAGTTCATAAACATGAATTAACTAGAAGTAATTCTGTTAATTCATGTTTATGTCAATATTACAGGAAGAATAAAACAGTGTTTCTAACTAGCACACTTTTTTGTAATTATTATCAAAAAAGCCCGTCATACGGTCGGGCTAAATTTATTTGTTAAACATTGTTCGACAAACAAATCTGGTTATGCGGTCGGGCTCTCCTACTATGTTTACTAATGTTTATTCAATACTTCCGATCCCTGATAGTACGGAACCCTCGGCGCGCGAGTCCTACTGGCATTTAGCCATTTTTTTTGAAGTTATACTTTTTTTGGCGCGATTGGGAAAAATGATGAGAGTGAATTTTTACGATGCGCGCGCACACCGACAGAAAAAAGCAACACGCTGAAGTTAGTTGCAAACCTTTTACACACTGAAGTTAGTTGCGGATCTTTGTGTGTCGTATCAGTACAAATACTTTTTTACAATGTACTACTTATAAATATAAATACTTTTTTTCAGTACAAATACTTTGACTGGCCTGTTGGTCTAATGGTTACTGACCCTGACTGCTAAGCCGGAGGTCGTGGGTTCTATTCCCACCCAGGACAAACCTTTGTGTGCTGAGCATAATTGTTTGTTCTGTGTCTGGGTGTAATTTATCTATAATATGTATGTATTTACAAAAAAAAAATGTATGTAAGTAGTATATAAGTTGTTTAGTACCCATAACACAAGCAAATATAATTGCTTAATTTGGGGCTAAATGGCGCTGTGTGAATGTGGTAGAAAATTATTATTATTATTAAATAATCTGTGTGAATAAATAAAAAATATATTGGCGTTTATATCAATTCAAATATTTATGTATGTATGCGTTGTATTATTATTTGGTATTTTTGGATTGTTATGCCAAAGAAGTATAACTTCTTACGTGCGTACATGGGTACCCACTCTTTTTTTTTTATTTTACTACTGCGCACAAGGATGTATGTTCAATAACCACCACCTGTTGACATTTGTTCTAGTGTGGATTAAAGATTGTAATTAATTATTACGTGTCAATTTTACGTGTATTATTCCTAAGTATGTATGTATATTCAAACCAAATAATACTTTGAATTAATTGTCTGTTGCTATTAAATTTCGTGCCAACTAAGCAGAGCTTGTAATTGGAGGATTTTGTTCTGATTACATAGTAACAAGACACTGACATGAGAATGTATGAGTAGATTTTTATTAGAGAGATATTTTATCTGTTCAGATAACAAAAAAACAACAGAATATATTTCAGAAAGTCTTTATTTAAGTAGGTATAATAAAATACTGAAAAACTGTGCAATTTAAATTAACCTTATAAATCTAGTTTAACTAATCCTAGGTAATGCAATAAGAGGAGGTAGCGCACAGCGAGTTTACTTGCTAAAAACTGAGCTCTCCGCCGCTTGGGGGGTAGGGAGGAGGTAGCAGTGCTGGCAGCACAGAAGGCTTTGTCTTTTAAGCTGTTAGTCAGATACTTGTACGCTTAGGAACCCACTTATATGGTTCCTACAATATTGGACCCAAGCGACTCGAGGCGCTGCTTCTTTTGAAAATCTAAAACAAACAAAAGAAAAATTTAATACTGGAAAACCAATATCGATATTTGTGATTAAACTGTCTCATCTCTAATTATGTTAAAGTGTGACCAGTTTCTTAAAAATAAATACGCTTATTTTTGTAAGAAATGAGCAATTATCTTTCGGAATAAAGTGCACTAATCTTGTATATTTGGATTTATAATCTCATTTTACTTGTTCATTTAATATTATTTTGTGCATTACTTGGTAAAAAAAACATTGGTTTTAATTAAAAATAAATAAATATGGGAACGGTGACACAATAATGTACATCCAAAATGAAACTTATTAGGTATGTCAACAAGGCGAGATATAAAAAAGGAAAGGTTAGTTTTTATGTTAATTCAACTTAAAATATTACCCCAGATTGGAGTATTGATGATAAGCCTGGCAACACTTGTTGATTAGCATTTTATTTGGTTAAATTGCTAATTTAATGCCATATTTGATAATGTTAGAACAAAATAATACTTACAGGTGGAATGTAATATTATCCTTTTGTAGAGTTGATGTCGCTGAACGCTTTTTACACCAAAATACACTGCAATTCGGCATTTCTATTGAGACGCTATTACGCATGCACTGATAGGTGACTTATGATGCGGAACGCGCGTCAACTAGTTTTATATAACGGGTATGACCGGTGGGCTGGTACCTTTGGCAGAGGGGTACGCCTGTCAGTGGCGTCTCCGGTTGGTTTAATGCTCTAAGCATAGTATTATTATCATTATGATACATTAAAACAATCTATGCCTAAAAGTACTTGCAACAGAATGATAAGTGAAATTTTAACAATGACAATTGTTGTTTTTATCAACAGCATTTATAGTCGTTAATTTTTTAGACAATCAATAAAAATAGCAATCACGCAGAGAGGTTTACAGGTTTAATTTATGTGGTAAACTATCCTGGAGAACACATTTATGTAAGAAATAATAGGGGAAAAAATTCTTACCAAACCTCTATGCATATAAGTAATAATAATTGGTCTGATTAATTATGTTTAAAACTTTTTAATATTTAAAATTTTATATAAATTAATTACATTACATGGCACAGCTCTATCTGACTAAAGTCAGTTTCCTCACCAAAGTATTATCTATGATGTACCACATCCAAAGAAACAGAAACGAACGAAAAATAATCAGTCAAATCACTGCCACATGGATGGAGGGCGTTACTAAAAATTGTTTAAAAAATTAAATATTAATCAGTAATTACATTTACATAAACGCGGTGCGGTTTTGCAAAGGTTTCAATTGTGTAGATGATAAATATTTATTGAAATGTTTTCTTCAGCGTCCAGGTCGTTATTGTGAGTATCTTTTAGTTAATTTATTTTTGGAGTTTACATAACGTGACAGCTGTTTTTTATAGCAGCTATTCGGGTCTGTAAACAAATTGTGAGCTACATCGTAATGAAATAGTTTTAGCTAAGCCTATTTTTTATACGTTAATACTATAAGAAATGTGTATCGCGTGCTCTAAAGTTGGAAAATGTCGGGATAACTGGGATAGGTACAGATTGATTTTGCGGTTATCGTGGTTCTTTGATTTGAATCAATTTTCTGAACCAGGTAGCTTGGTCGCGGCGTGAACACCTCAAGGTATTTGCCGTTGACCGATAATAATAATTAGCTACCCGTCTTCTCTATAAAATGAATTCTATGACTATTTGATTAGTATGATAGAATCATGTTATAAAAAAAGATGTGCTTGCTATTTTGTTTGGTTTTATTCATTTAAAAATTATAGCTGGTAGTATTCAATTATTTGAATAGTAAGAAGATTAAATTATGATGCTATTATAATTTGTTTTGTTGGAATAAATTTGTATCTCATAGAATTACCATGCAATTGAGTGCTTCAACAAGCTAGGTACATTTTTAAGAAACCTGAATTGTTATTCAGATTGGTCCCTAAGAGTGCTACTATATTTTGACTTTGAGAGATAAGTACATTTTAATCTTCTGTCTGCAAGTAAAATTACTTTCAAACCCATTTTCCATGAACAATATTGTTTCATTTGATAAGTTATAACAATTCCAGTCATTTTCTTTTTTTAATAGCATTTCTTTAATGAGATATACTTAGTAAAAAAGTAGCTATTGAGAGAACCGGATAACAATTGGCAATATTTTCTAAAATCATATTTTTAATTTAAACTTTTTACATCTCTACTTAAAATGATCCTATAAATCATAAATATAATCATGTAGGTACACAAAATGCTCAACTCTACAGGTATTTGATATTATTCACCATTTTGCAGTGTACTAGTTATTTTTAGCCTGTCCCATTATAATGTGAGTTGGCACTGCTGTGGTGTGCCTTAAAATATGGTTAGTGAATTTGCCAGAACAACAAAATAGGTATATTGTTATTTACTAACAACAGTTTATCTTTTAAAAAGCTATGTAGATGTCTATGAAATATTAGCAATTTTTATTTAAATTTCCTGTTATGCAGTGTTATGTTATCAATATCAATGTATCTATTTAAGTTACAAAGAATAATGATTGGTAATAAACACAATTTATTTTTTAGAGTAGTTTTACAGTCTGTAGCTAAGCCATAGATATGGAATTAAATTGAGATTATAATCAACTAGCTTTTGCGGCGTGGTTTAACCCGCGTCTTTGCTTACTGCTCTGTTCTCGTCGTCAGTAGTGTGATGTTACATAGCCTATAACTTTTCTCAAGAACAGGGCTCTCATAAGCAAAAAGAATTATTCAAATCTGACTGATAGTTCCCGAGATTAGTGCATTCAGACAAACAAAAAAACAAACTCTTGTGCTTTATATAATAGTATAGATGTACATGTAATGTTTCTGCCCATTTCCTGATAGACCTTTAACTGCCTCTTTCAACAATGAGAACTTTCATGTGTTGTGGTAGTTCCAAATTCTTATCTATTATTTTCTTTTTATGCTCGATAGATAATGTCACGGATGAAATGCACATGCAAATAAAAGTAACTTTACTCGTATAAAACTTATTATCTAATTTAAACCAGTCATAAATGGCATTTATTCAATAATTTAATATACTCTAAGCATATAAATGTCACTGTCTTATTTACAATATCATCCTATTAATATTATAAATTCGAAAGTTTGTATGTATGTGTGTGTGTTTGTTACCATTCAGCGCCTAAACGACTGAACCAATTTCGATGAAAATTGGTATCTAGATAGATTCTATAACGATTCTATGGAGACGGACTATAGACTACTTTTCATCTCAAAAATCGATCTGGTTCCTGAGGTAGAAAACAAAACATATTTTATGCGCGGACGAAGACGAGAGGCCCAGCTAGTTAAATTATATATTGACAATATATCCTGATTGATTTTCAATTGAAAACAGTTATAACATAGTTTGGAAACTTATTTGCAAAAAACTAATGAGCTACTCAAGTCCTTGCCTCCAAGGTTGCTTCATAAAGCCGGCACTCCTGGTCAGAGCTGGGTTTTATGAAGTTATCTGATGCAGAATGAACCAAGCATTGCGGACAACGAGTCCACCAACAAGAAACACTAATTAACTACTCTGATGTTTAAACATGATTAAATTATGTGAAGAGAATGACAACTTATGCATGTGATGTGTAAGAAAGGAATGGTGGTATTTCGTTTAGGTTATCGTTAGTTTAATGTTGACAAATAAATTAACACTCAAGCATCTATTTAGCCAGGTAAGTTGTTACCGTGGGCTAAGCACATTAGCATGACCGCGTCATTACTTATGCGTCACTGACCTTGCAATGTCTCGCGTATTCAAGAGCACGTGTGGTCGAGCGATTAGATAGGCGCGTATCTATCATCATAGGTAGGTACTTTGAGTTTGATTTCCATCTGAGAAAAAAATTCGAGTGATCTGCAAATATTTGTTTCGAGAGTCGTCATTGACTGCCTCTTTGGTTCGGTGGTACTGTGTACGGATTACCACCCAAAAGTCTCGGGTTCGATCTCCGGGTCGGGTAAAGTGATATTGGGTTTTTCTGTTGAAAAATTTTCAGTATTAGCCCGGAGTCTGGAATTGTGCCCGATATATGACAACAGGCTCGTCACCAGTTACATGGAACCAAAATTAAAAAAAAAAATGGCGAAAAGTAGGTGGATAAACACCTCTGCCTACCTCTTCGGGGATAAAAAGCGTGAAGCTATGTTTGTAGTCGTAATTGAGTCTTTATAAATACATGCAGGAATTTACTGCTTCAATGTAAATTTTGACGTAAACATTGTGATACTCAATTGGCACACTATTACTAAGCAGCAGGATATAATGGTTATATGGTTTAGCTATGGTGTAACTTTAGTGACCATTCGTTGCAATTAGAGATTTAACACCCGTAACCAAATTGTAATACTCATTTTCTACGCCTTCTTGTAGTAAGTAACAAATTGTATAGGTAATACGGATCTAAAATAATGTTCAAAAGTTAGTAACACGTGTGTCATAGAACGTCATATGTCATAGTAGGCGTGGTAATACATCAGTAGGTACCTCACTCTCGCGAATAAATTTAGATAATTTCAACAATTTAATTCTATACCAACACTGTTCTGTTGACAAAGTTGATGTTCGATGTGTTAATATAACTTACCGTTAACTGGCGTGGAATCCTTTTGATAGATTAGATTAAGCTTTAGTACCTAACTCAAATGTCACTAACAAACAAGAGATGTTACTGTATTGCGTGATCTAAGATTCTACAACTGTCAAATAATGTTTAATGTACCTAACATTGTTTTATCATAATCATCATATCAGCCGAAATACGTCCACTGCTGGACATAGTCCTTCCCCAATTTTCACTACTTTGGCCGGTCGTGAGACCCCCCTATTCATCATTCATCATCACCATACAGTCTGCTCACGCTGCATCTTCCGGTTCGTCGTCGCCATTCTAGAACCTTTTTGTCTGCCTCAACGGCCATCAGTTCTGCGAGCTATTTGTTCTGCCCTTTGCCACTTCAGAGAAGCAACTCTGCGAGCCACGTCGGTTATTTTGGTTCGCCTGCGGTTTTCTTCGTTTCTTAAACGATCGCGCAGGGAAATGCTATTGTTCAACAGCTGACAAATCCAATCTATTAGATAGACTGGTAATTGACAAGTCAAATTAATTATCTAATAGAAGGGCATACTTGGAAATGCGATATCTCACCGTACATTTCAGCGTCGTACAAATTTATGTTATACTTGATCAATGAGGGTGTACCTCTGAATTTTGACAGTTCTTTATATCGACACATACTCAACTTCGAAAATACGTAGTTCGACATTCATTGCTTAGAGAGTGAGAGTATGTGTCGAAATGAAGAAATGTAGAAATTCAGAGGTACATAAGTACACCCGATCAATGATCAATATGATCATACATCTGAAGTAAGAAAGCATGATGTATGGTCTCGGTTTCCGTATTCTATCAATATAGTCTGTTCTTCAAGCTAATTTTGTTAGACCATTTACCATGTTCTTGTAAATTACGAATGAATATATTAGCCATATCAGATGTCGTATCACGTGTACTCGTACTTACCTATATTCTTACATGTCTTGTAGAAAAAAACGTTCTCTATATTTGTAGGATGTTGTAAGAACCAGTTTTGTTGAGATACTAAAAATAAAAACATGATCTGAATATTATTTCATAAAAAAATAGTTTATTCTGAGTGACCGAGAATGATTTATGCACAAACAAAAACCAACAATAAACGTATGGTCTAGTTGATTTCTGATTATAGCTTTAAAAATAATTTCCCTAGGTAGATAATTTAACTTAACGGTATAGCATTTTGTATTTTATTTCTCAAGTGGACCCAGAATTTGTGTACATGGCAAATAACGTCATAACTCGTAACTATTTAACCAATCAATGAAACAGGTCTGAATGAATTAACATAATATCGATAAAATGTAACCTAATAAAAGTAAGTTAAATTTTATCGTTATCACGTCACGTAATTCATTAAATTTTAAAAATCTATTGCGATTGATTTGAAGAAATCACTGAAATCACAGTAGGCTCAGTTGACCATGAAATGTGTCTCATAATTAAATTAGAAAATTAGTTTTATGACTGACTGACTTTTTTGAGTCAGATAATATAGATCGCATAATACTACCGTTTCAGGTACGACAGCTTGAAGAATTCTCGTTCAATGAAATGGTAAACTTGAACGCTGACATTGAACACGTTCCTCAATATCGATTATCATTATTGCAAACTAATGTCTTAAGGTGGTTCCGACGAAATTTCGCCGAAATCCGCGACTTTCATCTCGTTATTTAGTAGATTTTAATGCTATTTATTCATTTTGTTTTTTGCCTACAATATACTTTGATTCATGAACTTTAGAATAGTAGAAGAATTATTTACAATAATTGATTATATAACTAATACTAACGATATTAAAACAACGTGATTTCACTTATATCGAAATATTACTTTGTAATTACTATAGTTATAAATATAAAAGTTATATTGAATCAACCGGAATAAACCAAATGTCAACTCTATAGATTTATTTCATTTATTAGGATAATGTTTCAATAGTTATTGATAATTTGGCTGAATCAGCGTCGCAGGGGCTCTGCGCGGGCGACGGGAGGCAGAGCGGCAGAGCGGCGCAAGCCCTTCTGACGGACGGACGTATGCGGTTTTTTTAAAAATTATTTACGTAATTCAATAATTGCAAATAAATAATATCAAAAAAAAAATATTGTGTGTTGCAGATAAATTAGATTAGTTATTAAGATTTTTTTAGTGTATTAAATACATAGGTATTTACCTACATTTATTATTATTTTTCATCAAAATGACTAAAATTTCACGACTGAAACAAATACAAATGCAAAAGATTCAACACATGAATATCCTGTAAGTAGGTGTATACCTACCTTCATATTTTTAGTAAAATACCTTCTTTGAGATACTTACCTAGGATATCCTTTAATTATGTTTAGTTCCACGTAAACTAGGTAGCAGGTGGTGAGCCTATTGTCGCTCATGATAAGATCAAGGCAACACCGGGCCTCAAGAATCAGTAAATTTCTGCTGTTATATACCCTAGGGATATGAATATGAGCTTGCTACAATATTGTCTATGTCTACTATCATTTCGAACTAGGTGTGTGGTAGGTGGGCACATGAGTAAAATATCTAACTTGGATATTTACTCATGTGGCAAAGGCGCTTTCCGATTCCGACCGACATGTACGAGGTGCTTCGGTCGGAACACGAACGTCGGCGTCGGTCGTACAACTAGCATAGAACTCAAATTACAATGATTATACGTGACATACGTCGGTTTGCGACCTAGTTAGGTACCTACACAAAACAACCATACACGCTGCTGTTAGGTACCTAACTATCTACGTTATCTTGCACGAGCATAAATACCTATACATTCTATATATACATACGGTGTGTATTTGAATATTCTATCGGTAAGTAATGCCGATAAAATATTCAAGTAGATTCCTCGTTAGATTTTTTTTGATGAGCTGATAAAATCAGTGATAAAATACTAGGCTAAAGTAAATACCTACCCTTCTACTTTCAATGCATCTTATTTTGATTTATTTATTTGATTGCAAGAAAGGAAGAAAAAAAAGGCTTTACAAAACGTCTTAGTCTCTAACCAAACTAAAATATTTGAAGACATTATCACAATTAGGTAAATTAAAAATCCTACTCTCTGTTCCTTTATTATCGTACTATATGAATTTTTAATCCTAAAATTAAATAATATATTGTTGAGTGCCTACTGGACATAACAAAACTAATACCGTATTTTTCGAATGATAGGTGTATGTAGAAAGTAATAGACCCGGCACGGTGGCACAGTATAAAGAATTCTACTCTTTTTTGTACAGTCTTTACCTAACTAGGTAAAAGCAAAAGAATTATGTTTTAGCACTCTATGTATGTATGTATGTATCTTTATTATATTATATTATATATAAACTTATTGTAAAATGTTTGTATGCCTTGTATGTAGGCAAAACATAGCGCACTATTTATGATCTCAAAACCTTTGTTATGTACCTATGTTAACAAATAAAATTTCTGATTTCTGATTTCTGATTATAAGTGTATGTACTGTAAAACTACCCCGTGACGTCGTCCGCATGGATCCGTTACTTAGCGATAATATTACATTAGTTCTACTTTACCGATTTTGCATTATATTATACATTTACAATACTGCAATATGTACGTACATACATATATATGTATGTACACATATATTTGTATGTACATATTGCAGTAATCTATACTTATAATGAATCTCTAGCGAGGTAATTTTCACGGTACATCCAAATCACTCAAACTGTGGGTACAATGCGTCTACTTTAGAAATTGTTCGTGTTACTTATTTTGCTAAGGGTACATGATATTGTGTACCTTACGTACGGGCACTTACTAGAAGATAATCAACATAGGAATGATGACGCTTTGTTTAAAGCATGTGTAACTGAAAATCCTTATCAGCTTCATCATTTGAATTCAGTTTTGCTGGTGTATGGTGCTGTTTCAAATTCAGTGCAGTGGTGGCCATACAGAGTAAAGATACTGTGGGAGAAAAAAGGAAATAAAGAGGACCGAAGAGGTAACTATGCCTTCGGACCACTGATTTTCAGACAAAACTTACATTTTACGTCGTTATGTACATGTTAAATGCACATCTCCAGCCAAACCATCCCGCTTATTCTAAAAGATCTACTTCCGTAAAATGTTTGCTGGCTATACAATATACAGAACGATTTACTGAAGTTATATCCAGATGAACCGAAAATAAATAAGGAAAATGAAAATATGTTAATTCATATAGGTTAATTAAATTAACACTTATGAACGTCAAAATTTACAAAATGTCAGCAAATTAACCTACAACCAGTTCGCTGACAAACTGAAGAACAATTTTAAAAGAATTTTAAGAAGAAGAATTGAAGAACTGGCAAGAAACTCAGGCCACTCTTTTTAATCGCCAGGTTATTAAAATGTTTGTAAGTTACAGTTTCAAGTAGCATGCAAAGTGACACAGGCAATACACTTAACTCTATAGGTAATTAAATACTTACAGCTTTCTATGTTGCAAAGAAAAAATAAAAAGTGAAATGTGTGCTTTACAGGCTGCCTCAATTTGCATATTGCTACAAAAGGTAAAGGCAACATGTGAACTGTAATAAATGTTTCTATGTAAGTATTATATAAACTGTTAATATTCGATATAAGTATAAAGTAAGATGAACTTAATTTACCACAAGAGTTCACAATGTACATTGTGAGCACCTCTATTTCACAAATCACAATGTATAATTTTAATAATACTAAGTATACAATTTTAACAAAACAATACAAAATGTGTACTTAACTGTACAATTATGGCTCGGGCATTATGTCATATATAATTAATACAAAAAAAAATCATTTTATGTCAAAATGTATCAATAAGCGAGATTACAGGATGGAAATAAATTATGAATCTTTTAGTATAATATTCTGTATACATCTTTGCTCGAGACAGAACAGCGTTTTGTTTCGATTAGATTCGTGTTCGTAGAGTAGATAATCCTTCTACTGATTTGGCTGCGCGATAGAAGCCTTATTATAAAGGATGAATTTACTATGGCAAACTGTAAAGCGCTAAAAGCAGTGGACCAGATATCAGACAACACCAACTCATGAGTGGCTATCACAGTCCTACTATTTTGTGTTCATTTTCGGCAGACTGTGCCTGTTATTCCTACCTCGTGGACTAAGGCTGATGAAATTAAATAGTGTTTAGGAGGTCCACAGTCTGTAGCACTTCAAAATTGTTTTGCATTTAATAGGCTCCAAGCCTATAAACTCCGCAAGATTTGCCATTTAATACAATATACAAGTACAATGTATAGTAGACAATGCACAAGTGTAGTCTGATTTGTTACTCGAGTTTGGTAGCGGTACGTATCTACAGAACCAAGAAAAAGTTGTCTTGCACAAAACCTTACTTTACATACATCAATATAACCGTGCCGTACAATTGCCTATCGAAGTGACTTCACTCTGCCTTATGATACAGTCAGTGGGATCCAAAAGACTAAGTGGTAGCCACCATTCCAAAGGTTATTGTTTCAAACTGCTGGCTAGGTGGTCTTTATGAGATGCTTTTTTATTATTGATGCAGGACCTCATATCATCAGTCCATGAAGACGCAGTGGAGTTAGAAAGTTATGAAAACTCTTAGCTTTTGTAAGAGCTAATTTTGAACACTTAACAATCAGACGGGCATAAATAAAGATTGAATTTTTCAGTATTGTTTTAAAAAGTCATGTACTAGTACTATTGATACAGTTATTTTATTCATACTGGTCTACCAACGTGACTCTGCCTGGATAATTTAAAGAAAAGACATTTTGCTGGGGTAATGTTTCAAACGTTACCCCAGCAAAATCTGTTTTTTTCCGAATAACTTTAAAACTATAATGCAAACAAATTTTGCTATAGGCAAACAAATTACTCCTTACGACGCACTAATTATCTGTTATACTCTCACCTCTTATAAGCACATTTTTATCAACATTTTGCTGGGGTAACGCACTCCTCTGCTATTTTAATAGAAATTGTCTCAAACTGCTAGCATAGCGGCTTCATGATACTAGCGACACTATTGCAAATAGTAAAAATATAAATGAAGATGAGGTACGCATACGTTTAATACGTGCACACACACAAACTTTCGCATTTATAATATTAATAGGATGTTAATACATTTTTTAAGTCAAAATGTTTTAGTTTGTTCATGTACAAAAAACCTATATATATATATATATATTATAGGAATTTATCACAATGGTGTATTGTCATTGGGACTTAATTTTTAAGCGACTTCAAAAAATATTAATATTATATATATTATTAAATATTTTTTTGTATTCAATAATTCATAAAAATCGTTTTAAACGGCTTTTTTGATCAGGTAATACATTTCACAGCAGCTGGGTTTTGAGTTTATTGCTTTAACCCACAGTAGTTATTTTTATTTCTACTACATATTTAACAAACGTCATGATTCTAAACACTTATCTTTGCTTTCGCTACTATATAAATAATAGTAACTTGCCCCGAGTTCATACCTCCTTTATTAAAAAATTCGCCATATATCTCGGTCCTTCAATTTATAACAAGATAAACGCTATACTACCTATATATGGATCATCTCACTATCATTGCAAAAAGACGGTCACCAATTTCCTTCGTGAATTAAGGTATGAAGATACAGAAACATTTATATCTAAATGACTAAACTCGCAGACATAAAGGCAGACACACACGCGCACACTCGCACACTCACACATACACTCACTCTCACACACTCACTCACACGCCTACACACTAACACACACACACACACAAATATAAATACAAACATATTTACACACACACGCTCGCACGCCCACCCACATGCACACATATACAAAATCGTACCTCAGTTTCATTTCATTATCTATTTCAGTTAATTTTGTTATGATTAATTTTCTTTTTTATATCTATAATGTTATTATTTATTCTTATTATTGTTAGCATAATAAAACGCGCAATAATTTTATAGCATACCAACAGGGGATCGGCACTGTAACTCCTAAACACAGGCTACCCAGTAGCCTCTCTAGGAAAACAGCAATCAATCCACGTTTATTGTAGACTACGCGCATTGATGTTATTAACTATTGTAAACTGTATACAAAATGTAACCTACAATCTCTTATATGAATAAATATATTATTATTATTATTATTATTAATATATAAATAATATATACTAAAAAATATACATACTTACTAAACGAAATAATAAAAGATACTAAAAAAATAATTCATTATTGGCGCGTCTATCGTTTAGGCCCAATTTCCCCCCTTCCTCTTCCCTCACCTCCCTCATTCCCTTCCCCTAACCCCATTCCCAGCCGCCATAGTGGAGGCCACCATACCAGCAGTTTAAGACGATGGCTTCTGGTACAGTGGCCGCCACTTCTGGATTCCACTGACTGCTTACCATCAGGCAGGGTGGAGTCACTTTGGTAGGCTATAATATAAAAAAAAAAAAAAAAGAAAATCAGATTTTAGCTCTGCGGTTTCGGACAAGTAAGGTCATTGTCTTATAGTTGTGCTACTGCTACTTGCCGCTAGAGGGCGAACTCGCACGCAATGTTTTTTTCGGGTGAGGCGCGGGGTGGTGAGGAAGCGAAACGCTTAAGGTCATATGTGACGGAACGCCCTTAACACCGGTTATAATATTACGATTATCGCTTTTATGTTGCATATTTATATAGTGTATAAATGCTTGCATGCTTTTAATGATTTAGAGTTAATAAGCGTTTACTTTATGATTATGAGTTATGACATACCTATCGCTTGCGATTTTTTCTGTGAATAATCCATACTAAGAACATAAATGCGAAAGTAACTTTGTCTGTCTGTCTGACTTAAGAAAAAGGTTCGGCGGATGAAATTTTTGAACTACGAAGTAGTGAAGAACACCGCAGCGTAATTTTAGACAAAGACAAATAATTTTTTATGGAAGTGTATACAAATTAATTAATCGTTCTGATGGATGTAATAGTGGTGTAGGTGAATATTCTACAAAAAAAAAAATATTTGAGTTAATATTTTATCTCCCTTTAAAGTACCGGTACCCTCGTATAATCTTATGCCACAAGCGATGTTTTTGTTCGTTTCTATTTTTCTAGAGCATGTAGCTCAAAAACTATTATGTATTAGAACATGTGCACAAAATGAAAGATGTAGAGATTTTTATAAGCGGTAGAAGAACATTTTACTTTAGAACCGAAAAATGGGTACTTTAAACTTCCCCCCTCCAGCTCACCTCCTAAGAGAGAAGACTTTGTATGTTCACTCCCTGATCACCCTGAACACGTTTCTAAAGAAATTGCTAAGTTACTCGCTCACGCACTCTACACCCCCTTTTTAGTCATTCGTTGCCTGGACTAGGTATATGAATATTAATAGAATCTGATGTTTGTGATATCATAAAATAATTTTGCTTAGATATATTAAAAGTAGGGAGTAAACATATTAGCACAGCAATATCGGCAAGATTTCTCGCTCAAGTTGTGAATTAGACCGACTATTTACAAGCTTCGTCAAGCTCAGCCATAAAGCAACACTTTAAGATAATTTTGTGTTTTTGCTGGTGAATTAGGAGCTTTTACTACATTGGCTCTTGACAATGTAGTAATGTAGTCACTGACGCTTTTGAAGTTCATAACCATTAACCTTATACCATTAGATGAGTCATAAGCTGGTCTGTCAACATGGATGACAATAAAAAATAAAGAAAACTAACGAAGCGCAACAGACTCTCGTAAATTTCGTCAACTCAAATAAGTTTAGGGAATTTTCTATAGCTTATATAAATTAAATCGTCAAGATTACGCTGAACTAATGGCTGTAGGTTAATTAGCTGACTTCATGTAATTTGTGATCAAAATGAAGACTTTGACTTTGACTTTGCACATTGTCTTAACTTTCAAGCGTTCTGTGTAGGTAATAATTAATCTCTCTGTTCTATGTAGGCATTTAATTGACGTTTGCTGCGGTCTCTTTTAAATCCAATGAACTAAATTGGTAAAAATCAGTGCTGTTTAATTCAAAACTTGAGTTCAATTGGTATCGCTTCTCGGCCTTTTGGCTAAGATCAATGTGTAGTATTATTATTTTCACCATTGCGTAACCAGTATTCGGCAGCTTTATTTACCTGGGGCCCTAGACAAGTGTCAAAGATTTCTATTCTATTCATAGAATAGATCAAAAATCTATAGGATTGAGATAAGCTTTGACGTTAGCTTATGTCAATCCCATACATTTTTTAATCTATTCTATGTGTAGAATAGAAATCTTTGACACTTGTCTAGGGCCTCTGATTATGTATATTCCGTAAAGTTTTGTTCTTTAGGTCAAGGTCTTGACCAGCTGTTCCTTCCTATGTATTTCATATTTATTATTAATTCTTATCGAAGAAAGTCAGAATTTGTCAATCAATACAAGAGACCTGGCAGCTGTCTACCTTTGAGATTTAGTATTAGATAGGCACACGTCGCCCTACCAGGTGTCAGATTTATCTAATAAGTTGCAGCTAGATAGATATCTTTGTGAGTTGATTGTCCTCTAGGTACTTTGTTTGGCACACGTTACTGAATTTTTTAGATTGATATAGTAACGTGTACAACTTTGTATGATTGATCTTTTCAATTTTGTTTAGCTGAATTTATATTGATAGTATGTGCAGACTGCGCTTTAGGTACTACATTGCTAGTTGTCATCGATTTGGTTCGGAAAATAGTTTGAAAATTGACTATAATATGTAACGTCACTACACTTGCTGCCAAACGTGTCATGCTATTTTTCGATCATTTCTGACTTGCTCGTGCTACCTTTTTCAGTTGTTACAGCAATGGTTTTCTTTTTGAATGTTTTCTTGTATTTGTAAAACTCTGTGAGTATGTCAAAATGCCTAGTTGTTTTCGTAATTACCTTTTATGCAATTCAATGCAAACAGTAAAGTATTTTTTTAAAAGTTTATTACTAACTTTTGACTGACGTTTAACTTTATCTCATGGTTTGACTTGCTTTTTATGTAAACTTTACCTACTTATATAAATTGTTATATTTTTTCACAAAGGAGTGAGAGAAATAACTTTAAAAATTGATTAGAAAATGTGTTAGTATGATAATTATTGTTTACCTGTTTATGATCTGTAGTTATATTGTGTTTTTGGTAGTAAAAGTACGACAAATGCCAACATGTGGCAGAACAGAAGTTGATTTATTTAAAACTTGAATCAATAACTAGGGACAATGTGCCATATTGATCATTGTTCATGAAGAGTAGGTGTATCTTATCTTGAAATATGTATACTCTATCTTGCCACAAGGTAAGTATTGATGTTATAATTTGTAGGTCTAGTTCCTATCATCGGCATCTCAGCCTATAATAAAGATGGCGGTTACCCAGTATGAACAAAAAAATTATGACCATAATTAGGTTTAATTTGATTTTAGCTCTTGAACATAGCTCATTTTGTACATCATTCTTTGAATAGTTATTACTCCTACGTTTTACTGTACCTATCAATAGAAAATGGATTCTTGTAGGTACATATCTAAATTTTGCTACCTACTTATTTTTCAAAGGACCGAATCACCTGGACGATATACGTCTCCCTTTGTTATCAACATTCTCTTGCTATCTACTCGCTTCTTTTATCATCATTATAATATATATTTCAGTCAAAAGACGTAGGTCGAAACTACTGCTAGACCAAGGCCTTCCCCAAGTTTTTCCACTTTGGCAGTCGTGCCTCATTTATCGGTTGCCCACCACCCTCAGGTCATTAGTCCACCTTTTGTGAGGTTTGCCCACGCTGCGGTTTCCGGCTTGCGGTCGTCGCTTCTGATTTTTTCTGCCCCAAGGCAATTGACATTTATTTTTATTTATAATTTGATAAATCACCGTAGATTTTTATCTTTGCAGATAATTAGTTTCGACCAACTTGTGTCTGTCTGATTGGATTATTATTATCACATGTAATTAATTGAATAGCAACACATAGTTCTGATAACAATTTATCTGTTTTTACTTGTCAAATCTTATCAGAATTAAAAGCATGACGAAGCAACTCGATCTATTTATATTTGGGTCTTTTAGATTGGATCACGTGCTCACGTGTAACTATTATACTATATTAGACAACGATTACAAAAGTACCTATTGTAGTCGTTGTCTAAAGCGTTTCTATTTGAAATACAACGTGATAAAGTATGCTAATTGATCGCCCTAAAGCAGCAATAAAAAAAAATTATGGATTTTTATTGCTAACTAGCTTTCCGCGGCGCGGTTGGTTGTGGTTTTCACTTGCGTCTTTGCTTACTGCTCTGTTCCCGCCGTGCCAGTAGCGTGATGTTACATAGCCTATAACCTTCCTCGAGAACTAGGCTAAGAAAGGCAAAAAAAAATTTTTTATCCAAGGTAGTTCCAGAGGTTAGCGCGTACAAACAAAAAAACTCTTCCGCTTTTTATAATAGTATAGATGACAGCAGCTTGCAATGACTTTAAAAACGCCGGGATTCTAGTTAAGGAGGCGCCAGCGTAGATACAGCCAGCCATCCTACGTCTGGCGATGCTGCCGGTCCCACCTTATAACCAGAGATTATAGAAATATAACTTAAAAGGACAACTTTACTACGATTCCAAACGCAAATCTTGACGATCCTTCTCAATGACTGGCTTGAACAATTTTTTTTATTATGAAACCACGTAAAATTTTTTTATTTTTATTTTGTAGCCTACCAAAGTGACTCCACCCCGCCTGATGGTAAGCAGTCCGTGGAATCCAGAAGTGGCGGCCACTATACCAAAAGCCATCGTCTTAAACTGCTGGTATGGTGGCCTCCACTATGGCGGCTGGGAATGGGGTTAGGAGAAGGGAATGAGGGAGGTGAGGAATAAGAAAAGGGGGGAAATTGGATCTACGGCGCTCTCACTCACCGAACGAAACCCAGTAGTACGGATACTACTACTCTTAAGTCAATCTTCTATGAAAGGGTAGTACTTTCCCGACGATCCGGCCCATTCATGCTGAAATCTGCGTGGATCTAACGGGTGGCGCAAAAGTAAAGACCCTATTTGGTTCAGCTATAACATTTTTTCTAAATTAGAAAACTAGATTTAGATTTTTTTAAATGTATATTTGTGCCATTAAATTTCGTACCATTAGGATTTAAAGATGATGTCTTTTAAATGGTGACCTCCAGAGTTGATACACATTTGAGCCCTATTTATGACATTTTGCATAACTTGCCGTAACACTTCCTGCGTTTCCATTTCCATCTCTCAGGGCATGTCAATAAGCAGAATACTCGGTTCTGGGGCACTGATAATCCGCGCATTATTCAAGAAACACCTCTACACCCACTAAAAGTTACTGTATGGTGTGGCATCTGTGTTGACAGAGTGATCGGACCCTATTTTTTCGAAGACTATCACGGTTCATGAGATACAGCCCTGGACAGACGGACGGACAGCGGAGTCTTAGTAATAGGACGGATGGGTACGGAACCCTAAAAATGCAATGTTTAATACCTATCTATAGATGAAAAATAAAAAATGAGCTGAGTATAATACATACTCGTAGTTGTGGTAATTATTTTACCTACTTCTTTTATTACTAACAAAATTGTAGTATTGGTCGGAATAATGATCTTTAAATTTGTTAAATATAATTTTTCTTTGTTTTAGATGTTACACAAATGCTTTAGGTCCGCACCGGGCACTGACGGCCTTACTAGCGAAGGCGTCGGCCCTCGAACCATCCTTGACGGTGTGTCGTGATTATCACGAAGTTACTGGCAACATAATCTGCCCCAATGTTGTAAGAGGCATTGACTACTTGAGAGATCCACGTCTCAATAAGGTAAGTTTGCAAAACTTATGTTAATAAGCTGTAATACGAAGAAACCGAGCCGCGTATGAATTTTTTGGGCTTAATGCATTTTAGACTTGGTTTCGGTGTTTAAAACATTTAAAAGTCATTCCATGTAGGATTAGACGTTTTACATAACAATACGACAAAAGTTTAACAATAAGAATGTCCCATACGAGTATGAGTATTTTCAATGATTGCTGTTATTGTACATTTAGTAGTAATGATCCGTGTAAACGATGTCTTTAATAATTCTAATAGCTCGGGATCTATCTACTTTCTTTACACGACGTCGTTCGGCCCTGTGCCTTTCTCATCTTTGATGTTCTGTCAATCTTGCATTCAGGTATTCATGTCGGCCGATATGTTTTTAATAAAGATTTTTGTAATATATGAATGTTCATATGATTCTTATGTCATGCCAGAAAATCTATTACCATTCTTATTAATCGTGTATGTTTCAAATCGACTAGGTGGAAAAACCATCTCTATTAAAAAGTTATTTAGTTTCCGCAAACGATTGAATGATGCAGGAGGATATTTGTTTCAGCGTAACCTGGCACTGTGGCGTAATCAATATAACTATGACCTAATAATAATATTGTTTTAGGGTCTCGCCTTTACGCTGGAAGAACGCCAAGCTCTCGGCATTCACGGTCTTTTAGCCGCCAAGTTCAAAAGCCAAGAGGAACAACTGGATATTTGCAGAATATCCATTGACAGATATGAAGACAACCTGAATAAATATCTCTACCTCGTTGAGTTACAGGTGACTAAACGTGATAAAGGTACCGTTGATTCTGTGAATCTATTTATTGGTGGGTTTTGATAGAGGGTTTGTGGAAATTGGTGGGTAACCCGGGAATGGATCGGCGGGTTTATTGGGGAAACGGGTATAAGAATATGTGAAAATAATTTTATTGAATGGGAGACTAACGAAAGGTATTTAAAGTACTTATAATAAGTATATATGTCGATCTGAAATGAAGTCTTGCATGCTGCTCATGTTGCAATATGGGACATTTGCTGGAATTATAAACGATTGGCTCATGTAAGTTATGTGTGCAATTGGCGTAATACGATCGTATTAAGCATGTTTATACCTATACAAATGGGTTTTGCGGCTCACGAACTGTTTGCCGGGTAATCTATACCCATTACTTACAGTTATGTATTGCCTTAATAAGCGTCATTACGAGTAGCGTTTCAAGTTATTACTATTTAAAATCTCTTCTGCAGTTATATTTATTATATTTCCGTTGAAAACTCGTCAATTTAAATTATTTTACTGTGAACTATTCGATAACGACTAACTACTAAACTGACTAATACAAAAACGATCTCAAAACAAACATTGACAGATCTAAAAGGTGATTAAATCAAAGTAAAAAATGTTCTTAGCAATTAAAATTTAAGACCTCAATTTATTTACCTGCCTTTATTATTTACCTGCCTTTTAGGAACAGACTGTAAATCGTGCTTTTGACTCTAAAAATAGTCTGGTATACTAAGTAATAGTAAGATTTCACCCTTTTTTCTAATTTAAATTTCAGGTTGCTGAATCAATCGCGTTAGAAGCCGCGTTAAAGCGACGATTATTTACAGTGATATTGAATTATTGCAGGACAGAAATGAGAAGTTGTTCTTCAGGCTGTTAGCGGAGAACATTGAAAAATATTTGCCGATTGTTTATACGCCTACTGTCGGCTTGGCATGCCAGAGGTTTGGCCTCATCTACAGAAGACCTAGAGGTCTCTTTATCACCATCAATGATAAAGGACATATATTTAATATTCTGAAAAACTGGTAAGTGTTTTAGAATTAGATATAATATTTGATGTGTGAATGACTTGAGTCAGAAAACGACGCGCGTGTCCAAGGAATCGATTCTACGTTGTTTTCTATTCGAAAAACTTTGATAGGTGTTGTAAATTTTAATATTGCCGACGGTTACAGACGAGCAAACAGCCCACGTGATGGTAAGTGTAACTGTCGCTCATGGACGACTCAGAGTCTGGCATTGCTCCCGGATTGCCAGGGACTGCGAAGCCGCTGCCTACCGTAAAGGGAGTGGGGTAGGTGGAAAGGTGGAAAATTAGGCCTCCAGCGCTCATACCCACCGAACGCAATAGAACAGATACCACTACTCTTACGTCGATCTTCTATGAGAGGGTAGTACTTCTCCAGTCGATCCCGCCCATTCATGCTGAAACCAGCGTGGATCTGCTACCAAACATACCGTACCGTTGTCGCCTTATAATGCTAAATAAAATGTCACCATTTTTAAACTTCGTAATTTTGTGTAGTAACACCGTCTAGGAAAAATATTAGAAGCTGTTTGTAAGATAATACGGAATGTAATACATAATTATCTTGGAACTGAACCCATATCGCCGATACGTAGCGTCCGATATGTTAGAATTGTTCTACCAGAATAGTTCTATCAAGAACTTGGGGAAAGAGAATGGAGGATTTCAATTCCATTTGTCGGCCTGATGCACTAAATTCCTAAATACTTATAAAACGTTTTGGCTTAGTTACGCGTCAATTACATAGGCGTGGCAGTTTCAGTGATGAAATATTTTAGTGTAGCATATAACTGATGTCAGCCAGATGATGAGTTGATGACAGACACCGTCCGCCGGTTATTAATATAAATATTTTTAGTACCTATTTTTAGTTTCTTGAATGTTGTTATGTCCTGGGTGACCAAGTGGAATACTAAGTGTCCATAGACTCCTGCGGGTATTTAAGTGTAAGAGTGTTTCTACGTCGACCTTCCAGGTGCTACAGGTAGAGGGTTCAAGTGGAACGCAGCCTACTAAAATAGTGCGTAATTACTAATTACTCTAAAATAGATTTATAATAATAATAAATCATTTATTTTAGGCATCTAGGGCCCGTAACATGCAATACATATATAACAAAAAATACAAATTATTAAATATTTTAAATAAACTAAATCTAATTAACATGAATTATTCCGGCGTCATATTTCGCTGCGTGGTGTTGTGTAGCCTTCCACGAAAACGTTAACGTAGTCCGATGACTCTTAGTAAATTTAGTAGCGCATCACTTGTGCAAGATTAGTTGTAAAAAAATTCTATTACCTAAATTAATATGTTTACCGATTTTTCTTTTCATCTTGATGTTCAATTGAGTTCGAGCATTCAATAGTCTAGTATCGTAAACACGCGTTAAAATGAATGAACTTACGATACGCAATTGAAGTATCTATATTAACGTTTTGTATAGCGTCTAGTCGTTATAGAGCAGCTACTTTTATACGCTGATAATATGGCTATAATTTTATATATAGCACGCCTTAGTCAGAAGGAGGTGCCCTATATTTGAATTTAAATTAGACTTTTGAATCACTCTCAGATTATTTTAATATTAGAAATTTTCAGAATGCTTTTTGGGTCAATTTTTATGTTTGTGTGTAAATATTTGTTTTTCTTTGTACCTAAGTATTCACTTTACCCTACACTTATATTATAAGTACACTTGAATTATATATAGTGTTTCAACGCAATTTGAAGTTCCTGCTAAAAATAACTTAGGTACTTAGTACTACTTACAAATATTGTATGCAGTAGTAGATAGATGTAGTCTAATTGTCTAATTTAACTAATTTAACTAATTTATTCTCTACGCGGACTAACATCAAGTGTCTAAATGTTAAAATTTTCAAACCTAAATCTGTTTCTTTTGTTGCTTGAGTTTTATTTTGCTTTAGTTTCGTCTCGTCAATGCTGTTTCGTAGTTTTCGGTCATGTGCATTTTAGGATTTAATTTAAATCGTTACGAAATTCTTTGTCGTGTTTAGTCGTGAGATTTTAAAATGTCAATACCCACCGCCTTCATGTTCCGGAGGATATCTCCCATTCATTTACCGTTTATTTCTATTACATTTTCTAACGCGAAGGCGTCATAATTAAAATTTTAAGTAAAATTGTTGTGCGCTACCTGACTCACATCACTAGGTGGACGCCGGTCGGGCCGTTATTTTCCATATACTCATATCATAAGCGTATTTTTCTATATTCTTTACTGTTTAGGCAGTCGTATGTTTTCTATTGATCAAAATCGAATCTGGTAGGCCTAAACTAGCAATTTGTTTGGTTCAGAGGCCTTGACTCCAATATATTTAGCAAAACTCGAGAGTGATGGTTATAAAATGCTATTTACCGAACTAAACTAAACTATCTACGTAGCGGAAGAGTTTGTTTGTTTGAACGAGTAAATCTCTGGATCTACCAGCCGGATTAGTAAAATTCTTTTGCGTATGATAACATGACGCTACTGGCGACGAGAGTAGGGCAGTAAGCAAAGCCGTGGCTGAAACCCCGCCGCGGAAAGCTTGTAAAATTTTATGAATAAAAGTATTTGTTTATTTTAGGCCGGAGCCCGATGTCCGTGCAGTAGTTTTCACCGACGGCGAGAGAATCTTGGGTCTTGGTGATCTCGGTGCCTATGGCATGGGCATTCCTGTAGGAAAGCTTTCTTTGTACACCGCATTGGCAGGAATCAAGCCACACCAGTGTTTACCCATCACTTTGGACGTCGGTACTGACAATCAGGTAATAATAAAGTATATGTCAAGGTCAATGTTACCAGTTATATAAACTTGTTTGTTGCGTAACATTTTATTATATAATAATAAAAACAGACGATTTTGGCATAATTTTATGCAAATTGTTTAGAACTGTATAAATTACGTAAGTATCTGATTTTGATATAATCATTCCTATATCCGTTATTATTAGTTGTCTATAAAAGTGTAAGTGTCCGTTTAAAACTGCTTCTGAAACTCACTTTTTATTACAACACTGAAAGTTTGTGTATTTTAATGACCTAATTTCAGCGAAACTGTGTCAAAGCCGCGAAAATTTCTTGAATTCGCCTGATTTTATTTTCCTATGCCTTGTTGCTAAAGCGAAACTGCGTGTCATAAGTAAAAAAAGTGTCTAAATTTTACCTTAACTAATACCTAGGATGCATAAAACGCATTGTATAAATAGACTATCTTTTTAATAATAACAAAATTTAGTTATTTACAACCCAAGCAATTCACAAATAACAATACCTATTTAACTTGTTGTGAAATAGACATTTAACCTTATGACTGTGACTGCCGAAGTTTTAATAATAACATTTTATTAATCTTCAATCTTCATCCTTTTAAATGCTTATATTTATCGCTAATCAGTATAAATTGGTATCGCATTTATTTTTTGAGATAATCTATTGAAAGGTACTTACTGAGATTATAGCTGATAAAATGATTGGGAAAAGTGAACGTATCGATCCTAAAATAATACATCAGATATAAAACTTATTGCGAAATCAGGCTGCAAATAGGTGTTTTATTTTGCAGGAGATGATCAGCTACTGTTAAAATTATATTCTGATTCCGTGCATAGAATACCCGAGTAACCCTCTTTTCTTGTTTTACTATCATATTAACCTCATTGCCAATTAGATCATGCGTCAAACATCCGATCTAAAAGTCATTAACATTGATGAACTTGACCGAACATTTTCTAGGTCAGGTCAATTTACATTAAAACACTACGAGGCGAATTGACGAACAGCGAACAAAATGGATTTCATCCAACTAAATGTCGGTTTGTATTGTCGGACTAAATATTAGGTCTCTACATGAGCAATAATTATGAATGACTATGAGAGAACGGTTCTAACAATAATCAAATATTTTGTTACACCTGTCCATAAAGTAACGCCCATTACAGCTTATTAGCATAGGTATTATTTATTATGTCTAGTTATATTTTTTGGTACTATTATGATTAAGTAATTGAAAATAATCGCTTAATTATTAACGCATTTTACACTCGTAGATTATCCCCCAGTTTGTAAAAAGCTGATCAACGAAAAATTAACTAATCGTCTGTTAAATCTCATGTGAAGTACCAATTGGGTTGCTAAAAGCATAAATAATTAGTTTAATTTTATCTTATTAGTTACTAATTAGATTTTAATAAAATATGGTTTTTAATAAGATAAAATTAAACTAATTATTCATGCTTTTAGCAACCCAATTGGTACTACACATGGGATTTAACAGGCGATTAGTTAATTTTTCGTTGATCATCCTTTCAAAAACTGGGGGTATGTGAAACATTTTAGTACATTAAATTATTCGCAATCATTATATAGAATTTACTAATTTTAAACATCGTTCGAGAATTAGGGCGCAGACTCAATAATGTGTGTGGTGACTCCCGCTCTGGGTCGTTCCTGGTGCAAAGGTTGGCCATTGCCATTCAGCGCGGGAACGCGGCATGTGTTATGGGCACCTTTGCACCGGGAGCGGCCAGGGGCGGGTTATTTGATTAAAATTAGTTTTTATTATTGACATATTTAATTGAATAAAAATTTTAAACATATTATTATTTATGTTAATGAGGATTGTTTTCCAGGATCTTCTGGAAGACCCGTTGTATATTGGTCTACGACAGAAACGCGTGCGAGGACAGGAATACGATGAATTTATCGACGAGTTTATGGAGGCCTGCGTTCAGAGATATGGACAGAATACACTTCTCCAGGTAAGTTAGTGTTTATAGATACCGCATTACATTTATTTTCTTCTGAGTCGAGCTCGCGAAAACAAGGGGCAGGGAGCGGAGTCTGCGTAACGTAAAAGCTCCGCTGTGACTGGCTAATTCAAGGTCAATTCATAAATTGAAATGCACCAATCGTAGTGTCCGTAATGATGTTTTCATGCCAGCGAATACCGATTGAGTTGTGTGTGCCTGGTAGTCCTGTATGAGGAATCGATTAGGGAGATACCTGTGCTTTTGGCTAACCTAACACAATCCGCTGCGTGTATAAGCGTTCTCTTTAAATGGCTTAATTGCTTTAGCAGAATATACTTTTAATTGATAAAGAAATTAACGATGATTATCTTTAGTATAAAAAAATTGTATATTAAAAATTAACGCAAAAAAGTTTCGTTTTGCCCTGTTAGGTTTGATTGTTGTTGAACGAAGCGTGATATTATTCTTTTATGATATGTTAATTTTCACCGGCTATTAAATTATCGTTATTTCTAAGTTTCGTTGTTTATGTTGTCTTTTGTTTCACCGCGAAGTCATGCTTGTCAACGTAATGAAACCACAAACTCGCGCTTTTCATCGTAATGAATTGGAGATATTAAGTTTCCCTCATGTATTATATTCGCGTTCAGTAATTGATTTGTGAGTATAATTAAGTAGTAGAATTGATGTATGGGTGTGTGCTTTAAAAATACACTTAATAGATTAATTCAATATTTATTGATTAGGTAATTTGCTAATTCACGCACGACTGTATTGGTTTATTAGTTTTTTTAAATAGTGAGGAAGAGTAAAGAGAAGCCTCAAGCATATTAATTAAAAAAAAAGTTAAATAAAAGAAAATATTGAAACGAAAAAATATAGAAACGAAAGTCTTAAAGTTTACCATTCATTACAATATGGCCAGACTAGTCACAGAACCTGTCTATTCTCAATTACTGGTAAAATAATTTTACCGCATTTATACATAATATTGTTATTTATTGTATGCTGTATAATTACGTAATGCAGATATTGTTAAACACTGAAGTGTAATGCTTATCTAATTTTGGAGTGATATAATCTTATCAGTTATTTACATGAGTATCGGAGCAAACGAAGTGATTAAGAACTCAAGGGTAAATAGAAATGAAATAAATGTGTGTGAATGCCAATATTTCTCAACACTTTTGTATTATACAAAATTACTAATAGCAGAGTATTATGACTAAAATACTTTACACTTAACTACCTATATAATTGTCACTGTAGTAATTTGTTGCAATTACCGGTCGTTGTGAAATTTACAAAATTTACCATTGTATGATAAATTGTTTTGTGAGATGCGGCTCATAGTGGACTATCTGTATCACGGCAGACTGTGCCTACGGCTTGAAAGTGTAGTGATTTCCTCATAAAGACTACGTTACCAACAAGACCGTAATATTTAAAGTTTAACGCCAGAAACAAAGCATCTAATAGGCGTGGAGACATTGTCAATAAAAATATACTCCAAAGCATAATTAATCAAAAAAAAATTATTCAATAATTTGGAATATCATTTTAATTCGCTCGATTTCTATACTCCTAGTTTTATATCACACTTGTATTGTCTAATTGACGTGTGTTTAGTCGTGGTTTTCAAACCAATCGATTTATGATTAAAATGATTAACTATTATGTAGTGCTACGCCTTGATCAAGTTGTTAACGAGTTTGTCTCTTATCCGGCTGGAGCCATAAAAAACATGATTGATTTTCGACAATGACTGATAAATTATAGTATGTTGCTATGAAGTTTGCGAATGATTACACTGTCGATAACGTAATCTTTATCAGTCAATTGGGTTATACGCTTTATATGTTTATGATTATGATATGCTTTATTGTGGACGAACAGCTGGTGTTTTTATTTAGTTGGTAAGGTAAATAAATGCTTTTATATTGATCGGGGAATTACTTTTTATGAAATATCTACTTACTACGTCACAAGTGAGACATTGCTTCACTTTACTTTTGGCACTTTAGATATACCTACACGGACATTTAAATATCTATCAATAATAGGGCCAATAGTGTTGTTTCTAAATCTCTATATTTGTTACTAAATGTTAACCAGTTTTGCTCGCTGCACATTATCTGTATCCCAAGAGGCACCAATTGAGTTTAGACCAAGCTCTACCAGTTTTGTGCACGGATATAAGTATATAATAATCATGTCATTTCAGCCGACATACATACATCCACTGACAGCCAGGATATACATAGATCTTTCTCAACTCAAGTATCTCTACTTCGATGCGCCGCCCTCATCCATCCATTTCTTAAATCATCTGACGATTCAGTAATAAATAAGTTAACTAAATTATGAGGTACAAAATTTATATTGTAAATAACTCGATAGAAACCTGTTCTAATAAGTACATAATCACATGCGACTACAGTAGGCAGTGTATTTAATGTCTTGATAAACTGCGTGCTATGAAAAACCGTTGTTACTAGTTGGTGTGCCAAACTGCTGTTTTTGTTTTGTAACTTCATTATGTTTTGAAAACTGGTGGTGGGCGGAATATTCCCGGTTCATTCACAGTAAGTTTTAGTCTTAGGTCACAAATAATAATAGTCATTTGTTTCACGTCTACTCTATTGTTTAAATTCATCATTTTCAGAGCAAAGTCAAGCAACTAAATCCGATATGAACTTAAAAGAATCCAACTACCAACAAATAAAATTATTGGTTTATTAGTAACTTGCTCGTGTGATATAGAAATCAGCAGATACAGATCTATATTAAGTGAAAAGAAAGAACAAATTAAAGCAGTCATTTGTCTTTTATCATATAGTGACAATGTGCCATATTGAATTTTCGTCGCAACGTAGATTGTGATCTGTACAATTAGCACTTGAGATTTCGTTGGAAATCATTGACGCACTTCTAGTACGATTCTATGTTTGTAAGTTATCTTTTAGTAAATTAAAGGAAACCACTAATAAAATAGTAGTAGTATGACGCACTAGTTATATAAACATCATCATAATTAATCAAGTAGTGTGGTAAACCGAGTGGTGACGTAATAGTAGCCCTTACGTCATATCTGTATGTACTAGGTACGGCTTCATTTGAAACACTCGATGAGCCTATACATCAGCTAGGTACTCTGTTTTCTTATTTATATTAGAGATATTTTAAACATTTAATATTGCAGTAAAACAAAGGACCTAGTATTTCCACTGAAAATTTATAAATATGATGTCTCTACCTAACTTTACTAATACCGTGCCAATATGTAAGAAATACATACATCTGGTTCAAGGTTTTATAAAATTAGACCTAAATTTTATTATTTAAAACACCCGAATGTTTTAAGCGGGGCGCTGTAAAGAAAGAAAGAAAGAAAGAAAAGCATTTATTTGTGCAAAAAACACGACGCACATAGAAAATAAAACACAATTTAAAAAAAATAAAAGGAAATGCATAAAATATCTTATTTCTAAATAATATTATCAAAGAATGAAATTAAGCAGATCATTCTTAATTTTAGTTAAAACTAAACTGTGAAAAGGAATAAAGGATCTCATGAAATCATTGTAGTCAAATGTTGTCAAATGCCACCACTTCTGGACCCCACTGAATGCTAACTATCAGACTGAAGTCTGGCAAGCACTTTGGTAGGTTGGTATATAAAAGACTGTTTTTGAGTAAATAACTTATTACACAGTCGTTCATATTTATAGTAGGTAGTTACAAAAACGATGACATGAGTTTTCGTAGTTTGTGTTAAACAATTGAGTCATCATAATGATCAGGTACATACTTTTATAGTTGTTAATTATGACTCAGTAACACGTGTAGTGGTTATACCTACTACATGTACTTACTGATCTATACTGTTCTGCAACAATTAAGCACGAATCACTTTTGATCAAGTGTTACAATCAATTGCATCAATCGACAGTAGCCAAATTGTTGTTGTTTTCAACTAAGTCCACTGAAAGCCATGAAATAGAACTTTTTAAACTTACCTATGCTAGGACAGTCTAATGCAATCATGCCTATTAGCTCAAGTCACATACCTATAAAGTAAACGTGAAATGTGTTAAAGGCATGGCTATAAAGCACATTTACCTGTTTTGGATCTTCTTTGAGTTTGCAAGCGACTGGCACTTTGCCAATTTATTAAACTTACGGTAATATCGCATATTGGTGCTCCTTCACGCAGATATGGTTTCAAAACATGACTATTTGTGTGATAGTAAAGATACATTTATGTCTCGCTGCTAAACAAGGTCTGTCTCGCTTTTATCTGGAGCCTCTAAACCGGAACATAATGTAAAATAATTGTTGTGCTTAGCTTAGGCAGTTAGCTTATCAAAATAATAACTTGTAGGACATAAAGGTGTCCATAACAATGATTCATTTTACTGTAATTTATTTACTCTATTAGTAAAAAGTAACATTAAAATTCCAGAAAGGAGAATTAACATTGGCATGGCGATCTTGTATTTCACGTCAAACAGGTCTATTACTTACACAGTTCACAAATTAACATTCATTTGTATTTTCGTTTCACAATAAATATATTTTTTTACCCAGTAGCGGATTTAGTATTTGAGTTGGAGGGGAGGGGAGGTTAACTATTGGAATTTAGATGGGGAGAGAGGGGCTTGACGCCACCGAGGTAGGATTTTTGTTTCTACCTATTTATTTCGCGTTCTATTTCAGTAGGTAGGTAATTAGGTACCTATAGCACAAGTGATAGTATAGTTGTTATTTCACTTTACTGTATATTAATTTGCCTTGAATTGAATAGAATTGTCTCCGTGTTTATATTAATTAATTGATAACAAGTGCTACATTCAGACAATAGCTTGTTTTAAATTTTAGTAATAACTAACTCGGCCACCTAAATATTTAAATGAGGAATACGTGACAGGTTTTTATGTGGACGGGACAGGCAATTTTGTAAATACCGTTTTATACTAAATGTACCTAAGTATAAGAGCATAAATACGGTAAACCGTAAATACGGTAGTAGATCCACGTTGGTTTCAGCACGAATGGGCCGGATCGGCCGGGGAAGTACTATCCTCTTATAGAAGTACGATGTAAGAATAGTAGTATCCGAATAGTAATATTGCGTTTCGTTCGGTGAATGAGAGCGCCGGAGGCCCAATTTCCCACCTTTTCTTTTTTCTCACTTTCCTCAATTCCTTCAACTGCCCCACTCCCTTCAGGCACTCCAGGCAGCGGCTTCGTAGAGTCCCTGGCAATGCGGGAGTAATGCCATAGACTCTTAAGTCATCCATGAGCGACAGTTAAACCACTTGCCATCACGTGGGCTGTTTGTTCGTCTGCCACTGTCGGCAATAAAAAAAAATATGTCACGGAGACACGGACAGGAAGGGAACGTGACACTCACGGAGCCGAGCGAACAAGGCGACATGTGACAGTGACGTTTATGTCCCTTAAGAGGAGAGGAATGATCTCGTTACGTATGTATGCAGCGACCTTAAATTAAAATAAGAACTCATTATTCTTCGTTTCCTATGTTTACTTTCGAAAAGGTAAACTTCCATAAAGTAGACAAAATTGCCTTCTTCAGTGAAGCGTTACTTTATTTAACAGCGCGTGCAACGACCTTGAACGAAGACTTCGCGAGTCAGGTGATTGAGATATCGTGCTTTGTAATACAAATGTGAACAAGACAGATGTCTCTTTCATCATTCGGCTCCGAACTGTTCTGAGATGGTAGTGGACGAATCTCGTAGGTAAATACATAAGAGTAACCAACATCCATATACTATGGATGTAGCGCTTACGAAGCCACTAGATCACTACAGGAAGATGTTTTTCTTACAGTAATAAGCGAGCATATTCCAAATGCCTACGAATAAAGTGTACGAAATCAAATTGTTCTTATTTTGTCTTCAGTTTGAAGATTTCGCTCTAATCAATGCGGGTAGACTGCTGAAGAAATACCGGCATAAATACTGCACGTTCAACGATGACATTCAGGGCACGGCTAGTGTAGCCGTTGCTGGGTTGATGGCGGCCGTCAGAGTGACCAAGAGGAAACTTAGTGAAAACATATATCTGTTCTTAGGAGCTGGTTCTGTAAGTATATAGGATATAACAGTTACTTTATTATTGATATACAGTTATTTCAAATAAACATGTGTTAAATAATTACTCATTCAGTTCTATCATGTCTAGTTTTTAAGCCGTTCTACTGTAGTTTTAAAATATGTTTCCAATTTTCAACCGATGTATATTTTCGCCACACTGGTCGGTCATGAGCCGAATTTATACATCGGTTGCTCGTTACCCTTATTATTTCGTCGGTCAACCTTCTAAGAATATGAAAATGAAAATATGTTTATTCATATAGGTTAATTAAATTAACACTTGTGAACGTCAAAGTTTACAAAATGTCAGCAAATTAACCTACAACCAGTTCGCTGACGAAGTAGAGCCATGAGACGAACTGGCAAGAAACTCAGGCCACTCTTTTTAATCGCCAGGTTATTACAATTTTTGTAAGTTACAAAAATATGTATTGTCTATTCTAGGCCGCCAACGGTATCGCCAACCTAACTGTAGCTGCCATGGTAGCGGAGGGTCTCTCAGAGAAGCAGGCACAAGAAAGAGTGTACATGTTTGACATCGACGGATTATTGTCGACGAGGCGTGAGGGCGGCGTTCCTGAACATGCGAAGGTGTTTGGAAAGGACATTGAGCCTTATAAGGACTTTGAAGAATGCGTCGCGAAGATTAAGCCGAGTTGTCTTATTGGTAAGTTTTTAATAAATAAACAGAATTCAAAAACAAATCCTGATGCTAGGTATCAAACTGTACATGTTGCATTATGAAGGTCAGGACGCCAAGGACGACGACGTCGTTGCGAATCTTGTAAAAACCTTTACTTTTTCAATAATAATAATCCTTGTCTGCCGTGGTGCAGTGGTAGCGCAAGCAACTGCTGTGCACGAGGTTGTGGGTTCGATCCCCACACAGGACAAAACTTTGTGTGATACATAAATATTAGTTCCAAGTCTGGGTGTAATTTGTGTCCGTGATATTTATGTTTGTAAGTCCCCGCGACACAGGGCTTGTTTCCTAGAGCTGTAATACTTTTGGGTAAGGCATTCAAAGTTGCTAAATAGATACAAAATTAGTAATTTCTGGGTAGGTCACTGTACATATTGTTTTAAACCAACATTAATTATCTATTACTTTTTTTATAAATGTATTTTAAAATGAATTATAGGTTGTTCGACTGTGGGTGGCGCGTTTACTACCAAAGTGCTGCAGCAGATGGCTCGCAATACTGAGCGTCCCGTCGTGTTCGCGCTTTCCAACCCTACTAGCAAGGCCGAGTGTACGGCGCAGGCTGCTTACGACAATACTGAAGTAAGTAAAATACAAACAAATAACTTCACGCCTGTCACCTATTAATGGGGTAAGCAGACATTGTAGAAAGCTATTTGCTGCGATCTAAACATACCTATTTTATCTTTTCAACATTAATTAATCTTTTCATACACACACGTCGGTTACGGGTGCTTATAATTGTGCCCTTTATTAATACATCATCTATTTGGTCTGTTTCTGGTTTTGTATTTTTTAAAAAATACCAGTGCTACGCAGTATTGATGGCCGTTGGAACATAAAGGCTCTACAGTGGTGACCCAAACCGGAAGACGCAGCGTAGCCTTAGGTGGACCGACAACCCAATAAGTTTGGCAGGCAGCGGGCAACCAATGCATGAGGGCGGCTCACGACCAATCAATGTCCAGAAATTTACGCTTTCCGTCTGATATAATGATGTAGTGTATACTATTTTAGTTTATAGTCGCCAGTTAAAAACACGAATATTTTCATATCTTTTTAATGATTACAGGGTCGCTGTATCTTTGCATCTGGTTCTCCCTTCCCGCCCGTGGTATACAACGGCAAGGAATATCACACGGGTCAAGGCAACAACTCATACATATTCCCGGGAATCGCTCTCGGTGTTATCGCGACTGCCACACATCATATACCCGAGACTATGTTCTTGACTGCCGCTAGAGTAAGTATTTTTATAAATAATTATGTTACAGATTAAGTTTGTAAAGTACCTATGGCAGTTATCACTACAAGGATAGTACATTTTATATTCTATTAAAAAATTATAATTATACTGATAGTAAAAGATTGGTTTAGACCATATACTAATACTAAAATGGATTCGTGATATCTTGAATAATAATACCAGTCTGTTTATTGTCCCACTGCAGGACAAAGGCCTCTTCTCATTATAGAGAAGGCATGAGCATTAATCACCACGCTTGTTCAAGGCGGATTGGCAATTTCAGACTTAATACCAGGCTTCCTCACAATGTTTTCCTTCATCGTCAGTCAGAAAAATTCAAGATAAACAGTCTCTTTGAAATTCAATAATCTAAAAATAGATTTAGAAAAACAATATAATGGTATAAAAATACTCCTAAAAATTATTTTATCATTATCGTCATTTCAACTGTAAGACAGCCAGTACTGGTCGTGGGTTTCATTTGCGTTAATTTATTTATTCTAACTAATTATATTTTTCTTTGTAGACTTTAGCTCACTACGTAAGTGAAGCGGATCTCTCAATCGGCCGTATCTACCCATCGCTGGCTGAACTCAAAGAAGTCTCTGTCTCTATTGCTATCGAAGTCGCTAAAATGGCTTATGATGAAGGTATGATAACTATATTTATCTATAGAAATAAGTACTTATATCATTTTATTAGTATCAATAAATTTTAAAAATATTATTCCAAACTAAATAGTGGTGTTATCTGTACATAGAATTAAAGGAAGTCTGTTGGTCCGTATAATAACGCTAATCAAGAAAGGTTCGATGGATTTAAATATAGTTTTCACTGTTAAATTGCGTTTTACGAGTAAGATTTTGGTATGTACTCGTATATGTAATTAATAATACCTATCACTAGCTGAGCAACAACGAAACGCTAGGAGGGGGGGGGGGGGGAGTGGGCGCTAGTTTAGTACTAATATCAACTTTATTAGGTATTACATAAAGTCTTTATTTAATTACAGGCTTGGCTTCAGTATACCCCGAGCCAAAGGATCTATCCAAACACATACATAATCAAATGTACAGCTATTACTACGAGAGCTCTATGCCAGTTGTATGGGATTGGAAGCCCGAGGAGAAATTCAACGTCAGACCCATTCAACCAGTGCCCAAGAACATCTAAACCAGTATTAGTTTTATTTTACGTGTCAAAGTTAGTAAAAATGCTGATGTTTTAATCGTAAAAATAGCAGACTTTTTTAGACCAGATGTCACAAGAGTGCTTATTTGTACAGCCGGCCTAGCACGTGATACTCGAGATATCTCGTGCACGAGTAAAAGAATAATTGACGATATCGATTTATATCTCACTACAGTAAATTAAGTTTAGTGGTTAAAATATAACGGACAACATAAAATAATATAAAACATTACATTATTTTCATAGCGCGCATGCGAGATCGGTTGGCGAGTATGTTAGCGTTCAAAAACCAAAAAGTTTTCGAACAAAACAGCTTTTACGATTAACAACTGAGGTATATGTTGTAAATAATTTTGTGAATCGAATGTTCATTTTAGAATGTTGGTCGGCAATAACACGTTCAGTGCACAATGCCCTATAAATTGGAGTGTTCAAGTTGTTCTACTTTTACAATAATTATATAAAACAATTACCTAATGTACCGAAAAACATGTATTATCTGATTAAATGTAACGGTACTTAGGTTTAACGTCCAGTTACTCGAATCTCATATTAGAATATTTTCTTCTTTAAATGTTAGCTTAGTATTTAATGGCTTTTTCATTGGTTACATGACGTCACATAAGTCGAGACGTAAGCTAGCTAGTTAAATTGTTGTGTTAGACTATAAAGTATTGTTGGTATTTTTCTGATAGCAAAATTCTATGGTGTACGGTCCTATGGGTCGTTTCGGATTGACCTTTGATATAGAAGGGTAATAGTGAGTATTAGTGAGTGCACCTCTATTTATGCACTATACATAGTCCATTGTTATTTATTGGCTATTATAATAGACAAAATTTGACTAGAAATACATACTATAGTATTAAAAGGTTTTAAACTTAGTACTTTACTGTTCTATGAACTTATCTATATCTACTTTTCATCCACACTATAACAGTATTTTTGTAGAAAAGTATTTCCTATATTGTTGATGGTCTGCATGCATATATCTAACAATAAACTATTGAGTAACTGGACTTATTCCCATTCATGTAGTGTTTTGACTATCATCGTGTATGTGCTAGTGGAGTTAGAGCATTTTAATGTTAATCAAGTTATCGTATTCAGTAAGAAAATAATAATTACGGTGGCCTTTTTAATGTTGTTTTAGTTTTGCTCACTTTATTAGACACACTTACATTTTAAAATGTTTTAACATTGAATATTTCATGAAATGTTTAATCACAATTAATGTTCTGCATGTAATTCTGAATTTATTGCTAATTCTAAAATGGCGTACGACAGATTATTTATTTAGCATCATAATTATTTCACTAACATTATTTTTAAGTTGTAAATGGATTTTTAACAGAACGAAACGTACCTACATAAACGTTGTGAATATTTAAAATAATATGTATTATACGGGATGAAAGTTAAGAAAAGTCTAGTCACCGCATTCAAATGCAGGTCATCTATTTAATATGCATTTCACATCATTATATTATGATATGTATTATAAGAGCTAAAAAGTAATGTTAACGCGAATATTATAAAGACATTTTAGAGAATATTCATTTAGAATGTCTAGTTAACTACTATTGTCAAAATGTAATCACTGTCATCAATTTCAAAATGTTATTTAAAGATTTTCTATTTTCTATTGAAGAGCACACATCCTTTTGTAGCATTTATTTTGCTTTTAATTTTTTTTTCGAGTTTCAATGTAGGTATGCAATTTATTAAAAGGTAGAATTGAAATTAATGTATTCTATAAATCATAATTAAAAGATTATACGATAAAAATATAAAACAAATTTTCATATTTTAAAAATTATGTACATTTTGACTATAAAATTAAATTGTTTTAGTATTATTTTGAGTTCAGTATTTTAATAATAGTGAGACAAATATGTTCGCAGAGCGAAATAAATGCATTGTTTTTATTTTAAGTAGTTATATCATTTATAATGTTACAGAACATATTCTGGTGATATTATGTGATTTACTTTGCTGTGACGATGTATAAAATTGATCAGCTGGTGCATGTGTGAAGTATTAGACCAATTGCGAAATTGAAGCAACTAATACAAAGTTGACAATATTATACAATATTAGATAATCAGGGTTTTATTTGTTTAACAGTGTTTTATTGTGTCAATTTCAAGTTTATTTCACCGTTGTTGATGACATGTAGTTTTCGAAAATAACGATTACATTATTGTGTATTAGTTATTCGATTGTTGGACAATTATAGATGTTACTAATTAAACATGTTCCAAAGATATTGGTATTTTATTTATAGACTAGCTGACCCGGCGAACTTCGTTCCGCCTAACAGTCGATCAACATTAATTTATTTTACTAAAATAAAAGAATTTTTCTAAAATAAACGTAGCCTAAGCTACACCTTATTACATCAGCTACAGGTCCAGTCATTTTAGAGATTAGCCGGAACAAACAGACAGACAGACAGACAGAAAAATTGTAAAAAATGTTAGTTGGTGTATGTACCGTTTATATATTCATAAACATGTAGTAAAAAATTGTTATTTCAATATTACAGACACTCCAATTTTATTATATGTATAGAAAATAGTTTTACCCACAAATTATATTTAATACTGTAGTTCACCTTTTTTGTAGTCTCTGTTGTTGTTTTAGGGCAAGCGCACATACCTAATGGCGAAGCGCAGCGTAGAGCATTTTTTATTGCCAAGGTATAATCGCCTTTTGTGTGGAGTGCCGCGCATGCTCGCGAAATCATTTATCGCGCTATGATTGTCCTGGTGAAAGATATTTTGTTTTAATTAATTTTCTGTCTTATCTCAACCACTATAAAGACGATAATCATTGGCAATGAAAAATGTTCTTTTATATCTCAATGTGACTAATAAGACTACGTGAAGTTATAACCAAACTGTAAAGACTGAAAAGTAGGTATACCAGAGTAGCTACTGCGAGTTTGTTTTACGTTAACGCGATCGAGACGCTTTAGTGTTTGGTTAACCAGTCAGAGAGCCACACAGTAAACGTTTTGATCTCGTTAACTTAAAACAAACTCGCACTAGGCCCTCAGTAGAGTAGTTTCTTATCGAATTAAACTAAACTGCCTTCTGAGACTAAAAGAAAAAAAAACTTAAAACATTTCTTCTTCTTCTCCTTTTTTTTGGCAACAGAGCCGACGATTGTGTCAGCTATTTCTGCCAGCGTCAAGTGTAGAATAATATTCTTGTTGATGATATTAATGGTATATTATAATGATAAAATAGAAAAAATGTGGATGAAATTATATGACAACCATCTTCCGTGAAAACAAAAGATGGACCCTCCTTAAAACATTTCATTTGGATTATAAAAATATGATGCTTCTGAACGTCAAAATAAGAAGTCGGCCAGTTTGCTGAAGCAATTTAGTTAATGCTCATATTGACTTTGACCAATTCTGGAATATTGTGACCAACTTCCACTAATTACCGACTAACTCTGGGTATAATCAGATTTTCGCTAGGTGCTTACGGCTTTTGAGATACGAGATAGCTGTGCCAACCTGAGCGCTTGGACCGATTAATTCTGGTAATTACCAACTTAACTCGTCAATTCGATTTTCAGTTCGCGATGGTGACTGTACCAAGATGATCCATTTAACTTAAAGACGGGAGTTTGAAGTTCTAAAGTTGTCAAAGCCACAGCTTAGACCCAATTTTCCCGCTTTTCTTTTTCCTCGCCTCGATCATTGCCTTTACCTACCAACACCACTACCTTCACGGTAAGCAGCGGCTTCTCAGAGGCATTACAGAAACCCATGAACAACAGTTACCACTTACTTACTTACATCAGGTAGGCTGTTAGCTTGTCTGGCATTGTGGAAAAAACTGTCGTCTGGCGGCCTATAGGGGCCCTATGTAACAGAAAGCACTCTGTCGCTTTCTTTGATACTAACATAGAATAAAGAATAAATATTCTTACCTAACTAAAGAATTGCCGCAAATAGCACAGTTAAACCCTCAGTTAAACCACAGTCTTAATATTATTACTAACAGTCAGCTGACTGTGTACTTGCGCGGGGCAAGAACAAGATGCGCTCCACGGCTTCGCCCGCATGTAAAATATGTTTAGTTGTATCCCTCTGGAACCAGACTGATTTTCGGGATAAAAAGTAGCCTATGTCCCTCTAACACAAATCTATCTACATACTAATTTTCTTCGAAATCGGTTCAGCCGTTTAGGCGCTGAGTGGTAACAAACATACCTACTGCATACACAGACACACAAACTTAATAAAGTATAAATTCGGTACTCGTAGAAGTAATTCGGTACCTATACCTATACCTACGTGAAAGAAGTAGTTCATTGAACTAATGAACTCTGAACTTTGTAGTAGAGCGCATAAGATAAATTATGCTCATTACGTAAATTTCAAGAAATTTTCACCATCTTAGATTTCCGTACATGTACTAACCACTAGCTATGTCTATCTTACGAGATATTGCATGCGTGTTAGCTTTCTGATGGCTCGTTATGATTTGTGAACCGTAGTCCTTCGCACTCCGGCGCACATGCGACCAAGTGGCAGATATACGTTTTGCTTGGAGTAGTTTTACAAGACAAGTGTAGGCAGTTAGTAAGAAAATGCAAATCCCAAATCACCAATATTGCAGATAACTTTTATTAGGTACTTTGTACTCGTCGAGGTAACTTGTGGGCGTGAGGCCGTAAACAAAGGAATCATGACATTACACAATGACCTAAAGTCGTCTACTGCAGGATATATACTTCTTCCAAATAGAGATTTTGCGATGGTCACTACGAAAAAGTAATTTTAGTACGAAGGATCTAATGCTGCTGGTACTTGGTACCTGCTATTTCTTCAGTCCTTCTTACGACACATAGATAGGAAGAGATGGAATATGTTCTACATAGAAGACGACACAAAAAAAATGCACTTTTTTTTTTGTCATTTTAGCGTTTATTTACATAATTAAATATTAGGCACTTGAAATATTTTTGCAACTTCTTTATTTGTTTTTATAATTGTGGTATATAACTAACGATTTATGATTAGGTAAGTGCTAAGAACCCACCTAATGTAATACCACGCTGTGATTAGTAGGTAACCTTAATTACTCATTATAGGTATAAATAAGGTAGCACTACTATCTAGTACATCTACTTAGTGGGCTGTTGACTGTGTGTAGAGTAGCCCGAATAACCAGTCCCAGGGTTCTTGATAAAGGTACCTACATCAATGCCTACTTGCCTTGTGTTTGTAGTCTGCACACCAAAACTAATCTATCTATACCTACGCACTATAATCTTCTTGCACAGAAAACGCTCCTACTGGCAGAGAAGCCTTTTTGTCAACATGACTGTCTTGCTGAAAACTAAAACGACGTCAATTTTTGATTTTTGATAACGACAAAACATTTCAGTGAATTTTTAAATTTTTTTGGTAGTTTTCACCCCTACCAAGTTTTATTCCATGGATTAATTTATTAGTAATTTTACCATTTAGCTGTACCAGCTGCTGTTTAGAGAATTTTATTATTATGAGATTGACTTATGAAAAATGCCAAGTGTTATCCCGAAATCACTCTGGTAAGTACCTCAGCGAACTGGCTGTAGGTCAATTGGCTGACAAAATGTAATGTTGACTTTTCATAAGCATCATACTTTATGATCTAAATGAAATAAATGCTTTGACTTTGACTTTGACTTTGACTATACTTACCATATACTTATCTAAACATTAAAACCATATACTTATCTAAATATTATACATAGGTCATCTTGCGAACCTTGGTCATCGCGCTAATCTCTAGAACTACCAGTTTGGTTTGAATTATTGTTTTTGGTTTTAGGAAGGTTATAGTCTATGTAGGTAACATAACGCTACCACCGACTGGAGCAGAGCAGTAACTAAAGATGTAGCTTAGCGCGGATAAAACCGCACCGTGGAAAGATTGTACCTCTAATATAGAAAGCGGAACAGTCTGATCGGGTTAGAATAATTCTTTTTGCTTTTGGTACCCTAGTTCTAGAGGAAGGTTGTAGGCTATATAACATGTGACCGAAGATGTAACTTAACGCGGAGGATAGCTAGTATTTAATAAAATAGGTTTTATTTTAAGGCTCAGTCATTCAGAGGGCGATGGAGCGGGCTAGGTTGTGTTGAGTGTCACCGTGCAAGATTCTATCGAGACGACGAAATCCGCAGAAGAATCAAAATAATTGATGTAGCTCGCAGAGTAGCTTTATTATAAGTACCTACTTCTAAGATTAAGATCAATAAAATTATATTGTGTGCCTTCAAAATCTTTGAAAATATCTACTATTTTAATATTTTTTGTTTCAGTTACTTGTGTAGTAGCCACATTCTCACGATTCCTCGTTACACAGTTCAAGCAGACCGTAAACAAAGGCAGCGCCATGAAAAGTTTTCTACAGGTTCTGTCAATTTTGCCTTTTGCCCAAGTAAAGAAAGCGGCATTGATTATTTAAGAAATGCCCATCTCAATAAGGTACCTTTTCTGTTTTTTAAGTGAATTGTATTGGTAGGTACGTCAAGTCATAAACAGTGGTGGTAAACTCACCTAACCTAACGGTAGGAAGTGCTCGTTACTCATGGACTTCAGAAACGGTGCTATGCTTCTGGAGCAGCCGTCTGCGGGTGCTCTCACTTTCCCTACATACGTAGGTATAAGTACCTAGTTTTGCCCGCTTATTATCATGTTCTCAGACCCCTTAACTATTAATTGTGCTGCAATGGCCGCAATGCGTAGGTAATTAAAAAAAAATTGTCCTATTAATCGAGTATATAAAAATGTAAGCGCCTAAACTACGTTTTTCGTAGTCGTTTTTATAGTTGACTGATATGACAGCACGCATCATATATTTGTGTTATTTCGGGTCTGTGTATTTTGTATTAGATAATTAATTGATCGAAATAAAAAAATCTGATCTTGAGTAATTAGAAAATCTTTACTAAGAATGAATTTTGCAGGGTCTTGCGTTCACGTATAAAGAACGACAAACACTTGGCATACATGGACTGTTAGCACCCAACTATAAAACACAAAAAGAACAAGTGGAAATTTGCAATTTATCCTTTGACAGATACGCTCAACCTTTGAATCAATATTTATATTTGAGTGAACTCCACGTAAGTATGTATTTGAATACCTACTTTTAAATTTACGTCTTATACTGTGACGTAATGTTCATAAAGAACGTAATAGGATATCCGACGAATGTGATCCCAGTGTTAACTGCCTGAGTGCCTGCTGCTGGCAGCTAAAAGCTGACTTTTTATTTTCCCAAAGCTAAAATATTACTGGACATTAGAATAATAACTCTTGTTGGCAACGTCATACTAAACTTTATATGCTTTGTCTTAAAGTACATAACTCAATATAGGTAGATTGTAGATATTGACCATTATGAATTACAGAACTATGAGTTAAATAAGAGACCTTTTTCTTAATTTTTATTTTCTATTAATGTATAGGATGACAACATGCGACTTTACTTCAGCCTAATAAATACAAACGTTGAAAAGTTTCTTCCTGTAGTATACACACCCACTGTCGGACTTGCGTGTCAGAAGTTCGGTTATGTATACAAAAAACCCAAGGGTCTTTTCATAACTATACAAGATAAGGGTCGAATTGCAAAAATTTTAAATAATTGGTAAGTATTAAAAAGCAACTGTGAACAATGTCAGTACTTATAGATTATTTGTAAGTTAACTTGAACAGATTTTTGTATAAGTAGTGTAAGTTAATCTGTAACTTTTATGAATAAATATTATTATTATTATTATTTAGTACTCATTTTAATTATTTTTCTAGATATCTATATCCTATATCCTATTTATATTTATTATATTTCCCTCCAATCTATATAGGTAACTACATTAGTGCCTCTCCTCTCCTCGCTTACGTAAATGCGTATAAAATAATACTAAAACTTAAATTGTATTAGATAATCTTCATTATTATCTTTTTAGTTTCTTCCGTCTTGCTTGTGACGAAATCCGCTCTTTTTATACCATTCTTCCACTTCATCTTATCGTGGACATCGTTAGCAGAAAACTTGCAGTTCTTGAAATTTTTCTTTATTCATCAGATTATCTCAATTTTGGTCTAATCAAATTAATATATTAAAAATTTTAAATTTTTTGCCCGACTGCCAAAGTCAAGGAGGGTAATGTTTTTCGAGCGTATGTATGTTTGTATGCATTTATGTAATACATACATATGTAAGTAAGCCTATTTTTTTGGCACGCTCTACAGCCTAAAATGCTTAATGGATTCAACATATGAGCTGTATTATTATTGTGAGAGTGACATATAATATTGCAAGGTAGCGTCGGCACGAAAAAAATTGGACTTCTTTCTTTTCCAGTTTGTTTTAGGCAAGCGGACATTTGTTTTTTTTTAAATAATATATTTTGCTTGTTTGTTTTAGGCCAATAACAGACATTCGCGTTATCTGCGTCACAGACGGTGAAAGAGTATTGGGTTTAGGAGATCTAGGAGCTTACGGTATGGGCATACCCATAGGCAAGCTCTGCCTGTACACTGCTCTAGCGGGTGTCCAGCCCTCTCAGTGCCTACCTATTACTTTGGATGTGGGAACTAATAATCAGGTGCAGTATATTTGGCATGTTTTGTTTCGAGAGCATCTGGTTTATAGACTACCAAAAAGTAGTGTAGCAGTCGTCATACATAATTATGTACGTACACATTCTTACGTTCGACGCACGCAGCTGCGATGATATGATACTCAACTCTTTCACATCAAGTAGTATGCAAAAGAAACTGTGAACCAGACAGTTCTGAAAAGAACTCTTTTATCTCAACTCTCGTAATTATTTATGTAGATAGAAACAATAGTAGTTCTGAAAAAAGTATTAACACCGGTTAAAAATGAGGTATGGCATGTCATGGTTAGTTGTGCGCTCGGACGTTAACTAATTAAGAAGTGGATCTTGTCCCTCTTCAAGATTAAAGTTTACCCCATTTATTTATTAGCTTATGAAATTTCAGACCCTACTTGTTGATCCTCTTTATATTGGTTTAAGACAAAAACGTGTTAGAGGTAAAGAATATACTGAATTTATAGACGAGTTCATGGAAGCCTGTGTGGATAGGTTCGGCGTTAATATACTCATACAGGTAAAAGTTACAACTAGACTATAAATTATTACTTGAAAATATTATGTTACCGCAGTGTCCCAAGATCAATGTCCTTGATCAATGCGTGTTGCCCGTTATGACATCTAGAGCAGAGACGTGCTCATTAATTACGGGTTGGTATGGAGCAGGCTTTATTAGGCGATCGTATAAAAATCTAAATAAAGCTCACAGAGCTGCTTTACTGTAGTGGCAATGGGCAGGACACAAGAGTTCGCAGAATTGATTGCGTGGACAAATCTCTCACAAGGTGGACCGACGAGAGTGGCGGGCAACCGATGGATGAGCTTGGAGAAAGCCTATGTCTGGACATACGCTTTTGACCGTATTTCCGCTGATTTGTAGTTTATTTTGTTTTGCAAGTAGATCTATTAAATAGAAAACTTGCCAATCGTTACCTGAATAATTAGCCTTATTATATATAACTTGCCAATCTCTACATATCTAATTAATGTGATGGTTTTGTATGCGGTAAAATATTTTTTTACGTTATAAACATGTGGGTCATCACAAAAGCCTTATTTTAGTGAGCATTTTTTATATTAGCCTACCAAAGTGACTCCTCTCTGCCTGATGGTAAGCAGCCAGTGAAATCCAGAAGGGGTGATCACCATTCCAAAAGCTATCGTCTGAAACTACTAGTATAACGTGGCCTTCACTATGGTGAATTGGTGAGACGCTTTTTCACGCCCTGTTAAACACACATACACAAAACTAAGAAGAAAAACAGCTAGTAGTACAGGCAAAAGCTAAGAAACAAGTAAAGAGTCAATGATAGAAATAATTTAACTAAAAATATAGTAAAATACTTAAGAAAATCATTATTATTTACAGTTCGAAGATTTTGCTTTACCGAACGCTCTGAGCCTTCTAGCTAGATATGAGAACAATTATTGTACATTTAATGACGATATTCAGGGTACTGCTGCAGCAGTTGTCGCTGGCATTTTCGGTGGTGCTAAAATCCAGAAAAGAAAAATATCTGAGAATATATTTTTGTTTCTAGGAGCTGGCTCAGTAAGTATTAAAATAATCTTATAAAAGGCGGGTAAGAAAAATTGGGATAGGCCTGTGTTTAGCAGTGGATTTTTTTCGGCTGATATGATGATTATGGCAGTGGTAATTTAAACTGCCACCTCATTAAGAATTCTAATGACCGTGTAATTAAAATCAAAATCAATTAATTAGTAATATACTAGTGTCTTTATCTTATCGTGATGATCCAGTGGTTAAGGCATCCGATTTGTTACTTGGGTTCGAAACTAGGCAAGTACCTACCAATGTGACTTTTTAAAATTCAAATCTACTTTCTAAGTTCATCTTGGACCTTACTGCCTTACGGTGAAGGTAAATATCGCGAGAAAAGCTGGACTTACAAAAAAGGTCTATTCCTAGTTGACGCCACTGGCTTTGTAACCTACTACTGGTAGTTTCTTTTGCCCATTTGTCAGCAGTGGCCTGTGGCGACAACTGGAAAGGTATGTGTAAATATCACCACTGGCGGCAGTAGCGAATTTTCTTTTTCATTTGTCACCAGTGGTAACAGAGACAGTTGCGACAACTGGAAATAGACCCAAATAAATTGCCAATCCGCTTTGTGCTAGCGTGACGAACAATGCTCATGTTTTCTGTATGAGAAAAGGCAACAGCCTTTTCTGGCAGGAAACATTCTGCCATTGATAATAACGGGCCGGTATGACGATGATGATGATATGATTGTCTTATAAATTTATGTTCATTAGAACATAAAGGTAAACAAAGTTTTATACTGGATTAAAATTTCCTGACTTCGACAGGCGGCAACTGGAATCGCTGACTTGTTAGTTATTGCGATGAAAGAGGAAGGAATTGATGAAAGTAAGGCTAAAGAACAAATCTACATGTTTGATATCGACGGCTTCTTGAGTACTCAACGAGAAAGTGGCGTACCTGCACATGCAAAGTCATATGGCAAAGACTTACCACCACAGAAGGATTTTGCAAAAGCCGTACAGGATCTTAAGCCAACGTGTATAATTGGTACGTAGTAGAGGAAATAGACAATTAAAAACCTGCTTGTTTGTTATAGTTTATGTAATGGGATAACTGTCGCTCTCCGTATTTTCGAAGTTTAGTATTCAACTTCGAAAATATGGAGATCGACAGTCAGTGTATACCGTATAATGTAATACCGTCACCTATGGGCGTAGGGTGAAAAATTTATTCAATGTTCATTTCTTTTCTGTTAAACAGTAAGTTCTTGAAGTAATAAAACGGCCATATCACATATTTTGACTAAGGTGTAGTTTAGTAGTAAGATGTGTTTGTAGAGTTTGTGAAGTGAGGGCGTGTAGAGTCCTCCTGCTTTGCCGTGAAACGTTTTTCGACGGCACACCAAGAGGAACCCAGTCGGGATCTCTCCGCATGTCCCTCTGAACAGCAGAGTGCATAGTGGAAAGTCCGTGTGGGGCCTGACTAATGTCAGTCCTCCTGACACTGCCCTGCCAACTCGTTAGCCTAACTTTCCTAAGAGAGGCGGGAACGAGGGCAATCACCTCTAAGGTGGAGCTGCGAGAAAGAAAATTTCTATAAAAAAAACTACTATAAAAATTACGAGGAGGGAAGGGTCTGGCTTGCTGCTAGACCTTTCAACTCGTAAACCCGACTTATGTTGGGAATGAGGACCGCCACCTCTTCGGGAGAGAGCCGCGAGGAAGAAAACCTTTAAAAAAATTATCTGTGGAGGGTGCTCAGCGTGATTTTGCTGCTGAGTGTTAGCCTGTGGGCGGAGATTGGACAGTCGTCGTCCGACATACAGGCTTGGGACGATGCCGCGTGCGCCTCTCGTGAGAAGGGGTGCAACTGTCCAAATCGGAGAGGGGCCGCAGGATGTGGTGGTTGCGGATTAATGCGCGAGCGATTCCCGTAACCCCGGTACATGTGACCGTCTGAAGGAATACCGTGGGTTTTAGTCGGTATGCTTATGTGAGACCAGAGAGTCTGACATGACCACCCGCTGCTGGCTCGCGCGGGTGCGAACGCGTAATGCGTTTCCCACGAAAAAAAGGGGGTGTAGAATAATAAATAATAATATAGAAGCTTCGCTTTACCTGAGATTTGAAAGAGAGCTTTTTGACTTGGTAACACTTTTCATGATATAATGTTTTTGTTCGGATATTATAAAAAAAAAATTAAAATTCTTGTATTGTAAATGTAATGTTGAGTTTTGCATAACTTACAGGTGCGTCGACGGTTAGCGGTGCTTTTACACCAGCTATTTTACAACAAATGAGTAAGAACTGCGAACGACCAATGATATTTGCATTATCAAATCCTACAACTAAGGCCGAGTGTACTGCTCAAGCTGCGTATGATAATACAGAGGTCAGAACAAATTTTTATTTGTTAATTTGTTGGGTAGAGAAACGAATAGCAGGATAAGAAAATAAAGTAGTTCAATTTATATAGTGACTGAAATTGAAAGAAGTAAGTTAAGCTTGCTTGATTATGTGGAAAGGATAAATAAAAGTAGAATACTAAGACAGACATGCCTAAAAAAAATCGATAGATGTCGCCTTACGGAGCCAGCACTCGTAACCGATGTGTGTGTATGAAAAGATTATTGAGTGTTGAAGAGGTAAAGAGGTTATGTTTGGGTTATAAACGAATGGCATTCTATAGGCTTAGCTTATCGTTATTGGGAGACAGGCATGTGGTCTTGTGGCATTACTGACGTATTGGTAGTAAGGTGAAATTTAGCTGCTTTAGTTTTTTGATATTCCCTTAGGCCTTAGCTAAAGGTTTTAAGTGACAAGTATTGCAGTTACTATTGTAATCCTTACGATCCTTACTCTTTTAGGGTCGTTGCATTTTCGCTTCTGGATCACCTTTCCCACCAGTGAATTACAAAGGTAAAACTTATCGTACGGGACAAGGCAACAACGCCTACATATTTCCTGGCGTGGGATTAGGAATCATTTCAGCGAATGCTCTTCGCGTTAATAGCAATATGTTCCTTGCTTCTGCTAAGGTAAATGATTAATTAATTTCATAACCTTTCAGCGAACACCTGTAAAAGTATATGTTATACAATAATTTTATCTTAATAGTATAAAGTCGCTGTTTTTCCTGTTTGTTTCTCTTCTAACTTCTAAAGTAATCCTAGCAGCGCCCATGTATGTGTATGTTATTTTCGAGAAAGGCGTCAATAGGTAGATCAACAGTCGATGCAGTTCTATCTGTTAGGGAAACTGTTACTAAATCTGTTTGTCAATACGTGATAGGTATTTTCTTAGATATTTCTGGTGCCTTCGATAACGCATGGTGGCCAATATTACTTATGAAATTAAAATCACGAGGTTGTTTTAGTAACATATATTCGCTAATTTATACATATTTTATGCATGGCACAGCTAAGCTAAAACTTGGTCACCATGCTGTGTCGAAGCCACTGACTATGGGATGTCCTCAGGGATCAGTGCTAGGGCCGTATCTTTGGAACTTAGGGTTTGATGATTTCCTTTCATTGCCATTACCAACTGGCTGTACATTAACTGGATATGCTGACGATGGCCTGTTACTTATACAATCTAATACCAGGGCTGGATTAGAGGATTTAGCGAATAAATGTTTACGTCTAGTCTCTGACTGGGGAAAACGTAACCGATTATTGTTCGCTCCTCACAAAACTTTTCAGCTTCTTTTAAAAGGAAATCTGAAAACACCACCTCGAATAAAATTTAATAATATTAGCATTAAAAGTAGGGATTCAGTTTGTTACTTAGGATTCATATTAGAAAGAAACTTTTCATTTGTTAATCACATCACTACAATTGGGGAAAAATCTAAAAATAGTTTTTACGCTTTAACTAGAATATCAACAACAACATGGGGTCTTTCTTTTAATACTCTTAAAACAATTTATAGTGCTACTTATTTAGGAAGTATGTGTTATGGGGCGCCTGTATGGGCTGATAGGGCAACTATAGGTGCTGTAAGGCGCAAATTGCTTCAAAGTCAACGTCTTGCGTTAATATTTCTGTGTAAGGCATATAGGACAGTTAGCACTGAGGCTTTGCCAGTACTGGCAGGTGTTCTTCCGGTTGATCTTGAGGTTCAGAGACGAGCGGCTATGTATTATACAACTCACGAAGGCATGAATAGTGACTTCTTACAATCGCGCGATCGCCAGAAAATCATTAGATTATTTAAAGAAGAAAATGAAGTTTATAGGAGTCTTATAGGCGAATGGCAGCAGCGCTGGGATACTTCAACTAAGGGGCGCCACCTGTACCAGTTTTTTCCATCAGTTGTAAAGCGGTTGGAAGGAACATGGATAGAGGTAGATCACTGTGTCGCCCAATTTCTTACGGGTCATGGTAACTTTAAGAGCAAACTATTTTCGTTTAAGTTAGTTGATTCGCCGAGTTGTCAGTGTTCCAATCAAGAACAGTCTGCTCATCACATTCTTTGGGAGTGTAGTCTTTGGCGTAAAGACCGCGAAATAATGTTAAATAGTTTACATCAGGACCAGTTTATTATGAGGATCTTGTGTCATCTAGGGTGAATTTCCGTGCGTTTAAGCGTTTCTGCCATACATATTACTGGAATCAGATATAGCTCACATAGGTCCCTTAATATTACGTGTCCGTGGTGCTCTCTTTTAATAGGTCATAATCCTATACAGATTAAATTTGTCGCCCGCTTTGCAATGGAGGGAAGTGGACATTTTATTTCCAACTCCTCCTCTTACTTCTGATTAAATTCGTTGCGGGGTCCAAGACAGTAGGTTTAGCAGTCCCCGGGACTCCCGAGTGTCAAAGCTCGGTGTTTTTTTTTGGATATCACTGTTAATCCTGGCTTACAGGAGTCACAGTGATGGGCATGTGGGTGGGATTGTCCCGTTTATTCGAGAAAGGCGAGGGTTTCTAATTTCTGTAATCATGTCATAAAAACAACTCCTAAATATAATCCGCAGAAAAGCAGTGTACCTAGATCGGATATTTGTAGGGACATCATTTATTTGCATATCTTTTGTTTCCATGCGACTTAACTTGATCCAATTGATGTCGAGGATCATTAGTGCTGTGTAGTTATAGTTATTATAATTGAACTATTCTCTATACCTCTACTAATACATCAACAAATGTTGTCTTTGTAAAGCAATATAATTTTTTTAATGATCCTACTTTCTTAATCTATTATCAATTTATTAATAGATATACGAGTCTAAGCATATAATTTCAGGCTGTAGGAAAAATGGTTCTCGATGAAGATATTGAACTTGGCCGCATTTATCCATCACTGAGTCGTATACGAGAAATATCTCTTCAAATAGCACACGATGTTGTTAACTTGGCATACAAAAATCGTAAGTACTTTAATTTAGTGTCCTTTAATGTATCTGTCCAAAAAAACTGAGCGAAGCTGTGAAGCAGAGGAACGGAAAATAACCAATAACGCCTATCCACTGGAGGATATGGAGATTTTATATGCTATTGGTTAATATTTATCTGCTTCTTCGCTCCGTAGCCTCGACTGTCCGTAGTTTTTGTGAACAGGCAGCTTTAGATGTACCTAAGTTTACATGACTTCGAATCATGTAAACTCTCTGAGATAGATCTTTTTTTAATTGACTGACCAAAATATCTCCTGTACCTGATGACAAGCAGTTAGTGGATAGTCCGGGAATGGTAAACACTATAACAATTGTCATTTATCTCCTATTATGTATAAATTCTGTGGCAATACTTGTATTAAAAATGCAATAGTTTGAGTATATTTATTTCTGCGTTGTGTGATAAGGTGATAACTGTTTCTACGCGAAATAATAATGTAATAGTAATAGTAATATAGTAATGATTATTTTGAGTTTGGCTTAACGCCTTTATAATCAGGGAATACTTCTTTGTAGAGGAAGCAATCTGGAAATAGGTAAGACAAGCTCGAGTATGCTATGCACTGCAATGATAACGCAATGGATTATTTTATAAGAAACTGCCTAAGACTAAAGTGTTAAAATAAAACACTGTACATGTACTTTAAAGTAAAGGGGTAAAACAAAGCCTTACAAAGGTATAAATTATATACCATATTATACGTTATCATTTATTATACGAAATGTTAAACAAATGAAACTAAAATGTTACCTTCTTACAGAATCAGTCGGTGTATTCGTGAAACCAGAAAACATAACTCAGTTAATTACAAGGAATATATATGATTTAAACTATCCCGATTACACTCCCGATTTGTATGACATAAAAATGGATACATCGTTTAAAATAAAATCTTTCGCAGAGGTTGCTAAACAGGAAGTGTTAGTTGATTTTATATTGTATTAGCTTTTGTTATTAGCTCATTTTTATTATATTTTAGGGCTAACGTAAAAAAAATCATGATCATATCTATTCTTAGCTCCTGGGCTAGCAATGTCAAAGATTTCTTTATGCTTCATATTCAGACCCAGGAATCTAAGCGCTTTTTCTTGATAGGGAAACAGTCTCAACTCTTAGATATATCGACTCAATATTTCCCCGCACCGTATATCTGTAGTATCTAAATAACATAGTAATGAACATTCACAGCTTCTTATTTCCTGTCGTTTGTAGCTAGTTATACTTAGTTATTTGATCAAGTCTAAATTTCATTAAAGTTTATAATGTCAGTATGAGTGAGTTTGAACTTTACCAGATTTTCAGGATGTTGGAATGTCATGATTTACATTTCGCCTTTTCTTCAATTATGTTGATGTTTAGCTAGCTTCACATTTTTGGTTAATGAATTGCGCTAGTTGATTAATTGACTATAGTCCTTAAAATATAGCTTGAACTCAGTTGTCACTAGTACTTTGACGCTTACGACGTAGTCCGTATTATTTGTCGATAAAACTCTTTATTATTTAAATTACCTAGGTACTAAAATAACTCAATTTTATACCGTCTGTACTTTATACGTACTCACGAAAAGAAACGAATGGGTGCTGCTATTATCCCAGGGGTCGAATGGGTACTCAAACCAAGAAAGGGTCAAATCTTTAGGGTCGAATGGGCTCGTAGCCAATTTATGTATTGGATATACTTCGCTTAAAAATAATTTAGAAAAGATCGGTTATCGATTTACGTTTATCGATTAATATTCTTAGTCCAGTATGACTTTGTACGTACGTAAGCATTATATTTTTTAGGTATTACAGAACTTACAAGGTTCATTTTAGGTGTGAATTTTTATAATAATATTTATAATATATTGCACTTTATTTGTAATAAAACTGGCACGTAAAGAATAAAAATATAGGTAACAAAAGGAACAAAAAAAAAACTAAATAAAAATATAATCAGATCAAGCTCTATTATTGGGACTAGTTATGTTATATGTACTTCGCTTGTTGTCAGTGGAGTTGTCACATTATATTAACAATATTCTATTGTATTGTAGCAAAAAATGAAGTGCACACCATAGTTTACTAGATATACAATGAAGTGGTAAATGTAAACTTAGAAGCAGAATATGGGAGAACACAATCGAATGGGGTGTCGTTGTACCTATTTTGAGGTTCGTTTATGTTTTGCTATTGATATTATTTATGTTCATATTTAAAGATATGTACCATATGTTATAAATAAAATAATGTTATGCCTTTGTTTCGCATAAATAGATACGAATCAGTTCCCACTCAGTACAAATATTTGTGTGCATGAACATGTCTATTTGCATTGGTCTAGGTGTTTCTATATGTACTATGTATATGTATTTACAAAAAAGTATTTAAGTACCTATGCATACTAGAACCCATATCACAAACTACTTACTTTGGGTCTAGAGACGTTATGTGTAATTGTTATGATATTATTTCCTTTATTTAAAACTTTTTACAAATATGTTGTATAATAATAATACTAATAACAGCCTGTTTACTGAACCACTATAGGGCAAAGGCCTCTTCTCATATAGAGAAGGTATGAGCATTAATCACCACGCTTGCTCAAGGCGGATTGGCAATTTCAGACTTTTAAGTCCAGGTTTCCTCACGATGTTTTCTTTCATAGTCAATCAGAAATGTTCAAGAAAGTACATATGATTTAAAAAATCACATTGGTACTTGCCCGGATTCAAACCCACTACCGTTAACGAAACGGGTGCCCTATTCACTGAACCATTTCGACTTCTACAAATGTTACATTTTTAATTATATTTTTATTTAAGTACTTTTAACATTATATTTATTATTATTCTCTTTATTATTATACACGTATAATTTTAAGTATATTTATACTTATTTATAAGTATATTTACACGTATAATTTTAAGTATATAAAAAGGAAGACTTTTTTTTTTTTCTATATTAGCCTACCAAAGTGACTTCACCCCGCCTGATGGTAAGCAGTCAGTGGAATCCAGAAGTGGTGGCCACCATACCATAGTCTTAAACTGCTGGTATGGTGGCCTCCACTATGGCGGCTGGGAAAGGGAGTTAGGGGAAGGGAATGAGGGAGGTAAGGAAAGGGGAAAGGGGGGGAAGTTTGGCCTCCGGCGCTCTCACTCACCGAGCGAAACGCAGTAGTACGAATACTACTACTCTTACGTCGATCTTCTATGAGAGGGTAGTACTTCTCCGGACGATCCGGCCCATTCATGCTGAAACCAGCGTGGATCTAGATATATTTACATTTAAAAATATAAAAATATGATGAGTATGACCCAAAAAATATAATTTTGTACGAGGTAAAAATGAACTAGGTACTATAAAAATATAAGTCGGTGAAGCATTCTCCCGTTTACCTCTTAAGAACTTACTAGTAGCCAGGTTGTTAATTCTATTAGCTTAATGAGGTATGCCTTGTAATTCTCAGCTCAAATATAATTGTGTTTATTCGTTATTAATGACATTTATTACTTTAGGTTGACACTGTGCTAGTGACGGAAAGACTTCGACCATGGTCAGTGCCTACAGGTTCGTAACTAATAAAGCGCACCTTCGGTTTTGTGAATAAGTGAACCACTATAAAACGGTATTAGTATTAGGTATTATACTAAGAAAAGAAATACCTTCATATGTAACATTTAGTAATTAGAGGACTTATCTACTAATAACTTGAATAGAAATTGTAAAAGTAATGTTTGTCCATCATTACAAAATTTATTTTGTTATTTATACTTGAATTTGTTATTGCTTTATCTAATTAAGATTAAATTGACATTATTGTATAAATTTGTTTGTTTACCTTGTCTATTAAATAACTATTGATTATTGTGGTGAGTAATTCTAGTATTTTTATTTTTATAATATTCGTAATCTAAATCTCCTAAACACACGCTGATTTACAGGTGTGAAGTATTTTTGTGCAATTGCTTGTGCAATTCCAATAGTATCAAATGTCTTTTAGCTATTTGCGCGAGATATCGGTTAGCTGGTTCGAGCTTGCAAGTATAAGGGTGCGTTTCCATTGACGCGGAGCTGGGCGGAGTGGAGAGGAGAAGAGCAGAGAAAAGTGGCAAGTGTATACATTATAGCGGAGTGGAGCTGATCTAAGCAGACCAAAGCTGGATTTAGCTGCGTTCTGATCAGTCAAATTCATTCAAGTGTACCTTACCCGGCGGCACCGCGCCGCGCCGTGCCGTACTGCCACGCTACCCTCCGCTTCGTATAAGAAGCGAGTGATCTGCGATGCCGAGCGGAGGCACCACAGTCCGCTCGACGCCATTCTGTCCAGCTCGGGCTGCGTATTTCCTTTTTTTTTTTAAACTCTGCTTAGCTCCTCTCGGCTCCGCTTACACTGTTTCCACTGACGCGGAGTAAAGCTTTTGAGCACTGTGATTGGCCAATTCACGGTCCGCTCCTCTGCAATTCGCCCAGCTCTGCGGCAATGGAAACTCACCAGGATCGTGCAAGCTAGCGTTACTGTTAGATAAGTTAATAGCTACATAATAGAGCCATGACAGTTTTACTAAACAGACAGCGGCGGAATGCGTTTTGACTTTCACTAGCTATTAGGTATGTTCAGACCCTATTAATTCTATACATTCTTCACCGAGGACAATGGGTGAAAGCTGACATAAGGTATCGTCACCGCCACCGTTTTAGTGAAATTCTGTGTTGATACACTACTTTTAGGAACAGCGAAGCAATAATTTAAAAGTTTAAAATGGGTGTAACCACAAGCCATCAATACATCCTTTATTTTAGCGTACTGTATTGTGTTGAAATCTCTTAAACATTACTCTTAATAATAAAAAAAAAACTCCTCTGATATAAATAAATAACTTCTCATAAGAAAACATTATATTTTTAAAATATAAGTCGCTCCGATTAAATAATAAAAATTGAAAACGACTAAAATATGACACTAAATTGCCACTACGTTGCCACTCCTAAGTGTGAACGTTCATAACATTTATCTTTTATCAATGTAGACTTATTTGAAAATGTTGTTGTTGGTATTGTTGACATTTTCGAATGAAATAAATTTACAAGATGAATTGAGGGTAGTTCGCGAATTCTGCGCTTCGCAACAAAGATTAATCAGTCAGTCCGTGCCTGAGCACGGTCGGTTTGATTCGATCGAAACGTCACCGTCGGGTAAAAGATACGAAACCTTGTAATAATAACACGAATACTCTTTGTAATACGAGTAGCAATGTTTATGTACAAATCGTGAAAGTGTGAAATATGTAAAAACTAGTGGTAGATACGATACCGAACTCTAACCTGTAAAATGTCGTTACTAGAACTTAAACTGTACAATTTCGTGAGTCTACGTACCTACGAGGTACTAAAACTTTGGTAAAATAATTAACATTCTTGCAAGAAGTCTGCGCAAAATGATGCTGTTACGTACGTATTGTATAATATTTATTTCTGGCAGGTGGTGGTGGGTAGTAGATAGATGTGACACTTATTAAATTGCTCAGGAGCATTAGGGGATGCTTTTGTTAGCTGAAGCCACAATAAGCTACTCTATCACATACTATTATTGTTTCTTGGTATTAAGAAGCAGTTTTCACTACAGATACGTTAGAAATTTAAGTCAATTCCAGAGCATTACGTGACGGCCGCCGTCAGAAACCGCACAATTATTAAAAAATAAAAACGGTTTAGCGATAGAGCCATTCCCTACAGAACTACACAACTTAATCATGTGCACGCACAACAGAAGGTCAATTTAAAAGCTTTCCAATTCGGATTGGCGAGCTTCATAATCGAACACGACCCAAAAGTTCGTGGCGCCAATTTGTACAGACAAGTGGAAGTACACATGGCCAGAGTATACTAGTAACATGCGGTGTATATGGCTTACGTTTTCGGTGGCAACGGGCCAGTGTAATGGTCGCGGCGGCAGCTGGCGCATCATGTGATAACCCCGGCAATTGTGCCAGTTAGACGACCGACTTTGAGTCTGTCCCAATACATGACAACTACCCAAGGCCCTTTTCATGTACACTTATCGTGTAATGAATCTGTAACGGCTATAAAACTCGTCTCTTGTTTGCTATTGGAATATACGAAAACACGTGATGGTAGCACTAGTGGGTACCAGATGTAAATGAACCTAATGTGTACAGGTTACAAGTATCTGCGAACTATAATAAGTTGAACTCTCGTTGAACTTTAGAAAAAACAAACCGAAATATAGAAACGTGCTAAAATCCGAAATACACAGATGACAAAATTTTGAACGTTGACACCGCAAGCTACGATGATCCCCATAGGTTACAAATCAGTAGGACCACGAGAAAACGCCGAATTTAACCGGATCCTGTACTATGGGCAAGAAGCACGGGTATGGGTACCGATAATTATATGAGTATCTATGACAGTCGTCATGGGCATCCAAGAAAATGGAGGCTAGTGCATAATAATTATGACGGTAGTAGATACAAGTTTGTGTCAGCATGAATGGTTCGGATCACCAGGGAAGTACTATACTCTCATAGAAGATCGACGTAAGAATAGTAGTATCCATACTATTGCGTTTCGTTCGGTGAGTGAGAACGCCGTAGGCCCAATTTCCCCCTTTCCTTTTTCCTCACTTCCCTCAGCTACCCCACTTCCTTTACGGTAGGCAGCGACTTCGCAGAAACTCTGAGTCGTCCATGAGCGACTGTTACCACTTACCTTCACGTGGGCTGTTTGCTCGTCTGTCACAGACTCACTGTCAGCAATAAAAAAAATATACGATCAAAAAAAATTTGTGTATTCCTCGTAGTCACATTACTGTGATCCACGGGTGGGACTACAAGACTTCGTAAAATAAATTTTAAAGTACCAGGCTATTAGAATAACGGAGGATATTGGATGTGTCCGTTAAATACAGAACTTGTTCCTTAGTGTGAAAGTTGTCTAATAAAAGAGCTAGATCCCCAGTGGCAGAATCGGCAGAATCAACAAAATGGCTATGTATGATGAGATGCTGCCTATAGTGGCAGATTTTATAAAATCAAAAATATATACAAAAAAACAATACATAAAACATTACTTTATTAGAACTGGTATTACATAACGTCTAAAAGAAACAATTAAAAGTATTAAAAGTACTAGCGCTCGACTAAATATTGTGACACTTCATTTGGTTAATCGCTGAGTGCCTCCCGCACTCTGTACTCTGAAAAATACGTACAGTTAGGGTATCGAATTAATAATAAAAAATAAGAGAATTATGTTCTTCTGAACATTTGGCGATTTTAACCAGTAACTACTCACATAACTAGTCTAATAATCCAAATTAAGGATAATATATATGTGACCATATTATTATATTTATCCTTAATTTGGATAATGTAAGCATTCGTTGAAATTTTGTGATTGCCGCATCCGCGTTCACTATAGAAAGAATTACAAAAAATCGATGCTCAAAAGCACAGAAACAGAAAGACAGAAAAGAGTGAAAGTTATTTTGATTTTCAAAAGTCATACCAGTATGACTACGAGCAACATGTATTACACCATAGTCACACCAGTAAGAAAAAAAAACAACTGGAGTGACACTAGTGCATATGTACATTACATTCCATTACGTACATTGGTATGACCACGGGTAACAGGTATTATGCGTTTGAAACACTAGTGTGTTAAAATGGTGTGAACACAAGTCTGGAGTAAAATTTTGTAGGTTTACGAAAGAATCGAATCGACCACATTTTACTTTACCACATTTAAAAAATTTAAATTTAATTAGGACTCATTCCAACTGTCAACTGTCACTGTACTGAGGTCACTTGCAAGCAAAAATAGACAGTATTGTTTTGTGATATGCAAACAACATTTATTGTGGGTGGTAAAGCAATTTTATTTTCGACTATACCTACATAATACCTACGTAATCATCTAATTGTGATAATGGGAAAAAATTATGCTTTATGGGCTAGCCTGAAATGCCTCTTGTGTCCGTATATTTTACTTTAACTGTTTAGTTTAATTTAACATTATTTGAGTGTAACGGTGGTAACGGCATAGTAAATAAAAGTAACGGTACTGGGAATCACGTGCGGGGGCTATTGACGTAAATGTTACTACAGATATCAGTAACAAACAAGTTATTAAACATTCCTATGCCATATTTTGCTGATACGATTTGGCCGATATATTTTTTATGTCACTAGGAATACGCGCAACTAAACTCAGAATCACTAAAAGTTTCGCCAGCTTTTACTATAATAAAAACGAATCTGTATAATAAAACAAATGTTATGCATTCATATTTCCTTGTCGATTTAAAAACACTTTTCTGCTGAGAAAAGTCGTAGTATAGAATAGACGTTAATTTATAGATGTGTAAATTTTGATACTAAAAGAAATTAAAAATATAGTTTATTTTAATCGTCTACAAAGGTTGTGCACCTTAATCAATAAATGATTATATTATTATTAGGTAATAAACTTTAAGGGAGCTTACGTAGGTAGGTACATTATGAATAATATATTTACCTAGTTATAAGCTCAGAGCGGTAAAACGTCAAACGCAGCATGGATACCGTGAGTCGTGATGTTGAACTAATCATGCCTCTAGGCTCGTCCACTTCTAACCATGTTAAACAATATTCAAACAATGTATATATACGCACAACACATAATATGTATGAATGAATTAGACATGAGTCAAGTTGCATGTAGACCAGTGAGTTTTATAAATTAACAACTTGAAATACAAATAATAACAAGAAATGCAAATACAGAGAATGCGTAATAAATTAATGCTTGTTCACTGAGGATTGTCAATTTCACATTTGTATAAAGTCTAATATCATGTCTCATTTGCATGTTTGCCCAGAACTTTTTGTATCTTAACAAATTTCTTAGGTTTTTATATCTGAAGCAGTATGGCGTGTTCCCAGGGTACCCACTACTGTATCCTACTTTATTTGTTATGGGAATGGTGGGTTATTACAGACTCGAAGTAAGAAGGGAGGTAGCTCTCGCCACCTACATATTTAGTGTAATACGCGGTAAGATACACAATCCGGTTATCTTAGAGACGGTTCAGCTGTGCGTTCCGGATGAATATAGAGGGCGTCGCCGACGCCCGCCGCTGCTGGTTGTGCCTTGCGCACGCACCAACCTACTGCAGCGCGCGCCGCTTGTGCGGGCGTTGCGTGTGCTCAACACGCTGTCTGACCGGATAGATCTGTTTTCATGTGCACTGAACGAATTTACTAAAACTGCTTATTGCATCTGCAGTACTTAGGTTAGTTTTAATAATGTATTAGGATGTAGAAATAAATATAGTTATAAACTAGATAAAAAGCTTAACTTCTCTGTCGCATTAGGCTTGCCTGTAAAGATAGATGTAAGTTTAAGAGTAATAAATAAATAAATAAATAAATAAATAAATAAATAAATCTTTCATTAAAAAAAGTACCTATTACAAGTTGGAATCATCTAATACTTTTCAATAACAACGGCGAAATTGTGTTGTGCAAATGCGATACCTTTAATATTAGATACTACAAAGAATAAATAGTCTTAAGAAAGCAGCTGCTACACAAATTCAAGTTAGAATAAAATTACCTGTGTGGTGAGTGACATTCGGATACGATATTATTGAAATTACGCAAGATGTTAGGGCTTATTATTCATCTGTGTGGTTTTTTATTATTATTTTAAGGTGCAGTTTTCAATCTGTAAATAAAAGCAACGTTAAAAGTTTGATACAGTTTGCAGAATAAATTTATAAACTAATAATATCCTAACTAATATTTAATTGCTACCTATTAGTACACCTACGCTATTCATTTGAATATTCGTGTTCAATTCAAGTGTTGGAATTTCACCAAAATAGTAAAAAAAGAAAGTGAACATTTGTACACTGACACAAAGGATCTTTTATTTCATAAAAGCATAATAATGAAGCATTGTATTGCAAGAAAAAATTACAGTGCCTGACCATATTTACACATACTTCAAAATGTATAAATATTTTATAAACTTACACAAGCGTATTCGGGCCAAACCGTTGCACGCATGCATCCATAAATTCATCAATGAATTCGTCATATTCATTACCCCGTACCCGCCTTTGTCTTAAACCTATATATGATGGGTCTTCTAGTAAAAACTGGAAAACAATCTTTATTAAAAATATCAGAAGTGCAGAATTTAAAAATCGGTAGAATTTATTTTCTACTGGCATTTTTAGATGTTATCTCTAACATGATTGTCTAACGGAATTGGAGCATGTCCTACCCGGTTCGGCCATCCAAAAGTATCCTGTTTGTTAATTTGATTTTGTTACATTTTGGCGTAGCATACACCTGAGTAAAAACTTTGTTTTATAAGAGAAAGTATTACATGAACTATTTTCGGCCTGCATCTTTGTATTTATATTCATCATGATGTTACATGGTCAGCGTGAAGAAACTGCAGGACATAGATAGGTCTTTCTTTAAAGAAAGATATTGTCTATCTTTAGTCGCGGTCAAGTGATATTTAGCATGCTACCCTTGTTTTAGTATTTTTTTAGTCGCCTATTACGACAACCTTATGAAAATATGGTGAGGTCCCATATTCGAACGGTATATATAACCAGTTATTATATTATTGGTAAGAAATTTTAAAATGTTACCAAATTATCTGTGCCAATATCCAACGTGATGGGTAGACACTGGTTAGGTTTTATTCCAGCCAGTGCCGTGTACAAGGCGAGCTTACTCATTGGTATTCCCATACCAAAGGCGCTTCGGTCAGCCGGATTCTCCTGACCCAAGATTTTTCCACTTTCAGTTACAATTATAGCTCTAATATTGTTTTCCGGCCTATGTAACGAAAATCAGTATTAACCATCAAGTTATTTAAATATCATAACAGTCAAAGTTATTACTTATCACGTTCTGTTCTAGTAAAGGCCATCATGCCAGCTGTTTTCCACGGTGGCGTTTGAGAGGGTGTATAATATTATATTGATATTTATACGATTGATATTATAATATTGATATTGACTGCTTACTATTTGGCAGAGTTCAGTCATTTTAATAGGTTAACATAGCAAAAGATGTTCATAAATTTAAATAAATGAGTTTGATTTCGATTTAAACTGACTACCGTATGTCGTGTCATAAAATGGCTTTACTGTGTATTTTATAAAACTGATATTTTCTAAAGATAAAAATATCTCACCATTTCTTGAGAAGATCATATACTTGTCCTTTATTGTGAATATTAATGAAGAGACCCTTAGGTTTCTGGTAAACAAGCCCAAAATCCTTGCAGTGTGTCACCACAGGCGGCGTTTTAATGATAGGTAAATACTGATCAATATATTGTCCCAGTAAAGTGAAGTATAATTTTTCATTTGTATCCTGTAAAATAACAGTAAATAATTACTTCATAATATGGTAAATACATCAAACGCATACCTACTACACGCGATTTCAGGTAGGTGTTTAATTATGGTGATGTAAAAACATTGATAACTGGTGAAACAAATCGCGATAGTATTCATGATAGCATTATATGAATACATTTTTATATTTAAGGACACCTGCCTTATTAACCTAATACAAGTATAGGAAACGAAACGAAACGACAAAGGTACCTATCACGAAACAATTATTTTATCTCTCAGGAAAAATTTTGTTGCTTGCATTTGCATTTCGATATATTGTTTTAATTTAACATCAAATCAACATGCTTTAATACGCCATTCACATTTTTTAAATATACTATGCTTATGAATTAATGTTACGAGGAATTTCGCTATTAAAATTTTAATAGCAGTTTTAAAGTTTTTATACTGTCATAAACAAGGGATGACACTTTACTGGCTGACGGAGTTTAGTTTAAATATATATGGTATCAAACATTTCGCTTATAGGACTGTAAACCAGGATTAACAACGAAGAATTCTTGCGAACACCGATATGTGGTCAGGTAGTAATCAGAAATAACATGAAAGAGGTAGAAATAAAATACAAAAGTTATAAAATACATAACTTTCCTCCAGTACAAAGCGGCAGGAGACGAAAAAGACAATGATGACGGATGACAACTTAAATTCAACATAGAATACACAGGTGTCACTGTTCGCAAACATAATGAATGGCAGAAGTACGAATCCTCAATAATGAGGGTATTCAGGTAAATTTTCTCCACTAGTTGGCGCCACTTAGGTAAAAAGTTTCACAAAAAAAATCACAAAAATTTAAAATCAAAATTCTGTATAATATACAAAATTTTGATTTTGAATTTTTGTGATTTTTTTTAAACGATGCTATATGATTTAAAACTGTGAATATGTTGTATTCACAGTTTTAAATCAATAGCATCGTTCACGGTTAGATTGAAAGTGCTTTGACAGGTGCCTGGACCTGAGGCCTCAATGCTGCCACCACGTCGGCGTAATTTTAGAAAACCCTCATTGGTCATTAAAACAAGAATATACCTTACTTGTATCTCACCCAAATAGAGATAGGATCTGCTCGAATCTTGGAAATTGTCGTCCGATAATTTGCAAATTTCCAATCGTCCTTCTTGTGTGCTCACATCTACTTTCAAGATCTCTTGTAACATCTTTAATTCCTGAGGCTCGTCGGACTTCAATGCGGGACCATCCGTCTATAAAATTATTTGAATGTTATTTACAATAAAAATCAAAATCATATCAGTCAGTTATTATTCAATTAGGTACAGAAAAAGGCCTTTTCTACAAAGATAGAGGATTAGCTATTTCAGACATTTTTATATAAACTAAGTAATACAGTTGCTCAAAACGGAGCGAAAATATGAAATTATTAATTTGTTGTGTCACATCCCTTTAGATCGAGTGTTAGCATGCTGCATATCTCGAAAGAATACGTTTTTCCTTTGCAGGTAACAATCTAACTTTTTATACGATTACGTTATTAATAATTGCTTTTATATCAAAGCAGTCATTCTATAGCTTACCTTATTAAGAGCAGAACATTTGAAAGTTTCGATATTTTGAACTTTAGAGACTTTTGGACTGATAATAACAGTGGAGCCTGCACTTCTTGGATAAATGGTAGAAAACAATGTCTGAGTTTGTTTTGTAACCTAAAAAAAAAACATTGTTAGACTAGAATGATAGGAATAAAATTGTCTATTTGTAAAATGTATTATAACCTTTGCAAGTGCCTTTTGAGGCCGGCTCCTACTGTTGGTACTTTTGCCTTGATAGCCATATCTATAAAATACAAAATAATGTAAAACTCAAAACACATAAAGTTAAAGTACGAAAATAAGTATATCCATAAAATACAAATACATTATACATCGGCGAACTACTGAAAATAATACGAAATATTAAAACCATTAAAAAGCACAAAGTTGGTCAGTGTTTTGACAAAAACGTAATTTGAGTAAACAAAATTTATAAACTATAAACAATCAAGTAGGTAACTTACACAAAGATTCTGTGCAAAAAAGTAAACATTTTCTAAAAATAAATATTACAGAAACAATGTAAACGCTATCATTTTAAACGGGGCGAGTGCAAAATTACCTTTCGAGAACTTCAATAATACTTTTTTTACCTTTGTCAAATTGTAATTTATAAACATAGACAATATTGTCACACACCAAAAACTCTTTGGTAAAGTTCTTAAAATAATAAACCTAGAAGACTACACATAATAAAATGCCTCATTTTAACATAAAATGCGTAGAAATGTTGAACTGTGTATACTCGTATTACTAAGCACTAAGCACAAATAGCTGATATTATGATTGTTCAAAAATATTTGCAAGAATCGTTGTACGAAAATCATAATGATTAATGTTAGGAGACATACCGGGAAAATTCCAAACCCACATGCATGCGAAGATTGATGAAAGTATGAAAAGGCAGGAATACAAAGTATGTAAGGCACCATTACTTTAGCATCATCAACATATGGTGCTCTGTCCCACGTCTAAACATCTTTTCAAATGCCATAATCTGAGATATACGGAGTTGATGTTTTGTATACGAGTACATATTATAATATATCGTTTTTGTTACATGCCTCTGTCTATATATATTTATTGTGGCTTAGGATTGTAGAGATTATTGCTTTATAGAGTGTAATATGTACTTACACCAACAACAACACATACACTAGTTAGCTTTAAGGTGGTCTTTTCCTCTATAAAAAATCATTTTAAAGTCACAGAACTAGCCTAAGTTTTAGAGTACTATAAAAACAACGTAAGAGAATTTTCATCATGAAAATAGCATCTTTATTATCATCTGGCATTTCAGCAGCTAAAGAGAAGATAGATAGCTAATGAATAGATAACTGTGAAGTGCTTGTACCCTGCGTCCAGTCCATTATCGTTTAACCTTACTATTTGTTCACGACAGGTTCCCCGATTAGATTTAATACTTTGGCCCATGCTTGCAAGCTACTATCCTAGATTAGACCCAAAATATCAAGTTTAGTGAATAAAGAACTTTGTCATAAGGAGTAACGGTTCAATATAGCGTGAAAGAGAATTGTTTGAGATAAAACCAATATCGACAAATTTTCAGTAAGGCGAACATTCCCATGTAATTAGACAAGTTAGGAAAGGAATAATACCACCTTTTGAGAGGGTGCTTCGGGATGTCTGCCTTACCTTTGAACTTTTTATGTTATAATTGTTCTTCTTAGAATGTGGAATGTCGTATTTCATTGTGGGTACTTTATTGCTTTTAAACATTAATTTTATTTTGTAATAAATAATAACGTGTTTTTATGTTCCTCCGTAATAGATTTTGACAACAAATTTTGCAAAGTTTAGTGACAATAACATTTTATAATATAGTACGTAAATATATACAAGTAGACATAAGACTATGTTTAAGGAAATAATTAATTATTACCTGTTCAAAACCTTCATCTTAAAATTTGCTATAATAGAGTGAGTTTGCGAATTTTATATAAGACAAATTGCTCATAACATAACCTGCTGTCAATCCATAGTCTTATGCACCAAATCGATAAGCATAACGTTGACATAATCCAATAAGTTACTGGTAGTATGCGATGCAAATAGTAACTTGCAAGTCAAGTGTTTTACAAATGTACCTATAAAATTATTCGTAAACATTTGTCTCGCATTCTTGAATAAATATTTTTTCATTTTTATTTACATTCTTATTTTCATAGGCAACGTCAACTGTCAAGGGTGAAAAGGTCTAAAAAGCTCCCACTGGCAAACCGCTACCCTCAACATAAATAAATTTACAACCGTTATACAACGCCAACATAACATAACACTAAAATATGTAACAACTAGACAACGAAACATGTATTTTTTGGAAACTTTTCTCTGTCACGCATACCCACTGGAATAATTAAAAGGTGGTGATGCCCTTCGAGGCACGACCATGTTCATATTATACTTTAAAATTAATGCTATGTTCTCCCAAGCGTAGTGTATCAACACAAAATTCCACTTAAACAGTCGAGATCCCTTCGTCCGTCCTACTGGACCACAATGATTTATTCTTACCTACTAGTGAATAATGTGTAAGCTAAGTATTCGCATAACATTAAAATTGTAATAAATATTCCAGTTAAGTTTTTTAAACCTCAATTGAATGAGTAGTGGAATGTGAAAGGTAGCGTTGTTTGACCACGATCTATGTATGTATGTATATTACTTCATTAAATCACTGAACTATTTGTAGTAGATATACACATATTTAGCTTAAGCTTCACGAGTTTTGATACACATTGTATTATCAAGTTGCGCACTGTAATGCTCGCCTCGCTACTAAGTTGCAAAGGCAAAATGTGGTAAATACTGCAACACATTTTATAAACATAATACATACCCAATAAACCCATTTTCGTGCAAAGAAGTTACAAAAGTCCGTTAAATTAACATTTTGTATAGAAACTGGCTGTACAGTCAGGTTGAAATAATGGCGAATGCAAAATAACCTAAAACTCGAAGCTCATAGCTCCGGCTGTGTAATTATTTCCCACTAATTTCAGCTCACACGCTATCCAAGACCAGGCTAACTCGTGCTTGTAATTCGTTAACTTTATATCCGTTTATTCTATTTTATAACTATCGTGGGTGACTAGCATTTTGTTCTATAGCGTTTTGTTTTAGTTTTATACATGCTTATATACAATAAATATCTCATCATCATCATACCAGCCATAAGACGTCCACTGCTGGACATAGGCCTCCCCCAACTTTCGTCACCGTAGCCGGTTGTTCGCCGCTCTCATCCATCGGTTGCCCGCCAGCCATTAAAGGTCGTCGGTCCACCTAGTGAGGGATCTGCCCACGCTGCGTCTTCCGGTTCGTGGTCGCTACTCTAGAACCTTTCTGTCCCAACGGCCACAATAAATATCTATATACTATTATATAAAGCAGAAGAGTTTGTTTGTTTGAACGCGCTAATCTGGAACTACCAGTCAGATTTTAAAATTTCTTTTTGCATATGATAGCCCAGTTCTTTAAGCAAGTTTTAAACTATGACGCGGTGACGAGAGCAGAGCAGTAACCAAAGACGCGGGTAAAACCGCGCTGCGGGAAACTAGTTTTTTTATAAAGCAACTTATCGACGCACGGTTTACCTGATAGTAAGCGGTAATCGTAAACTATGGACATGGATGTTTTGAAAACATTTCAGAAAACACAACTAATTCGCTGACAATTATATAGGTAAGGAAAATGAGATGAATTAATAGGGCAAAGGAAAAGAACCGAAAGGTCTTTGGGTCGCCGGCGCTCTGATACTTTCATATCGGCCCGTTACTATCCTACTGCAGGGAAAGGCCTCTTCTCATACAGAAAAGGTCATGAGCATTGATCGTCACGGTTGCAAGGCGGATTGGCGATTTTAGACTTCCTCAGAATTCGAGGTTTCCTTACGTGTATGTTTATGTGTATGTCCTTATGTTTTTCGTCACCGTCAGTCAGAAATGTTAAGATAAACTTAGAAAGTACATATGATTTGAAAAACACAATGGCACTTGATCGGATTCGAACCCCCTGACCTAGTGTTTACGAAGCGGGTGTCTTCACCAATGGCTCATCACGACTTTTAATACTTTATACGTTGAAAATGTAAGAAAATCTCATGCTGTTTCTTTATAAGATAAGGTCTGTATTAATTACGGGTTATTATTATTATTTGGTAGTTAATTGATTATGCAACGCGTTTGTTCACCTTTGTCATAGAATCTGGCCCAAGTTTTATTAATCTAGTTCACTGATGCAATGAGATAGTTTTTCTAGTTACGCTAATGGGATAATCTGCATAAATCGGATTGCCATCGGGTGCTACATCAAACGAAAGGCCGTGTCACTAGCCTTTATTCAAACGATTTTTTACATTTTAAGAAAAGTTCGCATTTTATTTTTTACTTCATTTTCATTAGTTCAACAAAAATGGTACGTTTTTGTATCAGACAAAGCTCATTATTTTGTCGTCTGGAGTTCCTGTAAAGTATAAACTTTAGCAAAACATTTTTTGATCTCAGTTGTCCCAATCCTTTTAAACCTTTCATTGTCGTACGAGACGACGGCGACGTATGGAATACGGACGGACGGACTAATAAGGTAAAATACGACAGAATTATGAATAGAACCTGATATAGAAAGAAAGTAAATAAAATAATGACGATCTGGTATGACAATAAAAAAGCTTCAGTACTCTTGTAACAGTCTCATCAAAGTATAACATTACAGTCAGGCTTAAATTTATAAGTTACTACATATTTTTATCGGCAAAATTGTATTGAACTGAAAAGAATTATAAAACGGTAAACATAGATTTGTCATTTTTTTAAATATCTTTCATAATGTTGGTTATATAGAAAAGGGTATACTCATCTAGGCCTGTTTTTTCCACTGCAGGGAAAGGCCTTTTCTCATATAGAGAAGGCATACGCATTAATCGCCACGCTTGCTCAAGAAGAATTGGTGATTTAAAACTTCCTCAGACGTCCAGGTTTCCTCACGATGTTTTCCTTCACCGTTAGTCAGAAATATCCAAGATAAAATGTACTGTTAGCAAACTGGGTTCAAACACAATAAAAAAAAACACTAAACACAACTCAATTATATTAATACCAAGAGACTAATAATTACACGATTACACAATACAATTATAAAGTACGAATATAAGCTACAACGCAACTAAAGACACGTCCTAACGCTCTCGACACTCGAAACGGAATGCCCATGAAAATGCGCTCGCCGCCACAACTGAACGCCCTCCCTCCTCTTGCGCCTCGGTGTGACGTCACTCCAGCACCACGCCCTCATTGCCAGGATTTACCGCTAACACGGCCTCTCCTGACAGCGGCGCGTCCTCGCCCGCTTCATCTGATTGAGAAATAACTTCACTGGAGCCTGATGGTCCTGAAGCTGAATCTTCATGATCAATCTCATTATCGTCTGAAACAGTTAAATCACACATTAGTTCTGCTATTGTTAAGCTTATTACGGGAGATAGCAGTGGCCTCAGCATGTCTATCGAAAATAATTGTCTAACATTATGTACAGATGAATACAGAGCCCTCGGGATGTTTCCTTTTTTATTACAAAGCACTAGGATAGAGCTCTCGGGATATCCAGACACTGAGTACCATCATATCGTTCAGATAAAGGTCTCCATTTCACGCAGAGCCCTCAGGATGCTAAACAAAATCTTTCAACACAGTCTGTGCAGAGCCCTCAGGATGCCACCAGCCTTCATTAAATATTTCATGTGCGAAACAGAGGTCGACATGCCTCCCACATAAAATAGATATGTATTGACTACTCACTATTAAAGAATGTGCTGCACACGTCGGGCGTCCATTCGCCGCGCCATAGAGTCATGTACTCCGCAGCGGCTTGTGTAGTTTTTCCATACGAGTTTGCCATCAACTTTAACTCGTAACGTCCATGAGGTAGTGCACTTATCACTTCATATGGGCCACGCATGCACGCGTCTAACTTGCCCTTGGATTGACTGGTTTTCTGCACAAAAACAATATCGTGTACGTTGAAGTTTCGTGGCGGCTTTCGCTTCTCATTCACACGGGCGTCTTGTCGAGCTCTGTTTTCATCTAGGAGCTTGGAGGCGCGGTGTCTGGCCAACTCTCTGAGAGACTCCCGGTTAAGGCTGGTACCTTCCAGGGCCACATCGCGCACGACAGAGCGTAGAACAGGTGTCATAGCTGGGCTGCCGGATAATAAATTCATGGGTGAATATTTAGTAGAATTGTGTTGGGTAATGTTTAATGTAAGCTGTAGTTTGCCTAGCGTATTCGACCACATTTCATTTCTAAAGTTAACTTCGACTCTAATAATGTTTAAAACGGTTCTACAATATCGTTCAGCTTGACCGTTACTCTGGTGCATTTCAGGTGTAATTAAATACAACTCACCGCCTAACTCGCGTACCTGTACATGCGCCCGCGGTCAGCGACGATCAGTTTAGGCATACCAAATAAATAAATAGCTGATTCAAACACTCGTTTTAGTTCATTTGCGTCTTGTTTACGTATCGGATACAAAAGGCAGAATTTTGTAAAAGCGTCAACTATTATTACAACAAATTTGTATCCATTTGACTCGGGAAGTGGCCCTAATACATCACTGTGTATACATTCAAATGGTACGTTAGGTTTATTCCACGACTCAATTGGCTGCAGTGGTTGTCTTGGAACCTTCTTGTGAGATAGACAGACAATACAATGTTGTATGTATTTCTTAACAAATTTTGAGAGACAAGGAAACCAGAAATGTTTTAAGATTAGATCTATTGTTTTGTCCACACCGATATGATGGTGTTCACCGTGAAAGATCCGTAGTAAACTGAGACGATGTCCTTTTGGTATATAACATAAATATCGCGGTTCTTCACCCGCTTTAGTATATTTGTAATACAAGACATCGTTCCGTTTAATATAACGATTACAATCAAGTTCACCCTCTACCAATTTTTGTAGTAGCAAATTTGTTTCGTCATCCGCCAATTGTGCTATATAGGCCCAATTGTGCGGCTTCGGAATTTCACAAATATTCACAGGATTTCGGCTAAGATAGTCGGCATGAGCTAAATTAACCCCTTTACGATATTCCAGATCAAAATCGAAGTCCTGTAAATACATCCACCATCGACTAACTCTTGGCAACAGATCTCGCTTTCTTTGCGTAAGCTTTAAAGCATTACAGTCTGTTACTACTTTGAATTTTATACCGATAAGATAATACCGAAAATGTTGTAATGCTTTTACTACTGCCAACGTTTCCAGCTCATAAGAGTGGTAACGAGATTCTGCTCCTTGAGTCACTTTACTAAAATATGCGATGGGCCTTTTGCATTTATTACTATCTACTTGTAACAGCACCGCACCGTATCCCAAAGCAGAAGCGTCCGTGTGAACCTCCGTCGAAAGAGACGGATCAAATATTGCAAGTGCATGTTCACTCGTTAAACATTTTATGATATCTTTACGTGTACTTTCACATTCCTCACTCCACTGAAACGTGACACCTTTGCGAAGGAGATGCGCGATACAAGCAGTTTTAACTGAATAATTAGGCACATATCGTCTGAAGTATCCAGCCAGTCCTAGAAATTGCCTAACTTGTTTCACATTACTAGGGACTGCGGCTTTAGTTAATGACTCAACCTTGTGATGGTTAGGTCTAACCTGACCATGGCTAATTACCCTACCAAGATATTCGATCTCTTCAGTCAAGAAAATGCACTTTTTGAGGTTTATTGAGAACCCTGCCTGCGTCAAAGTTTGTAAAACTTCATGTAGGGTCTGTAAGCCCTCATCTACCCCCAAACTTGGTATGAGTACATCATCAACGTATACCAGAACTTTGCCAGATTCAATGTATCTACGCAGTGTATTGCTTATAATACGTTGGTATACGACCGGTGCGTTGGCTAGACCATATGGCATTTTTAAATACTCAAAATGACCTTCAGGCGTGACGAAGCCAGTTAACGATATAGAATCGTCATCCATCTTGATTTGGTGAAATCCTGTGGCCATATCGATACTACTGAAGTATTTACTTTTACCTAAACGGTCCACGTAATCGTCGATCAAAGGTAATGGATAACGATCCTTTATAGTAATTGAATTTAAGGCGCGGTAATCTACACACATTCTATCACTACCGTATTTCTTTTTTATCAACAATATAGGACTGGCATATTCTGACTCGGACTCCCGTATAATATTTTTGTCAAGTAATTCACGGATAATGCCACGAACACGCAACTTTTCCTCGTGAGATAATTTATACGGCCTGTAAACTACAGGCACATTACTATTGAGTTTAATATGCATGGATCCGGTGTTTACTGTAGTCGTAGCAGTACCCGTGATGAAAAATTCCGAAAAATTAGCTATAATTGATAACAGACGATCCTTTTCGATACCTACTAGCGGCGTATTTACTATAGGAGGTTTTACACTGGTCTTTATGGGTAAAACTTTATCTGTTCGCACCAGACACTGTTTACCTTTCGATCGTATGTAGGTTATCCCATCTCTATTTAAGACGTCAGTGCCAATAATAACGGGGGTACTCATATATTTACTTGGGATAATATAAAATTCGATCTCTAATGTCAATTTAGGGAACTCGACAGTTAAAATAGTGTAACCACTCGATAAAACTTTCTTTTCACCTAAACCACAAAACTCACGAAATAACAAGATCTGTTTGTATTGAAAGTGTTTAATAACGCTATCCGAAATAAGAGACGCTACTGAACCGCTGTCTATCAACACATCTATAGGTATACCTTGTATCACAGCTGTGGCTATATCGTTTTTCTTATAGTCACCTTCTATATTGCGACAAAAATAAATTTTTGATTTACCCTGCGACTCCGAACGCTGCTTTAAGAAACAATCGTCTACACTGTGACCAATTTTTTTGCAGAAAGTACAAATGTTGCGCTTAGAATCAGTATTTGAATTATTATTACTAGTACTGGGGGTAGATTATGAAAATTTTTCGCGAGTATGTTCAGATTTTATACGTTTAGTACATAAATATTGTTTGTGGCCTAAGCTACCACAGGAAAAACACCGCGACTTAGCGTCACCATGATCACGTTTACGATTATCACTACGTTGTCTATTATCTGCACTAGTTATACGAGTATCAGTTTTACGGTTAGAATTCGTAGTCGCGGGTTTAACGTAAATCGAAAGAAAATTAACCAGATCTTCCGGTTTGAGCTTGGCGTTAGTCGCGACAGCACTATAACTATAACTATAGCGCACATCAGTTCGTCACTTAACCCGCCTACTACTCGAAGGCGCAGTAACGATCGCCGCGCATAATCCGCATATGTAGTGTAACGATCAGAATTTGTGCTCATTACTTCAAACAAAATGTTAGCTACATCTAATTTATGAGGACACAATGATTTAAATTCGTGTTTGAAGTTCGACCAGCTGCGGTCATTAGTGACCCACTCGTTTAACCATTGTTTCGCATCTCCTTTCAAGCAATTTCCTATTCTAGCTAGACATTCCCGATCGTCCCAGTGATTTAATTTACGCACATGGTCCACTTCTTCACACCAAACAGTAATATCATTAAAAGAAGGATCGAAATTTGAAATATAAATATGGTTCGACCTCACCGTGCTTAGACTGCTGATCGCAGTCCCAATCCTGTCAGCCATCTCACCCAAGGCGTTGTCTTTGCTTGGTGGTGTCACACTCGCAGGAAGGTCGACGGTTGCAGCGTCGGGCAGTGATGATACAGACGCCACCGTGGCGGGCGCCGGCGGTAGCAGCACTAAGTCGGGTGTCGGCGTCGGCGGCACCGGCGGCGGCCCTATGACGGCGGGTGTCTGCTGCGGTGTGATTGTAGCTGGCTGCAACGTGGTGTCTATGCGCAGTTCTCCACGTTCACGATTATTTTGACTACAACCCGCGTTTTGTTCCAAAGAATTTATACGATTCAATATAGCTTCGAGGGTACTTTGTAAATCTAATTCGGGTGTACGTTCTCGCGATCTTTTTGATTTGCTTTTACTCTGTTTGGACATTCTGCAAATTCAACGATTGCACTGCAGAATACGATATACCCGATATAAAAAAAAAAATCGAATATTAACTACCACGTGTTAACTAAATTGCCAGAACGCCAAATCTTCAGCGAGGATAGCTATGGGAGCTATCCCACTTCTGATGTTAGCAAACTGGGTTCAAACACAATAAAAAAAAAAGACTAAACAGTACTCAATTATATTAATACCAAGAGACTAATAATTACACGATTACACAATACAATTATAAAGTACGAATATAAGCTACAACGCAACTAAAGACATGTCCTAACGCTCTCGACACTCGAAACGGAATGCCCATGAAAATGCGCTCGCCGCCACAACTGAACGCCCTCCCTCCTCTTGCGCCTCGGTGTGACGTCACTCCAGCACCACGCCCTCATTGCCAGGATTTACCGCTAACAGTACATATCATTTGAAAAGTCATATTAGTACTTTGCCGAATTCGAACCCACGATTTCTTGTTCACGAAGCGGGTGCCTTCTCCACTTGGATATATTTACTGAGTAAGTGTATCTAAACATACATATAGGTAATTTTATATATTAGTATTTATGTGAATAAATGCGTGGGTTAAGAATACCATAATGTGGATGACACCCAAGTAATCGAGCTCTATATACACTCTGTGTTTCTACCCTTTAAAGTTTTGTTTATCTTTGTACTTCAGCAAAGATTTTGCCTACTAATTAAATTTATTTAAATACTACTTAGAATAATCAGGACATTTTGTTGCATCTACTTTTAGGACTAGTAGGCGAAAGAGTCACCATTTTTAGACGCTTTTTCGACAGTCTAAATGTTCTTAAAATTAGAGTATTCATAATATCAGCCGAAAGACGTCGACTGCTGCACATAGGCCTCCCCCAAATTTCGTCACCTTGGCCGGTCGTAAGCCGCCTTCATCCATCGGTTGCTCACCACCCTTATAAGGTCGTCGGTTCAGCTTGTGAGAGGTCTGCCCACGCTGCGTCTTCCGATTCGTGGTCGCCACTTTAGAACCTTTAGAATTAGACACTCTAGAATTTACACTCTACAATTAGAGTATTAATTAATATTAACATGACAATGCTGAGCTAACATGAAAAGTACTAGCAATTTGATGCAGAAGGAGAAACAGACAAAAACAACAGTGATTTGTGTTTTATTATTAAGGTGGATATTCTTTTCACTGAGTAAACTTGAATATTTGAACGAATATAGTCAAATGAAGTGCCACCTTAAAGTGAAAAGGGTTGCCTTGCCGGGCTATTTTGGTCGCTTATATGGAGATAGGAAGTTATGCTTGGCTTCAGCTATTTGTGTTGGGTTAGCGGCGTTTCAGAAGGAAGGTTCTATTTATACAATGTAACAAAGCATATGATTGTGATGGTATTGTATTTGTATCAAGCATATATGTTAGTTTTCGCATTTCGACCAAGAGCAATCTACATACCATTATACACATGCTAATTTTGACTCGAGATTTTTTTAAATTTGACTATTTTTGGTGATGGTAATCACTCCTGCGTCGACTGCATACCTTTTATGTCATTTTTATTTAGGCAGAGTGAAATGTTTTGATAAATAAAATAAATGAATAATTATATGATAAATATGTGTATTTAAAATAATAAGGATCTGTTCTCGTGAACCATTTATTATAATTACTCCTAAATTGACTTCTGATTAAGGTACATTAACTGCCAATTAGAACGTATATAACAACGTAATTTCTCACAGAGGTCTGTGTTTTAGGCACTAAAGTCGAATATATACCGAAGAATATTAGACCGATATTTCTCGAATATACATAGTACTAGTAGTTCTGTTATTACAAGGCACTATTAATGAAAATGAAACTTTCCAATTAGGAGTCATAAGTGCTCAGATATTTGTCACGAATACGGCCAGTCTTGAGCTCTTTTACCACAATTATGTTAAAATATTCGTGACTAGGTGACGTAAAGTCGCAACACTTGTAGTAAAAATATAGGATATGTATTTTTTGTAGATTTAATTAGCTTTGATGTTAATGACAGTATTTTATTATGAATTACGATCTTGAGGCAAAGGTGCTCATTTGTATTGTGATTGCATGAGAAGATGTACTTGTAGGTACTTTGTAAGGCTAACCTTATTGAACGGTGGTTTAACACACATGTACACACATACACATACGAACAAACACATACTCAAACACACACATTCAAACATAACCTTTTATACTAATACCTGTAATCTGTGCTAATACTTACTAAAAGTTATAGGTATAGCTTAACTATAAACTGTTAACACCCTTTATTTTCTCTTTTATTTCTAAACTGTAAGCTATATATGTACTTCATTATTGGCGTAATAAGGAACTGTAAATATTTTGAAGTATAAATAAACGAATAAATAAATTAATATTTTTTTAGACTTGAATAAGGATTTTTAATTTTAAAACACACATAATATATATTACGAAGAAGTATCGAACAGTTTGGGTCTAGACTCCAATATAGGTGTAATTTCGGAAAAATAATTATAAAAAAAAAATGATAAAAAAATTTGACATCGACATAAACATGACCCAAAACGTTGGAATTTAGCGACATCATATTACCTCGCATGGCTTTGATGTGTCGGCTTCTTAGGTGTTCTTTAGTAATTATTCAATCTTGTTTCTCTCATAGGCATGTTTTGATTAATAGTTGTTTATTACGTAAGCGTTTAAATTAATGACACTTTGATTAAATTAATTTCACTTGAATCAAAGTTAATTTGGATAACATTTCACATCTTATTAGTTTGTAATTTTACTGCTGATATTATGTGCAGTATTTTTTTTGTTTTGTTGTTCTACAGTAACTTAAATAGTGTACGAGTGAAGGTCTAAAAACTATTTTTGATCGCTTGAGTATTAATAATTTCATAGGCCTCGAATACAATTTAAATAAAAATAAATACACCGGTATTTACCGATGTCCTTTTGAATATGTTTTATTTATTTATTTCACATGGTAAATACAGAATGCAATTTAGTAATATTTAAAAATTTATGTTTCCTGATAGGCATAGGCTTCTTACAAAGGGATAAATTTTCTATTATCACCATGCTTGCCAGCCAAATTGGTGACTAATACTTAAATAAATTTTCAAAAACATATCATCTGTTTGCGGTGGGTGTGGTTATAATAATAATATATCAAATACAGTCATTTAGTGCACAATTTCATTGTACAGGAGATTGGTTTCAGCTAATATTCTATTAACAATTAATTAGTCAATGTTTGCGGTCAATGTATGACTGCGTGACGAATGTTCACACGAACAGTACTTGTTAATATATACATTATCAGAACAAACACGCTATAGTATCGAGTTCAAACAGGATTTGACATTAAAATGTTAGTAAATGACTGCCACAAAATGCTTTTTAAGCCGATGTGGAGTTGAATGACCGCACTTTCAGTCAGTTATATTTGCCGATACAAAAGCAGGTGGGTTTATTTCAGAAGCTTACGTTTATAATAATGTAGTATAGTGACATCAAAACCAAAGAATATTTTGATTTTTTCCTGTAGGTATAATTAATAATTAAAGATTAGTTGATTTAGTTTAAGTTAAGATGGTTTAGTACTTTAAAGTCATCCCCCCCAAACGGGGTTCTCGCCTTGTCGCGGCGGGGGGGCTTAGTAGCCGTGGTTACCAAGGACCACGGTGAACCAAGAGGAACCCCAAGGAGGCGCCGCTCCTCTGGGCTTTGGCGGTAAGCCCACGATGGAGCGGCTCAGGAGGGTTGCGGTGCTGTATGTGCGGCAACGCAACTGGGTCGGGCTGCGGTGTTGCTTCGGCGACACTGCGGCTGGGGAGTGGCGAGGCCGCGGCGGGAGAGGAGTGTCGGTATAACGGTGCGCCGCTCTCCCTACCTTCCGCGGCCTCGGCGGGGCCGCAACCGCCAGATTGCGGACGCGGTGGGGCCGCAGGGGAAGAGGAGTGTCGGTATTGCGACGCGCCGTTCTCCCTATCCTCTGCGGCCGAGTTAGGAGGTGGCCTGCGGGCGGCGATCGGGCAGTCGCCGCCCGAACAGCACGGGCCCGAGATGGCAGTGCGAGTGTTCCGCACACGCCTCTCGAGGGAGGGGGGGCTAGGTCCCCCAAATCGGACGGGGCCCGCTCCGGTGTGGTGAGCGGGCCGTGGCCCATCGGGGTCGCGGATGAATGCGCAAGCGTCTCCCGTGACCCCGACACTCTGGCCGTCTGGAGGAACACCGTGGGTTTTAGTCGGTATGCCGGCCGCGCTTTGAGTGCGGTCGGAGAGTCCGACATAACCCCCGCTTTGCCCGGGCGGGTGTGTATGCGTAATGCATTTCCCAGGTAAAAAAAAAAAAAAAGTACTTTAAAGTCATCCCCCCCAAACGGGGTTCTGGCCTTGTCACGGCGGGGGGAGGCGCTTAGTAACCGTGGTTACCCAGAACCACGGTGAACCAAGAGGAACCAGAAGGAGGCGCCGCTCCTCTGGGCTTTGGTGGTAAGCCCACGATGGAGCGGCTCAGGAGGGTTGCGGTGCGGTATGGGCGGCACCGCAACTGGGTCGGGCTGCGGTGTTGCTTCGGCGACACTGCGGCTGAGGAGTGGCAGGGCCGCGGCGGGAGCGGAGTGCCGGTATTACGGTGCGTTCTCCCTACCTTCCGCGGCCTCGGCGGGGCTGCAACCACCAGATTGCGGACGCGGTGGGGCCGCAGGGGAAGAGGAGTGTCGGAATTGCGACGCGCCGTTCTCCCTATCCTCTGCGGCTGAGTTAGGAGGTGGCCTGCGGGCGGCGATCGGGCAGTCGCCGCCCGAACAGCACGGGCCCGAGACGGCAGTGCGCGTGTTCCGCACGCGCCTCTCAAGGGAGGGGGGGGCTAGGCCCCCCAAATCGGACGGGGCCCGCTCGCGTGTGGTGAGCGGGCCGTGGCCCGTCGGGTTCGCGGATGAATGCGCGAGCGTCTCCCGTGACCCCGACACTGCCCGTCTGGAGGAACACCGTGGGTTTTAGTCGGTATGCCGGTCGTGCTTTGAGTGTGGTCGGAGAGTCCGACATAACCCCCGCCTGGCCCGGGCGGGTGCGTATGCTTAATGCATTTCCCACGAAAAAAAAAAGTACTTTAAAGTCATAATGTTATGTTTTATGTGCATTTTAAGTTTTATTAATATAAAACTAACTTACGGCAAACTCACCGCAGCTTATAAAAATATAAGTTTGAAATTGACAATCCATCTTGAGCAAGTTTGCTTATGCGTTCTTTATATGGGCTGAGACCTTCACCTATAGTAAGGTTTCGAAGAATTACTTCATTATTTTCAAGGACTTATAGCGGCATAGTAATATCGATGTCAGTATTCTCAGAAACAAGGTAATTTGTGTCATTATTTTAGAAGCCGAACGCGCGATATCAAAGTTCTTTCAATGATACTACTGAATTACTCCTTGCTGCTACTGCAACTTGCAATTGGATCTCTGCCTTCTTGCATGAACGCCTTCAGAAGGCAGTTCACTTACACAGTTGAAATGGCAGATCAATTAATGTTGGAAACGGACAGAAGCGAACGATGTCACGCTCTATCAAAGGCTTTAGTGATATCGAGGTTGATAGCCAGTGATTCTCCATGCCTGTTTATAACGAACTTGTTAGGTGTAGCGAACTGCCTCTGATTACTATAAGATTTAACGAGATAGTTACAAATCGATGAAGGTCTCGTCATTTTTATAGTAATATAATAATATTCTACCACATTCACACAGCGCCATCTAGCCCCAAATTAAGCAATTATATTTGCTTGTGTTATGGGTACTAAACAACTGATATACTACATATTTTATATAATTTTTTTTTGTAAATACTTACATATTATAGATAAATTACACCCAGACACAGAACAAACAATCATGCTCATCACACAAAGACATGTCTTGGGTGGGAATCGAACCCACGACCTTCAGCTTAGCAGTCAGGGTCACTAACCACTAGACCAACAGGCCAGTCAAAATTCTTTTTTCTTTTATAATAAGCACTAGCTGCGCTCCACTACTTTGTGCGCGACTAAAATGTGTATTGTCTTCCTCGGGAACCAGACCGATTTTAGCCTATGTCAGTCTCCGGCACCGAACCTATCCACATAGCTTCCGTTAGCTAAGAAGCACACTGTTAAAAATAGCGACTTTATACCATTATTAGACGGCCCCCCTCTAGCTTCGCTTCGGTAACAAAAGTTTTATTCGGTCTCACAACAAACGCCTACAGAAAATATCATAGCTATATATCATAGCAATAGTGACGTATAGCATTATTCAAAATCATAAAGGTACTTAGAATATTAAAATTTCAAAAATGACTGAAAGAAAATGTTAAACATAATAAAATAGACCTTATGTGACCCGTCTTATTTGTAGCTTTCTAAAGGTGGAAGAATTTTTTAAATCGTTTAATAAAATCTTGAGTTAAATCGGAACAAACAAACGAACGAGCAAACATACAAAAAATCTAATCTTTTATCTTTATAATATTAGATAAGAAGATGCTAGGTACCTATACTATTATATAAAGTGGAAGTTTGTATGTTTGTTTGTTTGAATGCGCTAATCTCTGGAACTACCAGTTGGATTTAAAAAAATGTTTTTGCGCAAGATAGCTCAGTTCTTAAGGAAGGAAGGTTATAGGCTATGTAACATCACGCTACTGGCGATGGGAGCAGAGGAATAAGCAAAGACGCGGGTGAAACCGCACTGCAGAAAGGTAGTATCGTCGGTGCGCCTGCAAAAGCCGCTATGTAATTTTTACTTATTTTGGTTTTTGATGCCATTTTGATCCTTACTCACACGGGAATAAGGATGAAAATGGCATCAAAAACCAACATACCTAAAAAATCACATAGCGACTTTTGCAGGCGCACCGACGGTATATTATATACACAACACAAGAGCTCATAGAGGCGCTCATAGCTCGTTGCGCTCATTGATCGGAAAACGATTAGCGGGTTAAGGAACTTAGAGTGCAGCTGGCCTCTGGATGGGTGACCGCATAGTGATATTTGATCTGAGCGTCTCCGTGCCACGGAGGGCACGTTAAAAGTCGGTCCTGGTTGTTACCAAGTAGATAACAGTCGTTAGGTCAATTCGGATGCAGCAAGAAGGGTAATGTTTTTCGAGCGTAAGTATGTATGTATATATGTATGTATGTATGTGAGTATGTATGTCTATTTCTTTGGCACGCTCTACAGCCTAAATGGCTTGATGGATTTTAACGCATGAGGTGTCATTAGATTCATGTTGAATGTGGGAGTGACATAAGATTTATAAAATTTCAATGTAGCGTCAGCACCAGGAAAAAAAATGAATTTATTTCTTTTCACTTTGTTTTAGGCAGGAGGGCTTTTTGTTTTTCATCAATAATATATATTGCTTGTTGTGTATGATGGCCCAGTTCTCGAGGAAGGTTATAGGCTATGTAACATCACGCTACTGGTGACGAGAGCAGAGCAGCAAGCAAAGAAGCAGGTGAAACCGCGCTGCGTAAAAGCTACTTAAAGATAATACAGACTAGAAGATCACTAGTGGATCATCGCAGTATTATACAGTTTAAAAAATTATGTTTAGTGTATTGCTGAAAGTACTCGTAGTAATATTCTTGTTAATTATATTCGCTCTAACTATTCTCGTTTCACTATATAGTTAGAATTTGAACTTAAAATTGGTTAACACGATGAAATTTAACGACTACTGCAGTTGGAATATTGTAGAAATTCGATAAGGTATCGAATAAAACACTATAAAATTTATTGTATTTAATCCCATTAGACGTACATAGAAATAAATGCGTTCTTTATTAATTTTCGTTTACATCATTACATCATTTCATCTGTAAGACGTAGTTTAAATTAATATTTTCATTGATCAATAAAAGAACTCATAGAGATGTATAATACTTTATGTCCACAGAGTAACCTTTTAAATAATACTGGGCTATTGAAACAATGTCTACTGTTTTAGTTCATTGCCTTTTACTATGATTGCGTTGCTAAACTGCGTCAAACTTTTAGGTTGTATCAAACGTTATTTGGTGTTGTATAATCCTGGAAAGCTGTATTTGACTGGTAGTTAAAATCGCCAGCTATACAGAATTATGGAGGTCTATGGAGGTGGTAACTAGTGTCTTACCACCGTCTTCGTTCGGGTAGACCTTAGTTATGATTAATTAATTGCATATAATTTTATAATAATAATAATCTTGTATATTTATAATTATTATTGAGTGGGTAGTGATCAACTTAGTGTCAGTATTTGTTCAGGTCGTCCATAAAAGCATCCGACTAGACCTAACGACTGTTATCTACTTGGTAACAACCGGAACCGACTTTTAACGTGCCCTCCGAGGCACGGAGACGCTCAGATCAAATATCACTATGCGGTCACCCATCCAGGGGCCAGCTGCACTCTAAGTTCCTTAACCCGCTAATCCTTTTCCGATCAATGAGCGCAACGAGCTATGAGCGCCTCCATGAGCTCTTGTGTTATGTATATAATATACTACCTTTCTGCAGTGCGGTTTCACCCGCGTCTTTGCTTATTCCTCTGCTCCCATCGCCAGTAGCGTGATGTTACATAGCCTATAACCTTCCTTCCTTAAGAACTGGGCTATCTTGAGCATAACGAATTTTTTAAATCCAACTGGTAGTTACAGAGATTAGCGCATTCAAACAAAGAAACAAACTCTTCCGCTTTTATATAATTCTATAGATAATCCTCCAAATTCTATACACTACACTGTAAATGAAAATGAAAATGAAAATTTATTTATTCACATAGGTTAATTAAATTAACACTTATGAACGTCAAAGTTTACAAAATGCCAGCAAATTAACCTACAGCCAGTTCGCTGACGAAGTAGAGCCATGAGAAGAACTGGCAAGTAACTCAGGCCACTCTTTTTAATCGCCAGGTTATTACAATTTTTGTAAGTTACAATTTCAAGTAGCATGCAAAGTGACACTGTATTCAGAATAAGTCATATACGTCGTAAAATTCTACCCTACGTCTTAACTATGCTCAATCTTAGAAGTCAGTGTCCCTTTGATATATCGTGTACCCATGGGGCTTTATTTACGTTCAATGTAGGACACACAGTCAAAAAATATCATTAGAAGTAGCTTAGAAAAAGAAAGTAAGCCCAAAATAAAGTCTTAAAAATGCTGAATGACTGCTTTGGTGCGGTAGTTCAATGACACCGTGTACAGGTAGTTAACGGTAGTCGAGTAGTCGAGTCGGTAGTCAAGTCGAGAGTTGAGAGTTCTCGGATTCGAGCCCCAGGCTGAGTAAATTCATATCTTTTTTATTTAGAATTTTTTATTCTGGTTTTGTGCCAGGTAAATAGCAACATGCTGATTTGATTTTTTGTTTGTTTATATGTGTTTGTAGTGTATAGACTCGAAATGAAATTAAATTAAGTGAATAATAATTTTTTTATTGGAAAAAGTGTATAGTAAGTAATTGTGTAATAGTTGCGGTACCTATCAATTGTTGATAAGGTTTCCGGTTTAATACCGAGCGCATTGTCACTTTGATACTTTCTCTTTAAGTATACTATTATATTAAAACTTACGGAGAAGGAAAACACAACGAAAACTCTGAACTTAATAATGATAAACACCTACTTGTAAGTCTGAGATTACTTTTATTAATCTACTTTGAGAAAGTGTAGTGATTATCACTCACATTCTCTGTGTGACATTTTTCATACAGTCTAATATTATACCGGTATTAAAATATTTAATCTTGGGTATTTTATATAATATAAAAAAATGGTCGGGCTTTTATGACCGCAATGTTCAAGGTGTGCTTAAAAAGTAGTATATAATTAAAAAAGTCACCTAGGTAATTGCTCTACGTTGAACTTAGCATTCCTGAGGCCCTAGACAAGTGTCAAAGATTTCTATTCTATTCATAGAATAGATAAAAAAAATTATGAGATGGACATATCCGCTGGCGTTAGCTTATGTCAATCCAATACATTTTTTAATCTATTCTATGAATATAATAGAAATCTTTGTCACTTGTCTAGGGCCTCTGAGATGCGGATAACTACACCGTCAAGATTTTTGTACATTATTATTATCATCATAATCAGCTGATAGACGTCCGCTGCTGAATATAGGCCTCCCCCAATTTTTGCCACATTTGCGAGTCGTGGTTTGTTTTGTATACAGAAATAATAAGAAAAACTTGATTGAGTAAACAAAAAACGTTGTCCTAGTTTTAGGAAATCTATATCTATACTAATATATAAAGTGGAAGAGTTTGTTTGTTTGAACTCGCTAATCTCTGGAACGACCAATCGGATTTGAAAATTTTTGCTGTGTATGATAGCCCAGTTCTCTAGAAAGGTTATAGGCTATGTAACATCATTCTACTATTGACGGCAGCAGAGCAGTAAGCAAAGACGCAGGTAAAACCACACCGCGGAGAGCTCCAGATATACTCCGTTACTCATATTTTAAACACCAACATATAACGCTTGAAGCATTTATCGAAAATCTAGAGATTGTATGTAATATCAAATTAATTGGGCTTTTGTTAGAAAATCTTTTGTATTAGTAAGAAATTAACCAGGTAATTAGTTAAAATTTCAAAGAAACTGAAATGCTGTGAATTTATGTAATCTGTTTGATGTTTGAATTCGGTAAAAACTATTTTAAGGAATGTTTAAGTTTGAAATTAACTATATTACGCAAACATAATTATGCCAATCTAGTACTTCCTAAGATTAGAGCGTTCAAACAAACAAACTATTTCGCTCTATTTATTAGTATAGGTTAATCGTTAAATCTCAACAAAATGTCTGAGTAATCAATGTGTATCACTGTGAAATTAAATTGCAGCAAGAAAATTCAGGATTGAAACATAAAACTTTAATTCAATATTAGACAGATACTTGGAAATTAAACAAAGTTAAATAAATAACATCATAGGATAACTACGTACATGACTAAAAGATATTTGACCTTATACCTTTTGAAATAAATTCATAATTGTTAAATCATAACAACTTGAAAACTTTCGCTTTAAATAAAACATTTCCCTTCTTTCCTTTTTCTCACCTACCCACACTCCCTTCACGCTAGGCAGCGGCTTCGCAGTCCCTGGTATTAGAAGGAGCAATGTTAGAGGCATGTATGTAGGTATGTTTGTAGAAAATAATCTAAAATCTCTTATATAGGTACCTAGTTATTGTTTTACTTGACACCAACTTCAAAATTCTGATTAACTAAATCAAAATACGAATTACTTTCTGCTAAGTAAACTTATTTTAAACTCTTTAGTTTCTCTCCCGTTTGACGTCGGTTATTTTTTTTTTATTTAAAATTATTTTATTTTACGATTTTCAGTAATAGATAGACCCAAAGTTTAGGTATTATTTTTGTACGAACTAAACATTTTGGAATATTGAACAGTACGAAGTAAGCCCGACATGCCTGCTGTTAAGGAATTCCCTGGACTGTCTATGGTCATCTGTAATGGCACTTAAAACCAATGTGGGTGCAAAGTTCTCATCATTACAAATGAATTAATTCCAAACACCAAGTAATTGCTGTAAATCGTTGTCAAGTTCCCTCGACTGTCTTTGTGCTCCATCATCAGATGGACTCCAAACCTTCATTAAATAGTAGTGCCTTAAAATACTTTGAAAAATATAACAAATGCACTAGTCGCCAGTACGATTTTCGAAAGTTCCCCTCGATTTCTCTGGGATGCTATCATCAGATCCTGATTTCCTTATCATGGTACCACACTTGGACTTATTGGTTCATAAACAACGATGTTATCCACGTACACACATAAAAAAAAAAAAAAAAAAATATATATATATATATATATATATATATATATATAAATATATATATATATATATATATATATACTGTCGAATTGAGAAACCTCCTCCTTTTTTTGAAGTCGGTTAAAAATATACCCGTTACCCGCTACATTTATGTTTTCTAAAGGTTAAGGAATTTTTAAATCGGTAACGTAGTTTTTCAGTTAAATCGTAAGAAACATACAAACAAAATTACAAAACATCAAGTATATTCTCTTTACAATATTAGTTTAGAACAGGCTTTTACGTTACAGTGCGACTATAAAGGACTGGTGTTATTCAAATATGAGTATGTTTTTTTTTATTGGCGATAGTGGTAAAAGAATAAACAGCCCACCTTATGTTAAGTTGTAACCGTAATAATGTTTAATAACAATTTAATAATAATTTCACCTTTTCCTTACCTGGGTTGGTAGAGGCTAATACTAAGAATCCAGATATCGAACCCGATACCTCTGGGTGATAGTTTGTACGTAGTACTACAGGACCATCGGGGAAGTAAGATCGAATCCAAATAATTACCTAGTAAGAATTAAAGTACCGCTATTTTTGATTCTGTACATAATTAAATGCGATATTTTTTTTTTATATTAGCTTACCAAAGTGCCTCCACTCTGCCTGATGGTAAGCAGTCAGTAGAATTCAGAAGGGGTGGACACCATTCCAAAAGCTAGACTACTGGTATGGTGGCCGCCACTATGGCGGCTTAGTGAAATGCTTTTTCACGACCCGCTTAAAAGACAAAATCATAATTAGATGGGAACACATACGCTGGTAAAGAGTTCATATAAAACTATACATAAAGTTTAAGTGTAATCTATTACAGTGTTCGCGAGTGCTTTGAGAATATAACTTTTTACGAATGAGTTTAAGCAGGGTGCTGATCTTACGTAGAGCCCCGCGTCCTTGACGTTGCAAAAGTCTATAAACGATGGCTACCATTCATCATAGGCAGGTAAAAGAAATAATATACATACACTATTTTATCTGTTGGTTACATTCTAATATTCATCCTACAATCCTTTAGCTTAACAAAGGTCCATATAGTTTAATATTAACAAAAATGGCTTAAATATTTCTAAAACTCAAACTTTTACGATTAAATACCGTACGTAAAAAGTTCTTAAGCCCTTCATACCAAGCTTTGTACTTTATCGATTCTTTCCACTGGACTGGTTTAATGGTTTATTTATTTCCACATACTAAAAGCAATGTAAGTTACTACTAGCTTTCCATTAGTAACCTTCAGACCACGGTTCAAAAATAAAGTAACTACTTATAAGCCTATTAAAAGGAATGCTCGTGGAAACTCATTCAGTTCGACTCGGTCGTAGCTAGCGTGCGGACACCTACGCCGTAGCGACACTACGCCGTGGACCGCTCTACGAATCGCGTGATAACTTCGTTCGATTGTTAAATAAGTATCAAGATAATTGTTCTCAAATTATTTATAGTGAAAAACAAAATTAAATGTAGTAGTTTTAATTTTAAGTGGATTTATAATGAAACAATGTTCAGTGACATTAGGAAGGCAGTGACTGAATAGTGCATACGGTAACCTACTTAAATGCTTCGTCATAAGGGGGAGGTAAGTAATGACTTCTATATTTAGTATCAATCATCAAATTAATATTATCCATAAAAGTTGTACTAAATAAAAATTAAATTATATGAATTTAAAGTAACACATGCTATGGTTACGCATTATAAAAAGTCGAAATAAAAAATAATTGTTTTTTACAGTATTCACAATAATTAGTACAGTTTAAAAAATACTTGTATGACGCAAATAACTAATTAGTTTTGAACTAACTTTACTTAATATTGTCGCAAATGTAATAATCTATGAGTTCAAGTATATTTGAGACAGCCTTAACAAGTAGGAACTATTTTTTTGGTTATACAATTTTTTATTACTTGCAGATGATTCATAATAAAGATAAGAGTATCGGAATAAAGACCGTAATTTGTGTTTAAATGAAAAAATAATACGATAAAATCTAGAGTTAAATAATGGCTGCATTTTTCTTGGTTTTGAATTTAATGAATATGGGAATTACCACAAAAATATAAAAAAAAGGAAATAAAGGTTTTTAATATAAGGATGCCGAGCCGCATAGATTTTATTGTACTTCTAAAGTTAAAGAGAAGTAATACTTATAACTTTTATCAGCTATTTTAATATCATATAATACGGTATTAGCTTATGTGCTACCAGGCTCATTCTGAAGTTTTTTGCAGAAAATATTATTACTTCTTTGGCCAAATTCATACTGAAGTTTTTATAGGTTATCTTTTATGTAGGTATTTAAAAAATTCTAACATATTTTTTTCATATTACGATTATTATATGCCGACAATGATGATAGTATGTGATTACTATAACTCATGAATTTGGGTCTTCATGTAGCAGAAGATAATATTTTATTTTAAGCTCTCATGGGTTTCACCAAAAGTATACTTAATAAAATAGAATATATATATTCTATATAATTTGTAGATTAGTTTCTAGTGTTGGTGTTGGTATAATCGTTATTCATCATCATTCTTGGCCAACCTAACCTAGCCAACTATTACTGTAAAGTGTGTAGCCATCATTAAAAATAAAGAAGTGTGCTTGCAACCTAATCACCAGACAATCTTTCCTCTTTTTTGTACAGATCATTTTATTAGGGTACTGTGGCTTCACTTTTATTTACTCTGGATAATTATTACTTTTGTTAGTTGGTGACAGTATAAAATAATTGTATGTAAAAATTAACAGCGCTTCTAATGTTTACTTTATGAACAAAATTATAACATCACATATTTTACGTGTCACATTTTTTTTTGTCATCAAAAGACTAAGAATTAAGTGCTCTAGTTTATTAAAAACACATCCAGCTATATGATAAAATATCGGGTTAAAATCAAACAATTACCATGCCTTTGATAAATTCATTGTTAAAACTCCCGAAGACGTCGACTGTTGAATAAATTCCAAAGATTGTAAAGTTAAAGATTTGGGAAGTTAAGAAAGGTTTTTTAAATTAACATTTCTTCATAGAAATTTCAAACCTTCCTGTTATTAAATTTCTATAAGAATATTAAATTCATATCGTTTTTAAGCGACGATTTAAAAAATGAGTATTCAAGTTAAAAGACCATCAGGAATTTTATAGTTTTATGAATTAAAAATCATTTCACAAGCTCTGTGGTTCGGTGGAATTGTGTATGGACTGCCACGCAAAGGTCGCGGGTTCGATTTCCGCTCAGTGCAAATATTTGTGTGCATAAACATGGCTATTTGCATTGGTCTGGATGTTGCTAAGTATAAAATATATGTATTAACAAAAAAAAGTATATAGGTATGTTTATCCGCATTCTAGAACCCATATTACAAGCTATTAGTATATGCTTACTTTGAGTCTAGATGCCGTTGTGTGGTTGTTGTACTCTTCGTATTATTTATTAAAAACACCCTCAAACTTCATCTTATACTTTGACGGAGTTTCTCAATAAAAGAAATGCAGATAAAATTATATAAATATTAATTGTGTAATAACTAATTATATGCGTTACGTGTATAAATTTGCATCATTTGACTCGTTCCTGCCTTTCTAGTTCAAAAACCAGTTCTTCAGACGTCATTGCATTTGTGATTCGCGACCAGTTGACATACATATCTACATATGTGTAGAAAGTCTCAGTAAATGTATTTATTGTAAGACTTTCTAAACAGAACAATACTGTTTTTGCCTAATTTAATTATTAAATGCTTACCTTAACGCACTACCATTACACAAGACCTTTAACACGCAACGCACCTACTGTTTTTAACAATACCAATTTAAACCAAGGTGATTTTTGACTGGTTTTGCTCTCTTTGACTATTACTAAACGAACGTTTAACAGCAGTTAATGAATATTAATAATTCAATAAATGTCTATCTGTAATTTAGACAACTAAAACTGGAACTATTATTCAAAGCGTTGTTTTAAATGGAGCAAACATTGTAAATGTAACTTTTCATCGCTCTCTAAGGTGTCATTATCATAATAATACATTAGATTGTAACAACGCTAAATTAAGTACATTCAAGTAGGTGGAGAAACGGTTTGAAAAATGATAAATGGGTACAACCATGGGCTTTAATTTTTGTTAATTATTATTTCTTTTATTTCACTGAGTATGTAAGTAAAATTCCTAATGATATTGCATGATATTATTTAATAAAATATAATGTATGAATGTTCACGCTCATATATCATCAATCATTTGGTACAAGTACATACAGATAAAAGGCGTTTAATAAAAAAAATCTTAAGTTTTAAAAAATATCTTCTATACTTAATCCATTATTCTCTGTTCAGATGGTGAAACTTATCATTATTTGATCTGATATAACTAAGTCGTCTAATTATATTTTAAGAAATAGCTAACAAAGTTTTGGAACTAGCTAACTTCATCAAATGGGTTTTATAGAACACTACCTACACAGTATACAGCAGACCTATGCATGGGAATCGGGCGTATCCAGTAGGTACGTAATAAAGTTAAGAATATAAAGTTTTATCATAAACAAACGGTAAAATAACATTTTAATCAACGGCATGTCATTAATTAATGTCGAAAATTAGGACAACATAACAGACACTCCTGTTATCTGTCAAAATAATCAGAACAAAGTTCTAATTTAAAGATCGTAAATGTCAAATGTCGTTTTGAATTAATATTGTTTGTTCCCAACGACCTTCCATAAAGTCGAGTTGATTTGACAACATCGTTAACCTAGTAATTGTGTTTGTAGATTTATATTTTAACTGGACAGTCAAAAAACAAAGCAAGCAATTGTCCTTAAGGTACCCGTCTTGATTGAAGATTGTGTTTTTGAAACCAGGAAAGTACCGATAAATACTTTTACGTAGTTCATAAGTACCTTTTTTTTAAACTAGGTGCTACAACTTAATCCCTTTGATTACTTAAAACTGAACTTGTCAATTCGCTTTAAACAACCGTGTCGATTAATGTAATGTCTAACTTTAAAGAGTAACAATAATGGACACTCTTAGCGTAACAAGAGCTCGATATAACAAACACATAACAATTCAAACCTTATGGTAATTAGTACAAATACTAAATCGAAAAAAATCCTTTGTGTATAATGCAGAACAATGACATACATCTAGCGCAGTATGGTAAACTATTCACAATAATTATAACTGGCAGGTTCGCTTTAAGGTTTTAGCTTCAGTCTTTGTTCAAGAGTAACATAAATACTACTACATTATTTAACAATATAGCTTTAGCACGAAACCATTAAATAATATCCTGTTTGTGTTTGGCGGGTAAACTTAGACGCTATGCATACTTTTCGTTACATTTTTGTTCTCTGCGGGGAGAATGGAATCAAAAACTAAGGTCCATTTTATAAAACCTGCTTACAAAAACTTGCGGTAGTTGTAGTGTCCTCTGTTGATAATAATTTTCGTTCATCATCATCAGCATATCACCTAAAAGACGTCCACTGCTGGACATAGGCCTCTCCCAATTTTGCCCACCATGGTAGGTCGTGAGCCACCCCCATCCATCGATTTCCGTCACATTTATCAGGTCGTCGAACCATCTTGTGAGGGATCTGCCCGTAACTTTCATTACATACTTATTAAATTATTTATTCTATTTGATTAGAAATTTTGATTATAAGGTATATTTGTTGCTGTTAATTACCATAAATAAACTGTGGTAAGATACTAGTCCTATTTCCAAGCGTGATTGATATTATAATACACTTTTTACTTTATAACAGGAATACACTACTCCAAATATTGTATAATACAAAATTCGTTGAGAAAATTTAAAATGCTGCCCCGGCCATCAGCTATGAATAATATAATGTTTTATATTCCATTTACCTTCATTCAATTCGAAAACTGGAAAGTTTTAATTACGGCATAGCTAAAAATGGGAAATAGAAATGATAATTGTTTCTACAAATTCTAAAAATGTTTTTGTATATTTTCGTAAGTTAACGGGCATTAACTTTTTAAATGCTTACTTTAGTCTAAAATGTGGCTTCATCAGATAGTCTCCTATACAAAAGCTTATATCAAACAAACACACCTGGTTCCGGATTCACTGTATCACCTTGGCACAACAGACCGTGCCAACTAACATAAGTCCTTTGTATTCAACTTCCACTGGTTATGTTTCACCACTCATATTGTGCCGATGTCTCGCTTGATTTGTGATACAAGTGCTATATGCAGTTAATGTGAACGAACGCTGAATGAACAATGTTTGAACTTCTATCGACGTGAAGCAAAGTTGTGAATGTATTCACAAGACAATAATAGTTTGTAGATACGTGATTTTAATTTCACTTTCTAAAGCTGTTTTTAATGTTTTATGAACAAAATTAGTTTTCCGCGGCACGGTTTCACCCGCGTTTTTGCTTACAGCTCTGCTTCCGACACCAGTAGCGTTATGTTACATAGCCTATAACCTTCCTCGAGAACTGGGCTATCATACGCAAAAAGATTTTTGAAATCCGGCTGGTAGTTTCAGAGATTAGTGCGTTCAAACAAACAAATAAACTCTTCCGCTTTATATAATAGTATAGATATAAGGCGATAAATTTTCCTGCCTTGCCGTGTTGTGGTTTGATCAACATCATTTGGTTGACTATTTGGTGAAGTATATACACGACTGCTAGTGTTAGCAGTTCGATAGTGGGTGGCGCAGTCATTTTTCAATGCTAAAGAAAAATGTTATTCCTAAAATTTGTTTGTGTCAGTGTCTTCTACGCTAAACATTACGTCAGTCTACAATATTAAAGGTAATTACGTCTAACTCTTGTTTATAATCGTTAGTATTCACCCGAGAATACCTTATTTTGTTTGCTTGGAAACACATGATTTAATTAACTAGATCAAAACATCATTGTGTGTGACTTTTCAAAGGTGTATTAAAGTCCTGTTTATAAATTCTGTATTGGAATAGTTGTTACTGGCATGTTTTGAATAAGTTAGTGCTGTGCTTACTAAGTAGAATAACACTGTGTTAATTTTGTGAGGCCAATACAGGATGGAATTAAAACCTAGGTAATTTATTTGGACTTGAGAAAATACAAATAGAACTCTTTTATTCCGGTTTATCAATGTTCACGTCTTGCATCTTCACTGTTTGTGCTATCGTTTTGACCGGGTCATATTTTTCATTTCAACAACTTATAATTGACTTATTCGTTCATTGATTAAATTTAAAATTACTGAATTGCGAGTCAGGATCATGAACGAATATTATTGAAAATGGTTGATTGATCTTGGCATTTAATTAAGGCATCTTTTAATAACAATAATAAAAATAATAATTAAATTCATTTATTTAAAAAGCATGACTCATGATTGTTATTAATACATATAACTTATCTTATGTTAGTAACAAATAATTTTACAGAACATTTCTACACTATTTACACTATGGCATGTAGACGCACTGTACTCACCGCCTCACCACTCCATAGGCGATGGCGACGCACTGACTAGACTACCTAGAATCTAGCCTCTCAGCTATCATGGCTAGTATGCTGTTAGATCTAGCCCACGCCCTGCTCACCAAGGATGCACACCGTTTTAAAATGGTGGTCCACTCGCGTCTCTGCGAACATCCCGGATATACTACAGAAGCGGGGTAGCCGCAACACACTTCTATGCATGTAAATTTAATGGTGACATGAACGTAAGAATAACATTTAAGTAGGTAGTTCAACAAATCTGTTGAAATTTTCAAACAGCATTGTTTTGCTCACCAGTAACAAAGTTTTTTACGTTTGTTTGTGCTTCACAGGTACGAGTAATATGGGCAGTAAATAAGTTTCATTGTGTGTACATTTTATTGGTTAAAAGTACATCAAGTTACGATTACATACGCATCAAATTGTTCCCTAAATAAAGTAGCCGTTTTATCCAACTGCCACAGTAAAGGAGGGTTATATATTGCTGAGTTTTCTAAACTAACCACAGCACTCTGTTTTGCATTCGATACACACGAATTTCCATCGTGAATCTTGATTTCGTTTATGATTGATGAAAAAAAGATTCACAAAGATTCAAGATTCAGTGTCAAAATACATGCCTAAATTTGTTAGGTCACGCGTTTTATTTTTACAGCTATTCTAATTCTGTTGCATGTAACATTATTTTGCAGCTGTAAAAAGTTCGGTGATCAGTATACTATTGATTAATACAGTCTTACACGTGACATGCGATCTTACAGGCCGTTTAACTTTGGCATAGCAAAGAAACGGTTTGTCAGAACCCACCAGACGTTATAGAAACCCTAATTTACCTTCCCGTCGATACATCACTTTACTTATTGAATAGTTTTGACTATCATCTCGAATATGGTAATATAATTCGGGGTCAAGTAAGCATCTACAAAAAGATGGCTTCAAACCCTCTTCAATCGAACGATATTGAAAAATATATAACTTTCTCTAACAAATTATTTTCACAAAATTTACTACATTTGTTTTTCTAACAAATCGTTTTGTTCTGTCAAGGCAGTCTCTTCTTGTTAGAACTAAATTCTCGTTATTTTGAGCATTAAGTTGAGGACGGATAAAAATATCGTTGAGAACTTTGCAAACAACAAATGAACAAATGTGACAGCTCGTTTGTTTGTTAACCCTTGAAATGTAAAGAGATTATGATTATGTGCCGCCAGTGAATAGTGATACAACTTTACTAACCTTGGTTATAATTAATGCTTTATTTTAAACTAGCTTTCCGCGGCGCACATTAATCTGCGTCTTTGCTTACTGCTCTACTCCCGTCGCCAGTAGCGCGATGTTACCTATAACCATCCTCGATAACTGGGCTATCATACGCAAATAGAATTTTCAAGTCCACTGGTAGTTCCAGATATTAACGCGTTCAAACAAACAAACAATCAAACAAACTTTTCCGCTTTATCTAATAGATTAAAGAGAATGAAAATGCTTTCGCTTAATCGAACTATAGCAGCGTCATCCGTGTACTATAAAATCATGGTAACTAACGCTCCCGTTAAGCATGACGACTATGATTAATTCTCATTTGGGAGAAGTCTATGTACAGCAGGTAATGTTACCAGAATTTAAAGATACTATTTCTATTACCACATTATAGATTCTTCCTTAGAAGCACTAGAAACCACTAACCATTTACAGAAACAAAACACTACTTCAATAGAGTAGCCATGGTCTTCTGTAAGATGAACGCATTTAGCTAGCTCAGCTATTTCAATTCAAACTTCAAATATATAATCTAAAGATTTAGCTTCACCAGTACATAGTTTCACGATCTCATATCAAAGGCCGTATATATAACACTAACTATATCATTCCAAAAACGTACAAACGTATTAAAGTTAGTTATAAGTATTGCACTAAAGTCGTTGAAAACGACACGTTAAATAAGTACTGCACACTGAGAAATTTTATTTCGCATAAAAGTTTAAACTCCTGGCTTATTATGTAAGTCACTAAAAAGTTTGAGCAAAGCTCGTGAAAGCGCTGGCGTCAGTTACCTGCCAATTATGTTGCTATACATGAAGTGACTAAGTATTAGGAACTTGATACCTACCGTATTGTAGTAGCGTGTGCGAGATACTTTTATGCCTTTTCTATATCGTCGTTCACCTTTATTTATGATTTTATTGTTCAAACGTTGTAAAAGTGTAACAGCTGTTAATTTCTACATAGTTTGAAAAGACTTAAGAGGTTCAATGACTTTCGTGCTTATCGTGAACATATCGCTCGACCAGTCGAACAAAATACAAAATAATTTAGTACTGACCTACCTTCGTTGCTGTAGGTAATCATTGTAGCACAAATTCTCAAGTATCGATCTGTTAATTATTAGAGATGTACCGTCGCATAAATCGCATGCTTTGAAGGTTGTTAAATGACATCATGTCAAGTCTGTTACTCGTTAAAAGCAACTTTATAAAGAAAAAACCTATTTATGATTTTAAATTATTTAAAATCATAAGGTTGTTTTAAATATAAGCTACATTTAAAACGATTGAAAGTCTTATTATATCGGCGTTCTTAAACAACGCAACCATATCACATTTTAGAATAGTAGATGATGTGTAATTAGTGAAATTAACAAAAAATCTCCTAATAAGAAGATTTATCTAAGAATACTTCCCGTTCAACGTATATAACCTGACAGGAAAAAATCTCTCATCTTCTATCATAGCAAGAATAAAATGTTATACTTTTACTGACGAAAATTGACTTAACAATACTTAAAAAGAAAATACAGTTATAGCAGCAGAAGAGATCTTTACGTCTTTGGTTATTTGTAGACAAAGTACGAGTAGTGTAAGTAGAGTAGTTTAGTCACTGTATGTATCAGGTAGGTTTGAATTGTTCGTCTACCCAATAGCATGTGAAATAACTCACCGTTATTTATCACACGTTAAAAAAAGTAACAGCTATTTTAACGCTAAGTTATTACGATTTGAAAGTAGCTGTAATTGCCGTGCCTATTTGTGAGTCAACTCGAGGTTAGTTACCTACATAACTAGGAATAGTTTATTGAACAGTAATTGGTTCTGCATTATTGAGATCTCGTGGCTTGGTACGAGAATAAAGGCTGTTGCTAGTAATAAACAAAAGCATTCGGCTTTTGTTTTCTTTAGGTAACGGGTCGTTGTTTAATCTTTCGAATAACATTCCTATCAGAAAAAAACATTGCTTCTTCATTCTGTCACTTACTATGTTTTAATAGATTTAATAATTTTGATGATTGACTGCTGTCACTTATTGAGTCAGAGTATAATGTGCCTAACTAAATCTATTTTAGCCGAAAATATTCCACTGTCAATTTGCTTTAAGAAGATTTTTCCATAATCACCATTTTCGGCAGACGGATTTGCAAAAAAAACTGGCTTAACAATAACGAGATCAGGGAGCGTTAGAATGTAATAAATGATTTCTCGTTTTACTAAACCGCACTCAACTGTAGTGACAAATCAAAATCATAGTTACGTACGAATATCTATTTTAACGTACGAATATCTATTTTATAGAGAGTTTATTTTTACTATGACTTCTCTGTATAAAATATATATACACTAAATATTATAGAGTAAAAGTACTGTTTTTTCCTGTTTGTTTCGCCGTTAACTTCTAAACCACGCAAAGGTTTTTGATACGTGCAATATGATTTAAAGCATGTTTTTTGAAAGCTTTGAATGTAATTCACATTATATAAGACTAAATGTCAGCCCTTGCTTTGCTTCGGTATCAAAAGTTTAATTCGCTAAAGTTAACAAACGCCTGCATAAAATTATATTCCCTTTATGTCGAGTCCCTGTACGTCGAGTCTTAAAATCTATATTTACTTTTAAACTTTCGCGTTGCATGATTTAATAGAACTAAATATACGAGAATTCACGCGATCATGCATTAGGTATTTACATACCTTATTTTGCTTGACGTTTCGACCAGGTTACACCGGCCGTGGTCACAAGCAGACTGATGTGGCGATGTCTATGCATGATCGCGTGAATTCCCGTATATTTAGTTCTCTTAAAATCTATTCTTCTAGTACAATAGACTCTTTAATATATCCAACTCGACACAAAAGCTCGACGTAAAGGGGCTCGACATAAAGGAAACATTTCTATAAAATATGAAATTTACTTTTGCTGTATTCTGTATTGAAAATTTACATACATTGAAGTCAGAAAATTGTTAAAAATATGCTAAATATAATAAAATATAGCCTATGTTACCCGTTTTATTTAATGATTGCTGAAGGTGAAAGACTTTTTCAAATCAGGAACGAAGATTTTTAGTGAAATCGTTGCAAACAAACAAAAAATCAAATCTTTTCACTTTATAATATTAGTTTAGATTATTTATAGATATTATAAGTTCTACAATTTGTAATCATGTCGTAAAATGCATAAAAGTACCCTTGCGAAGTAAGGACTGCTCGCTAGTATAAAGTACACATCTTTGCTTTTTCGTTTACTTAGATAATGAGGACTACGACAGAAGACAAAGTGCGAACAGACTTTACTAATTACCGACTGGAAACTAATAACGATGATACTTGCACCTTATTTGAACTAAGTTCGAATAAATGGAGTAACTCAGAAGTGTGTTGTATGCTTAAGTTTGTTTTGCACTTGCACGTTTAGAGAAATTAAGATAAAAGGGACGTCACCATTACTTATTACGTTTGATATAGCCTTTAAATGGACCTACTTAATAGTAGTTTCTGGTAATGTTTACCTATCATTACATAAAAATGTTTATGATATAGGAATAAGTTTGAAAAAAAGCTTTGAAAATTACCAAACTGTCATAGATTTGTCTAATTTTTAAAAAAGAACTTCTGTGAAAGTTTAATTTGCCCTAAACTGATTTATTACTCTTCTTTACCAATTAAAAGCTTTATTCCTCTATCTATCTTTATTAGAAATTAGACCAGCCTCTATGTTCAGAGGGCTCGTATGGGAATTGGGTGACAGTCTTCATCTATTATATTGATTAAGTATAACTGAGTTAATCAATCTAACTGCCATCCCTGTTGATTATAGTATATTTCTTTGACCACTAATGTAAGATGCATTAAGCCTTGTATGAAAGTGAACGTGTCTCAGATTAGGGATGATAATAACTATATCAATACAGTTATTTTTTGTAAACTGTTAAAACGTTTAATTTGCTCGTGGTTTGTATAAAAAAGTTTTAGTTTTAGAGTGAAATGAAATAGGTAGTTATTTGTAGTAAATTCATGATTGCATAAATAAATGATTCTATAACACGATAGTAATTTTTTTGTGAAAATGTTATTTGAGCATAATTTTATATTTAATTTTTTAATGCCAATTTCACAATATGTTAGAAAAATCCAAGATAATAGTGTAAGGTAAGGTTGATACAGACTTTCTAAGAGTCATAATATTCTCCCCCAACGGGGTTCTCGCCTTGTCGCGGCGGGGGGGCTTAGTAGCCGTGGTTACCAAGGACCACGGTGAACCAAGAGGAGGAACCCCAAGGAGGCGCCGCTCCTCTGGGCTTTGCCGGTAAGCCCACGATGGAGCGGCTCTGGTGGGTTGCGGTGCTGTTTGGGCGGCACCGCAACTGGGTCGGGCTGCAGTGTTGCTTCGGCGACACTGCGGCTGAGGAGTAGCGGGGCCGCGGCGGGAGAGGAGTGCCGGTATAACAGTGCGCCGCTCTCCCTACCTTCCGCGGCCTCGGCGGGGCCGCAACCGCCAGATTGCGGACGCGGTGGGGCCGCAGGGGAAGAGGAGTGTCGGTATTGCGATGCGCTGTTCTCCCTATCCTCTGCGGCCGAGTTGGCCTGCGGGCGGCGATCGGGCAGTCGCCGCCCGAACAGCACGGGCCCGAGACGGCAGTGCGCGTGTTCCGCACGCGCCTCTCGAAGGAGGAGGGGCTAGGCCCCTAAATCGGACGGGGCCCGCTCGCGGTGAGCGGGCCATGGCCCGTCGGCGTCGCGGATGAATGCGCAAGCGACTCCCGTGATCCCGACACTCTGGCCGTCTGGAGGAACACCGTGGGTTTTAATCGGTATGCTGGCCGCGCTTTGAGTGCGGTTGGAGAGTCCGACATAACCCCCCCCGCCTTGCCCGGGCGGGTGCGTATGCGTAACGCATTTCCCACGTAAAAAAAAAAAAAAAGAGTCATAATATTGGTGCTTATCTCTACCTTGCAAGGACATTGTGGCATACACTTGAAATTTTATTATCTACATAAACGTTGCAAATATAAAGTATGAAATTGGTGTACTCCTTATTAGATAACGTGAAGTTCAGTGACTTTTTAGGTGTTTGTTGAACTTGCTAGAACATTTTTGTTTAGTGAGAACGTGGTTGGTTGCCTTAATGGCTTGTTTCCGACGGTAAAATTATGTTCCTGCCTACATAATAGACTTGAAACTTGCGAACATAGAAAACAATGGAATTTTAGACCATGGCTTATGTATTTACTGGTCTATTTCTGTTGTTCGTGTTAAGGTGGGGCTAAATCAAGGAAGCCAACAAAGGATTTTGGAACATCCTATTATAGATAGTGTTACTTATTTCTGGGATGAAATATTCTAAAAGTTTTTAGAAATAAGTACTTAATTTGTTCTTTCAATGGATTTTTTTTTATAGTATACCCAACAATCTTTTAGCTAACTTTTCAGACAGACAGGCATTGACAAAATAGTTCTATTTCGCTCATCTTTGATGATAACTGCATAGTTAAATTTTTTTGTCTAATGCAATATATGTATGTATCTAAAATAATGACAAATATTACAAAAGATTAACTTTCAGACTTTTTTCAACTTGTGCTAAAGATTACTCTACCTAGGAACAGTTTTGTACTAGAATAAAACTCGGTCTGCGCGGCGTGCGATCTTTGTTAGCGCTGCGACAGCATTGCAGGCGTGTTGCGTGGTTAAAATATATGCGCTTTTACCTGTTGTTGAAATGTTTATGATATTCTAATTGTGATTTAAGTATGTCCTTCGGCATTACGGCATGATGCTGCCGTTATAGGTAATTGCTGTTCAATATAATTATCGCGAACATGCATAACTTGCTTATTATTGCCATTGACTTAACAGTCGGCAACGGCATAGTTGCGTTTTTTGAAATGCTTAGATAACACTTGTCTATAGGTTATTTTAATTACTTACCATAAGGTGATATAGTTTCGGCCTGCTATTATCCCACTGCAGCGAAATGCCTCTTTTCATACAGAGAAGGTATGAGCATTGATCGCCCTGCTTGCTCAAGGCAGATCGGCGATTTCAGACTTCCAGTCCAGGTTTCCTCACGATGTTTTCCTTCACCGTCAGTCAGTTGTGTCCGGATAAACTTAGAAAGTACATATGATTTCACATTACCTTCCCGGCCCGTGTTCGAACCCTCGACCTAGTGTTTACGAAACGGGTACCTTCACCACTGGGCCATTATGACTTTTATATAATTAAGTCGCCAGTCACCCTTGTGAAAGGTCTACTCACGCTGCGTCTATATATAAAAGTTAAATAATTCCTGTGAGTATCAGAAATCGTTCAGTACAACAGTTGCCAAGATATTTAAAAGTAACAACATAGAAAAGCGTCGATCGCTACACTCTTCGCGGTGCGGCGTGTCGGGCAATATTATTAATGGATTTTAAATTGCCTTTAAAGTATACTTCCTCAATGACGCACGTGCCAGTGGCGTTACTTTGCCAGTAGATAAAATTAGTATAGACACATACCACTTAGAATGTTCTATAATATATTATGATGTAAGCATTTACGTATATTATGATTTCAATCATACTGTTTTGTAGTGTTACTTCCTTAATTATAAGAATTATTTATCATAAGAAGCTATCCAGTTGTTACAATAGAAATATGAAAATACCTAACTTATTACGTATTTAGTATCTATCTGCACTAATAAATCTATGTTAAGGATAATCTCCAAAACCGCTTGTATGCATTTGAAAAATTCTTTCATCATTAACAAAAACATAATGTTGACTGTATGCCTCGTAGATTTTTACGTTGGTTGCATAAGTTGGTTCCTTTTAAGACGTATGGTCTGGTGATGTGGTCATGTTCAAATATAATTTTGAATTCTTCTACAAGTATATTCCATAGGTACTCTTTGATCTTGATGAAAAACATTCTACAACGGATCTTACTTCGTAAGTAATCGTATACCTTATTACTCATAAACGTACACACTTCATTTTATTGTGACAGTCTGTTTTTAATGTTTGTTACATAACCAAGTTGTAACAGCTTTACATAATGCATTTGTTTAATTAAAACACAAAGTTTATGTCTACATTAAACTTATTTTTTTTAGTTTATATCTATAAGAAGTATTAATTACAAATTTGAATAGAATTTAAGGCAAATAAGAATGAAATAACAATAAATAATATTATTTAGTACAGAGAACTTCATACAGGATAAGCATGACGATTGGTAACGACATAGTTTTTTATAGGACTAGGTTTCCCCACAATATTTTTCTTTGCCATAAGTCAATAATGTCCAAGTCTGGTTTCGAGCCCACAATCTCGTATATATACGAAACTGGAGCCGCTGGCTGGCTGGCTGGCTGACTGACTGGCTGGCTTGGCTGGCTTGGCCGGCTTGGCCGGCTTGGCCGGCTTGGCCGGCTTGGCCGGCTTGGCCGGCTTGGCCGGCTTGGCTGGCTTGGCCGGCTTGGCTGGCTTGGCTGGCTTGGCTGGCTTGGCTGGCTTGGCTGGCTTGGCTGGCTTGGCCGGCTTGGCTGGCTTGGCCGGCTTGGCCGGCTTGGCCGGCTTGGCCGGCTTGGCCGGCTTGGCCGGCTTGGCTGGCTTGGCTGGCTTGGCTGGCTTGGCTGGCTTGGCTGGCTTGGCTGGCTTGGCTGGCTTGGCTGGCTTGGCTGGCTTGGCTGGCTTGGCTGGCTTGGCTGGCTTGGCTGGCTTGGCTGGCTTGGCTGGCTTGGCTGGCTTGGCTGGCTTGGCTGGCTTGGCTGGCTTGGCTGGCTTGGCTGGCTTGGCTGGCTTGGCTGGCTTGGCTGGCTTGGCTGGCTTGGCTGGCTTGGCTGGCTTGGCTGGCTTGGCTGGCTTGGCTGGCTTGGCTGGCTTGGCTGGCTTGGCTGGCTTGGCTGGCTTGGCTGGCTTGGCTGGCTTGGCTGGCTGGCTGCCTAGTCCATTACGACTATAACGGTAACTTTTGTGAAAAAGATTCCTAAATTGTTTTAGAAAATGCTCATATTACTCTTAAAAGCAAAACATGGCATTTTGCCCAATATGTTTATCTTGTGAAAGTGTTGCAGCTCTCTTTTTTATCTTAGCGTTAAAATTAAATCGCTTTTTAATGGTATATGTGTCACGGTAGTCTTGGTTTTTCAATCAAAGTAGGTATTGTAGCATAAACTCTGGAAGCTTAATTATGCAAAAAAACAAATAATATTGAATTAATTTTGATTGTTTTTTAAACATCTATGAAAACTGTAGAATAATTTAGCACAATGAATGGATTAAGAGTCCTTTGAGAATTGCAACACTTGCCATGCCATAAAGTCACACCACAACATCGAGCTGTAGTCTAACGTTAATTGAAACCACAAATATTTGAAATTTACTGTGGTCCTCTGAGATTACTCTAGTCTCGTGAGAGTAACGACGACCGCAGTGGGACTTAGAACGTAACGACGACCATTGAGGCTTAATATTATTTATCATCGAACATCGATAGTTTGTGGAGGTGAGACGGCGCTTTATGAGAAAATGGCATTCAATCGTAACCAGTTATATTTAATAATATAATAATAATCTATTAATTAATAATAAGCCGACCTTAATTTAGTTGAGACAAAAGTCGTGTTCTCTTTTTCAGAAAATATTAAAGAAAAAATATTTGTGTACTATTTATTCTGTGCTACTATCGAAATCTGAGTTCTATTTTGATAAAGGCATGATACTATATAAATATCTAATAAGTTCTACTTAAATCTACTTAAGCTATGTTGTGCCGCAGGGTATTTATGGTACACTCTTACATAAAACAAAATTTTATAAATCACAAAGTTTTGTTTCTTGAAGGGCGTCAAACCTACAACCACTTTCCCAGTAGTCGCAAGCACTTCGACTACCCGACACTCAGGCAGACAGCCTAATTTGTTAACTATTTCAAAGTCAAAACTAAACAGTAACATCCCTAGAGCTTTGTATCGCTATAACTAAGTCACGACAGGTGTATCACCAACAGTTTATTAACCAAACGCGTACATTAAGGTCCCAGTAATTGCTATTGAGGTACACGTATTCATAACATAATAATGATGGCCAATGTAAAGTTATTACGCAGTTTGATTTGCTTGATGAGGGTGAATAGATCGCGTAATTTGACAAATACAAACTTTGTCCAAAATTTATGCGGATATTCTATGGAGGTTTAAATTTTGTTATGTAAGTAGTATTCAAAATAAAATAGGAATTTCGTCACTCAACTTAAACTTTATTTCATTAAGGAATTTACAAACGTATAAGTTGTCCTCTAAGTTTGATTCTTTGAGTCTCTTAAGCAGGCGTGAAAAATCTGTCAAAATCCATCACAGTGAGGCCATCATGCCAGTATTTAGCCAAAATGACATTTGGGATAGGTATAGATAGATAGACCCATGGAGTCATATAGGTGGGCTTAAAACTACAAATCATAATTTAATAAATTCTAATGAAAAGTAATATGTTAAAATGATCAGATGGGTGTCTATTATGATAAAATTGGCAAATGAATTGCTCATATAATTTGTCGGCCGGCGCGTCGGCAGGTACTTCCACGGTTTCCGTCCAATGCCTTCTCAACTTTTTACGGTAGTAGATCCACGCTGATTTTAGCATGAATGGGCCGGATCGTCCGGGGAAGTACTACCCTCTCATAGAAGATCGACTTAAGAGTAGTAGTATCCGTACTACTGTGTTTCGTTCGGTGAGTGAGAGCGCCGGATGCCTAATTTTCCTTTCCTAACCTCCCTCATTCCCTTCCCCTAACCCCATTACCAGCCGCCATAGTGGAGGCCACCATACCAGCAGTTTAAGACGATGGCTTTTGGTATAGTGGCCGCCACTTCTGGACTCCACTGACTACTTACCATCAGGCAGGGTGGAGTTCACTTTGGTAGGCTATAATATATATATATATAAAAAAAACTTACGTCAACGGCAAAGATTTATTTATTTCGAGATCTATTGCAATACAGTTTAAAAATCTATAGAGGCAGAGAAGAATGTGACACTTTGATTATACGGACATGTTGAGAGTCACATCAGTCGGTGCGTGCGAAGTATCTTGGAAATTAAACGCCGCTTTTGTTATATGAATTGTAACTTGAATCATACGACAGGCGTAAACAGTCGCTTGTGTCATCGCAATGAAACCATGTTAAACCGCTCTAAACTGGAAGTAGGTTTATTTGTTTTGTTATTTGTTAACGTTAATACTCATTAACGCTATATTTTACAACGACGTTAATGAACAGCCGGCGAGTGATATATATCTATGTATTTTATTTAAACTTAATATCTCCCTCAAGAAATGACTAATCGCAGTGTGATCGACGGTCGTTGATAAAATATGTTTTTAAATCAACAAAATATTCATTAGAAAGCTGTTAAATATTGTTTAACAACAAATAACCAGAAGTAAAAATGTTCATTGCATTAAGCTCAGTTTAGGAGGCAAAATTTAAGGAACCCAAAGGCGCGGTGTTTAAACTATTCTCTAATTTTTTTCAAATCAATCGGCTTATCCGATTGAATTTGGTTTTCACTAATATATTGTGGTAAGCTTCACTTAACATTTAGTCTTTGTTTCATGTCAATCGGTTCATAAACAAAAAAGTTATGCCAATTTAAATAATCACATCGAACATTCGTTAATTTACTAAGAAATCTTATAGAAGCAGAGATTTTAACAGGTTGCGGAATAGCTGATAATGTTTTTATTCCTTGGATTCCAGTCATTATAAACAATCTTTCGTTTAGTTTTAAACGAGTACAGTTTCCAGTGAGCGTCTGTTTCGCGATGACAAATAATAAAGCCCAAGGTCAGACACAACTAAAAGTTGTGGGCGTGGATCTAAGTATAAGCTGTGTTTCGCACGGTCAGCTTTATGTGGCTCTATCACGTGTTAGCATTCCTAGCAGCCTGTATGCTTTGATCCCCGATGGCTATACGTCTAATCCATACATCCATACACCCATACATAATATTATATAAGGCTTTGTCCTGACTGACTGACTTTTTGACTAACAGACAACGCACAGCCTAAACTACTGGTCGTAGTGACTTGAAATTTGGAGGGTGTGTTTGTCTAAATGTCTAGAGGTTGTTCTAAAAAAAGGGTTTTTAAAATTTAATTCCTAAGTGTGTGAAAAGGGATGAAATCGATTGTATGAATCTTCTTCATTTTTTAACTTACAGTTTTGTAATTTTTTTTGGAATACTTCTATTTAAATAAAAAATATCCTTATAATTTTATTTTAACAGCGGTGGATTTAGAGGGGTGAACCATTCTATACAAAGATTGAGAGAGCTTTTGAAGCTAGCGACTTGAAATTTACAGGGAGGGGGAGGGACGGAAAGGAGGGAAGAAAAGGAGGGAGGAAAAGGAGGAATTGAGGAGAAGGAGGAAGAGAGGGGAAAGTGAGAGGGAAGTGATGGGGGAGTGAGAGGAAAGTGATGGGGAAGTGAGGGAAATGTTAGAGAAAAGTAAGAGGAAAGTGAGGGGAAGTGAGGGGAAAGTGACGGAGAAGAAACGGGGAAGTGAGGGAGAAGTGAGGGGAAAGTGAGGGCATTGTTAGAGGAAAGTAAGAGGAAAGTGAGGGGAAGTGAGGGGAAAGTGACGGAGAAGAAACGGGGAAGTGAGGGGGAATTGAGGGAGAAGTGAGATGGGTGAGAAGCAGTGAGGGGGAAGTGAGGGGGGAGAGAGGGGAAATGAGGGAGAGTGAGGGTTAAGTGAATGAGGGGAAAATGGGAGGAAAGTGAGAGGGAAGTGAGGGGGATAGTAGAGGAAGAGAGGGGGAAGGAACGCGAAAAAGGAGTTCTCGAATGGTGGAAAAAGGAAGAGGAAGGGATAGAAAGCGATAGGAAGGGAGAGGAAAGGAGGAAAAGAAAGGAGAAGGAAGGGAGAAAAGAGGGGAAAACGAGGAGGCAAGGTAGAGGGAAGTGGAGGAAAGGGCAAGAGATGCTGGAGGAGGAGCAAGGGAGGCTGAAGGAGGTGAAGAGGAGAAGGGGGAGGGGAGGAGAGGAAGAAGGAAACTGTGGAGAATGGAGAAAAAGTGCAATAGGGAAGAAGGGAAAGGGAAAAGTTATTGTAGTGAAAATTTGCCTTTGTGTATTGTATATTGTTTTTACGAGGGATATCTTTAGGTAGGTGAAAAAGGATTTGTATGAATGGGATATTAAAAATAGTATGAAAAACAGTATTTAAACAATATAAAAATGCTATCTATATACATAAAAGCAAAAGGTCACTCACTCACTTCTCACGAAATCTCAGAAACATGTGCTAGGAATTTCAAACTTTGCATTGTCGTTCCTATTAGGATATAGGTGCTCACTTAGACGGAATTTTGCGAAATCCATCCCCTAAGGGGGTATAAAGGGGTGGCAAAGTTAGTATAAAGTATCTATAGTTTTTATAGTAGGATTATTTTTTATTATTCAGCAACGGGGGGTTGCTGAATAATAAAAAATATTTTTAAATGGGCAAATAAGAGTCGCAAGTTTGTGTGAAAGTGGTTTGTCAGTTTTAGCGGTAGCGGGTTTAAACTAGATTCGCCATAGAGACGGATAATACTGATACAATGTACGATTGTCATAAAATCAGGCACGCAATATTCTCATAGAGAAATCTGAATTTTCACGCGAACGAAATCGCGGGCAACAGCTAGTGCGGCATAAGTATAGTCATCAGACTAGTTTAGATTGAACACTTGGTCCCAGTAGTCCCTAGCAAGAAAAATATTTACCGAAAATATACTTTTAAAAGTAATTAAATGTAATGTCATCAAGCGAACCTACAATAAACGGCGGTAAATCAAATAATAGATCAAAACTTGTTCCAATATTGGCACAAACTTGCGCCAAAACTGAAAACAAATAATAGCCGAACATTGGTGTTAAAACTGAATTGGAATCCAACCACGAATTCGATTTAGTTTCAAGTATTGACGTGACAATACATTAGAAAGTTTCAAATAAGCAATTAAAATTGAAAATTGGGACGGTTTTGATTAAATCAACTCTTAAATAAATTTTGATTTACTAGGTAAACTTGAAGTATGAGTTATTGATTATTTAAATTTAGTTTTGATCAATTTATAAAGTTTGTAACTAAATAATCTCAACATTTTCAGGTTGTTTTGGAAGTAGCACTGATGATTTTGTTGATCTTTAATAAAGCACCTACTATTGTTTTGTTTATTCCAAACAAACAATTTATTCTAGAAGAGAAATCTTTAGAAATTTATTTTACAACTAAAAATAAGATTTTTTTAAATTATTAACATAAAACTTGTTTGAAATACTTAGTTCATAAAAAAATTTATTATCCAGGAGCCTACCATATTCAGCAAAACTTGAAATAGAAATTTCTGATTAAACAATTTGATTATTTTGGGGGCGTGTATCTCGTATTAATTGTTCGTGAGAGCAGTAATAGTATTCTTGCATTGATTGAGGCCGTTCACTTTCTACTACCCACTATTTCAGCGATAAGCAAAACAAACTTGGCAGATATATATTATAACAAGCGTGAGCTTATTCTTACTTCAGTACGCAACTATGTAACTCCTTTTGCTAGTTTATTTCGTACCTATATGTAGAATTGGATTAATACCGTAGCATACAACAATAATTTATTTAGATGGGGCAGAATCGCCGACGGTGTCTGTAGTGCACTTGGCATAGTGCCTGCGAGGGCATAGGGTTATGTCTCCGGCTGAACAATGGAATAAAAGATGTTAAATATTTCACTGCACTGGACTTTCAAGTACTTGATAGGTTTAGTACCGCCGTTTCAAGATTATGTATGACGATTACTATTACTTCACTCGTAAACATTGCAAGCAATGATGGAGAAAATTCGAAAAGACCATGAACTAAATTCTATTTCAGCAGATATTTCTATTTAAAATTATACGTAAATTAACAGATTTAATTAAAATATTTATTAATTATAAATAATTTATATATATTTATTAATATTTTCGAAGCCATACAAAAAATATTTAGTTTATTTTCAAAGAATATACGTAGAATTCAGTATTTCTTAATTGAGAAATTTACCCAAAATCGTTTTAACTATACGTAAATTAATTTATTTTGGTTCGCACAGTATGAACATTGCGAGTACCTACCTAGTTATATGAAAAGAGTATAAATCATTAAAATTTAAGAATCTTATTAATATTATAAATGCGAAAGTTTGTGTGTGTCTAAACAGCTGAACCGATTTCAATGAAAATTTGTGTGTAATAAATTCGGTGCCGGAGACGGAAATAGGCTACTTTTTGGTCTGATTCCCGAAGGATACAATAAAACATATTTAACGCGCCGGCGAAGCTGTGCGGCGCAGCTAGTAATTTCATAATATTCTACACTTTATAAAATATTTCGAACATTGTCGTACACTAATAACTGTGAGTTCTCACCCGTGTGAACACGGAAAACTCAACATGATTTTCAAAATAATTTTTAAAATTTTCTCTTCTTTGGCAAAAAGTACGTGTGCGACAGTAGCGGTGTGGATAAACCTCGTGAAATATATAGTGGCACATCTAGTGTCCCTTGAAACCGTGTACATATCACTAGTTTTATTTCCGTAAAGGAACAAAACTGTAGGGCCGTAATGTTTGCTCAGAATCTCGATGTTTGCACAAGTGACTTATGTATGTAATAGTACCCACGACTCGGCATCTTAGAGAGGGCTGGGAAGTGTTTACTTACAGATATTTACTATTTATATTCCTTGTATCTAAAAGTTACCTTGATGTATAGTATGCGTACTGTGTACGTAGTTCAAATAACACTTCATAATTATGAGTTTGTAAATGTTTTGATGTCATGTTACATTTGACTTTTTGACTAGTATAATGTATTTTTATTTTTAATTTGTTTTATTGAAGAGGATAGAATAAAAATGTCTTCCGCTGTCAGACAAATAAACAGAACTCATAGTAAGCTCAACTTTAGGGTCGAATGGGCTCGTAGCCTATCGTCAGATAGTATCAGATAGAAATATATATGAGTTCTTAATGTTATTATAGATGAATGAAACTCAGTTATTGAAGTACATAATTTTTATTTTAAAGAAACTAGTTCGTCTAAATTATTAACGTAGGTACTGTTCGTTTTTGTCGTTCAAATTTTGTATCGGAATAATTATTATAAATGCGAAAGTAACTCTGTTTGTCTATCCGTTACGCTTCACGTCTAAACCACTAAATCGATTTTAATAAAATTTGGAATAAAGATATATTAGACCTTGGGGAACAACATAGGCTATTTTTATCGCAAGCATTGCTTAAAGGAGTTGAAATAGGAAATAAAAGTTTGTTAAAAAAATCTCAATGTATAAACAGAGACATGTTCATGATTAGTAATTACATAAGTATAATGTTATAACCGATATTCACGCGGGCGGAGCTTGGGGCAACAGCTAGTAGTAAATAAATTACTTACAGTATATTGATTTTAATATCCTTAAAACAAAACGTACTGAGTCATTCTTGGTAAGCCAGGTGTTGTTTCCCAATATAACTTTTAAGTTAGGGGCGAAACTTATTGAACTACTAGGATGGGTCAATCTTCGTTGATTATACGTTAAACGTACTTTAATTTTGTAACTTATTATTTTAGTTGTGTATTATGTATTTCAGGACAATTTAACCTGCTTTATCTGAATTTTATTTTTTTAAATATAAAGTGAAAAATCATCTTTTGCGGATAATGAATAACTATTTGTTCGAATTATTAAATAAATTGCTTAAACAAATCGGGTTACGATAAAGTGGAGATACCTACGAAATAATAATAAAATTATATTGAACAACGTAAGTAGATAAATGAAGTCAAACTAGAAGTGAAAACTAACATCTCTGAGGCATTGGCTCAATGTTCTATCTAAAATTGTTACTTTTTGCAACAATAGCACGACGGCTATCTTACTTGACTTGTTAAGTCGAAATGGTCCAGTGGATAAGGCACCGGGTTCGTAAACACGAGGTAGTGGGTTCGAATCCGGGCAGGTACCAATGTGATTTTTTAAAACATATGTACTTTCTAAGTTTATCCTGTACATTTCTTACTGACGGTGAAGAAAAACATCGTGAGAAATCCTGGACTTAAAAGTCTGAAATTGCCAATTCGCCTTGAGCAAGCGTAGTGATTAATGCTTATACCTTCTCTACATGAGAAGAGGCATTTGCCCTGCAGTCAGTGGAACAGTAAACAGGCTGGTATTATTATGTCTTACGACTATCTTAATCCCAACAGGTTAAAACTAGTAGAAACACATATATATATACATAAATTGGCACGATAGACCTTAAATTACATCTTGTTTATAATAGAATGTCAGTTTATTATAGTATATTTGAGACGAGTTCGAACTTATATTAAAAATTACTCAACAGTATTTACTGTTCAGATAATAGTTAAATTAATTCGTATTTACGAATTATCTGAATTTTTACAGGCACAAAGTTACTTCCTTTCAAATAAACGAATATAAGATCTTCGCATCCTTTGTAGGGAATCAAATTCTTTTGTTTGCAAATTATGCAAATTATTTTTATTCAACAGAACAGAAGAGCGCTTTCAAATCTTCATTTGGGAGTTCCATTAATCAAAGAAATTTGGTAGATTTGGATTTTCAGACGTATTCTTCATCTTACACATTGTTATTGTTCCATAATATTATTGTCTCGAGAATCAGCTACATGTGGAGATGTTTAAGTGTGTTATTTTGGTATTGTAATTTAAATGACTTAGATATTTATTATTTTCTTAAATTAGTGTTTTAAATTGATTAGAGTATACGTTCATTTATTTTTAACGTCCTACACAATTTTATTTATTATTTTTGTTTTATCTTATTAATATATTTTATTTAAAGGTAGCCAGGCTGTTTTATACTGTAGTTAATTAGTAATCTATCGTTTTCTCTTTTGAAACTTCATTACAGGAACTCTTAGTTAAGTTACGCGTTATTTAGAGAATTTGATTTTAATGTTACTTTAATATATTTGGGCTTTAAGATTGTGTTCGATGATAAAGAAAGCACTTGAAAAACCATTTGGCTTTTCGTTATTTTTTTTGATAATGTACTAAGTGATTTTGTATGCTATTACGGATGTAAATAATACGCTGAATTTTTTAATAAAACCAAACAAAGTTTTGTTGTGAAACAAATTTTACCGTTATTGGAAGGTAGTGAGAGTAATTTTTGTTTACGTGTAGAAATACGATATTAATAATTTACTTATCTATGCTTGTGGTGTCGTATTGGCCGGGTCATCACCTTCCCTCTAATATGGCGAGGGTAATGATGGCTGGCCCGTGCGTCATGCTCGTGAACGGGTGCTACTTGGGATGACTGGTCAATCTTGGCATGGCTTACATTTAATATTCAATCCAGTATTACCTTGTCGTTCAATGTGACCAGGGGGTGCATTTACCAGTTTAATTAAAATACGTAGTCAAATTACCATACTAGTTGAAACTAAATAATTGAAATCCTCGTTTTCTTTCTTTAATCTTAGTATTATATTAATTAGTTAATTTGTAATAATTACTTTGTATGGTTCTTTGGTTGCGTTGAGTGTTTAAATTGTAACTCATTCAAATAACTGTAATTATCTGGCGATTGAAAAGAGTGGCATGAGTTTCTTGCCAGTTCTTCTCACAGCTCTACCTCGTCAGCGAACTGGCTGTAGGTCAATTGGCTGACAAAATGTAATGTTGACTTTTCATAAGCATCATACTTTATGATCTAAATGAAGTAAATGCTTTGACTTTGACTTTGACTTTGACTATCAAAATTGTAGTTAATTTTGAAGAAATGTGGTTTATAAAACAATTTTCAGGTCTAAAGATAAGCTAAAATAAAGGATTATAATCCGGTTATTTATATACGCTACTAGATCGTTGCTGGTATAAGTAGAATGAGTCAAATTGAAATTATCTAGTTTTTGGGTCTGTAAGTTGCACCAATATTTCGACTACGTTTATGCTCAATATCGATTTCTTTTGTCTTCGATTGAACACTACTTTCTGCTACTGTGGTATGAAATGAATGGCAGAACCACAAAGCAAATGAATACAGAGCCCGTGGAACAAATTGGAAGTAAAAAATACGATTCGATATTGAAACATTGAACAAAAATATGCTCTATCGACGATTACGAACAACGAGTCTGTGGACTAGTTTAGTTTTTGAGGACAGTACATACAAAGAACCTTCATAGATTGTACCAACAAAGAACTATCGTAGCTAGATTGTTTTTATGTATATTATTCCTGCTTCGAGTATAGATAGTAGCTGTAGGTTCCAGTTTCATACACAATTTTATTTGCCTGAACCAAATTTAAAGTGTTTTTACGAAATTAACACAGTTTATTGTATTTAGTTGTAAACTTATTTACGTTTTTTGCTACGTGTTTTAAATAATGTTGGCGTAAGCTGTAAAGTTTGTTTGTGAAGATTTAATTAATCAATTTAAATAGCTCAATTCTAGGTAGTGTCTCATCATCTTGTAAATATGCTGCCTGTGTGGTAAAGCTTGCAAGTAGGGTTTAATTTCATTCAAAAAAGTCGTACTGGCAGTAGACGAGACTTCGATTCGATTTTTAAACTTGCACATTCTATAAGATGTAACTGAATGCTTCTAACATTGTTTCATCAAACGTCTATCTGCAAGAGTAAATGCTTGCGTCAATCAAGCTTCATACTTGTTGACCTGAATCTGGCTACAATGGTTAGGTTCGAACGTTTGAATACTAAATTGATTCAACTATAGGTAAATAAACCATAAGCTAATAAAGCTCCATAGGTACTTATGTTAAAATATTTTTTAAAGATTGAAGTCGATGATTATTCTGCTTTATATCTGTTCATAATTTTATTTTCTGTACGTGTTTTTAGATGTTTTTTTTTTGTATCTTAAAAGCCAGAAATATGTGACTTTGTAGATTTAGTAGAACAACGATTACGGCTACACCTAATTTTACCCGAAAACAATCGCGTGATACTAGATTTAACCAATAGTAAGTGCTTAAGTCTAGTTTTAACCTGCAGAAACTAGGTGTAACTGCGCTTCGGATTTTAGCTGTAACATAATATCTACCAATGTTCCTACATCTATTTCTTCATTAAATACGCTTAGCATCAAAATCTAGCTAAACAAGAATAACAAAACAAAAAGGAATAAAATAAATGATTTTAATATTATTAGTGTGAAATAGAGATCTTTACGGGTTGCGGCATCATATGGCGTAGGAGTGACAGTTGTTTAATATACGTAGTATACGTAAATTTTGCGGCAAAGGAGATTAATGCTCTCTAAATCTTCGGGATCTTAAATGACTTTATTATTTAATCATTTAGTTTATTATTTAATTATTTAATCTGCATTCTAGAACCCATATCACTAGCTATTAATATATGCTTAGTTTGGGTCTAGATGGCGTTGTGTGGTTGTTGTGGTATTATTTTTTTATTTTATTTATGGCACTGCCAGGTAAACTTTATAAGATTTATAAGACGTCAGACGAAAAATCTAACTACCTAAAGTATTAAAAATTGACAATGCATTATAATTATATAGATAGTATACAGTATTCATTATAATAAATTAAATATAAAAAATATAAAACTCACTTTAGACGTCTGATTTAAGTTATAACCTTACATTTTCATAACTACGTGGAAGCCGTTGAGTATGCCAAACGCAATGAACGTTTCCTTTGATACTTATTTGAAGACTGCAAACGTGGTGCACTTCTCGCACCAAGCTGATGTAAATAACTTTTCAAAGCGAGCACTTGACGGAGATATGCAGAATGTGGCTAGTCAATTCATTAAATAAGAATATATCTTGACTCTGTAAAAACGTAATACACGATTGCTATTGTTCGAATTGCAATTGTTTGAAAAGCTTCTGAGTTGATAAAATTCTTTAGTAAACTAAAGGTTACCTTGTTGAACAACCAACGCAAGAATTTTCAATAGGGTAAGACAGACTGCCGCTGTTCGTAACATTTTTGTTCGCTCAACAATTTTGTTCTCTCACGAAATGCCTAAAGACAACATTTGCAGCGACCTCGAGTAATATAAGACTAGGTCTTGGTCAGGTTATCTGATTACTTAAACGCAATCGTCATGTCGGTTGCCGCATAGACCATTTACGCTTTCTGTATATCATTAAATACGGCCTAATCTGCGTGTTCAGTGCATATAATACACCCATGGTGTTGTGTCAACTGCCCTGCCACTAAAGTACATTAGACATTTGGAGGCAGGTACTCAGGTACAGGTGTGCAAGCCATAATGCGTCGTGAAAGCTTAAGAGACTTTACATCATTGTAATCAAACAGACGATAACTACAGAATACCTACATCATTTAATCGGTGTTTTTTTTATATTCGATTTAAACAAAAAAAGCTACCCCTTGCTTTCGAGACTATTTAACGACATAATAAAAGTAAGTTTATCTTTTTTTTTATTTATTGACTAAAATATTTTACATTGTGGTATTGTACATTTATGCCACTCACTTAAACCACAGAGGATTTTAAGCGAGCGGGAGTTCACTGCAAACATAAAATAAGGTAGGTATATTACTGTGTTATTTTTTTTTTATATACATCTAGATAATTTTTAAGTAGTGTGCTTTAAGTATCTACTACGCTGTAGTATGAAAAATAACTAAAATTGAGTATTTCAGTGATACTGATTTTAGTTAAAATTAACTGATGAACTCAATAACAGTTTGTAAGTGAATATTACGAACGATATTGGAATAATATCGGCACCATTGATAGCTGTAATTAAAGTCGGATATTGATATTTATGCGGTTCCACTTGCCTATTAATTTTGTGTTTATTATTTTGCATAGGTACTCTGTAACATGCAATTTGTATGTCGTTGTTAATTTATTTTTGGGCGTGTTATAAGTTAATTGATCAAATATTAATTTATTAATATTAATTCTTCTTGGAGTGTATATTATGTTTAGTGTAAACTTCACTCAAAACTAAATTCAAAATGTTGAATGTTCAAACATTGAACGAAACACAACATTGACCTCACCACCTTTTTCAAAAATAGAATGAATAACGAATAGCTGTTTTTTTAAATTAAGTAGATATTATGATGAAACAGCCGTTTAGGCGGTCTGTGACAACTTCTTGTGACGTCCTCTTCTGGATATGACTAATTCTGTTTTTGACCACTTCTTGTTACGCCCGGTACTAGTAATGTCCGTTTCTGTTTTTGACCATTTCGTATTATGACTATTACAGGTAAGAGCGAGAACAAAAATTCTTAATTATAATTTATTTTATCATTTAGGTACTACACCTACACAGTAATTCAATCCCTTGACAAAAAGTTTGATTTGGAAGATACACACGAAGGCTGTAACAAGAAAAAGGTTTGATTTTATGTACAAAGTACAATGACCAGCTATTATCCATCGACATAATTTTTTACACAATCATGTGTTTGTATTTTGTAGGCGTCAACTTACGTCTTGTAATGTATAGATTCTGATGGTTAGATTTTATTTCCGAATAACCTTTTATGCCATTTACTTTGTCTTCTTTATATGTAAACTCAGTTCGCGTTAAAAAACAGCCACGGTCCTTTGTTCTTTCATTTACTTTCAGTTCAGCCTATATGAATACTGATGACGTATTTGGTAATTGCGGACAAAAGAGTATGAAACGACTGTTAGATGATACATCAGCGCTAAACCTAAGTCTCTCCAAGTATATAAAGAATTGTGTAATAAAGCTTTATAAATTTAATTATAAAAATACATAACATTATTATCCACTACATAGCAAAATAAAACTACTGTAAGTACTTTTATCTTAATGCAATGCGCGGGTCACTGACCGAGATATAGCAAAAAGTCGCACTCGCTTAATAAGCAAACGACGTTGACTGATATGCCTACCAGTCACAGTCAATCTGTAATACAAAATTTAATATTCCAAATTGCTTACGATAATTGTAACAACTTTTTACAAGTATAACTATAATGTGATAAAGTGACTTTTTAAGTTTCATTGCGTTTAAAATCAATAATACTACTTTCATTACTAAAACTTGTTAAAAGTACTTTTGCAAACGGTTAAAAGCCGATATCACTAATAAACAAATATGCTTTATGTAGCTGAAAACAAGAAAGTAACGGACATTCATATATCCAGTATAATTCCTTAAGAAACAAACAAAACTTTACTATTTACAATAATTTTAACTTAACTTTTTAATTGTGTTATTATAAGTATTTATGTACTTCTTGTCTGTGTCAAATAAATATATTTTCTTCTTCTTTCTTCTTCTTCTTCTATTTACTAATATTAGTAAAACTACTGTTTTCTTGATTCACTCTTGAATAAAACTGAGCACCCTTTACGTCGCCTTTGCCACTAGTGACAATAAAGTGTTTCGCAAGGAGCTAACGTGGGCATTTTAGCTCTTTCCATTTTTTATTAAATTAAACTTTATTTAATAAAATGTACTAATTTTTACACCAACACGTTTGAAGTATCGAGTAATTAGATGTTTAAAAAGGTATTTTTTGCATTTCGGGAGAGGTTCTGTGGAACATACATTTATGCTCAGCCTTATCTGACACCGACAGTTCTTGGGATTGATCTCATTGGTGGTAAACCTGGTACCTTCACTTAGCTGTTCTCAGTCTTTAGCCAAACGAATCATTAAAAGTTTGTACTCGTTCACTGCAGGAAATAGGACTCTTCCAAATCACTTCATATTAGCTATTCAAATTAGATATGAATTTCGTCCATTCTCAATTTTGGATGGACATTTAAAATTTGACTCGCCTAGCTATCTGCAAAATTCTAAAATTACTATTAAAATGGGTATAATAAAATAAAAAGGCAACAAAGTACGACCATTCTGTTTACGAGTCAATATAAAATTGGTTTAAGTAGCCTCTCACGGAAGGTAAATTAAAGGTATTGAGCGTTTCCCAAAACGGATTAAAACCTTTTCAGTACGAGGTCCTCAATCAAGCATAATTTTTTACAATGAAAGTCCAATTGATATCAAACATTAAAATTACGAAATTTATTTGTAAAGCTGTGGGTTTTTTTAATCCTCATTCTCTTTCTATTTTTAACATTGTTTAATTATACCGCTATAAATTCATCAAGGAGAATATCAACTTACACTTGATGCTGACTAAAATAGCTGACATTTTTGTCAGCACAATGCCGTAATGATAGGAAACAGGTTTAAGAAATGAACGATTGAATTAAAAACAACAAATTCTTTGTCTGAGATTGTATTGAATGGTATTTGAGTAGAAATTGATATGTAATATTGTTGTGAGAGGTTCTCACAAATAAGATTAGAGCCGAGTACGTGCCTTGGGTCGTCAGTAAATCTAATTGTGACTCCTCGTACCGCCCGACGGGCGACGATCGACGGATGAATTTACGAGTTTAGGTACACGCTGGTATTATTTACATTTTTTTTTGATTGGAGCCTTTTCACAAACGATTTCGTAAAAGTAAGACATTGTGTGCACACGTGTAATCATTTGTATTCAAATTGTAATATAATTTGTTACATTGTAGATAATATGCGTTAAAAATACCGTATTTGTATAATCGGCAAGGCCACTCGCCGATTATACATTTTGGACACAATCAGAAGTAGGTATGTATCTAAATAACATCGTTTTACTAGCATGGAAATACTAGCAAACAGAGTGCCTAGACAAGCGATATAAATGTTATTGGAATACGAATAGGTTAAAAATTTATGGGATTGACATAAGGTTAGCTTATGTCAATCCTATCCCATCCCATACTTTTTAAATCTATTCTATTAGCATTTATGCCACTCGTCTTGGCCCTCAGTCTATAGATCAGCTGACTGAAAAGTGGATTAGACGTCATTGTTTCTGTTGGAAGATAAAATAGCACTTGTTGTAAATACTGAACGTTTTCTTTTATTACTACTTTCAATTATAAGGTTTTGTAAAACTTTTGATTAAAACAAGCTTTCAAAGAGTCAACGATCCTAAGCTAACACAAGTGTCATATATGTCCTCTATGACGTATGGCTTTCTTTGGTATTGAACAAGTTCTCGTCGCGGCTGAATTACTCGTAAAGGTCACACATGATATGTGAGTGAATGAAACAGACCGTAAGTTATTTGACAAAACAGGGAAATAAGCCTTAGGTTAGCTATTCAAAGAAATGTACCTAAATAGTTTGGAGTATCGACTTAGTATATAATACTATGTACCTTATAATATTATTGTAGTTGCGTCATAACAATTTTTCAATCAACTTAATTTTAATTATCAAATTATCAATTTTCCTAACAAAAATTTGTTCGATATTGCACATAAAACATTTATTTTTACGGACCTAATGCATATGTATGAGGGAAGAAGGAATTTCTTTGAAAAATAAAAACTTGTAATTATGTTAGTAAATCCTCTTGCTATAAACATAAATTAACACGTTCGTGGACAGTCTCAGTTTAAATAGTGTTCTAGAATGACACAATAGATTGCCATACAAATATATTTGGTGTTTAATGACGTTGTGTTCTATGGCATTAGATGTTTATAAGACAATATGACACAACCGTGTAATCACGTCAATCATCCATCCGTGCCATCACGATCCTGGAATGGGTCCGCCTCGTTAGAGTCATCAGAATCTTCTAAAATTCTCATTAGGTTTCTCTTGAGTTTATCTATCTAATTGTATGTACTTAGGATGTTTATTTATCAGCAAATATTACGATTCGCCACTCCCGCGCAGATGGAACGCGCTTACCTCGCTCCCGTGACACAGCCGCACTGAATGTAAAGACGCGGTGAGGCGCGGGGGGCGTATATACACGGTGTGCGTTTGTGTGTAGTATCGCCACGTATAATCAACAGCACAATTTGGAAACGATTAAAAACAAACTTTACGTGATAGTTAAGTTTCGAGCTCTCGATATGTTGTGACACAAGGTACGATATAACGAGATTTTGCATTAAAATTGGCCGGATATCAACGCCCTGCCGTATATAATATTCTGTTTTTGAACGTCATCATACGTTCTGCTGTATCTAAGTCTCAAGTCATGACGTACTATTACGTTGTGTCCGCGAAAGTGTTAACGTGGACTAGTTTCTCCTATGAAACCTTAAAATATTTATATGAAAACCGAATATCGACCGATTCGACTTTCTCATACGAATTTTTGATACAAGCAAACGCACGGGCCACTTACTCAGCTTACGTTTGTAAATATAACTTTCTATGGCGTTTTGCATTCTTAGTATTCATCATCATCAGCATCATCAGCCTACGTCAGTCTACTGGACATAGGCCTCTCCGAAGACGTGCCTTTTTTCCCGATTATCATCTTCGAGAGGTGCATTATAAACGATGATCGGTTGCGGCGTAACGTGATCATTGAACATGGCTTTGGTTTTGTTCAAGTTTATTCGCAGATCGCTTCATTGGGAGGACTCATTTAAGTCGTTCAGCATCCCTTGGATGCTGAGTGCTGGGTCACATTCATTATGACAATATCATCGGAAAATCTCAGGTGCGAAATGTGTTCCCCGTTTATGTTTATGTGCTAGTTTGTAGTATTATTGTTTACATAAAAAATATTACTTTAACGTTAGTTTTTAAGAGCATTCGAGTTAAAGTGCTTAGAATATTCTAAAGAAACTCTTGAATCTTTATAAAAAGTCAACTCGCCGCTCTAAGGCAATTATACAATCATGTAATTAATGAATAAAGTAGATTCAGATCCGGAACAAAAATATATATGATCTTACAAAGTTTTGTCCCGTAAAGGGAACGAACCCTCTCGTGCATAGCCGTTACACTCTTACAATGATTCTAAGACAGAAAATAAACCCTAAAATGTCTCGGAAATCATAACAAAATATGCTCATAGCTCATATAAACTTAATTTCAATTAGCTATAAAGTTTCTTCATTTCTTTGTCATAGCTAACGAACCGAAACAATATCATTGCATTGTGAAGTGAGTGAGTTTCTTAAAGCGACAATGTAACAGTGTCGTATGAAATTAATTTTGTCGTACGTAAGTACATTACTGAACTGCAGTGCGATGACTTTAGCAATTTAAAATGCTCTCTTTTATTGTTCTACTGAGCGCAATAATGGCGTAATGTATACCTGTATGAAATATTTAGGACACGTGTATGATAATAATAAAATAGGCTGCAATGGTGTAATTAGTTGGTTCCAGTGTTTGGTCAACTGCGATTTTATAATCGTTTTCAGTAAATGAAAATAAAAAAAGAACAGGTTCTCTATTATATCCGCTTATTCTTATGAACAAAGTAAAAATATTTTGTCTTAATTATAACAAGAGAAAGAAAAGAAAAACTTAGAAGAAACAAACTTAAAAACATACGCATAACGGGCACAAAGTACCTACACCTAGGCTTGAAAAAAAATACAAATGTCACATGACACTTCCAGATTGTAAAACTTCTTCACTACTACTACTTGTATTATTTGCTATGAAGTAAACAAGATGAAGGAATAAATTATCTTATAATAATAGCTCTCCGAGCTCAATCTTGGTCACGGCGACTAATCTCGCCGGAGATTAGAAGAGTTGCCTGCGGCAGATAATATTAGACAGTGTGACAAGTGTGTACTCAAACATGACTGTTCTATTCTTTCCTTATCTAGGTTCAATGATAATACTAAGGCACGGCCAATACCTTTATGGAAACTATATTCGTTTTTTTTTAAAATTTTATATTAGCTTGCCAAAGTGACTCCACCCCGCCTGATGGTAAGCAGTCGGTGAAATCCAGAAGTGGTAGCCACCATACCAAAAGCCATCGTCTTAAACTGCTGGTATGGTGGCCTGCACTATGACGGCTGGGAATAGGGTTAGGGGAAGGGAATGAGGGAGGTAAGGAAAGAGGAAAGGAAGGAAATTGGGCCTCCGGCGCTCTCACTCACCGAACGAAACGCAGTAGTACGGATACTACTACTCTTACGTCGATCTTGAAACCAGCGTGGATCTACTACTATTAATTGACAAATAAACTCTACAAAATCATGACCGTGTTCCGTGATCAAGTTTTACGTTTACGTGCGCAAGTAGACATAAACGCACATACCTACTAAGTAGTCCGTTATGGGGTATTAAAATGCTTTACTATTTTCAGTATTTTACTCAGTCATGCTAAGATTCGGTGCCTTTGGCAGCACTAGGTTACATACAAAAGATGTTAATTACAGTTATCACAGCAGAATTAGGAGTATATAAAAAGATGTTGTATCTATCATACCAAAATATTGTGGTACAAGACGCCTTATCTTTTAGTACTACATTTAAAAATATACATAAACACACACACGATAGGATCCATATTTATAAACATGTGATATCACATTATTGACTTTATAATGTGAAATGTAAATATAAGGCAAAAAATAAAATAAATGCTATTAGTCTGTGTAGATGGATCACATATTTTCGACTATAGGTGACCAATGAAAAGGCATCAATTACCTATTACCTAGGTCCTGACGGGCCAAAGACAGATGTTACATGGCAAAATCTGATTACACAGCCTATATTTGCAAAGCCGTTATTACTCGTATTACGCGTAGAGTAAATGTGTGACCCGTCTATAGAAGCTACACGTCAATCAGTCAGGGAAGCCTTACGGGTAGGATAATCTTGTTATTTTTCGTATACGTCCTTATTTGTTCTGTCACGTGTATTACTTTGTATTACGGTCTGTATTACCTAAGAATGATGATTTGATAGGAATCTCAGATACGACGTGCCGTGAATTTATTATTTAGACTTTGATTTGGTAAAGAAACGTATTGTAATAATATCTGAGGTCTAGATGTTATTACTTAATAGTAGGTATATTATTATACTAGCTGCGCCCCATGGCTTCACCTGCGCCTAAAATGTGTTTTGTCTTCCTCGGGAACAAGACCGATTTTCGGGATAAAAGTAGCCTATGTTTGACTCCGGCACCGAAACTATCTACATACCATTTTTCATCAAAATCGGTTCAGCCGTTAAAGCGCTTAGTGGTAACAAACCCACATACTTACACACAAACTTTCACATTTATAATATTAATAGGTTACTATAGTATAGTTGTTATAGTATATTATAGTTTTCTTCAGTCACTTTCTTCGGTAACTTCTTCTAAATCATGCAATAGATTTTGATACGATTACTACCATTTAGGAAGGTTTGTATGTATGATACATACATTTCAATATATCGAACGCTCGTGCGAACTGGGCGAATACACACCATATCGAAGTTCATCATAAATATTTCTATGAGATTTTATGAAAAGGCAATTGTATATTGATACCTATAGCATTTTTGACATAATCTTTCTTTGCATTAATGACACGAAAAGGAAGAATAACCTCAGTTAATTCGAGCGTGTTACGTTCACAATAATTGACTGCATGTTGATACTGTTTATAGCATTTCTTATTATTTAAGAACGCCTTGGTGGCACTGCTGTTTAAGAGGTGTTGGATTGCAACCTAAAGGTAAAAAGCTGTAGCCATGCACTATCATTATACCGTATTTTCATTCCTACAGTACCCATTATAAATTGGAAATCTATTCGTTACTTCTTCTTCTTATCGAGTGGTTAGTGGTCAACCTAGTGTCAGGATTCGTTCAGGTCGCCCGTAATTTATTATAGAGGCATCCGACTTGACCTAACGACTGTCATCAACTTGATAACAACTAGGACCGACTTTTAACGTGCCCTCAGAAGCACGGAGACGCTAAGATCAAATACCATTTTGCGGTTATCCATCTATGGAAAATCCCATTCTATGTTGCTTAACCCGCTAATAGTTTATTGATCAGTGAGAGTAATGAGCTATGAGCGCCTCATTTTTATTCACATTTATTTATTCGTTACTTAGAGTAGTATTCTATGTGTTACAGTACATTTACGAATTACATAATGGACTTTTATACTACAACATATTACGAGTACAGAGATAATCACAGTGTAAACAATATACGAACATTAAAATGTTAATGTAATTTCCAAGTTAATGTAAAACATTATTCTCATTATGTAAATAATCAAACATCTTCAATTTCCACCGAAATTCATTCTTTGAATTGACGCAAACACCACATTAATTTACTTGAAAGTGCGCACATATTTATTTAGCAATATGTGTCACGCGTGAGCTTGATAACTGTTAGGGGTGCAGTTAATCTTCTTAATGAATTTTCATAGACGATTCCAGTTCATGCACAATCCATTCGTGACGAACGTTCAGTGTCACTGAACAATGGGGCCGCGTATTTCATCGCGCCAACCCTATTCTGAAAGAGGCGTATATTAATTTTAAAATTGGGGTGCTTTATTTTTATATTTTCTATGTTAATGGTTGTGTATCGGATTTAGAATAGAATTCGGTTTATATACAGAGTGTATACGACGGTATGACATTAAATGCAATTACGTATAGTATGTGACATTATAAAACGAGACAAAAAAAAATCTACTAAATATCTTCAATAGTTTAGACACAGGACAAATTTTTTAATTTCTTTAATTCTAAATTAACACTATGTAAGTACGTCAAACGGTCACTGACTTAAGTCATAGTCCACGTCGAAGGATAAACGTTGCCGTTCATTACAGTTCAGTGAACTTGTCATAATAAAATGGTGTATTACTTCGTTACTATTAAAATATTATTTATTTTGTTAGAAAATTTCAAATTTTTGTTTTTCGTCAAATTACTTTTGTGATTAATTAGAAATCATTATATGGGCTAGTAACACCTGCCTTTTCATTTAATGTCAAACCGTCGTATACACTCTGTATAATTTCTTTCTTGTATTAAATCTATATTTTTCATTTATGTATTAATAGATTAATCAAGAAGATTTTTTTTGCTAGTAGGTAGGTTATTTTTATGAAGGTCATTATGATCCTTCTTGGCTGGCACCGACTCCAAAATAACTGATTAAAAACTATAAATAGTAAAGTATTATAGGTATCAAGGATTGCGTTGAGTCCCCTTTAATGTTCTTTGCTATGAAGTAATTAAAATATTATTTTCGACTTTTTAGTTATGGATTGAACATGTAGGTGTTGTTTGAAGTCGGTTTTCATTTTTTTTCTAAAAATAATTTTATTTTTAAACTTTTAGTGGGAATTAATTGTGTATAAAAATATATTCAATATGGGTAGACCTACTAAACGTGCTGCGCAAATGAGACAGCGCCGCGCCGTTTGAAAGAAAGTAGAGACGAGAGGTAAGATTGTAAATAGATATATAAGGTCCTTGTCAACACTTTCTCGATCGCTAAACCCTGAATCCCAGAAACCACAAATCAAAACAAAAAAGTGATGATCTACCAACAATAAAGAATCATCAAAAATCATAATTTAACTGACCGAGCAATCGCTTTACAGATATACAAAAAATAAACAGTAGTGCTGTAAAGGCAGGTTTAAGGCTGCCCGTTGCTGTTGTAATTTCTCACGACCATAAGACCTCCAACTTGGCTTAACGACTACCTAATTATAGTGATAACCATAATCTACTGCTTCTAAAGAATGAGGACACTGCAAATGAAATGACACAAATGGTCACTCATCCAGGGCCACTTCGTTTCTAACAAAAAATGAAAAAAAAATCACTTCGCAAAAATCACTTCGCACTTGTAGCATGGACATGTCAATGTCAGAAAATTCGTCGCAAAAGACATCGACGTGTTGCTTTACATCTTCACTTCTGCATACGTTTTGTTACAAAATATAAAATTGAAGCCAAATCACTCTTTATAAAAAAAACATGGGACCCCATTTCAAAGTATACCCTTTCAAATAAAAGAAGAATTTTCAAAATTGGTTTATAAATGACCGAGTTCTGTTGTAACAAACATACAACCACTGAACCATTTCTTATAATAAAAAAATAGGACCAATTTCAGAGTATACCCTCTCAAATAAAAAAAAAAATTTCGAATCGGTTCATAAATGACCGAGATATGAGGTAACAAACATACAAAAAAAAACATACGACCCGAATTGATAACCTCCTCCTTTTTGAAGTCGGTTAAAAACTGAAAATACTTACTTACAAAAATTATACGAATATATTTTGCTAAAATCTAGTGTTATGCCTTGTAATTAAAATTGGTAGTTAGTTTTGCGTATACAGAATGCGCCAGAAAACGGAACACTTATGAAAATGACAAATAGATAATACTTCTAGTATGCTCGAAAATCAAGAAAGTTTAAAAATACTATTACTACTTGTTTAGAAGCGATCTGAGTTTATGTTAGTATGAGGTCCCATCTAAACCTTTATGCAGGCTGTCAACTGCGTATTAACCGTAGGGAGATTTTAATGGCGTATAGACTGTAGGGTCATTCACATTCATTTGAAAAAGGCATGGTCACAACGCTTGCTCAAGACTGACTGGCAATTTTAGACTTTTTTGCAAGTCGTCTATACTATTTTAAATAAAGCGGAAGAGTTTGTTTGTTTGTTTGTTTGAACGCGCTAATCTCTGGAACTACAGGTTGGATGTAAACAATTCTTTTTGCGTATGATAGCCTAGTTCTTGAGAAAGCGTAAGCAAACGACGCGAGTGAAATCGCGCCGCGGAAAGCTAGATACTTTATAAGATTAAATTCTAATATAGGCAGTACCAATCTTAATTATGACACTAGGCTGTTCAAATTCAAAGTACAAAGGCTGGAAATACGGCGGGAGTATTTCGATTTCGTTTACCTATATAAAATAATACAGTCTAATATTGACATCCCTGAGTTACTCTCTCAAATAACTTTTAATATAAAGTTATCGCGCGTAGATCTCAAAACACTAACCTTTTCGCCCTACAAACTTATAAAAATAACATTTCTTTTTATAATCCCCTAGTTAGAATGGCTCGTCAGTATAACGAACTGGTAAAAAATAATCCAGAACTCGACATCTTCACTCCTAAATTCTCTACTTATATTAAAACTTTAAAAGATATCCTCTATCCGTAAGATTATCCTAGCAGTTCAGGCTCAACCATGTCGTTGAGTCAGACTGTTTCAACCAGCCACGTTTAAGACTAGTATTAAGTTTGAATGTTATTGTTATTCAAGTGTAATTTAAACCCTTTCAACTGGCACTAGACAAGCACAGCCTTCGCGCGGTCCACCGCTGATTTTAATAGCCATAAGTAAGCCTCAGTACATGATAATTTTATTATGATTTGTTTTTAATTTTGTATAACTGACACGTCTAACTCATTTTACTAATTACACATATTATTTGAGTTACAATCTAGATCAAATCTTATACCTATTCTTATGTTATACATTTGTAACAATTGTAATTTGTCGTGTGTAATAAACAAATAAATAAAAATAAAAAATATAAAGTGTGAGGTTGATTTTACTGTGTTAATAGTTTAAATTATCCAAAACTGTTGCCTTTGACTAAACTATTTTTTCAAAGAGAAAAGATTTGATTTTTTGTATGTTTGTTTGGTTGCAACGATTTAACTAATAATCTACGTTACCGATTTGAAAAATACTTTCACCTTTAGAAATAAATGAATGAACATATTTTAATTGTTTTTTTTATTATAAAATTGCAATACAGAAGACACCAAAAGTAAATTTGCAGTATAGCAATAATATTTCGCAGACGTTGGTAGTATTGCATTTCTATTTTATGAAGGCGTTTGTTGTGAGGCCGAATAAAACTTTTGATAGCGAAGCGAGGGCGGACGTCTAGTAATGTTTGATACGAGCTTTCACTTAAAAAGGCGTATTATCGAAGAATCTTACGATACATTCACTCTGAGACAGTAATGCTTTATAAGAGGAGGACGCGATTTATTGTACTAAATTCTCCAAAAATATTTCCCTTCTGCGTTCCAATGTAGGCAACAACAAAAACTGAATCCACAATTTACATTTGTTTATAATCCATTGCATTCTTTGTTCGATATTTAAGAAAGCGTTGTTTCAAAAACCAAAATGGACGTGACGTAAATCGAGTGATCCGTTCTTATTGCGCACAGAATAGTACGCTTCGGTGTTTACGTATTCAGATACAACTTGACGTTTGATGTAAAATGTTGTTGCGTGATATTAACTCTTATTACAAAGATATACGACTGTTTTAGAATTAAGGAAGGTTGAGGTATGCAGAGCTATCAGTGTAAATCCTTTGTAATGTTAGTTGGCACGTAGGTGTTTCGCCAGGTAACAATCCAGATTTGCTATTATGCTCTCACTATTGTGACTTTCATATCATGTAGTACAGTATGTATATTGTACAGTAATGTAAATGATTTCATTTAATGTATATATAATTGGAGAAGTCTGAAAATATAGAGCGTGTCATTTAAGAAAGTTTGTTTTATATAGAAAAATAATTATATCCAGTAATTTAAATTATATTTCTATTTGTACATTGAATGATTGTTACTTCTTATTTTCTATTACTTAAAATAATTTCTTTTTTTATAAAAAACTGTATCTATATCTAAACTAATATTATAAAGAGAAAGATTTGTATTTTTGTATGCAACAAATAAACTCAAAAACTACTGGACCGATTTCAAAAATTCTTCTCTTTTTACCATTAGGAAGCTACAATATCACTGAGTTACATAGGCTATATTTTATTCTCGTACTCCCACGAGAACGTGAACCACGCGGGTAAAACCGCGTGACGTCCGCTAATGTGTCTGAAAAGTAAAAAAGCAATAGATACACGCCTACAGTAAGTGATAAAATAATTAATATTGCAAAATATTGTAATAATGTCGTAAGTATATAATAATACCAGCCTGTTTTTACTGTTCCACTGCAGGGCAAATGCCTCTTCTCATATAGAGAAGGAATGAACATTCATTTGCTACGCTTGCTCAACGCAGATTGGCAATTTCAGACATTCAAATCCAAGATAAACTTAGAAAGTACATATAATTTAAAAAATCACATTGGTACTTTCTCGGATTCGATCACATTACCTGTTTGTTTTTACGAAGCGGGTGCCTTATCCACTGAACCATAATTTCGACTGTGGTACATAATATATAAACATATTTTGTTACTTTATCCAATTGCTAGCTTGCGAGCTTAATGTAACAAAACGTCTTTCGAGTATTTGAAACTTGCTGCGAATGAGAGTACTTTACCTTCATCATCGCATTCCGGTTAAACCGCCAGGCCTTTAGATAGTTTGAATCGTTTCCGAACCCATGGTTACATATAACTGTAGATTGTGTTTAGGAAGAAAACGTATGGAAATGTTTGTTCAAGGTGACATGGTATTATGTATATTATCTATCCGCCCCTGTCGTCACTAGGACAGACTGCATAATTCGACCCTACCCCAAACGCAATTGATAGCTGACATCTGCTCTATAAACCTACCTACCTGCCAATTTCAGCCTAGGCCAAGTAGTTTTCGACATTTCGTGTCAAATGTTATATTTATTACTTCTACTTTTTTGTATTTATTACTCATATTTCGTAAAATGATCAATCTATATTTATAAAAGACTTACACCGACCATGGTCACGTCGGTGTAATTCGACCGAAACGTCGGGTAAAGAGGTATGACACCTTATAATAATTTTCTAACACGAGTAGACCGATTTTATAAATATAGTTATGAGTACAAATCGTGTGAGTTTAAAATATTTAAATGATCAATCCAGTAGACTATTCTTTAATATTAAAACTAATTTGCATATTCTCAATTTGTTTAACATCACAGTTAATAAGTACTAATATGAGTAGGAAAGCGACGATTTTACTAGTAAGTTCCTTTAAAATGTAAAATCGTGTAATGGTGGTAAACCGTAGTTTGTACGTTCGGCTGGAACCAGCTCGTAATGACTGTCGGCGTTCGTATGAAAATTTGAATAGTAGTCTAACTACATCTGGAATTTTTAGCATTAGGGCTGTCCTAATATTTCGTTAAAAATGAAAGATATTAAAAGATGAATATGAAATCAGTGAAATATGGGACCCGTGTCAGGTAATATTTGTAGTTTAAGACCACGTTTCTAAGAAAGTTTCGTTATTAATTTATAATTTAAATATACTATCTTCGATGCACTGAACAGTCTATTCTTAAGCTACTCTAGCAAAGCCATCCTCCTAATCTGCCACGAAAACTATTATCCCTTCTGACATAAGGTTAACATTATAAGTTTTTGACTGCCTCTGTCTTTCGGTGGTACTGTGTACGGTTTACCACGCAGAGGTCTCGGGTTTGATTTCCGGGTCGGGTAAAGTGATATTGTGTTTTTCTGTTGAAAATTTCTCAGTATTAGCCAGGAGTCTGGAATTGTGCCCGATATATGGCAACAGGCTCGCCTCCTGATACATGGGACGAAAAATAAAAAAATAGCGAAAGGTGGGTGGTTAAACACCTCTGCCTACCACTTTGGGATAAAACGCGTGAAGCTATATATGTATGTTGTATAAGATTTTATCCGCGACATAAGAAATATCGCAACATATTATGTCTATACTTTAGCAATTTCTCTGAGCTTAAATTTTGAGTAGAGTAAAAAGTTATTGGTAAGTTTCAAAAGTTGCAGTGTAAGGTCAACGTACTTGATATAATATTCTGTAATAAGCATCAACATCTTGCATTGTAACTAAAGTAATTGCTAAACGTGAATATTTCAAGCCATTAAAATTGGAGGCCAGGTATTACATTTACTTTTACATTACATTAGTTTTTAATAATTAATTAACGGTATAAGCAAACTTTTAAGCTTAAATTACCGCTGAATAGTCAACATGCACGCTTACATACAAACTGTCTGCTTAAAAAGTTTCATCAACGTACACAGCATGAGCATTTTCTTCGTAATTAGCGTCGGCGAGTCCATTGTTTTAACGTTCAAAGCACTTTCCATTTGCGTTCGCCTCTGTTCTCTGCCAAATGGATTTAATTTTTTGTTTTTATTGCTGTTCAGCTAATTTCTCGTTCTTAAGTTTTATGATATTAATTTTTTTCGTTTTGTAATTATTACAATTTAACTGTTACTACTGCTTTTAGTATTATTTTCATCTGTAACTACGTAAAAGTATTCGTACTTTAGCATTTTTGGTGAGTAAAAACACCGTTAAATCAAATACTCCCACAATCTCAAGGAGTAAACCACTTACAAGTAAAAAAATAATTTTCTACTACTTTAAAATATCTTTATTTGATTTTAAAATAAGAATTCTCAGAGGCGTAAAAGGGAGCAATCTCTACATTTTCGATGCGTTTCGAGACAATGAAAACTCTTTGTTTAATATATAACAAATTTGAACAACTAAATTAAGGTCTGACCTTTTGAAAGGGATTTTTATTAGAACAAAAGAGTTACAGCAAAACACTGTCCAAACAATCCCACAGAATACATCCAATTAAGATTTCAAATTAATGAACGAATATCTGCAGCTATTTTATTTTAACGCAAAGAATTTAAATGTAAATTGTAGACATTATTTTCGGAAAAATGACACAACAAATTATACTAACAAGTATTATTTCGTAGCTATAAAATGAGAAATTGAAATGTTACGCAGAAAAACTTGGCTGTACAATAATAGAGAAGTAGTGTGGTGCATAAGCTTCGTTTCTAGGTCGCAGGCATAGTGTGTCAACAATGGGATACTTGAAGATTAAGAACGTAGCAAGGAAAATTCGTAGCACTTGCTACGAACATTGCTACGAGGCTTCGACATAACTAGTGCACATCCGTTGTTGTGAGTTACATTGAAAAAAATATTTGTTTACATTGATTAATGTTTGTCAAGTCAGATTTTCTTTTAATTTTATTATACTATGTTTCATCTGGCAGCAAGGAGATAACATGTTCCATATATATGACGACAAGGCTAATATTTAAATGAAGATAATCGTTAAAATATAGCAATCACTCATAGAGATACAGATCTATTTGAAATATATCGTAAAGCCTATTTGCTACACTTTCTTAAGATCATCGAGCCCTATGTAATGTGTGACAAAATGTAAACAGACATAGATACTTTCAAACATCGGAATTTGTCATGGTGTAAATAATTGGTTCGATAATCAACTCCTCGATATGACCAGGACAACTCTGAATATTTTATTCCCATTTAATCATGCATAAAGTAGACTAACTGTATATTTAACAAACATTATTTATGCTATACGCTCAATTAGTCTAAAATAACGACAAAATTAACATAACATTACTAGTATTTACAACGTATTATGCAAGTAAACGAGTCACTACTCAACCAATTAAAATATTCCGCTCGAACAATAACATAAGAACAAACTTGTCTACCTAATTCAAAACACAAACGACAGAATATAAATAAAGGAAACAAATAAAGTGGTTTGGCAAGTCTGGTAAGCTTACAGTAGATGGGGCAATAAAATGTAAATAGCTACAGAAGTGTTAAAAGGAGTCGCGGTGAAAGTTTTGCTCACGCGAACTTAGCACTCGATAGCGACTCTCCGAATTAAACTGTGGAGTAAGTATAAGAGGTAGCGGGAGCGAGCAGCGGTACAACATATTTTACTATTAACTTTAGAAAAAAAAATGATTTCTGGCGGTGGATTATTTTGAGTAGCGTGCATGTCTATACTTAATAAAAGATGCCGTTACTTATCCTATTTATCCTACTAATATTATAAATGCGAAAGTTTGTGTGTATTTGTTACTACTCAGCGCCTAAACGGCTACACCGATTTCGATAAAAATTGTATGTAGATTGATTCGGCGACGGAGACGGACTACTTTTTATCCCTAAAATCGGTCTTTTTTGCGAGGCATACAACAAAACATATTTCTGACTTAAATATTTCGTGTTTAGAATTTTTGATTAGAAGTCTATAAACAGAACTCGACTGTACTTCTGTTATTTGCACTTCTGGTAATTTGCGAATCTGGTAATTTGTGAATCTGGTATTTAGAGATTCTTGTATTTTGCGCCTGATTATGCTGAGGCTTTGAAAAAATTTGTTATAACAGTGCATTAGTAATAACTACCTACCTGGCTATATTTGATATGAAAGGAACTTTAATGGTAAGCACTACTCCTGAACTCTATTAACCAGGCAGAGTAGTATGATTTTCAATGGCAAATATAATTAAAATTGTTTAGTAAAAAGTGCCTAAGATTAAATAAAGATCGGTACTTATTGCTTATGTTTTAAAAAATATTCACGGTATTGAAGAATATCCTTTGCTTTAGATTTATATAAAAGTTGAATGACCTTTAGCAATAAACGCTTGACACATTAACTTAAACCAACACGTAAACGGTCCTTCCTTACTAAGGAAATCCGCCACAAATGGTATCTAAGAGAAATGTTGGTATTGGAATTATATAAAATCATAAATTGTGAGGATTGTAATAAACAAAAGCTCTATAGTTCTCTTACAAAACTTTAAACAATTTATTGCTTGGAAGTGGTAAATAGAAAGTGGTCTACACTGGCTTTGCACCAAAGAGTTTGGAAATCATGAGGGGTGGGTCTTGGCGCAGTAGTAGAAAGATTAGGCTAGCTGTAGTTGGGTTATAGCTTGTATACTACTTGGGAGTAATGTGCTTTACTATTCGAAGTCCCTCCTTTCGAAAGAGTAGTCTTGGCTGTAGACAATAGTTGTGACTATCATTCCTAGGTCAGAAGATGAGAGTCTAAAATTATGCAGCCTGAACTAAAAATAATAATATGATTATTTGTCCTATGTGCAGTACTTGAACTAATCTTTGACCAATACGTAACTTGAGCAATCTACTATATGTAGTAGGTAAATTATGGACAACCTGAACAAATCCTGACTCGATAAGAAGAAGAAATAGGTAATAGAGAGTTATCCAGAACACAAAAGTATAACAAATGTATTTCCTGTTTAAACAGTTAATTAATCAAATATAATCAGACATGACACAAAGCAGTATTCCAATACAGTTTAATAGCTGTATTAATATTAATAACTAACAAAGCGCGCCATATTATTCGAAATGATACCTCATTGAATAAATATGAATACTGTTGATATTATATACAGCTTAACTGTAAGCGACAGACACAGAAATAGTACGGACAGTATATCCACGTTGTAGTTTAAATGATACGATTCCCCTTGGATCAAAAGAAGCAACTTGTAAGACTCGGATCTCAAGTTTGCTAGAAAGTTTCTCTAAGACTTTTTCAAGCGTTATATCTAACTTCATACTCTTGTATATGTTGAGTTTAGTTTTCATTCAATTTTAAAAATAAAGTTTTGTATAAGATGAATTTGTTGCATATTATGTTATATTTTAACTTAACTACATATGTTACAGCACCGAATGGTTGTGTTATAAAAATATTTAAGTACAATAAAAAGATAATTTCAATTTATGTCAATTTATTTTGATAGATTATTAAGAATACCTGTTAATTTTTTAGTTAAGTTTTTTTTTATATATATTAGCCTACCAAAGTGACTCCACCCCGCCTGATGGTAAGCAGTCAGTGGAATCCAGAAGTGGTGGCCACCATACCAAAAGCTATCGTCTTAAACTGCTGGTATGGTGGCCTCCACTTTTGGATTCCACTATGGCGGCTGGGAATGGGGTTAGAGGAAAGGTATGAGGGAGGTGAGAAATTGGGCTCCGGCCCTTTTACTCACCGAACGAAACGCAGTAGTAAGGATACTACTACTCTCAAGTCGATCTTCTATGAGAGGGTAGTACTTCCCCGGACGATCCGGCCCATTCATGCTGAAACCAGCGTGGATCTACCGTCAAACCGTTTTTTGTCATGCCTGCAGTAAAAGTTCTTTTATGATATTTCTATAGATAGCCGGTATTCACAACGCAGTAACAAAATGTCTGCGTGCACTTTCTAGTCAATTAACTCCGTTGACACACAGCGGAGTAATGAAAATGCTAACTAAGTGAAATGTCAGCCACATGATATATTGACGTTCAGCCCCTGTCCGTCGATGCTTCACTATTATTCTCTATATATAAGTACTATAAACACCCTGATTCGTATTTCGTCACATAAAACAAAATGTCAATAATAATGTTTTACTAAATATCAAACAGTAGAAAACTTAACACAAATTACTCACACTTTTAAGAAGACTTCTCCTACACTATGGGACAAGCTCTGTGTTACAGCAGTTTAGAACGATGGTTTTTGGTATAGTGGCTACGACTTCTGGATTCCACTAACTGCTTACCATCAAGCGGGGTGGAGTCACTCTGATGGGCTAATAAAAAAAGTGGACACAAAATAACGACATTTTGTCAATCTATTGTTTGTACTTGCACGAAAGTAAAGCATAGCATAATTTAAAAACCAAGAAAATGTAGTGAATTCTCCAGTAAATAATAACTAGACGCTTGCTGATGCTATGCAAACTTTAATTAATGCAATAAATGTTACTGTTCCTTCAGTATCGCTGTAGTTTTCGTTATCACTATAGTAATGTGTGTGCAGCAGAATTGACAATATTTCGCGGAAAATATAATAGAAAATTAAAATATCATTTTTAATTTTATATCGGATAAAAATCGCAGATATTTTCATTTGTATATTTACGACAACGTTTGCGACATGAGATTCTGTTTGTTTTAACAGTGTTGGTTGGAAAATATTTCGTTGATCCCCAATAAAATGAAACAAGTAGGTAATTTCAGTACATTAAAAGTATCGTATATACATTTGATTGAACATGATCTGCTTCGTTATTTTGTGCGTACATTTTTATTCAACCTTCATTACCAACTTATTTTATTTATATTAATGCAAATGTTTGTATGACATGTTATTTTTTTATTGCTACAATTTCCTTATATCATATGAAATTTCGTATGACGATTAAGATTGTGACGACGTTTTCTTTAAAACACTTTATAATGAACGTCTCTCTTTTGATGGTGTGAAATTTCCCTTAATAATAATATTAGTTATAGGAATCGTAATATTACATTTTGGCATTTTTTTAGTTGACTGGATGTTGGTCTAGTGGTTAGTGACCCTGCTAAGCCGGAGGTCATGGGTTCGTTTCCCACCCAGGAAAAATCTTTGTGTGATGAGCATGATTGTTTGTTCTGTGTCTGGGTGTAATTTTTTTTTTTTTTTTTTTATTTATCTATAATATGTATGTATTTACAAAAAAAAAGTGTATATTAGTAGTTTATCAGTTGTTTAATACCCATAACACAAGCAAATATAATTGCTTAATTTGGGGCTAGATGGCGGTGTGTGAATGTGGTAGAATATTATATTATATTAATTGAACTATAATTTCATTAACAAAAAAATATTTATATATATTATATTCACTGCCCAAGAAGGGTAAAGTCGTAGTTATCAAAAAAAAATTAAAGCAGAAAAAAAGGCATTATATCATACCTATATCTATGCTTTAAATTATTTACCGATAATAATTTACGAGACTGAATTGTCTTTAACGTACTAAATTAAGTTCAATAAACACAATCTTTAAAATACTACTTTGTGAATGTCAAATTTTCTCATTTTTACTAAATTATACATGGAATATATTTATGTTGGCATTCTGTTCTTAATAACGATAATCAGATAAACTTGTTCCATTTGTTTGTTACCTTAATTTTCGTTCAGTGAAAATGTATTTACGAATATCAACAATATTAAGATTGGGCGAAATTTAACCTATTGTTAAAACAATAAATTTCTTTGTTATCTTCGTAACAAATTAGTTATGTTTGGATTATAGTAAATGTCGTTCTATAGTCTCTGCTTACTCCCTTAATGGGAGACAGGTTTGAAGTTGTGTTTCTGTCAATTTTGATTGTATTTTAGTTCACTCTACGTGTATTTTGCACTTAAGTCGACTATAATAGCTATATTGCGATAAATATAGAGATTTGATATTTTTTGCTTCACACAGAAATATAAAAAAGATAGGTACAAATAAATATCTAGTAAAATTAGTATATTACATAAAAATATTTTTTTTTTAGTAAAGTAGCTCACGTACGTGATACCACTTCACAATATGTATCGTTGTGTATAATTTATGGTGTTATGGAAAACACTAAGAACCCGGTGTGGCTTTTTTTATATTGGCCTACCAAAGTGACTCCATCCCGCCTGATGGTAAGCAGTCAGTGGAATCCAGAAGTGGTGGCCACCACTATGGCGGTATGAATGATAGGAATGGTGTTAGGGGAAGGGAATGAGAGAAGTGAGGAAAGAGGAAAGGGGGGCAATTGGGCCTCCGGTGCTTTCACTTAACGAACGAAACGCAGTAGTACAGATACTACTACTCTTACGTCGATCTTCTATGAGAGGGTAGTACTTCCTCGGACGATCCGGCCCATTCATGCTGAAACCAGCGTGGATCTACTACCGTAACATTCTATAGGTCTACACGTACAATTATGATACAGCACAAAACGACTTTTTGTTTATATTTTATCTTGACTATTAAGTAATTAAAAAACTTGTTAAAATAATAATGATATCCAGTAATTCTGAATTGCTCTTGTAAATACAAACGCATAACCATTTTAGCTGTTACGATAATCAGTAAAATACTTCTACTGAAACGTTTGTTTTAGAAATTAACTTAGCTTAACGCTACAAAGGTGTTCTATTTGAATTTACACAGGAATGTAGGTCGGGTAAGGGCAGTTCAAGCCGCTATTAATAACGTTAGGGCTAAACACCCGAGAGGTAAAACCGCATATGATTAAAGATTAAAAAGAAATAACGATACATGATGTAATATCGTCATAGTAATTTAAACTTTAGAGTTATTGTCATAATTTGGGCTGAATAAGATCTGCTTAATATAGCACCCACTTCTTTTACACCCGATATTAATAACCTATCTATAGAGATGAATAGAGCTATCTGAGATAGGAAATTTTGTTAATATGACCAAAATAACGACGGTTGCTAGGTAACGAAACCAGCATCCTAGGCAACTATTTCAGATAGCCCTATCTATCTCTAGCGATAAGTTATTAATTTCGGCCGAGAATTCACTTTATGTAGATTGATTTCTGGCTAGGAGTGAGAGCTTTATGTACTTGAGGTTCAGCAATCTTAAAAGCAGATAATGCATAAATGACCCAGGACAAATCTTTGTGTAATGAGCATGATTGTTTGTTCTGTGTCTGGGTGTAATTTATCTATAATATGTATGTATTTACAAAAAAATGTATATAAGTAGTATATCAGTTGTTTAGTACCCATAACACAAGCAAATATAATTGCTTAATTTGGGGCTAGATGGCGTTGTGTGAATGTGGTAGAATATTATTATTATTAAATGAATAACTGTTAGTTGGTAACAACATACCTAAGGTCACAGTCATTCCAATACGTAGATTGGTAGTAGTTACTTGTTATTCCTTTAATCGCCTCAAACGTTACCCAGGGGAATCGATAGATGAATATTATAGATTGAAGTTACCTTGCGGTAATGTTCTTTAGTAAAATATTATAATAGCCGAAGACAGACATAGATACCTGAGTAGCGTGACCGCAAAGTGAGCTGGTATTATAAATAAGTCGCTTCACATCCATTTCTGTGAAAGCGTAAAAGTGACACGGTGAGGCTCGCAATTGGATGGTTGCAATTATATCCACTGACTGACATAACACCCTGCAGCGTTACTATGGAACTTATATAACACAAGAGAGTATATTTTAGGGTTAGTAAACGTATGATAAATTTGTACAATTTACACGGCCCTAATGGTAATAAGCGGTTACCGTAACCTAGCTGGAACGTACGTACCATTGCTCTCTTTCTTATGTATCGCATAAAAAATGCTAAAAAAGAGCCGAGCAAGCCGTTCCCAACCGCAAAGAGAACAAACTGAGTAAAGGAAAGATACGGCTAACAATATCTTTTACCGAAAGTAGATAACGCAGTAGTATATTCTATGACGGAGAGAGTAGGTAGATACTTTCCCGATCGATCCCAGCCTATTCATGCTGAAACGAGCAAGGATTTAATACAGTTAATGAGCTTATTAACATTTTAACTTTGACCGTCTATATTAAGCTCTACAGACGGTAGGTACGACGTAGTTTTACACAGATTTATGCGAGCCGAGTAACAAAAATATGTTATACTAGCTATTGCCAGTGGCTTTGCCCACATGGATATAATGTTTCACACTTTCGTATATCTTTGTAAATTATGGCCTATGTTATTCTGATGTATGGGCTTATTTATACTTTTAAACTTTCCCCCTTTCCCCTTTCCCCTTTCCCAGCCGCCATAGTGGAGACCACCATACCAGCAGTTTAAGACTATGGCTTTTGGTATGGTGGCCACCACTTCTGGATTCCACTGACTGCTTACCATCAGGCGGGGTGGAGTCACTTTGGTAGGCTAATATAAAAAAAATAAAAAATAAAAAAATAAAGCGGAAAAGTTTGCTTGTTTGTTTGAACGCGCTAATCTCTGGAACTACCAGTCGGATTTCAATATTTTGCGTGTGATAGCCCAGTTCTTGAGAAAGGCTAGCATCACGCTACTGGCGACGGGAACAGAGCAGTAAGCAAAGACGCGGGTGAAACCGCGACGGGAAAAGCTAGTTTATTATTAAATTTCAATAAAATCTATGCAGTAGTTTTTGTGTGAAATAATAACATATACTGTACTATCAAACCAAGGGAATCATGACCCATCATAAGCTCATTTTGGCAGTGTATCTAAATTCAAATTGGTCGAAATTCGCCTGAAGATATTTCCTTAGCAACGTGCCTGTTATCATTTTGTTAGATACTGACATTTTACTGAGTACACCGTTGTTATGTTAAGTATTAAAAACGTCTTAAGTGCATTATACATGATAGATCTTACAAGTTTGACAGTTTTAAGTGAAATATTAGCAAAATGGGTCATGATTCAGCTGGTTTGATTGTACATTTACTCATCCATCCATCCAAACTTTCACGTTTATGGATTTTACCAGAAAATCAGTAACGTGATGACTAATAAGTCACATGAAGTCAAATGAGGTAGGCATAAAATAACGATTATTAATGTAGTTAAACTTTTATATACATTATGTGCATAAAACATCATGTGTGTATCATCATGTTTGCATTGCATATTTGTGCAGATTTTAATGTATAATTTATTTGCAAGCTGTGGTCATTAATTGGGGCAGAATACAAAATTCTACGTAGAAATTAATTAATTATTAAATAAATGAATATGCATTACGATGTTTTGTTATAAGAAAAAGCAGTAGTATGTATGTTAACATTTTGCCAACTATACCCATTAAATTTGATTCCATCTAATAGGTATGCAGAGGAGTCACTCTCACTGGACTGGTCACAGTTCCAAAGAATTAGTTTATTTTCCCGAAATACTTATCTTTAGCCGGACTATATAACCAGAATAATTTTAATTATAATTTAGTTATAGCTAGGCTATTAGGTACATGAACTAAAACATAATTGTCATCTTTGAGCTGAAATATTAACTTGGACTTTTATTGGGCTATTGAAGAAAAATATGGCCGTTAATATGGACAGTAATACATACAAAATTAAATATTTAATTTTTTGTAGAAAAGAAGATGAGTTTATTGAGCTATTGCGTTCGGGATTAGATCCTAATTTTGAGGGGGGGTTGGCCGATAAGATTAGCTGCCCGTTACGGATGTTCAAAAATAGTCGAGACGCTGATTCAATTTGGTGCCAATCCCCATTTACTAAGTGAATCTGGTGCATCAACATTACAATTGGCCGTATTTTCTGGTGAACACTGGAACCCTGATAAATGGACATTCTTATTATCATGTTGTGATTCATCTCAATTAGCTGATGGAGCAGCTGTAGCAATTATTTTTAATAATGACGAAGCACTGAAGAAAATTTTAGCAACTGAAAGATGTAACACAAATATTCCCACGATTCTGACAGGTAAAACATTGGACGTATTAGCTAAAGGCTACAAACTGACTCATTTGTTAAATTCACCAACAATTCAAACTTATTAATAACAAAGTTTACTTTTAAAGATTTTTTAATATATGCTTCATTTTAACTTAAGTGTGGCACGTTATTGTCAAATTATTACGAATTAAAAACTGCAAATGTTAAGTTTCATACTATGAAACGTTGCTGATTACTATACTAATCTTATTGGTGTATTTCTATTCAGTTAAAACGATATAATATTGCAAATATAAAGTATTAGAATTCTTGAACTAATACTCGTTTTTATTTCACATCAATAAAATTGTATTGAATAGCTTAAACGAGCCATATAGTAGGGGTATTGTTATGCCTGAATGAGTTTTCGCACCCTCAGTATAGATCGACCAAAATAACTATGTACATGAAATAGTGAGTTGAATTTTATGCCTTACGACTTTGACTTAGGAGGCTGTTTTGTTTGAATTTTATATTAAAGTTTTAAATAGAAAACCTAGTAGCTAATCCAGGTTTCATATTATAGTTATAATAGTGGTGGTTCCTAATCAAAATATTTTATGTTTTTATCATTCATATTATCTTAGTTTAACGCATTGTAATTGCAAAGTACATAATTATTATTTGATTTCAAGTGATGTAAGCAGCTAAACAAATAATTATTTGAATTATTTAATACCAAATTATTTAATAGAAAAGAAAGAAAAGAAGAAAGAAAGAAAATATATTTATTTGACACAGACAAGAAAAGACACAAATTCTTACAAGGTCAACACAAATACAAATAAATAATTATAATAACACAATTAAAAGTTTAAAGTTAAAATTATTGTGTCTCACGGCTGCGCCAAATAGGCCCAGTTCAGCAGTATGCCAGACCGCTAGTGTCTGACGCTGGTTTTCAACTGGACCTATGAGGTGGTCACGGACGTAAATCGTATACTTAATTATAAGTTTTATTTGTATAATGTAATTAAATAAAAATATGTGTAGCATAAAATAAAATAAATAAGAGATACCAAGGTGTGTATACATAGAAAGGTATTAAGAGATAGAAGAAAGTAATAATGTAGTTATTATTTTGTTTCACTGAAGGCGAACGAATCATAGGAATAAATGGTAAGTGCAATATGATAGTACTTGTAATGTAATTAATTATTTATTACGTAATCTATACATATAATAAAATTGGAATGTCTGTTTGTAATATTGAAATAACCGCTTTTTTACTACATGTACATGAACACATACACCAAAATAACATTCTTTTAAATTTTTGTCTATCTGTCTGTCTGTCTGTTTGTTTTGGCCAATCTCTGAAATGGCTAATATTATATAATACAATTGACGCTTTATCTTCTGACCTTTAAGCTTATTATTCAGAAAGTCTCGACTATTGTAGATACCAGTAATACAAACGATTGTTCGTTTGCGATAACTTATCTACACGTCATATTTGTGTATATTCAAATAACTATTTTAAGTTATGTTTCGCTTTTAAATTACTTAAACGAGCTTTTCTAAAGCTTTTCTCTTAGTAACTATGCACATAACTGGTCACAAATAATATCAAATAGCAAAAAGTAGCAAAGCAGCTTAATTTGCGGCAGATTCACTATTCTCTTCAACAAAATTTAATATAAATAAAATTTTCATCTAAAAATGTTACTTTTCTTTTAGGTATTGCTTTCTAAGTACTCCCTAATTCATCCGTTGAGGCTTTACAGCACCCAGTATTGTGTTAAAAGAGAATAAATTTTGAGAACAACATATTTGTACATTTACCTTCCTAAGTGAAACGAAATTGTAAAATTGTTGAACACCACCATTTGTATATTTGGTGAAACTGAACACAAATTACAGTCAAATCCTTTTAGAGTTTTGCTAATTGCTTACCTACATCATCGATGACAGTGTAAAATATTTGTTTGCATAAATTTAGTTTCAGACTAATTATTAGTGGCGCTATTCATTTCCACATACAAATATTTTAAGATGTTGGAAAGACAAACGCACGGTAACTCATGGTAAATCTTTACCATTACACGCAGGCCTTAAATTATCAGAGCAGCAGCTGAACATTTTATATGCTAATTGAAATCACTTTTAGGCGGTAAAACGCCCATAAAAAAGGTTGTAAAGCTTGTTTGAAATTCTTTGTGAGGTATAAACTTATGTTGGGTACTATAGAAGAGGGTGATTCATGTTGCCTCTTAAAACTGGGAAATACGAAGGATTCGTAATGAGTTTAAGACCTTATCGTTTTCTCAGAGCATGTTAAATCCAATCGGTTTTAAAAGAACCGTAAAGTCGAATGTTAATTTGGATATAACTCTACAGTTTTTAGAACGTAATTAAATTAAAGTGTATGATTACGTTTTCCTCTTATGCAACTGTTCAAAGATTGAAAACCGGTAAATAAGTATCAATAGGACTTTTTAAAGTACTGCCCAAGACAGTTTTCCCGTCGTACCGTATGCATTTCGTGAGGAAATCTGAACTATTACAATAAATATATATACACCGATAAGATAAAAACTGATCAACTTTAAAGTACTTTTGCTTTAATTTGTGCTGTTGAAAATAATGAATAACCAGGTCTAGATCAAATCTCAAAGGAGTTTTACAAACTTTTTACGGACAAATAACAATAAGACCTAAACAGACTTGTTTACGATACTATAGTCCTTTGATTTCATTCATAGTTTATTTTACTTGAAATCGATACAATCAGACCACTATTTACTCTAGTGCTTATCTAAAAATCTTCTGTCTAAAAACCTAAAAAGGTTTCATTATTATATTTAGTGATTGTGCTAAAGAATTTGTTTTTTTTAGCTCACTTAACGAGCTAATGGTACTAGTACTACTAGTGATTTAGAAAGTTTAAGAAACATTATCATCACTACATAGTATAAAACAAAGTCCTTTCTCGCTGTCTGTCCCTATGTATGCTTAGATCTTTAAAACTACGCAACGGATTTTGATGCGGGTTTTTTTAATAGATAAGGTGATTCAAGAGGAAGGTTTATATGTATATTAACATGCATAATATAGTAGAGAAACATTGATAAATTTAGATGTTTTTAATGTGATGTCGTAAATAAACAAATTTTTTGCGCTTACATTGCAACGCTGGCTAAACCCTATAAGATAGATCAAAATAATGTACTACAGTATTGTATACCTTAAAAAGGTCTACAAAAGAGTCCTCAATAGTGTATGTGTATCTCTAAGGGATAACCCACAATAATCATTTTTATCCTTTACATTTTATGAGAAATAATGGCTTATTTTCGAAGCGATTTTAAGCAAGGCAGCATTTATCCTTATTAAATTAGGTAGCTTAAATACATTGTGCATTTAATATTAATTATTAATGCCTCTTTGAGCATGTATTTTATATAAATATTTTACTACAAGACAAACACAACAAAGATATTACAGATTAAAAATGCAGGGAGGGATATAGTGGCAGAGGGCCGGCATTCTGTAGTAAAATTAAATACACTACAGAATGTGTAAATACAACGTTCACAGCATTAGTTTTTCTTCGCACGATGCTGTTACTAAATATAGTATCAGCATTGCACTCGTGCGAAGCCGGGGCGGGTCGCTAGTAATAATATATAATCAGGCAGTGGCGTTTTGTGCGTATTGAATACCATCTGCGGTTACCAAATGTGTAGTCACCATACATTAGTCATAATTAAAGCCTGGAACTCTTTGCCAGCGCATGTGTTCCCATCTAATTTTGATCCTGGGTCTTTTAAGCGGGGCGTGAAAAAGCATCTCACTAAGCCGCCATAGTGGAGGCCACCATACCAGTAGTTTGGCTTTTGGAATGATGTCCGCCACTTCTGGATTCCACTTACTGCTTACCATCAGGCAGAATGAAGTCACTTTGGTAGGCTATTATAAAAAAAAAAAAAATAACTAATGTTTTAAAAACTTTGGTAAAGACAATTTCTAAATATTAACAGCAATATCTTTCAGTGGTTAGAAATCCATGCTCTCCAGCAATAGCACGACTCTATTCAGGCAACATTACTATAATTGCGATTTTTTTCAGGCTAGAGGTACTTGTACAATTGGACTATTATAATTTGAACAAAAATTCTCCTATAAATCCCATTATGCACTTATAACAAAAAGTACAAAGTAGCAACAAGAAAACTTACAAAAACAAAGCCATTCCCTAATATAATTTCAGTACCCTGTCGTTTCTTTAATGAACAAGATCTAGTTAATTAGTTTCGGGACATAAAACCGGGTAATATGAAAGGTTTATATAATAACATAGTTTCATTTACTTGCGCAACGATCACGCGATCGCCAGCCAACACTTTGGCCCAAAGTGCGTGCTTATTATACCAAAATGGGTAGGACCAAGTGAATTTCTACGTATACCGTTATAATGAAAGTTCTCACGCAACGATTCATCGACATTAGCAAACTTAGGCTTTAGAAAACACGGCTTAGCGATGGCAATAATGTTTCAAATTGCTCTATTCTGTGCGTAATGTGGGCACTCTTATAGTCCATGGGCGTCATTGATGGTACCGCCAAAAAGTTCTTCCTAGCAATTTATCGAATGTCTTTTGTATTAATAAACTTCAAAGGTTTCTTGATATACTTTCCAACCCTGTATTAACCTCAATATTTTTACACCACTACGAGGTATGTTATGCATATGTCTTTTTACTTCATTATAAATCACTAGCGGCTATTATTAAGCTTGCCCATTTATTGGGTTTTTATTATTAATGTATTGATTTTCTTTTTAATTAAATATTTGTGATTGCGACTGTCTCGGACAATATAATAAACGGTAGTTTAAGCCAAATTAATTTAAAATCTTAATTTTAATTTGCAGGTAAAGTAAAAATAATCGAAATTAGCTTTTCTGTTAACTTGGCGCAAAGCCCACGTTATTAAAAACGAACTGTAAAGGACGGGGTAAATATAAGGGTTGGTACACATCTTTGACGACGGTATGGTAAGGTTTAGTAAATACCCGACACGTGTGGCTCGTTTTGCATAGGCTTTAAGCCCACAAAACGCGAGAAAAGTATGTAAATTTCATCCATGGCGTCACGAAAATATTTTTGCTTTTTGACGACATTATCGACGTTACTTTCACATTTGCATGCCCGTTTTACTTCCTAACGCGTGTTTGGTATTCAGTATTAGCATACAAAACTGTATACGATCAAGTGAAATTGCGATACGCCTGTTTGTTCAACAGAGAAAATACACGGTAGTTTTGTACCATAATGAACATCACGGCTAGCTAAGCATAGTTGACGTCACGTTGCGACCGTTTAAGTTTAGTGTACAGCTAACTTAAGTTGCAAAGAAAAATCTACTAGCGTCACACTAATTGGGTGCTAAGGTAAATATTTAAAAAGGCGAAGCGGGAAAACGTAAGGTTTTAACTTTTCAATTACGTCAATTAAGACTGCCGAGCGCAGTTGCGAACTAAATTATTAGGTGTAGCAATTTTTATAAAAACAATTCATTCTATGTAACGAATGTACGAATCGTGATCGCTAATTTTAATACCGGTATTTAAATAAAATTACATTATAGCAATTGGTTTTAACATTTTTTTATTACTTTATTTATTGTATGATTCATTGACTGCCAAACTGCTTCATAATACTTTCTTTTATAAATTTATGTTTGTAATATTCGTAAGCTGAAATAGGTTTGGCAATTAATTCGCAATTGCCTTGAATTATTTCGTTTTAACAGTATTAAAATATCAATTTTAGCAGCAATTAAAAATAAAGAAAAGAGTAAGTAGGTATATATGCGTGTAAATTTTAAACTCCGTCCGCGCAATTTATTTTACTCTTTTTTTTATTTTAAACTCTGTGTTCAAATTGATGAAAGAAAAGAAATGATCAAAGGGAGATCTTAGAAGGAAACTCTTTCTAGTAATCAGATAGATAAATAAATTGGCGTCATTATTTTCAGCTTGTCATCTTAAAGAAATGAATGCTACCAAAACATTCTACAAAATAAAAAGAGTACTTAAGTGCAATTAAATGATATAAGTTACTACGTCAAGGTAATTTTAAAATCTAAATAAAATCTTTTCTCTACTAATTAACACAGATTACAGAACCTTTAAAACTGAAAGCGTAGCGTGGACACATTGTGTTTATAAAATAGAATAGAATAATCATTTATTTCCAAGAATATGGTACATGGGATTCTTAGTTCATACAAAGTCTCACATATTCTACCGACAGTCGGTATAGAAACATTCAATTAATATTATTTAGTAACAAACCAATTAACTAATAATACTCAAATTCAAATTATTTATTTCAGATAATCAGATAAAATGCATAAATTGTTAGTAAAATCTTACAACTTAATGGTTAGTAGAAAATTAACATTTGACATTTAAATTAATTAATTATTTTGCACATATAATTCTTAATTATTGCAGAATAAATATTCTCCGCAATTCTTTTTAAGATACTGTTGCCTCTAACCCTCAGTTACCAGCGATGCTGCTTTCTTTCTAATAGATTGCAGTAAAATAAAAAATGTTAAATAATTATGTTACATGTCGAATCGAATATACGTAATAAAAGTAATAAAGATTGTCAATAAAATTATCGTAATGTCATAATTATACAATGTAATGTCCAAACAGACAATAACGATGTCAAATAAATTAATGGAAAAAGAAAATGCCAATTTTAAAATTGACTATAATGCTGTTAGTTTCGTTTACCTACATTGATCAATATCAACACAACTTACTGATAGTAAGAAACCTTAGAAATCTGACTAAAGGTAATTACCGAATACCTATCGATGTTGTCCAGTAACTGGGCAGTGGAGATCAGACAAGAGTCATAAAAAAGCCACCTCTTTAGCTACCATATATTTATGTAGAACAAAACTAATAATAATAATAATATAATATTCTACCACATTCACACAGCGCCATCTAGCCCCAAATTAAGCAATTATATTTGCTTGTGTTATGGGTACTAAACAACTGATATACTACATATATATACTTTTTTTTTGTAAATACATAGATATTATAGATAAATTACACCCAGACACAGAACAAACAATCATGCTCATCACACAAAGGTTTGTCCTGGGTGGGAATCGAACCCACGACCTCCGGCTTAGCAGTCAGGGTCACTAACCACTAGACCAACAGGCCAGTCAAATATTTAAAGATCACAATGAACTTTATCAAACAAAGTAATAAACCGTACGTATATAATAGTACCAGAGCACGTTACAAGTCAAAAAACAGTTCGTTTAAAACAACAATTAAATTGATGTGCGATGTTCGCTTGTACTCGATTCATTCCTATTTGCCGACAAACGTTTCACCATGATTACTTTGAAAAAATTCTTTTATAGTTTTGTCTGTTTTTAAAGCGTTGCGAGTTCAAAGGATGATTACATTATTATTTTATTTTGAAAATGGATAGTTTAATTGAATATAGGAATAGTAAATATTTAAAAGTGATTATTTGTGATTGTTTCATGCCTTACAAAGTTGTGTAAATAATCTATAGTTCAAGCAATTTTTTTTTGAAAATTCGCAGGTTTCAACTTTACTATTTATGTTGACTCTATTTGCTTTAATAAGTTCGATTTTCATTAGAAACAGGTATTTGCATGAGTTAAAAATATTAATTGCAATAGGTTTTAAGCACTTAGTGACAAATTAATTGTGTGTTTATAAAGTCTCCATGACTCAGAGCTTTTTTCTAGTGTGTGAGGTGTTTAATAAATATATATACACATTGTATATTAGAAGATTTAAAAACTCAGATTGTTTACTCGCCTCCCCGATGTATACACGTTTCTAGTTTCAATATCAAATGTATCTCTCTGCCAAACTACAAACAAAGTTTTTCTATCATGGTAGCAATCACAGAACACTGAATAATTTGGCCTATATTATTCAGTGTTTCGCAGCAATATAGAAAATTGAAACAGATTTTTTTCTCTGTGCATCTGGAATACTTTTGATATCAATAGCGTATAGGATTTCTGTATGCACGTACGAGTACGCCTGTCAGCTATGCTCACGCAAGCAATTTGTCTGATTTTACCCCGGAAGGGATATGTGCATATAATATGATTTCTCTTTTATGAGCTGACTGATTGTTTAGAATTACTGTTTGATTGTGCTTATTTGTCAGATTTATTAATAGTGTTAATTATCTTCTAATTTTTAAAAAGATATTCGGTTATTTTAGGATTTTTTGGACTAATTTAAATTCTTTTGTTGACTCATCTGTTGCTATTTGGCCAAAATATATTTTCCACTATTAAACGTAGTTTTACAGAGGACCATAACAAACAACTTAAGTGGCGGTCACGTGTAATCACTATCAAGGATTAGAGCCTGCTCGTAAAAGCGACTAAAGAGTCTCGTGTTACGACACAACCATGGCGAAATTGAGGAGGCTCTTCCACGAACTGGTAACCACGTCGATTTAGGATCACTAACCGTAGATAAGGTCGTGCATTAACTACATACTTGTAATCTAGTGGAGGCATGTTGGAACTTAAGCAAACAGTTTATATCCGTATACACGTTAACCTAGTTCTGATTAAAATCATATAATACCAGCCCGCTATTATCTCACTGTTGGCTGGGCAAAGGTCTGTTCTCATACGACAGATAGATAACTTTCATACAAAGAAAGAAATATCACCGCGTTATACAAGGAGTGGAAATTCAGATTCTTTTAATATAACTACGGGTTTCTTGACGATGTAATTGACCTTTATCGAAGTTACTATAAAATGTGCAGGGTGAATTTAGGTAATAATGTTGTGCTTGTTCATTTTTTTTTTCTTCTGTAGGTACCTAATAAATGTCTGTTCTTCTATTTGTTTACGAAGCAAGTGGGAAAACATTATAAAAAAAATTACGAGGCCTTTTGAATTGTCTGCTTACTGTTCTAGCCGTCGAATATCGGTGCTGTCCACTGGATGCGGATATTAAATTGCAACCGGTTAGAATGGAAGTCGAGCCCAATATAGTTGAAAAATGGCACAATCGATAAAATTTTACACACTGCGTTATAGTTTTACTATACTGAACGATATTGTATGGGATTAACAATTTCCGGGACAGTAAACGTAAATGGCCGTGATGACAATAAAACATCTATTGTGTCTACAGTAAGTATTGTCCTTATAAGGGTTAAACGAAAAATCTTCAAAGAAATGCTGTCAAGTGGGGCCATGTACTACACTGCTTTGTATTTACAAAGAACTTCGTTTATGTTAAATAAGACTATGATCTAAGAAAACCACGGCGTGCTTTGTTGACGTCAAAAATATCAATCTATAAAAAATATGAATAAGAGAAGCATTCATGACAGACTAATCTGGGTCGCGCTTAAGTTTGAAACTGGCTCGTCCAACACGCTAGTTTGAATTGTAGTTTCTTACTGTATTTTAAAATGTCTTATATAAGTACTTAAAGCTAAAACGAGATGGACAAGCGAGAATCTATAGTAATTCATAAGGTCTACATTATGTACAAGTTTAAACTGAATTAGGTGCTTACGAGTTATTTATCTATTTTAATTACTACTTGCAAGACTTTCATTCTGTAATTTCAAAAGGCATTTATTATAATCGTATGTAGATTAGTGTATTATCGATTTTAACCTTCTTAAATTAGTGATTTAACCATTGCTTTAACGACCTCTGTATATTTTATTACATTATCAGCTTGATGACGTCTACATCTACGGTAACGGAATGATAAATATGTATTTATTGGGAACAATGAAATAACATTTAGTCAATAAAACAAGCTAAAGTGACGTTTATTCACGAATCGTGTTATATTTTGTGCTCTTTATATCCGAGTGTCTTCAATATAGTTTTCTTCGTAAAACTGTCCGCAAAACAGTGTGAACATTACTACTTAGATTAAAAAAAAATGTGACACTACCAATTCAAGAAAATAAAAAATATGTGATTATTATTTGGCGAAGTTAGCGTAGTATTGTTTATAATGTAAATGTTCTTAAAGACCAAAAAAGTAAAACTGAGATAAGTATTAAAAAATTATGCTCTGTTTATATTAATACAATACAAAATTATGGATAAAACATCAACAAGCATGACGATTACTTGAAATGAAATAATGTTTACATTTCAAAAAGGCTTAAAACAAACTCTTTGAAATCGCCGCCTTGATAATTTGTACACCCATTGTCACCAGAGCAACAAGCGATTAACGGAGAGAAAGGCCGTAATGACCTTTGACGTTTTTCAAAATACCCTTTTGATTAAACGTTTCCATTGTGAACCGCAACATTGCTCGTATTATATGAAGTGATTTACCAAATTTCCTCAATCGTTAGGGCTTTCATGTCGATCGCAATTTGTGTATTGTTGGCCGGACACGCGAGCTGAATATAACTATTTTATAAACATACATTTCGTTTGTTACATTTTTGTAACTTCAAGTGTTGTTTGAAACATGTATATAAGACATTGAATTTATTTTTACGAACCCAGTCATGTTAAATACAAAATTTATCAGCACTTACCTTACTTGTATTTGCATTTCAGTTTTTTAACACTTTGAACCCAAGGGACAGTAAAAAATTCGTTGTTTAAAGGTCACCAATTAACCAAAGGCTTAAATACTCGCTTATTGGGTTAAAGTCCACACAGACTCTTAAATAAATTGTACTACAAATATTTGTTTTAAGCATTCAAGCACTTAGTTAAATTTTAATTTACTTTCTTTTTACTTAATTTAGTCTAAGGAATAATAGGTACGAACGTTTACGCGTGCCCGATCTTGAAATAATTGTTCTAAGTTCGGCTATGATTAATGTTTAAGGCATTTTAAATATGAAACACCCACACTTTTTTTGGTTTTATTGATTGACCCACCGGCATAATAAAATGGAGAAAATCTCTTTACAACTTTACTTTTGATAATTATACATTTTTAAAACATCAATAAGTCAGATTTAAATAATTGTGGGTTATACAATTGTGCGTTTGCTACAACCTTCACCTTGTTCAACAATAAAAATAAATTTTAAATAATCAAAAAATCCAACTTACAAATGTAATAATATCCGTAGTTACCTACCGAGAAAATATTATACATTTTCTAATTAACATTTATGTAAAAAAGGTTGTTTTCGTTCATATAATCCAACAAATGGATGTCTGAAAAAGTAAACAACTTACCAATTAAACTTAGAGCACAGAAATGTTATTGTTTTAATAAAACTGTTTATCATAATTTCACGGTTCTGATGACGTTATTCTCTCGTTATGATTGTATTTTTATCTGTCCGAGAAATTAGAACTAAGAGTAAAAAGTCAAATAAAATTGCTTTGCAATTGTATTAACACGACTTTTATTTAATTATTTTTCATACGAATGTTCTCCTATACGAGCGCTGTCTTTTTAGAGATCTATTGAAAAATACCTATGCTTCTTAGGCAAGTGCCTCCACTATCTAAATCTATAAGTTCGCAGCAGCAGATATTTTGTAACTTATTGCGGCACCGTTTTGAAAGTTTTATGCCTTCAGTACTATTTTAATAAAATCGGCATATTGACCACCAGGAGACACTTTGTTTCTGCAACCACATTCAGTTCTTTTAAAGGATATGAAATCACAAGTTATGTTGATTGTAATACGCCAACCATATTTTTACTTGTAGTGTAAAAACGACAATTTTCTCCATAGTGTTACACATGAAACTTCCAAGTCTCCTACAGATATTTTTCTCTTTTATTATTACTGTACTGTAACTCGTTCTTCCTGATTGATTGAGCCAGTTTTATTATGATTGTCAACGAATCACTTGTTTCGTATGAGGAACGTTTTCTAGGACGATGTCATTTGTCATAAGAATAATACATGGATAAATAAATTGCTCTGCTTTTGTACAAGAACGTTGTTAGATTTTGTCTGCGGCGCCGTCTCTCTGTGTCAAAAGGAGCGTATGTCCATTCTTAGTTTTACTTCTTATAATAAGTAACATATACTGTACGTAAAGTAAGATTCATATACGATTTATGTTTGCATTATTATAATTAGTAACTTTTTGTAGAAGGCTTCAGACTTGAATAGAAGTAACCTGGCAGAAAAAGTTTTTACACTTTTAACATTCTCCTTTCAACCTCTCAGTATTTTGCCGTTCTTCTAATAAAACATTTCATTAGTAGCAGAAGATATTTTAAAATGGCAGCTGCACCAATCATGACATTGTTTGTATTGAGTAGAGTACCGACTATAGTTAGTATACATACTCAAATATGCTTTTGACGCATACCATACACATTTTAAACAAAAATTGAAATGAATATGGTAATACAAAAAGAGAAAACCGTGCACAATATTAAGACCGCGCGAATTCATCGATACATTGTAATAACAGATGGTAAACAATACGAAGTAATTGTGGAATATCTATTCGACTGATCGCAAATAATGTCCGTCGTTTATCATTTTTCCATTAAAATAAACGCTTTACGGTTATAAAGTCTGAACATTTATTATATTGTAATTTATGACCATTTTATGGTATTGATAAAGCTGCTACCTGTTCCTCTCGTGGGTTTAATTTCTGATTGAATTTCGTCCGGACTTTTGTTAGGATCGTTATTCAACAACACGTAGTATAGGTGTAGGTAATACTTAATATTACCTTCTGAGATTTTTTCTGGTTTACCGGATTCTAAAACTGTATTTAAAAACAAGGACTTTTAAAGATATAAATATAAGCTCTTTTTCTTTTTCTTATAAGTCGTTTTTTAAAGATGGTGTAATCATTCACTGCGATTACAGATGGATGATAGAGAAATGTTGTAATTTTTTAATATTATTGTTTCAGGATCGGACTGTTTGAGGCGATGTTGGGTCGCCATGGGAAGAAGTGGTAGTGCAATGGAGGTATGTACAAACAAATTATTAAATCTTGACGCGATGCCGCAACTAAATTTTACCAAAAATTTACGAAGCAGCACAAGTCTGCAAATGTTAAAAGTGTAAAAGCTTGTATATTTTGATGTAAAAGTGAAATAGCTATGTTTCTCTTCCAATGCTTCGATTGGACTTTGTTTGTCCAATCAATAGCAAATGTTCGTTACGAAGCCCTTGTGCTCGATAGAACAAAGTACGTCTTTATTCATAAGTTCATAACAGATAAAATAAATAGCTCCTGGCTTGATTTTTCTTTACAAATATTTTTGCAGTATATAAATGTATTTATAAAATAGTATAATCTATACATATAATAAAATTGGAGTGTCTGTTTGTAATATTGAAATAACCGTTTTTTACTACATGTATATGAATATATATACGGTACATACAACAAATTAACATTTTTTATAATTTTTGTCTGTCTGTCTGTTTGTTTCGGCTAATCTCTGATGAAATGGCTGGACCGACTTTGACGGGACTTTTATTAGCAGGTAGCTGATGTAATAAGGAGTAACTTAGGCTACGTTTATTTTGAAAAATTCTTTTATTTTAGAAAAATAAAGTAATGTTGATCGACTGTTAGGCGGAACGAAGTTCGCCGGGTCAGCTAGTATTGAATAAAACTTTTTTTATTTTCATTGTAGGCAAATAAAATTATATTCGAAAAGTTTAAAAAACGTTTTTTTTTTGGTATAAGAATTACAATCGCCCAAATAAACCTTCACATTTGTCGGCATTCTTTTCCTTCAATTTTGATTATAGGTCCTTTATGCGAAAATGAATCAAGTATGGGGCAGTATATATAATAGTACCTATCGATATGCATTGTAATATGACACAAATTTTACTGTCTGATCAGGCCTGATTGAATTTCAATTTACACAAAGGTTTATAGCCAATTAAGTACCGACAATACAATAACAAAAATCGATTCAAATAATTGGTTTCACGAGTTTGTTACACATACTCTGCTATCTCCTCAATTACCGACGAAGCGTATGTAGCTACTTGTTATATTCGCACGTAATTGTTATATGTAATGAAGTGTCATTTGTTTACACTCTGATTATGCGGGAATAATTTTGTAACAAAACGTATTTTGAATTGAGTTTCTTATGGAGTGAAATGGTGTTTTCTGTTGCTTGCACAAATGTTGTTTTACTTGTAAGTGCGACTTTAAAGATTGCAATTTCATTCCCAGTAAAGTACGTACAGACGTTACGTGGGTATGTTATCTGCCACGCTTAGAACAATCGACGTAAAAAAGCTTACTGTTAGGTATAAGTGAATCACGTTCAAACTAATTAACAATTAACATATTAAACTTTATTTGGTACGTAATTATCGAACAAAAATACAACCAAATTAACGTGGTTCATCCACCAACACTCTAAGCTAGCATTTTTTTCTTACTTGATAGAAACAAAAGTTTCAAATACGAATAGGAACTACTAAACTAATTAACGGTACAATCCTACCCACACTGTGACTCCTGTAAGCCAGGATTAACAGCCAAGAACCCTTGCAAACACCGAGCTAAGATGTTTAGATAGACGTTTAGACTGGTAATCGATCTTGACAAAACTGAGCTCCTAAAGGCGTTGATAGCCTTATTTATTTAAGTATTTCCACATGATATAGATTAAAAGTACACTTATTGTACTTTTAATTTAACATAAATCTACATTTATACATGTTCTGATATGTATCACAATAACAGTGTACATAACATTTGCACTGAATTTGTAACTAATAGATATTTAAGATAACTAATAGATATTTTAACCTTATACTAATATGTTCTAATGACTAAAGTATATATTATTATATTTAAGTTTTTTTTTTCTCTGCCCCTCTCTCTATGCACAAAGCACTAAATTGCGATACGACACAATTCGAAGCAGAAAACTGCGACATGAATCGCTGCGATACGAGTTTGACTGGCAAGACGTCTCCATTGAAACTGAGTGATTCTTCAAGTGTGGAGCTGCGAATCAATTCGCAAGCTTTTGCAATGCTTTTGTGCGAGCTCTTATATTTTTACGATACGACACAGGTAGCATCACAGTTCTGTTTTTGACACTAAGCCAATAGAACCCCAAAACTACATAAACACTTTAATTTATCCGTAGTTTTATGTAAGGAGTAGCCTGTCAACAGTTTATATTGCCTAAACATCCCAAGACAAAATGGTTTTAAATTAACTTTATTGTCTAGTAGAGGTGTACCTCACTCTCCATATCAATTGCTATTATGGCAAATTGCACCCCATGATGGCCTCCACTATGGTAGCTTTGTGACATGCTGTTTTACAGTCCGAGACAGCGCATTTAAGAGATAGTAGCTCTTAAATGTAAATATATTTTAATTCAGATTTGTAAAAGCTGTGACAAGTACTACTGCATATGTTCTACTATATTTTATGAGACATACATTACAGTGACAGACGTGCAAGATAATATGTTTATGTTGTCTTTGCGAGGAAATGAAATTTTGGTGCACGTTGCACTACCGTCATGTTTACTAAAACCATGTTGTGTTTGACTCAAACATTTATATTTTGCGATGTACATTTTGCTCGTGTTTTTGCATGAATATTTATGTTAAAGCAAAATCAACTTTATAGGTGTGATTCTCTTTTATTTGTTACTTGAAAAGGCAAATATATTTCGTAAATATTACTTATGTGCCATCATTTGTTTTCGGTTGTATGTATATCTGCAAAGTTAAGGTTAGTTCGGATTTGGTTTATCGGTTCTTAAAATACTTTGGAACGTTTTTTGTACCTTTTTCTTGATTGTCATACTATGAAGTTCAATACTGATTAAATAGCCGCGTGGCTCCATTTTCGGGCTTACATTACATTCATAAACTTTTATCCTTAAAAGAGTTTATTACTAGTAAAAGTAATACAGCATTATAGCATTCCTCTTTGTTAATTTTCTTCACATATACTTATTTAGTATTTCACTATTATTGCCGACGAACACGACTGACATAAAATGGACGTTACCCATTATAACACTGTCCGGTGTACGATTTTCATAGATAGGACAATAACATTCAACTTTTATGGTGTAAACACAGTGTTCAACAATGGGTATGGGTTTGAATTTAGGCAGATATGTCTGGTTTGGATAAGTTTTATTTTTTGAAAGAGTGAATATTAATAAACTTGGTTTTTTATTCTTCTTATCTGAAATGATAAGGGTTTTCCATTATACGCTGTTTGATCAAAACAGTCCAGTTTCCCTCCTTTTATGGCAGCAGAATTAATTGTGTCGTAAACTGCAAATACAGTTTTTTCAGGTGGCAGAGACAAGCATTGCCATTAGAAATGCCACTTACCATCAGGTACTACCCTGTTTAATATATCAAACTATCCTATCGGCTAAATAAATATGCTTAATAAATGCCACATAAAATAAACCTATCCAAAAAACGTAATAGTCTACCCATTTATTTTTCGCGAATATACCAAAAGCACAGTATCATTATTAAAATGACTGTACATTGAAATGAAAAAACAACATAAGCAAACGTACTCCAGTTAGTTTGTTGGAATAACGCCAGTTACTTATAACTAGTTTAAATGCAGTCCTGATGGGTTCTCGACTCGCTTGCTGAACTTGGCCGTATCTTTTACATTCCATTTTCATTCCTTTTTTGTTAGCAAGACTGTACCAAAATTAGGTAGCATATGGAGAAGTTTAACTTACTAGAAAGTTAATATCTCTTAGTATGAAGTCGTTGTTTATTTATGTTTCTTTGCTGACTAATTGTACGCCTTACCGTAGAGCATTTCTTTTGATATTTATTATATTTATTGATTGACAGTAAATATGTATGTATTATTTGCAGAAAAAAGAGGTTAGTATATATCATGTCGTAAAAACTTATTATTATTCGTACGTATTAGGGGTACGTTCACGTACTCCCCTACGAACGTACCCCTGGGTAGGTGGCTAATACCTAATTAAATAAAGCACAAAGGATCGAAGTAAGAAGAATAAAGGACAAACTAAACCATAAGATAAATATAAAATTTTTCAACTACATAGAACAAACTATTTGTTCATTCCTGTTAAAATCTATCTAAAATATCTTATTTAAAATATGGGTCTGTAAAGTTAAGTAAGACACATGCAAAATTATAATAAATTTAAACCGTCTCTTGTTATATTGTTAAAATGGAGTGAGTAAAACGGAATTAAGTAAATAAAAAATATTTGAAGCACATTCCTGAGATAAATTTACTCTTGAAAACTTTCGATTGGACCGAAACTTTTTTAATATTCAACTTCAATGAACACAATTTTCGTGCAGATTCAATGAGAATGTAAATATTAAGGATTATTTTATTAAATAGTTAATGTGTATTCAATGATATAGTTTGTAGAAAGAACATAAAGTAAAATAAATTTACACAAATTGTTTTCTAATATTTCGATTTTGTTTTAATATTATATTAACAATTTTCATTGAATTTCAAATAAAATGATGTTCTATTTTTTACTTGGGCTTTGTTTATAGTACATTTATAGCATCATTTATTTATTGTATAAAGCCCAGGTAACGCCACAAACTTTAGTCAAGTCAATTGTATGATTATTGTTTAAATTTTTGCTTCCAAAATATCTTAATTGTTACTGCTCTTTGTTGTCGGCGGTTGAAAAACAAAATATTATTCAATTCAAATTTTATAATAATGATTCTATAAAGGTGTAAAGAATCGTAGTGTAAGCGATGAATGAAAGCGGCTAACGATCGGTTAAAGTCATGATACTTAGGGGATAAATAATTATATAATTATTCCTTACGTATTATCCCCTAGATATAAATCTAGCAACATCGGTGGACATCTTTCCGGCTAAAATAATGATGTTAATGACAGGCACGCTAAATCTATAACAACATTTTCAATTCCTTCTTTTTATGGGTCTACAGCAATGTGTTATAAATTCGGCAATACATTTCAATTGGAATATGAGTCTTCAATCAAAATAATCCATTCATCCAAGACTTGTATTTCAAATTGACAATCCGGCAGTCAACTTCAAATCCTACGTCTTTTATGATAAATGACAATTCTACTGCACTGCTCTCGAGAGCATTCCATTTGAATAAATACTATCGATTTTCTATTGTATTTATTAACAAAATAAGTTAAAGAAAAATTTATTGATCAGTAAATATACAAATTTATTTAATTAACGTGAAATATAGAGTTTGTCCTTTATCATACCTGTCTGAAATTAATTACCTACAAAATATAATAAAATAATCTCATAAAAACAAGCACAAGCACATCTAACATTTGCTGCTGTTTATTGCTTTGAACTTTTTTACGTTATACTTGTAGTCCGTCTGGAAAGCCATTTATTAGATTCCAAATCACTAGCCTATAATCTGATACTTTGCATATGTGCAAAGTACTTACACGTACAACACAGACCCGAAAAGCAGTTAACCTAAAATCTCCATTTCACGTAAAGCTTAATTGTTGGATTAATTGAGAAACGGATTCAGTTGCAAATAGGCATAAAAGTAAGCACTTGTTGCCATTATTCTACACAAAATGTAACATTGTAAATTTTATTGTTTGGTGAGACGCTTTGGGTCGCAGTTTTGTAATATCGCCAATGGAGATTTATTACCGCATTACTTTATTATGGGTATCTATTGTATCTGTATATAAGAATACTTATTAACTCACTGATTAAATACAAACTCTCGATTAACGCTGACGTTCGAAGTTAAAATTTAACAGTTAGATTAGTGGATTTTGTGACATTGTCAATGTCCAGCAGTGAACTTCTTCCATGAAAAATTTATATTATAAAGAGAAATGATTTAACTTTTTGTATGTTCGTTTGTTTGTAACGATTTAATTAAAGTCTACGTTACCGATTTGAAAAGTTGTTTCACCTTTAGAAATCAATAAATGAAGTGGGTAACATAGGCTATATTTTATTATATTAAACATATTTAAGCAATTTGCACAATTTTAATATTTGTAAATTTGCAATACAGAAGACAGAAAAAGTAAATTAGCAGTATAGCAATAATATTTCGCAGACCTAGGTAATATTGGAATCATATTTTATGTAGGCATTTGTTGTGTGACCGAATCAAACTTTTGATACCGAAGCAGAGCGAGGGCGGACGTCTAGTATGAAATATGATAATGATGATAGTATTCGGATTGAGTAGTAGCTACAACCTTATCGCTTTTGACTGCTTTTAATATGACTTTCATATTTTTTTAAATTTCATAACTAACACTTTTCCACACTAAGTTTCCACTAAAAGGAACTGAGGCCGTAGACAAGTGGCATAGATTTCTGTTCTATTCATAGAATAGGAAGATTATAAAACGTATGGGATTGACATAAGCTAACGACAGTGTTGGCGTTAGCTTATGTCAATCAGAATAGAAATCTATGCCACTTGTCTAGGGCCTCTGATAATATCAAAACCTACCTAATAAAGAAATGCAACGTTTTAAATTTAATTATTCGCTATGAAAACAAGAGGACACTGTAAGCGTGGAAATAAGTGCTACAAAATTTCGAAAGATTATGAAGAAAGTGCTATAAAAGAAGCTCAACACTTCTCAGTGCGACATCTTTCTACATATAGAAATCTTATTAGATCAAGAAACTTTCTATATTGAGTTACAAACCGTAAAAAATTGCGGCAAAATATAGGTCAAAATTTCAAATTAAGTTGATCCTAGTATTCGACCCTTAGCATTGTGATATAATTATTAGGTTAAATATTGAGAATGTTTCTAATCTTGGGCCCCTATTGTACTAAGGGTTAGATATGCCCACATGTATAAATTACTTGACATTATCTACACGGCCGATTGAACTTCGAATGGACTGGGGAACAAGGAGAAGTCCGGTAGGTATTAATTTTTATATTCTAATCGAGAGGACATTGTGTTTGTACATTGTCTCGCGTGTTTTTTAGTACTGTATTATCTAGCTTGTACGTGTAATTAGTAGGTTATGTTGCCTTAGAATTTTACCCAAAAGAAATGTTTGCGTGATCAACACGTATATGTTTCTTTTGTGGGAGTGCAGTTTGTGTCTGTCAATTATAATATATATATATTTTTTATACAACTTTGGTAGCAAACAAGCATACGGTCCATCCGATAGTAAGTGACAACCGTAACCTATAGACATGGCTGTGTTTTCCAAGCATCGCAGAAATAATAATGCTTAGAAAACACAACTAAGTCGTTGCCGATCACCGAGAAGGGGATGAGGAAAGAAAAGGGAAATGGAAAAGGACCGAGGGTTTATTTGGGCTGGCGGCGCTCTCACTCACCGAGCAAAACACATTAGCATGAAAACTAATATTCTTACCTCGATCTTCTATGAGAGGGTAGTACTTTCCCGGTCGATCCGGCCCATTCATGCTGAATCCAGCGTGGATCCACTACTGTGAGAGCTATAATCTATTCCTAACTGAGTGCTAATGATAATTTTAGGTAAAACGACATTCCACGTTCTCTATGTCGTTTAGAATAATTAGCGCGCCGGAATTTATATTTTGTAATTACGAACAGAAACAAGGCACCCCAGTTCAACGTTCGACAAACGATACTCCAAGTTTCAAACTGGGTCTCGCGATTTCGTTCCATTTAGTTTGTTGCTAAAAATACTAGACATAGTTGTAACTAAAATCTGAAGCGCTGTAATATTTTTCTTTATTTCGTCTCATTGTCCCACTACATTTAGTGGGACAATTAGGTTTCTTCTCGTAAATAGAATACAACATAAGCATGAGATTGGCAATTTCAAAGTTATTTCCAAGTTCACGTTAAGTTCAAGGTAAGTGTCAAATGTATGTAGCATTTATGAATTAAAAAGTATTTTTTGTTTATACTTATTTGGTTTTGAATCTACATCGTCGTGTTTCAGATGTTTATATAGTATAGATTAATAAACTTAAAACTTATTGCTAAACAGCAACATGATAAAGCTATATATAAAAATCAATTACATAATTTCTAATCCTTTTAAAATAATTATTTCCTTAGCTATTGTGTTCAAGTCATTTTCATTTTATTGTTTTCAAGTCATAAGCAAATAAATACGATATTCCGATCATTGTCATTATCCGTATTCAAAAGGATTCATTACGAGCTGAATATGTGTATAGAAACTCAAAGTTCATGGGTACGTAACCGTAAGTCCTCGAGGAATGCTCCACAGTTCATGAGTTGGAGACAAAATGTTGTTAAATATGTGAGCGAAGTTTTGGAGTAGGGTATTTCCAGGCTAAAAGCTAAAGCATCATTTGTAAGCAACAAATAAGTATTCGTCTTTTGAAATTTATATATGAAACTCAAGTGAGTGAATCGTTTCAACGACTCTTAAGTAGATATAAGCAGTGAACTTGTGTGGGTAAAATACTTGGCTTGGTTGTATTAAGAAGTGGTTGATTTGAGAACAAAGTTTCATAATAAAATTATTCACATTGTTGGTATTTTGCAGGTTATTAGAATAAAATAGACAATATACTATTAAAAGCAAATATCTGACAATAAAAACAATTATTTCAATTATTAACATATATATATTAATATAGGAAACGAAACCGAGCAAGTACCAATGTGACATTCTTCATGATTACTTTCCAAGTTTACATTACACTAGCTGCGCCCCACGGCTTTGCCCGCGCGACAATATGTTTTATTGTATCCCTCGGGAACCAGACCAACTTTCAGGATAGCCTATGTCCGTCTCTGGCACCGAAGTTATATAAATACCAATTTTTATCGAAATCGGTCCAGCCGTTTAGGTGCTGAGTGGTAACAAACACACACATACACACACACAAATTTTCGCATTTATAATATTAATAGGATTAACGTACTTGAACAATTTAATTTATGCTCGTCATCAAACTACTACATATCTATTGTGAGTAAGCATCAGTGCTACTGGCACGTGCCCCGTGGACTACGTTTTTACACCATATTTTAAAATTTGCCATATCGATAATAATAAACATACCAACCGATGATAGTGATTGTTGAACACAACGATCGTTGTTGAATATATCTATTTAAAATTTTTACTCTCCTTTGTTAGTTCAATGATTGATCAAAGCGAACGTGTTGTGTTTAATTGATTTTACCGTTTGTTTGTTTTCCATTACCCGAGTATTGGGTTAGGATTTACGCATTTTACAGAGATCAAATTCTATCTGTTTTTTGTTAAGGATTTATTGGATTGTTGTAAAGGTTACAATTTAATTTGGGATACAGATAGACTAAAATGTATTCTGTATTATTATAAGGGATGGCTTAAGTTTCTTATAATAATAATAATAAACTGTTATGTAGATTAAATTAATAGAGTTTTATAAACTTCCCTGATAATATAAAAGTTTGCAAACTTAATTCCTGTTAATTAAGCACGCTTTGAAAGAATATGAATGAATATATCAAGGATCTTCTTACTTTAGCTTTTTAAGATTCAGTTCGATAATTTATAGTGTCGAGTTGGTCAAGCAACATTAATAAAATATATATTGTTTTTCAAATTTGTAACTATGATTGAATGGAGTCGCATTTTAATTCCCCAGTTGTAAGTAGCTATGTTATTAATAATAGTAAGTCTTAATGTTGAACACATTCTACATAATACATAACGCACAATATTTAAAAAAATTACGATACGGAAGTTTAGTCTAACATATCAATGCAATTATTTTAAGATTTAAGATGTTAGTAATAGTGGCTTATGTTTTTATTGTGTCGCGTCGAGATAGTATCATGAAACCACAAGACTTCTCAAAATTATTTCAAGTACATGTCATTTGATAACCAAAGCCTATAATGTTAATTTTTAGTTCCCTCAACATGATGAGGTTGACGTACTTAATGCTCTAAAAGCATAACTTTAAAAAACTGTACATTATTCAACTTAGGTCAATAACAGCTAATTATGATAAAATTGTACCAAAAGAGACTCAAATCCACGTCAAAATTAACATAAGTGGTTTTCTCTCGAACCGCAACTTCCTCGACAATTGTGGCAACAAATAAAAAAGTTTGCCGCTGAGGGATTGCTAGCCGAGACAATTTATTCCAATTTGGATTTCAACAAAATTATATTACTTGTAGAGCTTATTGTGAATATCCGTATGTAGGTTAAGTTTTAAGTTTCTTGAATGGCTATAAACTGCAGGAATAAAATTAAATGTTTTATTACTTTTTCCCGACTGCCGAAGTCAAGGAGGGTAATGTTTTTCGAGCGTATGTATGTATGTCTATTTCTTCAGCACTCGCTACAGCCTAAATGGTTTAATGGATTTTAACATATATTATGAGGTGTAAGTGGAGTGACTTAAGATACATAACATTTCAATATAGCGTCATCACGAGAAAAAGAATGGTTTTCTTTCTTTTCACCTTTTTTAGTCTTTGTTTAGTCTTTACTATTATATAAAGCGGACAAGTTTGTTTGTTTGTTTGAACGCGCTAATCTCTGGAAGTACCAGTCGAATTTGAAAAAAATATTCTTGTTTATGATAGCCCAGTTATCAAAAAAGGCTATAGGCTATGTAACATCACGCTACCGAGGACAGGAGCAGAGCAGTAAGCAATGACGCTGTTAAAACCGCGCTACGGAAAGCTAATAATATATATTGCTTGTTAACCTACACACTGCTAACTAAAAGCCATCGCCATATTTTTCTTAACTTTCTGTTTGATGATAACCTCATACAGCTTCATATAGGTCTTATCTAGTCGGTCACTTTTGCCTATTTATCAAAATGCATTTTATAGTTATCTGGCTTCATTTTATTATACCTCAATAATATAATTTAACGATAGTTTATACATGAAAATGTTAGTAGATACTGTCGTGTAGCTTCAGCACTATGAGAACTTTTTTAGGCTGCAAGTATAACGTTATTCTTATCGAATAGCCGTTAGTTCACTTGTAGCGTCATTCTAGTAGTTGCAAAATCTTTTTCACGCTGCATGCATATATATATATATATATATATATATTTTTCGTAAACAATAGCGAACACAATACGGATGTTATTCTCTCAAAATACTGAGCGTTATTTATCAGTACTAAATAAGAATTCATTGTAAATACGCGGCTATTGTTATCCCAAATAAAAAAATATTCTATGTGATTTATTACGCCTATATACTAACAGAGTTGTATGTAAAATATATTCAAATGAATATCATACCAACTGATTCAGCGTCAGCTTAAATCTACGCTGCGTACAAAACTACGAACTAAAATATGTGTCAGCAGTCAGCATGCCTACTCATTAATTTTACCTGTTGGTAAACAACGACAAAGAGTTTATTAAAGGTTAATGTACGCGAAATTTTATTTACAAACATAAAAGTAAGAGTTCATTAATATTAAAAAAGTTAACAGTGAGAATAAGTGCGGCTTTTCGAAAAAAAAACGTTTGACATAAATATTTGTTCGGAAAGTGTACTTTAAGTCCGTTAATTGTATTTTTTGTGAAGTAACCCTTGACACAAGACTTGTCTTGTTGACTAGTAGTAATAAAAAAATAAAAACCTTTTGCTAAATTAAACGCTGATACTGAGGTGCTCGGTTTGTCGGTTTTTCTTATTTAAGTACTTTACCGATGAGATAATTATTCTCAAATTATATTTTAAATTCTTATTTTTTTACTGTGTTATAAAATTTAATTTCCTTTGGAACGTCTCAATACAAGTCCATTTTTATAACGTAAACACCAGATGTTGATATTTCAGTTGATGTTTTTAATTTCTTAGAGTACAGTTGACATAAAGTCTATTTCTTAGATGAAAGATACTTGTTAGTCAAGATTTATTTCTTCTATGCAATTTGTTTTCCAGTCTGGTGCTATTTAAGATGCTTAGGAAATAGAATATTATTATTATAAAACTATCTATAGAAGTACACTCATGAAAGGCATTTCTTTAAAAAATCTTCATTCTCTTTCAATTTTTTTATCTATAGAAAAGCAAGCTATGTAAGGAGCCTTGTTCTTGCTACATGCAAGTGGTAGTCAAATTGTAACTATGCATAATCATTGCAGTCACCACCAATGTGCAAATTTGTTTTACTAAAGAAAGTAGTTCTTCGACAAACATTGAAAATCGATTTGCACTTCAACATACACATTTCAGTCTAGACGAGATTACTATCTGGTTTGTCATCAAATAAAAAAGTTAGAGCTAAGAAAATGTTATATATGATAGTTTAGTAACTTAACTTTCGCCAATATTGCAATAGCGATTGTAGTTTTGATTTATTAGAAATTGACGATCTAAATGCAGCATCACGTCATTATTATTATTATCATTTTCAACTTAGGCTTTCCCCAAAAGTGTCGCCACTTCGAACGGTCGTTCTGACCTCATTCGTTAGTTGCTCGCTAGCTTTACCAGCTCTCCTATTATAAATCCATGCTGCTTTTCTTCAAAGGATTCTCTGTTACTTGAAAGGTTATATAAATATTTCTATTCTATGGAATACTATGTATCTCGCTTTGTTGAGTCTGATGTAATGACTGAAGATGACTAATTAATAACGTGATGGGTTACAATAAATCATTTAGAACTTTCAAAACTCCCTACCGTTACGAATTAAGATTAATGCATTTGTATAGCGAATAGAAATTAATTACACTTAGATAATATATTCAATACAATTGAGTAATTCAAAATAAACTATTATTTTCCCTTTCTTCTATATTCAATACAATTTTATATAAACTTAAAATATAAATAAGTGATACGACTGGTATTACAAACGTTCGTAGATTGCGATAGCTGCTCTCAGGTGAGCCGCGTGTTTATTTGTTATCTTAGAGCAAGCGCTCATTAGAATCTTTTTATCTGTGGGCAGTTTTGTATTATTATTCCATGGCATTACAATACGAAAGGTCGCACATCACAGAGCACGAAAACTGGTGTAAAACAACACGACAGAAAGTCTGCAGATTGTCGGGTCTGCTAATGTGCTCGGTCTTAGTTGTAGGAAAAAAATATTCTGATATTTCTGTCAAATTTAGCAAAAGCTTTATTAATTTAATAGTTATTGGTGGTTAAATATTTCGCATTGGAATAAGTTATCTAAGCAACAAAGGGAGCAAGTTTTTGTCAGTTTAATTAACCTTAATTTTTCCTGTTCACTTTTATTTCTTATCTTTAATTTTATTTTACCGAGAGCGTTCAAACATAAATTGTTCAATCATGAACACTGTATACATATGATTTTTTTTTATTCTTGTGAAAATACGTCTTATTATAAGCGACGTCGCCTGTAAGCATTAGAGACACAAGATTAGATTCGTTACATTAAAATCTAGGTTAGTAGGATAGACATTCAAATAAATTTCATTAAATACTAAACATAAATTGAACTAAGGTAGATTATTACTATAACTGTAAAACTACATACTATCTTAAAGTATTTTTTTACTCCGAAACAAGCCACAAATAAATAAATTGAAGTAAAATTCAGCGCCATGTTTAAGAAAAAACATTCCGAGTTTATCTCGAACACGACAAGTTTTGGACGCGGACACCATCGTCTGAGTTTGAGACGCCTCGAGGTGTTAAAATATCCAGCTCATGTGCAAATAACTTTATACGTATACTGTGAATGTACTAAGGATTTCAATTCACACTTCAGACACGTGATAAAACAAAAGAGTTGGAAGATATGAATTATGAGAATTTGTCTGAGCTTTCGATGAAGTCAGCGATACAGCGCTCAGTATTCGAGTAATGTGATTGTTCAAATTCGAATTTGATTCATTTTCATTTTAAGATTTTCTTACTTTTTTATAAGGTAGAATTTTAGTAACTCAAATTGTTTGAAATTATTACTTGAAAAAAAATAGAATGAAAGTATTCTACATTAATAAAATAGAGGACAAAATAATGCCATCATTATACAACAATCACTTAAAATTAAATTAAGATCTATGAGAAACATAATTTTATTACGAAAAGTTTTTGCATAGCCGAACATGTACAATCACATATTTCATAAATGTATTTTTATGTATGCGTTTTTTTATAAAGAAATTCCAAACGTCAAGCTAAGAACACGACATTTCATATTATAATTGTTAAAAATTTAATTATACTTCGAATGTTGAAATATATATTATTATTCACAATTTAAACAGCATATTCGAGCTAATAAATGAAATCCGGTGGTTTGAAAGGTTTGAATGGAGGGCTTGTGGTTACATGGACGTAGCGTAGATAGCGGTGTGGTTGGGTATCACTTCATTCATGTTAAATACTAGACACGCATGCTCAAATTGATTAGCATTACTGCTGTTTTAATGCGATTTACTTAATTTTATTTATTTTCTATGTGATAAATATCTGTATGTACTATTTTACCTACCGATTAAAATGTTCTAATAGCTACTCGTTAAAGTACCAAAAGTTAATCTTGTCCAGAAAATTACAAACAACTTATATATTTATGTTTTATGACAGCGACTTCATATTTCAGAAACTATAAAACTAGTAGAGCCACAGCTAGGTACAAGTGTACGTAACTGACGTTCTTGCCCCACTTATCTTGAGCCATCGCAACGAGACGGCGAAAGTTAAATGAGGAAGAAAATCTATGGGTTGCTTAGTTGATTCCGACTTTAGCGCTAATTCAGAAACTACTTAATCTTGTTTTGTAGGAACAAGTTTAAGCTGGACGGTATTAAGATCGACTGTAGATTTGACGACGTCCAATCTCGAATGGAATAGCAATTAATTTGTTAAATGTCGTATTGCTGGCAACGATTTAAACTAACTTCATATTTCTGCAGGCAAAGTTTAAGATCAGTTTGTTACTAGACGGAATTATTTTATTGCGAAGTTCCTCTTTGGCAACGAATTTATCATTTAGGAGTAAGGAAATAAATTCAGATGCAGTATTCTTATTAGTATTTCGCCGTAAATAAAGTTTTATGACTACTATTTCAGTGTTTTACAGTCACATTAAGGTGTTAACTAATTCTTTTTTTTTTTTTTACTACATTACATACACTGTTCTAAACTATTGACATCAGAATTATACAGATTCATTGCCAGTGCTGTAACATTTACAGACAACCACAGCATGCTTACAACAGGGTTAATTATAAACTTAAATCTTATTTATTTATTTATTTATTGCACACAAAAAGATACATAACAAGTAAAATATATAAATAAAAATTATGTACAAAGGCGAGCTTAACTCAGAACTGAGTTCTCTAACAGCATAAAATAACTTAAATCTTAAAATTTTTTAACATACTTAATTTAAACTTAAACTTAATTCTAGTTTTAGCAAAATTAATCTTATTGTGCAATAACATATTATGAAAATAGGTAGCTTAAATAGGTAATAAAAATGTAAGATAGGTACTTAATGTTAATTTTACATATTACAGAGTAAGGCAGATCCATCCTTTGAGTCCTCTCTGATTCGGTGTAATAATATGTAATTGTATTTTTGAAATGATTAATCTATAATTAATCTAGATAGCTTTTTGTCGAAACTGAATTATTAGTACTTGAATAATAATATGATTACCTATAAGGTTATCCTCTGCCATTTTTGCTTGAAAAACCGACTTAAAAATTTTCTGAAAACATTATACTTTTTTATTTTTTTATTGCTGACAGTGGCAGACGAGAAAACAGCCCACGTGATGGTAAGTGGTAACTATCACTCATGGACTCTGCGAAGCCGCCTGCCTACTGTGAAGGGAGTGGGGTAGGTAAAGAGATTGAGGGAAGTGAGGAAGGGAGGAAATTACCTCTTATGTAGACTGTCATGTAAAAAAGTTAGTAGAGTAGAAAGATAGAAATTCTAAAAAGTTTTTTCAATAAGTGATAGTTTAATAGATTTTGTGTGATATCTAACTTAAATGTGTTTTGAATTACATTGATTTTTCTGCTTTAATTTTTTGTTAAGTAGAACTTAAATTAAACAAATCAACATAATAAAACATTTAAGATGTCATTCGTTTACCATTTACTATAATAGCATTCATTGATATAAAGCGTGTTCATGTATATCAGCATGTTACCATACCTACGCTGAGATACTTAATTTAAAAAAGTTGCTTTACAGATGTATAAATACCAGTGTATGTTATATTATTATTCAGTTTTAGAAATTGAAACGCTTAACTATTTAAGCTATACTTATCGACAACCAATAACTAACCAAAACGCAGGTCACTCTACATAATTGTTTTAATCTATTCTATTAGCATTTATGCCACGTGTCTAGGCCTTCAGCTAAACCACCGAAATAATTCTATAAATTCATTACTAAATACACAAGATCTTGTTGATAATCTCTTGTATCTAATATACTGTATATCCTAATATACTACTTACCATGTTTGTTGCAGAGCTTACTATACTGAGGACATAACGCGTACTCACAGATAGTCCTATTAGAGCAAGTGAGCTCTGGCTTACATTACCAACTGTGGACGGTCCTCCACGGAGCTAATCCCCTCTCGTTTTGAAGAGCATGTTAAGTCGGCAGATACTAGTTATATGGTACTTGATTGAGTAGATATATCTGAAGGAGCTCTGAAAAGAGACGAAACGATCTCTGGAACGACTAGATGTGAGATTACATTACCAACTGTGGACGGTCCTCCACGGAGCTAATCCCCTCTCGTTTTGAAGAGCATGTTAAGTCGGCAGATACTAGTTATATGGTACTTGATTGAGTAGATATATCTGAAGGAGCTCTGAAAAGAGACGAAACGATCTCTGGTACGACTAGATTATTTTACTAGAAATATGACATATTAAATAATAATAGTGCGTAAAATTACGTACGTTTTTTTTAGTTTTACTACTAGTGCCAAACAAGCAGGTAGCCCGTCTAAGTTTATTTATTACCAGATGTAGATGTGCTTTTAACACCAAAAGAAAAGTACATTGTTTTAGAAAACACTGTATATTTCACATGGTTCACAACATGAGCTTAGGTATCAGTAAGAGAAATAAACGTTGAAACAAAACACTCTGGATTTTAATCATGTAAGTTAAAATTGTATAGGTCGTAATTGTATTTGTTGAATAACATGAAAACTAAGATCATCATCATTATTCAGAGCCCGAATCTACCCACTGCTCGGCATAGGCCTCTCTTCGTATGTGCCAAGCTCCACGCTCTTATACCAGTCTCCATGTTTGGCCTGCGACGGCTGTGATATCATCTGCTCATCTCGCTGCTGGACGACCGATACTTCTTCAGTCTATCCATCCAAGAGATGGGTCATAGATAGTTATTAGCAAATATTTATACAATTTATTAACTCAAATAAAATATAACACTACCTTTCTGTTACTATGTTAACTGTTCATGAATATTTATCGATTCTCACATTTTATCGGGCATCGGCTTTGACCTTAACAAGTATAATCTCACAAGTCCGATTAGCTGCCCACTTTCTCACTTCATTTCATCCAAAAGTTTCTTGATATTGCGCCACAAAGTTTCTATAGAAATGATTGATCGATCAAGTTGTTTTCTGGTAGTTTGTAAGAATAATATTGCGTTCTTGTGTATTGATGTAAGAATACTCGTACTTACATGATCTTTAAAATTTTAAATGCTCACGTGACTGTCTATCAAGTATAAAAACATGAAATAAAGTCAAATTCAAAGTCAAAGTTATATTAACAAAACAAAGTCAGTCATATCTTATGTAAAACATATAGGTGTTATTGTAAGTCAACAAAAAAAAAAAACAGAAAAGCTTGATTTTATACTATTTCTAAATACTATAAAAGCAAAATCACAGTTTCTCTTATTCTAACTTCTCTTAAACCACGCTACAATTTAAATTTAAGCTTACAGGGTTTTGCAGCAATTCTTCTGGAAGGTTTGAAAGTATAATATATGCATTTTATTAATACTTTCTTTTTGTAATTATATAGGTACCTACATAATTATTATACATAGACTCACCTAGATAAATTCAAAATATGATAATAGACATGTTCATGCACATATTATTTGCACTCAGCGGGAATCGAACCCGCAACCTCTGCGTGGAAGTCCGCACACAGTACCACCGAACCTCAGAGGCTTTCAATAAAAAAATATATTTTATAGAAAAAAGTAGAATATCATGTCGTAAAAACATATTAGTATTCAAGTGATTACCGGGTGGTCTAGTTATAGTTAAGATTACCTTTGTTCTAATTTTGTAAGGAACCATTTTCGTCGAAACTGTAACAATATATTCTTACCTGCTCCGTTAACAGAACCTATTGCATAATATATAACAGTCAGCACTAAAACACTATCACCGTCGTTTCTACCTCTTACACATCTATTTTCCTTTTATCCTTATAGAATCGTCTATAATTTCAGCAGCTTCAATAACTGTAAACAGCGGTGGGATGTCGCGATAAATTCGTATGGGCACACACGAGCTGATATTTTGTCATGCGAAGCGGCTTCAGACCGCTTTTGTTGTTAAGTTCAATACGTAATGTGCTCGTAGATATGTCAGTTGCGATTTGGAAGATACTAGCGTTTTGTTTACTGAGTGCGATGTCAGAGTTAATCAAGGGTTTTTGTAGTCAATGTTTTATTAGATAGAAAAATTGGTACTTTCTCCTCTAGACTACAAAAAAAAACTTATAAAATAGATCTTATCTATCTCAAGAGATCTTATCTTTAAATTTGGCTTCTCGCTTATTTTATAAGTTTTTTTTTGTAGTCTAGAGGAGAAAGTACCAATTTTTCTATCTAATAAAACGATATGATGGCCTTGGACATAGGTCCAAGGCCATCATGTAATAGAGAAAAACCGTACAGGCTGTATACTGTTGTATTGGAGCGGCATACAATTCTTCTCCTACCACATAGCTTTTCTTACGATGACTGAAAATTCGAGTCGAAAAGAAAGCACTTTATAATCCTCGATGGTGCAGTGTTGTGTTTAATAAAATTAATAAAAATATTCAGTGGCAGCTTTTTTTTATATTAGTCTACCAATGTGACTCCACTCTGCCGATGGTAAGTAGTCAGTGGAATTCAGAAGTGGTGGCCACCAGGAGTCATCATGCTCAGAGTTTAGCTCGAAATAGTGCGTGGGATATGGAAATATAACATTTATTCGATATTTAATACCGTAGCAAGTCTTACAAATTTCGTATCTACACCAGCCATTCAAAAAAATCTCGTAATATCAAGAATAAGTATTTGAGCAACTCGCATAGAAAATATAAGTCGGTGAGTCATCAATTGCTTGTCTTCCGCCTGTTACTTATACGTTCATTGAACCGCAACTCAACTGAGGGAAATTGGTAACACTTCTGTATATAACGAAGTTTCCGAATTCTATGATAGATAAAATATGAATTTACCAAATCACTGTATATAATCTTAGTTCTTACACATATAAGGAGATTCATTATGTATAAGAAGGCAATTTTTGTCTTGTAGTGAAACAAATGGGCATTAGGTATATGCTAATGCTTGAATGATGCAGTTAACTTTTTTGACGCTTGAAGTAGAAAATAGTTGGTAGTACGCTGGTTACATTGGACATCCCGCGAGGCGCGTGCTGAAGCCCCGCTTCGAGGTTATTTTATGAGTTAAGCCAGTGCAAGGCTGATTTTAGATCATCTTGACGCTTGATATGATAAGCACTTGACCTAGTGGGATTAGTTGTGGCTGTGCAAATCAAATTTTAGAGGACCAATGGGTACTGCCTCTCTGCTCCAGCTAAAAAAATCAGGCTCGGTGTATTCTTAAACAAGTAAAGTTTAAAATCAACGTGATGACAAACATTAGCCTTGTGGAGACGTTATCACATTGTAAACCGCAGATTTAACGGCGTGACACAGTTACTAGAGTAGTATTAACCGCCGAGGGAACCGTGGACATAGTAAACTGAAGGTTAGTGGACATTCTAACTATGTAGTGAAAGATACGTTCTTAACTGTTTATTGTGTTCGGATGTTGGTTTCTAACACTTTAATGTTTTGTACTAAAACTTCTTGCCGTATCGTTACTTTTGCGCTTAAAAAAGTAATTGTATTTCACAAATATCTTCTAAGTACCTGTATGCGTAAGAGATACGGAGAATATAAATAAAAAAAACACAAATAATCATTAAAAACTTAAGCCGTTCAGTGAAAACTCAATTGAACAAAAAACATCGTCGCACTTTGATTGTCTATTGGTAGAGAAAGCAATAAATTGTGGTCCACTTTGTTCTCCATCTTGACCGAGATTCTTCAAAAGGCTACGTACCTAATAAGGAAATGACAAAAAATGTACACAATCTACTTAATAGATTGTTTTTTTTGTCCCTTGTAAAATGTCCAATAACACGGACTTAGTAAAAAAATAGCATTACATGGTATTTCATTACTTTTATGAACGTCTGTTGCCCGTAATGTGATGAAAATGTGATTGCAAAAAAGTCCGTGATGACATTGCAATGCATTCAGGCCTATTTTAATATGTCATTCATTACATAACAATGAGAAAGTATCACGAGTTGTTTTTAATTCTATCAACGAAAGCACTTTCTTGTGACTGTTATGTGTGTGCATAAAATAATAAATAAATAATGTCACAATGTTTCCTTTCAATTGCACATCTCAATTTCAAATAACATAGCAAATAAATTAAGCATAGCATAATAGCAGCGTTCAAGTCAAGTTAAAGAAGGCAATTTAACCTTGTCATAAAGTATAATGGCGAAAACAAAATGAATTTACGTCTAATTTAATCTGGATCTACGCTAAAAAGAATTTGTAGGATTGTTTTAGGAGCAGGCTTATAATAAGAGGTTTTATAACGAGCATAAATTTATGAGACAGGCATCACAAAATTACTTCCTTCTAAATTAGATTTATTACTTTGATCTGTGAACATACGCTGATGAAAGTTACTAAAACGATATCTCCTTCTTCAAACGAGGTTTAAAGAGAGCATTAATATCTCGGTAGGCTTTGCGGCGCCCCTAGCATTGCAAAAGTCTATGAGCGACAGTTACCACTTATCATCAAATCGGCTGTTAGCTCGTCTGCCACTTGCGGGAATAAAAGAAAAATCTATTTATTTTGAAGTAAAGTTAAGTAAATAAAAATAAGAATTAAACTTTTGACAAAATTTTATGCTAGTAAGTTTAGCAAATAGAATATCAGTATTTTACTTAAAGAAATTGCCATGCAAAGTTTAAAGTTACCCTTACAATCAGCCTCTAGCCTTCCAGCGAGATGAAGCGACGACCTTTTAAGGTGGTTTTTATAATCGCGGCTGGTTGTAACTAATCTATTAGCAATCTTTCAATAGTACATTATGTATTAACATTATATTTTACAAGACGCATGAATAAAATTGTTACATTTCTGGCTCGTCATGTTACGCAGCGGTGTAATAGTGTACCTTTAACCTCATAGTTTCGTATTTATGGCAATTTTGTAGAGTGTCAGTGGTTTTCAACCTTGTGTAACGAGTATGTGAGTACGGTTGTGCAAAAGGTTTATACTTTTGATATTTAATCCATCACCGTGATCTATTTTATGTGCATTTGTGAATTAAACCTTGATTGTTACATTAATCTTAAATATTTTGCAATGTTAATAAAGGCAATTCTACGAAATAGATTTTTCATCACGTTTAGTAATTTGTGCTGCTATTTACTAAGGTTATCTTTGTTAGGTTTTAATAACTGCGAGGTGAGACTGAGAATTAATTTTTTATTTAACAAAGGTTCAACACTAGTGATTGTGTATTTTAGTTTTTGGGCTGCAAATTTAAATATTGGACATATTCTTTGTTATTGCCTCTGTGTTTTGCTATTTAGTGCCTATATATTCAAGATAAATGATTCCTACAATACATTATGTACATAGATTACAATACGCATATCGCTAGCTACGTTGGGTCTTATGTAATAGAGAAAAAACCTTTTGCCATTATCCAGATTAAAAAAAAAAGTTAATAAATAAAGTAAACCCAAGAACACTACCTGACCCGAATCGTACTCGGGTATCGAACTCGGATCCTCGACGTAACAGTCCCTATACGAACCATCAAAGTCCATTACTTACAATATCACCGTAACTAAACAAGCATTTGAAGAATGTTTTGAAATTAGAAAGACATTTATTTTTTAAATTTTGTAATTTATTTCTAACACGAAGGATCACAAAAACATTTAGCATTTTTAAAATACATTCTTGTACATCCTTCTAATTTAAATACGCCAATGTATGAGCTTTACGCAAATAATGGCTGGTATTCTTCACTTGACATGTGACAAAGAGTCGAATGAAGACTTAACTAAGATTGTCTACATAAAACAAAGACCGAATAATGAAGCTAGGATTCAGTGGGGCTACGATCGATTCTCTTTTGTTTATCTTTTATACGATCCCCAACACAATGTAGCCATGTGATTTAGCAAGCTCAAATTTGCTTTGTTACAAATTCTTTATTTGTTATTTGCACGACGGGTAGATGAGTTAGACTACCTGGAGGCAAGTAGCGATGTTCATGAACCTCGTCAGGAGTATAGTTGAATTAGCTATTACTGCAGCGTTGCTACAATATAATAAAATATTTTTTATCAAAAAGAAAACCAACTTCAAACAAGGAAGGAAACTATAAAGTAAAAAATAAGTAATTCGTATTTTGATTTAGTTAATCAGAAATAACTAAATAAGTATTCTATAATTTTGAAGTTGGTGCCAAGTAAATACTAGAACCTTACTAGCAACCTTACAATAGCAAATTAAGATTGATTATACCTATAGGTACCTAGTTTTAGAGGAATTGAGAAACCTCCTACTTTTTTTGAAGTCGGTTTAAAATAAGACCACTGTATTATCAATTCTAGACACAAATACTGCTTTCTCTTTCAGAGCTAGTTCTTTTCGACGATTGGAGCAGTAGGTAGTCAAAGATTTTCTTCCTATAAATAGATAGTTAAATGAAAATTGACAGTGATTCCTTAACTTGCTTTCAGAGCTAGCCCTTTAGCGCCTCTAAAAGCACGCTAAGTCTCGACAGTTACCAATCTTCAATCTACCCGCGAAGCATACTTAGCCTCGCGAACTTTTCAATTCTTCTGTTATTACTCATCTACGAGTCTCTTGGTAGTTCTCTGAATTGACGGCAAAATATTTGTATTTTCTAACAGCTGGTTAATACAACAGGGATTTGTTGTAATATAACTGAAATGAATCGTTATATCTTTGATAATAAATACTAGCGCATTGATTACCCTTATTATGTTGGTATTCCCTAAGCGCTGTTATCGTGTTTTGTACAATTGTCAAATAAACAGCAAATTACAATACAACAAATAAGTGACTTATAATATGTATGTTTTGTTATCTAAAATATGATACAATTATTTGTATTATTTAAAATACATACACATGAGGATGTTTAAATCGGACTTACTGCGGTCGGTTTAGGAAGTCTTTACTGCAGTCAGTTCTATGCTATCTACTATTCACTAGCAGGCCGGCAACACAACAATATTTAAGGAGTATTTCAATATCTACTGCCTTTTGTGCGATGAAAATACTTCCCTAAATCTCACTGTGGTAATTATTGTAGAAGTAAAATAAAAAAATAAAACGCTTCAAAAACAAGTGCACAACTTATCATTAGTATCTTCTTCAATTTAGTGTTGGTATATAAATTGCTTTTTCTTCGTAGATAAAGTAGCTGGTATACTCTTGCTCTAAGAAGGTAACTAGGGTGAGTGTGGACTCATTAACTCGCCTAATGATCTGCCGCTGTCTTAACTTAACCCCGTTAGTATTCTATTAAATCAACTGTGTGGATTTTCAGTGAGAAATGTGACTTTATTTCGTTTGTATGGCCTTATGTGGAGGTATATTTGATGGAAAATGTTTTCTAAGCCATTTACGAATGAACAATACTAGAACAACGAAATAAGTAGTCACCTACCAGAATGATTTATTAAAATCAAGGAAATAGAATTTAGTATTTTAACATTGGTATAGATGTAAAATGAAAAACCTTTCAATTGAAACAGTAGAATCATGATTGAATATCTGTATCGAATTCTAATAAAAAACTATTACAAGTATCCTGTATTTAGGCAAAAAAAATAGATAAATCATACATACATAGGTAGTATTGTATTTTGCTGTTGCATCGAATACCATTACTTAGTTGTGATCAATGCTTCTAAGAAAAGCATTGTAACTGCAACTTTTAGTTGCCCTGTTTTATGGTGGCAGTAGCTGGTGATTGCTATCTGCCATTAGATGAAATAACTATTAGACACTGGTCTGCCACATTTAATAAAATATTTCATGATCAAAACTTACGTCTTATAAAATATTTTATAACAGGTATTTAACATCACAATAAGCGATAATGAACGTGGAGCTTTACGTTCACGAGCTCCAAAATGATCCATTTATTATGACCATTAACAACCATATCTCAGCGGGTGTGGAAATGATGCTAGTTGCTACCAGACCTATTTATGGATATTATCACTGAGTATGAGATAATGAAGATTTAAATATTTGGTATTACCATTGTGCTTGTTAATTGTCGTAATGCACATGAATTAATTTATAGAGAAGTATATTGTACGTTTTGTTCTTATGATTTTAATTATTATAGATGATTGAGTATCATTATGAATGCAAACGCATTCGTTTTTAACAGGGGCACTGCATATACATATTTTTTTATTTAGGTAGATGGACTGGCGCTACTTGGCATACTACCCCTCCTCCCAGTTTCTGAAAGTTTGATGAACGAAAAATTAATTAATCAACTGTTAAATCGCATGTGAAGTTCCAATTGGGTTGCTAAAATCATCATCATTTGATCTAATTAGTAACTAATTACATCAAATTAAACTGATTAACCCTGCTTTCAGCATTCTTTTAGGTACTTTACATGCGATTTAACAGGTGATTAGTGATTTTTTCTTTGATCAGCCTTTCAGAAACTGGGGTTATGTCTGGTAGTAGACGTCTTTAGAGGTAGTAAGTAGGTCCATGCCGATTTCGGCATGAATAGACCAGGTTGACCATGGAAATAACGGATCATTACCCGTGGTCCAAATCTTAGAAGTTTTGCTGCCTCAGTCTACCTTTTTTCTTTTTTGTTTACAATTACGGTCAGCAACAACTGACTGCCACCAAAGTTATATATACATAAGAGAGAGGGGAGAGAGAGAGAGAGAGAGTTAAATCTAAGCAATTAAAAAAAGTCGAAATGGTTCAGTGGATAAGGTACTGTTACGGGTCAGGATGATGGAGACTTTTTAAAAAAAACACTTTTTACGAAACTGTAAATTTAATTAGGAAATAGAAAGAAATTACAATTAAATATATGTGTCCACATCGAATGTTAAACCCGATCTAATACGTATAGTTAAAAATGCTAAAACGACAATTTCGCATTGACGTCAATTATGAGAATTACATTGAAGTAAACAACTTAGGACAGCTCAGCACTTTATTTTATATTAGAAGTAGCAAATGCAATATTATAACAGCCCCCCCGATAAGATTGATCATCACAGATTTAGTGATGAGAAAGACTGAAAACAAAATTATTTATCTTAAATAGACTTCGATGTGGGCATTACAAATTATATTTACTAAAACTATAAAACCCAACAATTAGGATACTTAATTTTAGATTAGCAATAAAATTAGCAAATAGGTATAACTTTATTAGACATAAGTTTTGAGTAAGTATAAGTAAATAAGTGAAATTGTATTTTATTAATAGTATAGTGGATTACAAATTAAAAATAGAAGGAAATAAAATTATTAGTAGATCAGATAATATACTAAATTAATACTTAACAATTTTATTATTACAGAAAATTATTTCATTGTATTTCGTTTAATAGGAATAGGAACTGGCAAAGACTTTACGGAAATATTATCGTTTTCAGCTTCCGAAGAATCTGAAGTAAAAACAGGGTTGTCTATATTAGTTCTAGATGTTTTAGATTTTGTATAATTTTTATTATAAATTTTTATGCAACATCCTGTACTCTTTGGACAAATATGTCTTCTTAATCTAAACAAAAGATAACTTAAGAACATTATTGAAATTATATAAGATAAGGAAAGGTAATGTGTGCCATATTTTTCTAAATGAGAAGGTTGTTCAATTTTATTAATTTGTTTCTCAAAGTCATCAAGCTGAGTGCTTGCTCTTAACAGTGAATCGAAACTATTAAATTCATTTAATTTTACAAGAGGGACTTTAAGTAAAGTTTTATTTAATCTTGACTTGTCACAACAATCATCGTTAATTATGTTAAAATTTGATACAGTGGTTGTAAGGTTAGATGAAATACTATCACTTGGCACAAAAGTCAGCGTTTTGTAAAACGCTTTACAAGATTTTGGAAGATGTAAAATACCTGTACCAAACAAGATTTCATCATGATCTCTCAGATCGTCATTACACATTATGTGACCTTTACCAGGTTCTGATTGCACGAAAATCCAGCGATTGTTAGATATTTTTTGGAACATATCAATAGAGCCATGCAGAATCCTTGTTTGGCAGGATTTGGGTAACTTATCAACAACGTCCGTTAACAAAGTCGTCTCACACGTAGGATTCGCAATAGTTGAATACACATTGTTTAACACACACACAAAACACTGATCTTTGATAATTTTGCACTCACTAACACTTTCTAATTGTGAGTAAAATAGACGATCTAAAGTTATTGCCAAATATTGCTTGTTAGGAGCAATTAGGACGTAAGTGTCTGGAGTTTCATTATTAAACGAAATAGGTAAAGGAATGTTATGAAATAAATTGTACGTTTGAGAAAGAACCAGCGGTATCTTTAATATCACTATTAACTTACTATCATGGTAGTAACATACGATATCCGATATGTTTATTATCTCATTAATGTTTTGCAAGGTTAAAGAAATAGGTATCTCGACGTGTCGAGGTAGATGGTTTATATGTAACTCGAGCTCCTTGTACAATTGCATAGGACTAAGTACAGTCGGGTGCAAAACGTTCATTTTACTAAATAATATTGCATTATTTATATCATCAATGTCGAAGGATAAAGTCATTATGATACTTTCTAACGAGTTAAATAGCAACATTAATTGTGATTTAATTTCTAATTTGTCACTTGTATTTAATATAGTTTCGAAAGTTTTTTCAATATGATTTAAATTTTGATTTAAACGATTTTCATTGTCTTTAACTTTCGACATTGTATTATTGAATGTAGAAATAGTAGACTTAATGACGTGTATATTATCACGCATTAGTATTGTTAACTGTTTTTCATCTGACTGTACTTTATTTATTGCGTCAGTGAATTTGTTTGCGTCATCCGCATCCAAAGTACCAAAGAAAGTTTTTAATATGGATCCGCCTGCATCAATTAAACCTCGTCTAGAACGTCTTGTTTCTTTAACCTGAACTAGATACGAGGTAGATGAGAACTTCTTAACATTATTAATATGCTGTGATTTTAAAGAATTTAATGTGTTGGAACAATCAATTTTAATTTTTGAAGATTGGTTAGAATCACAGTATTTAGATACTCTTTCAAATAAAAATTCGACATTTTCTAAATGTGGTTGTATATGACTAAGATCTACGTATGTTATAACATTCCGTATAATTTGTGTGACGAATCGGTCCGCGTAAACTGACACCGAACATCTGTAAGCAATAGACACAAATAGCATATACTTTCATATAATATTAGCACCTGATTTTATTTTATTTATAATACAACAGGAATTGTTTAGTTGAAGGCCGGTTTAATTTCATCATAATGATGACGGATATGTTTTCTTTCGACTTGTATGGTAACAGTATGATTGCCGTTTAATTTAATTATTTTATAAGGCCCTTTCCACACTGGAGATAAGGCTTTATTCTGTTTATGATGGCATCGAATATATACCATGTCGCCAACATTATAAGTAACGGGACGAGAGTGGGTATCGTAATATTGTTTAGAGCGTTCTTTGGAATGTTGTATGTTTTGTAAAGCTTTCTGCCGACTGTAATATAATCTATGGTTCAGAGCACGCACATAGTCTGTATAAGTATTGTTATCTAAAGTGTCGATTGATTTTGGAATATAAGGCTTATGGCCAAATATGAGTTCAAACGGTGCAAAACCCGTGGTCGAATGAATGTTTGAATTATAAGCTAACATTGCCGTATTTAGGTACAAGTCCCATGTATGTGCATTTTCTACTATATAAGAACGTAAATATTCTTTTAAAGTGGAATGACTTTTCTCTAATGCACCACAAGTTTGCGGGTGATACGGAGAAGCATAGATATGTTTAATCCCGAATAGTCTCTCTAGCTGCTTGAATAAGTCTGAACAAAAGTTAGTGCCCTGATCTGTAACAATATTTCGCGGTATTCCTATATGTGATATAAAATAGATGAAACGTTGTGCTGTCTCTTGAGCAGAACATGTTTGCATGGGATAAGCCTGAGAATATTTGGTCAAGTCATCTTGAAGAGTTAGGATGAATTTGTATTGGTCTATTCTAGTTTCAGGGAGAGGCCCTACGATATCTAAATAGAGTTTTTCATTTGGCCTAGTAGCTGTTGAAGTTATGATCATTGGCGCTTTATTAGAATGTCGTAATGGTTTATTAACTTGGCAAGATTTACAATTCTTAACATAATTTTCTATATCTTGGCGCATATTTTTCCACCAATAAAGCGTTTTTAATCTATCGTACATGCGGGAAATACCAGGATGTCCTGCAGAAGGTAAGTCATGATTTTCTTTTAAAATACGAGGAATTTCAGCGGGTGTCGGGAACAGAATATTATTATGATATATATGGACTTTAACACCCGTTTTATGAAATATAAACCCTAACATATTATATAGTTTAGTAAATGATATCTTTGTGAAAGGATCTTGGAAATCAGATATGGCAAATTCTTTCTCTTCCGAATACCAGGTAATTATCATATCCTTGTAATCTCTTAGCATATTAAAAATATCTTTGTATGACATTTCGTCATAATGGTGGACGCGTAAGAATAAATGTGTAAATACATGTTTTTCGTTGGACGTGCTCTGGAATGTAAATAGTTCCCGTTCTACAGTTCTTATATCAGGTAAGTTATCGTCAAATTTAGACAACTGTATAATTTCAGAACAGTATGGAATAGAGTCATCTAAGTCAATCGCAGACGGGTAAGTAATCATTTTACATTTAGCCTTGAGTAATGAATCGTTATGCTCTAGAATAACGGTGTCATATGAAATATTTTGTTGTTGACTAATTTGTAAATATTTTTCATATGTTTCAGAATTTGAAGGAGTACTAGGATCAACGACAAGTATTGGGTTACGGGACAAGGAATCAGCGTTACAATTTATTTTACCCTTTTTATAAACTATTTCGTAATCGAACTCTTCGAGTTTTAAACGCCAGCGAATTAATTTTGAACTAGGATCTTTGCAATTAAATAACCACTGTAAAGGTTTATGATCAGTGACTATTTGAAACTTGCGGCCATATAAATATGGTCGGAAAGTTTTAGTACCAAATATTATAGCAAGGCATTCTTTTTCCGTTGTGGAATAATTACCTTCAGCTTTATTTAAAGTGCGTGAAGCATAGGCAATCGGAAGATCTTTATTTACTTCACCCTGAGAAAGGATAGCCGAAACGGCATAGTTGGAAGCGTCTGTAGTAAGTAGGAAAGGCTTAGAAAAATCTGGGTATTGAAGGATTGGAGCTGTAGTAATTTTATTTTTTAAAGTATCGAAGGCAATTTGTTGTTCTGTTAGCCACGTGAATTTAGTATCTTTTTTCAAAAGGCTAGTAAGAGGTTTTGTTATATGAGAAAAGTTATTTATAAAACGTCTATAATAACCAACAAGACCTAGGAATGATTTGATATCGCGTGGATTTTTTGGAATTGGAAACTTTTGTACACACTCTACTTTTTTAGGGTCAGGTTTCACGCCATGCTCAGATATTAGGTATGTGACCAAGATATTGTACTTCTTTGCAGAGAAACTCACTTTTATCGGGCTGTAGCTTAAGATTATGTTCGCGTAACTTTTCAAAGACTAATCTGAGTTTTGAGAGGTGTGAGGATAGGTCATGGCCAAAAATAACAATGTCATCTAAGTACGTAAAGCAATGAATACCTTGTATGCCAGAAAGTACGATGTTCATTAGCCTTTGGAAGGTAGATGGAGCATTTTTTAGTCCAAAAGGCATCCTATTGAATTGGTAGTGTCCTGGTTGACCCGAAACACCGGGAACACTAAAAGCTGTCTTTTCAGCATCCGATTCTTTAGTGCAAACTTGGTGAAATGAAGATGCTAAGTCGAGTGTAGTAAAGTATTTACTGTGGCCAAGTTGATCTAATATATCTGTAATATTTGGTATAGGGTAGGCGTCACCGATAGTAATATCGTTAAGCTTTCGGTAGTCTATTACAATGCGCCATTTTGGTTTGCCCGACGCATCTTGTTTTTTTGGTACCACCCAGATAGGGGCTGACCAAGGGGAAACAGACGGACTAATAATACCTTGATCTAGCATATTTTTTATTTGTTTACTAACCTCTTCTTTATGACATTCAGGAAAACGGTAACTTTTGACATGTATAGGAGTTTCAGATGTGGTACGGATTTCATGTTGAATTGTTTTAGTGGCAGTCAAAACATCACCCTCTAAATAAAATATGTCATTAAATTCGGAACATAATTTTCGTAGGCCTACTTCTTCCTCTTTATTTAAATGATCACACCTTAACGCGTTTTGAACCCTTTTATCATGATCTAGATTAAACGAAGTTGTAGGAAAACAAGAGAAAGTTTCTTCGACTAACTCAGGGAAGATCGAGTCTTTTAAAGAATTGCGCTCTAGGACGATTGAGACTGGTTCTAATGTTAACTTTATTGGATTTAGAATAACTTTATTTTCAGAAGTATTAAACACAGAAACGTTAACCTTATTGTTTGATTTAACACGAGTGAGACACTTAGAAAATAAGAGTTTGGGATAATCATTGATTTTTGTTGTTAAAATTAAACCTTCTTTTAACTCAGGATTTGTTACTAAACATTCAATCATCATTTCAGTACGACCTGGAATTATGTAAACTGGTTCAGTGTGCAATTTAAAATAAACGGGCGTCTCACCTGGTAACTGTAATTGAGACGTCGCATATGATATGGTAGCATTATGACTATGAAGAAAATTTGTACCTAATATTCCGTCGTATCTAAGATTTACTTTATTGACAACATGGAAATAGAAAGGGTATTTAATATTATTTTCTAATAAAATAGATAGCATAAATCTACCTTTTGTTTCATTGTGACAACTAACATCATTAATACCTTTAAATTTAACAGTATTTGAGTCAAGAGGCGGAATTTTGGATAAGCTACTTTCTTTTACTAAACATATCGAACTACCTGTATCGATAAGAAGTTTTAGTGGACGTTCAGAATGAGACGTTAGGACTTCTATATATGGTAATGATGTCTTTTGATTCTGCGATATATCATAAATAGTTGGACATTCCTCAGGACTACCGAGTAAGTTATCAAGTAAATCTTGGTTAGAATTGGTCATAAAAGAGTCAGTGGAAACAGTGGGTTGTACGAGTTCAGTTCTATTCGAGATTGAGTCATGTTCATTGCCAGTGGGACTTTTGTCCGAACTAGAAGGCAATGATGATGATTTCTTACCGTTACCAATGGGTTTTACAACCGAAGTAGAAGATAACGGCTTGAAATTAGAAATAGCATTGGATTTAGTAGTATTAGGAATAGAATTATTAGAAAATAAATATGATTTCTTACCGTTACCAATGGGTTTTACAACCGAAATAGAAGATAACGGTTTGGAACTAGAAATGTCTTTAGATTTAGTAATGTTAGAAATAGGATTGGTAAAAATAGAATTATAATTATTAGTAAAATATTTTATATTAGAAGTGCCTTTGTTTTGGAATTCGCGTCGGCACTTACACGCGAACTCAGACTTTAGTTTAAATCATCATTATTATTTTCTAATTCCTGGATATGCGGTGGTGATGACATTTCGACACAATTTTGTTGTTGATAAGGTGTTTTAAATAGCCGGTTTCTAGAATTATTATACTGTCGTTTGCGACACTCTGAAATGTCATGACCAACGTTTTTACAATATCTACAAACAATAGGAGCGGCGCTATGCTTGAAATTTGATGAAGACGGATACTGTGTGCGCGATTGTACTTGGGCTCGAGTATCATTACGTTTTCCGATAAAACATTCCCACTCTAAAGGCCCCTTATTAGTAATTTTTTTATTAAATTCTGGCTTAATCTGAATACTTCTCTTTTGAGTGTTTAAAATTTTTTCTTCCTCTATAGCAATATTTATAGCGGCATTTAGAGTTTTTGGGTCTCGACAGCGGACTATATTACTAATATTCGAGTGCAAACCAATCACGAACGTATAAAGCGCGAGATCTTCAGTCATAGCAATACGACCCGCTAATTCTTTCTTCAAATAGTCGGAATTATGAATTTCGGCTTGGAGACTTGTAAGGCAAGTCTCTATTCTTAAAACATATTGTGCTACAGTCTCATGCTGCTCTTGTTTACATGATTGTAAATCTAATAGTAAATGATTGTAATGTTTCCTTTCACCAAAGTTCTGCCTTAAAAAATATTTTAAACTATCAAAATCGTCAAATATTCTATTGGAGCATGCAATTTGAGCTTTGCCCCTTAACTTTGATATAATGAATTTTAATAAGAGCTCTTTTTGTGACTCTGAAGCCAGATCGAGAGCATTTTTACAATTAGTTAAAAATGCAGGCAATACATCACGCTCTCCGCTATATGTATCAATAAAATCACAAAGAACTTTCATAGGAAATTGTTCAGAAATCAAAGGAGCAGACTTGTTTTCACCTTTAGTAGACATATTTAACAGAATACCTAACTAAAAGTTAAAATTCAAATTAACAGACAAGTATTTGGCAATAAGTATACAGAATATTTTTACTCACAATAAGAGCAGGACTTGTAGCAGCATAGCCGAAGAATCTGATGATAAGATGATGAGACGGCGGATGCGTGGACTTCAGTCGGCTTTGACCTTCCTCAGGTCGAAGTTTGCAACAGGAAACAGTGACAGGAGCTAGTAGTACGGCCACTTGTAATTGGAGATAGTGGCAAGAACCAGTGATGAGGAGTGGCGAAATTAACTGACAGAGAGTTTATGACACAGCGGCACACAAAAGTTTATGATACGGCGGCACAAAGAGTTTTTGTAGTGAATTGAACACAGAGTTTATGACACGGCGGCACACAGAGTTCGATTTTAGATACACCTGGATACAGAGTTCTATTCACCTTATACCACGTTATAGTTTCTTTTTCACGACGAAGATATGAGATACGGCGATGTGGACACGTGTTTTTTATTCGCGAGAAAGTCTACCACATCATCCCACTTCTGACACCACTGTTACGGGTCGGGATGATGGAGACTTTTTAAAAAAAACACTTTTTACGAAACTGTAAATTTAATTAGGAAATAGAAAGAAATTACAATTAAATATATGTGTCCACATCGAATGTTAAACCCGATCTAATACGTATAGTTAAAAATGCTAAAACGACAATTTCGCATTGACGTCAATTATGAGAATTACATTGAAGTAAACAACTTAGGACAGCTCAGCACTTTATTTTATATTAGAAGTAGCAAATGCAATATTATAACAGTACCCGCTTCGTAAACACCAGGTAGTGAATTCGAATCCGGGCAAGTACCAATGTGATTTTTTGAAATCATATGTACTTTGTAAGTTTACATCGTGAGGAAACCGGGACTTAAAAATCCAAAATTGCCAATCCGCCTTGAGCAAGCATGGTTATTAAAGCTCATGCCTTCTCTAGACAACAGCCCTTTGCCTAATTGCCCTTTGCAGTGAAACAGTAAAACAGGCTGGTATTATTTTTATTTATTAAAAATTGAATTTAATGAACTTTAAACAAGTACAACAGCACCACTAATCAAGGTATCTCAGTATTTCAAATGTACTCAGTGGGCAATCTTCAGCAGGGTGATGGTATTTTCACAATCAGGCTACTCTACTTTGCAAGATTTCGTCACCTATTATGCATCAAACGCTATCACCAATTACTGTTTTCGATAGTGATTCCCTTCCACTCACTCCACCACCGCACTATATATTCAGCGACTACTTAACTACCACATACATTATACAAATCACATGGCCACTACAATAACGGCTGCTGTAAGATATGGCCACAATATATTGGCTAGCAAGCGGTTTGAAACTCATACATTATGATATTAATATAGCGGTTTATGCTAGTTAGCTATTTTACATGTGATGAAATATAGCTTATCGTGAGATCGCTGCTTATACACGGCATAAATAGAAAAAAGATGTCTTAATGGTAATAACTAAGTCGTCGTCCCAGCTTATTATAGTCCTACTGCAAAGTAAAAACCTCTTCCTCATACAAAGAACACACGATTACAACGGATCGGATCGATTGATCGGTGTTCGACACTTACATTATTTTAAATACACCTTTCCTTATGATTCAAATTTCATGTTTAGGTATAACGCCTAAAAATAAAGTTAAAAGGTAATTAGGTCTTACAAAAATTGATTTATTCCGCTTTGCAGACACCCATTTAGAAACAACGACTGTCCTGTGTCACAAGGAATTTACCCAGAAGCGAGTGAGTGCACAGGTAGCGACTCCTTATATGAACATATAAATCATGAACGAAGCTCGACACAATCTAGACATCCAAATATTTTCTCATAAAGCGAGAACGTATTTAACATTCTGAGTTGCGTCGGTAGCAAAGTGACCACCTTAATGTAATCAAATTTGCCCAAAATCTTTGTTAAGAAAATGGTAATTCAAAAATAAACAATCCATTTTTATGGTTCAAAGATCAATGATATTAAATTCATATACCTACATCATTTTATTATAAGCAAGGTACCAAATACCTTTTCCATTATTTACATTTGCTTACACATTTTATCTTTTACCCTAATGCAACTCTTTGATTTTTGAGGAAGTAATAAGCAATGTATTTTGGGGTATAATGTAGATTATGGGGCTTTTAGGGGCTTTGCAAGTAATGTATAGTACTTTTCCTGGTTTGTTTATTTTTAAATTTTTGATTAAGTTATATCGTCATAAAGGAACATAAAACGTTTATGAGATGCACGCAGCTTTAAAAATCAGTAAACTAAACATAAAAATTACAAAAGTATACGAGTATAATAATAAATATAGAAATACGTACAATTATACAAAAATACGAAAGATAATAATTGGAATCGTTTTTGTTGGATTTTTTTTTTTTTTTTTTTTTTTTTTTATTAGCCTACCAAAGTGGTAAGCAGTCAGTGGAATCCAGAAGTGGTGGCCACCATACCAAAAGCTATCGTCTGAAACTGCTGGTATGGTGGCCTCCACTATGGCGGCTGGGAATGGGGTTAGAGGAAGGGAATGAGGGAGGTGAGGAAAGAGAAAAGGGGGAAAATTGGGCCTCCGGCACTCTCACTCACCGAACGAAACGCAGTAGTAAGGATACTACTACTCTTAAGTCGATCTTCTATGAGAGGGTAGTACTTTCCGGACGATCCGGCCCATTCTGCTGAAACCAGCGTGGATCTGCTACCGTCGAAAACTATGGTTTGTTAATGATTTGTATTAGGTCTAAATTTCTTTTCCTGAGTGCGAAAATTTACTTACTATGTATAAACCTCAAAGCTTTTTCTCCTATTAACTCAAACTTTTGCAGATAGGTAGTAATAGTAGGATACTAAAAACTAATTTTGCCATAGATGAAATACAAACGAAGAACAGTAGAATATATACAAACACATGCACTTAAAAGTTTTGCTAGTGTGCTAGGCATTTGTAATTTAAAAGAGCGAAAGTAGGCCACATAACTATACTCCAAACAGAGAGACGAAATGAAACATCATTATGCTGTTGTGTGGGCTTATGAATGTACATTATAAACAAACGTACGTTTAGAGTATTAATTTGAGCTGTTAAATTAATTTTTGTTTGTAACTTTTGATTGAGTTGTTGAGTACGCGCTACATTTTTATGAGTAACGCCAGATAATAAGCATAGAAATATAAAAAATAACAAAAAATTCGGTGATAATATCATAGATGTTTCGTCGTAACTATTTTAATTATTACACTTATAAGGTCTACTTTGTAAGGGGTGTGCCCACGTTGCGTCTTGCCGGCTCATGACTGGCCAAGGAGGCGAAAATTGGAGGAGGCCTATGTCCAGCAGTGGACGTCTTTCGTCTGATATGATGATGATATTACACTTAAAGACACACTAGCAAAGAAATTTTATGTTACCAGGCTATTTATTAAACTTTTTACTATGATTGTTGTTCATTTTTATACGCTTGAGGTGGCAAACAATTTTACTTTAGAAGTACTAAACGGTGAGGGACAACTCCATGGGCATCATTATTTAATTTTGTCGTAAAAGAGTAACAAAGCTTCTTTTACGTTAATGCTTTATAGCATTTAGATGGGCGGGCATACGGGACAATCCCACTCATACGGCAATCATTGTGACTAATATAGGCCAGGATTAACAGTAAAAAACCCTTCATCGAGCTATAACGCGCACTCTCCCGCGTATTATAGCTGAATGCAGATCTACTGACATACTGCTTTTAGCGATACGACTGCCTATTGTTCAGCTACTATATTATTTGAATGTATTGTTAGTTAACATGTTTTGTTAACTTTATGTTGGTGTACAATAAATAATATTCTATCTATCTATCTTTCTATTGAATATAATCAGAAAAATTTTGATCGTTTTTTGTTATGGCTTTAAGTAAGCGTAGATAAGTGAGATAGAGGTACATTGTTTTTTCTGTATTACACAATAGTGTCTGTGGGTTATAGATCTCTCTCTAATCGGTCCCTCATGTCTGAGGATCGTGGTCAGCATCGGGGTAGCATCTGGAGCGGATGATCTTACTCCACCGGTCTCGATCTAGCGAGTCTCTTACCGCGTGGAATTTGGAGGACGATGAGTCTTTCACTTGTTCGATCCATCTGGTTGGTGAACGACCACGCGACCGTTTGCCTTCGGTGTTCCCAACGACAGTCAGTTCTTCCAGACTTTCATCGCCTCTACGCACTGTGTGGCCCAAATAGGAAAGAATGCGTTGTTGGCATATGGTCGACAAGCGGGTTTTTATTTTGAGCTGATTCAAGATAGACACGTTGGTGCGTTTTGCGGTCCAAGGTATTCGAAGTAATCGCCTCCAGCACCACATCTCGAATGCATCGATCCTTTGTCGTTCTCGGGCTAAGATTGTCCACGTTTCTACTCCGTATAGGAAGATAGGAAATACCAGGGCTCGTATCAGCCTAATCTTGGTTTTAATGCCAATTTCTCTCTCCGCTCCTCGGGTTATAGATACTACTAGTATATTGCGATAGTCTTAATAAGTTACTAAATATACAAACAACCTTACGTCATTAAACGCGTCCTTAATTCAAGAAATCCATTACAAGGGAATAGTTAAATCTTATCCGGGATCCCCCCGTACACGACGATCACAGACGCTTAATACTCCTAAAGTATTTCAATTGTTTGGGCCAGTTTACTTACTGCAACTTGTCTCATTATCCAAGATAATGAGACTTACTTGAAACAGTTAACTTCACTAAGAACACTGAGTAGTTCCTCTTAATATTAGTAAAGACTTTATTATTGTACTGTTTGTTCTTATGGTTGTATTTTAATAAGGGATTTCGTTACATTCCTTATGATAGTGAATAATTTATTATAATCGTCTTGCTTTTATTTATATTATCTTTTTCTTTTCTTTTTTATACGACTTTGGTAGCAAACAAGCATATGGCCCACCTGATGGTAAGTGGCAACCCTAACCTATAGAGATGGTTGTGTTTTCAAAGTATTAAAAAAGTAGAAATGCTTAGAAAACACAACCAAATCATTGCCAACCACGGAGTAGGGGATAAGGAAAGAAAAGGGAAAATGATTGCGTGATGATTGTTCTAACTATTGCTTGCTACCTCTGTGGGTCGGTGATAATGAGCAAGGCCTACCACGTAACATTAGCATTAATTTGTGATAAAACTGCTGCCACTGCTCCCAATCCTTGCTTTACTTACTGTTATAATTATAAATTGAACGTTATAACCAGGCTTCTAATTTGAATTCTCTTTAGCATTTTTTCGTTTAAACTTGGGAACAATAACGACTAACAATGTACATTATTATACAAATAATCAAAGTCACATAAGGAAGGCGTACATATTTATAATTACAGGGTTGTCACATTTTTCAAAGTACATAACTGAAATATAATATACGAAGAATGTTTGATGGATAAAATATCGTAAAATAATTATACATTTTCACTTTGACGTGAAACAATAATAACCCTTTTTACATTGCCCATGTTTATTAAAAAGCTATCATGAGTCGGCTTTTTTGACATTTTCTCCTTATCTACCTTTGTTCGCACCAAGTAATGATATTGTACGTCGTCAAATTGAAGGGTGTAATTTAATACTTAAATGGCCCAGTGATAAAGGCACGTATACGCCTCATATACACGAAATTGTGGGTTCGAAAATTGGCAGTTCCAATGGGGTTTTTTCAATTTTACATATAGTTTTTAAGTTTATCTTGAAAGTTAATGAGTTAAGGCGAAGAAAATTATTGAAAGTAAACTTAAACCTATAATAATAAAGCGGCAGAGTTTGTTTGTGTGAACGCGCTGATCTCTGGAACTACCAATTAAATATATTTTTTTGCGTATGAGAGCCCAGTGCTTAAGAAAGGTTATAGGCTATTAACATTACGCTACTGGTGTCAGGAGCAGAGCAGTAAGCAAACACGCGGGTGAAACCGCGCCGTGAGCAGCTAGCATGTATATTTATTTTATAGATCCTTGCTGGTTGCATCATGAATGGGCCGGAACGACTGGGTAAGTACTACACTTTATTTCAATATCGATAATAATTTTCATGCTAATGTGTTTTGCTCGAAGAGTGAGAGCGCGTACCGGACAGCCCAATTACCCCGGCGTCGGTCCTCTCCTTTTTCCCATGAAGTTTTGTCCCAGGGGTGAGGAAGGATCCTCGCCTCTTTTCTTTACATGACCGACAACGAATCAGTTGTGTTTTTTAACATTATATCTGCAATGATTAGGAAAATAAATAAATATAGATAAACATAGCTAACACATCAAAGTTGTATAAAAAATATATATAAAAATTAAAATCGTTGTCTTGAGGATAGATGTCAGATTCGAAAAATAATATTAATTATAAAAAAAAGATAGACGGCAATAATCTGACCGGATAGAAATCACGCGTAGACCCAAGGGCTGTACGTGCTTTTTTAGTCACGGAAATGTAAACACCAAAGCTTTTATTTTAAACTTTTCGATATGCCGATCTGGTAATAGAAAGAAACTGTATTTAATGATCAGATATAATGACCTTAGATCACGAAACTTTATGTTCATTAAACCAGAGTTTAAATCATATTATGCAACATGGAAGCTATAAAGTAAATATGGTTACTTAGATATTAAATACAGAAATCGCAATAACAAACATATTTTTTGCATCGCATTCATGATAAAAATATTTGTGTTCTCCGAGTCTGTCATCGAGTCCATATCATGAACTGTTTTTAAAAGTTAGATTTATTTCAAACTCAGCATAGTTAACTCTATAGTGCCTTTATAGCCATTTAACAGCTTCACAAACCCCATCAGTAAGGCAAAATACTCAACAAAATGTAATCTATATTCTATGCTAAGTATTATGTATTCATGAATTTTATTTTTCACCTTTACGGTGTTGGCATCTCGCCGCGAACTTTGCTCGCTTTTAAAGACGAGGAAAAAAATCATGAAATCACAAACGATGCCACCCATTTCCGAGCTCTTAGGTACACCGACCGCATTAAGAAGCATTAGTTCAGTAACAAAAGGGTGGTATGACAAAGAGCCTTCCCTTCGGGGTGGGTTGGTGATAATAGAGGTGTCGCTTGTTGTACCTTGAAGACCGTGTCGCACGCGACTGTGCCAGCATTCAGCGACCTTAACGACTTAATGCATCGTCTCGTTATTTCTACAAATGAAAGTCTTTACTGCTTCTGCTTATATTTTAACTTTTGTCTAAGGCCTTGGCTTACATTTTTTGGTACCAAATATATTAAAAGAAAATATTTTCTTGAAGAATGGGGTGTCGTCTTTATCAAGACCACTTTGACAAAGGGCATCACTTTTACCTGGCAGTTTCAACCAGAAATAAGCTTACATTAAGCACTCTTAAAGTTATTCTGATCACTACAAAAACGACTTAGAGGACCCTACTTACATACAGAACACGATTTTTTACGTTTAGATAACATTGGTTTCGCAAAAACGTTTATTTTTGTGTGAGCTGAATGGACAATGAATACTAATCTCTTCTGATGTGAGGATGCAAGGTATACGTAAAACTCATGATTAGAAATTCGAAACGGACACCAAATGGAATGTGTGTTTGTGAATATTTAAAATGTTGTTATCTGAAAATTGACCACACAGCACAAATGATAATCTCGACGTGCAATCTATAGTCAATTGTTTTTGCTCTCGTTTCTTATTAAGGTCATGACTTGCTTTGGTGATAGGCAACGAATATGTTAATAAGAGCAGAAACAAATACTTAAACTACTGACATTTTTAATTTGATGCCTTCTCTGTTTGATATGAAGTCCACAGTCAGTTTGATAATAATTCCTACGGTGAGAATTTATTAGGCCGGGATGACGACGACTGATTTTCGTTTTCATCATAAAAGTTAAGCACCTGATAACTGAAGTCAATGCTTTTCGCTTAAATATTATAGTGATTTTCAAGGCAGTTTACTTTTAATATACTTAGTTGTAGTGGCAATGGAACATATAATAAACAATAAATTTTCGAAGAAGTTGCTGTGGACTGTCATGCTCTAATTGCTTTATGCAAAACCAGGAATGTTTTGAATAAAACCGTGATACCAATAAACAACGGCGTATATAAATGCACTGAATGAAATGCTAAAATAAAAACATAAATCTAAACGTTTGCGTACTTATTATATTACTGCACCAAAATAAATATACCATTGTTTTACGAACTCACTTCATATTCAAAACGAGAAGCATCTTCTCGCCCGTAAACAAAAAATTTTAGGTTTGTGCATTTAATTTGAAAATTATATATCTACTCGACCTGAGAATACACCTAGTATATTATACCTTTTTTATTTAAAATTAATTACTGCTCTTAAAATGTGGGGGGCTTCATTTTGAAATCACGGATCGAAAGCACAGAATTCGGTATAACCATTTCGTTGTGTTTAGTCTATTGCAGTTGTTTCAAGTGTCTGTTGTATAAGTGCATCTGTGGCAAACCATTTACGTTTGTCAAACCTTTGCAAATTGGAATTAAAGGCAGAACAAAATGAACTATCACAATTTCGTCTATAAGCGATGAAGTCGTAGCTACGGCATCGTAATTCATAGACAGAATTGTGGTGAAAAGCAAGCCTACATTCTACATAATTAATTAATCAATACTACAAGACTCAAACAAAAATATTTATTGAGACATTTGTAAATCACGCATTTTTTTGTAACATGTCCCACGAACCACACTCTTGCTGTAATTTATTAAAAGGTATTTTTCAAAAACTTAAAACCATTATTATATGTATGTTTATGAAAAAAAGTTCTATAAAATGTACCTAGGGAGTATGGGAAGAAGTGGCACCCGTAACAAGTTGATAAAAACCTGTTTGTTTTCAGACATGTGATGATACGCATGTAACGAAGAAAGTTTTAGATATGAGTGTAGAGAAATAGAAAGAAAAGAGACCAAAGAAAAAATAAATGGTATTGCGTGAAGGATACAATAAAAGAAAAGTGTATGAGGGGGCAAAAGAAGAACAAGACGTATGTATAACAGAAACTACACATCTGTTAACAGAAACGTGACCTTATACTTGTAAACTTTGTGTCATCAGCAGAGTTGTACAATATATCTCTAGTTTTTGTTTTCTATAAACTACAAGCTAAACAGGCGGGTTAAAACAAAGATACAGTAGCTTTCACCTACATGCACAGAAGTTAGTGGACGACCTCGTGTCAAAAGTTCTTTAGCGTGTTTCTGTCGTGGAGGTGTTGGCCATTGTAAATGTTTTGTGGTTTTAGTTTGATTATTTAAATAAAATAAATTTTTATACTACCTACAGTAAATTTAATAATATAATTAGAAGCGTCATACATAGTACTTACTTCGGTGGTACAGTGCAGTGTAATCACAGGTTCGATTCTAGGGTCAAGTAAAGTGATACTGAGTTCTCAGTATTTGCCCAAAGTCTGCAATAGTGCCCGGTAAATAATTCGCTTCCTGTCACATGAGACCTAACACGCTGCAAGCGAAACGTGGATCACTCATCTGTCTACTACCCCTTTGGCAAAAAGGTATGATGTTATGAATGTCACATAGTAATATTATATCACATATTTCGTTTCGTAGCTAGGTTATGCTTAGGTAACGAACTTACGGTATTAGACACTGAAAAAACAATTAAATATTATGCCACTGTAGTAATACCTAATCGAGAAATTACTTAAATCTGGACGTTAGTTAATGCCTGTAGCGCTAATTTGTACTAAGCTGACATGTTACTAAATAACAATCTAGACCCAGTCGTACAAGTTCCACTATTCCTTTCAGCCAAATGTTGACGTCAGAGCGAATTATTCACAAACTTGGCTCGTTAAGACTCCTGAGGCACGGGTAACTTTCTGTGAAACAAGAGAACCTACTTGTATTGTTTTGTAGAGTAAACTTTTTTAATGTTGTAGGGGTCACAACTGAAATTTAATATGTCATGTGTAATGTCTTAGTTCTTTTTAAATTTCGCACTACAAACAATTTTGTTTGCAAAAAGCTGAAAATCGGACTTAACGCGCTTCTGGAGTCACTATGATCCTTACTGATCATAGTGACTAGATAACAAGTCTAAGGTGTAATGCAAAGTCTGTGGTCACAAGAGAAACAACTCTCAACTGTCACAAAAATTTAAATAAATAATTGCACTGTGTAGTAAATATGTGGCTTATACAAACACCATATACACCTAAAACAACATTCACGTTTGCACATCTCTAGTTTAAACGATTTAACTTAAATTGACTAACTCATTTAGTCGAGTTTCAAGTCGAAAAGGTTTTAAACAATTTACCTACTGTATGCGTAATGCTGGAAAAATTCTAATTCCAAACAAAGGGATTACAAAAGAAATACCAAAATTGATTTTTGTATTATGACAGGCCATAATCTGAGTTAAGTCGAGTGTGAAATCGGGCCGCTTTTATTTTTAAAAAAGGAATTTCTAACCGATTAAACTGACATTCAAGATACCCTTCATTTGTAAAAGATGAATACAAAACTGTGGACTGTTAAGCGGAACGCTGGGCTTTATAAAATACAGCAATTAATCTAGGCAAAGTTGGCGACAATATAACAAAATTATTATCCTTTTTAAAGGTCCATGAAAAATTATTCGTAATTTATTTTTGTCCAAAGTGAAAAAGTTACATTTGTTCATTGTGATGATTATGATATAGAGTTCCATTGTTGCTTCGGACAGTATAAAAGAATTGTGTCAGTGGGACGAAAAAATAAATTAAGCAGTTACCATAAAATTCTACTTCATGTTTATAACACTAAGTTATTATATGTTTTGTTTGCAAACCTTATTTTTCTTCTAAGGTGTTTTTGTATTTGGCCACACTCAATTTTTTGTAGTTTGTCTGTGCTTTTAAGCCTAACTTGTGCTTTTAGGCGACAGAGATAAAAGCAAAAACTTCTATTGTCCAAAGAGCTTTGAGCTCAAAAAGTTTCTACTGCAAAGATTTTCGAGTAAGAGATTAGATAAGAAGACTAAGCGTTGTCCTCGAGCGCTGAATTTCTGCAACCACTGGACGAATAAAAAAAATGCATCTAGTAATAAGTGTTAGTATAATACTCGTAAGTTTGAAAATTACTTCGGAACCGATTCCTTTGAAATCTTTTTACTTACCTATCTAAAAGGACTTCAAAGTTTTTATTTTAAAATTTTAATTCGCTTACTTTTCTTCAACGATTCAAAATAGTATTTCAATAAGTTTCAGATATATTTTTTAGATTTCATTGAACCATATCTATGAAAATTGCCTTTAAAGTTTTTCTTCAACTTACTTCGGTTCAACAATTGAAACCTACAGAAAGTTATCGCAAAACTTTATTAAAAGTGTCACGTACTTAAATTCAATACTGTGGCCGTATATATTACATTAGTGTGGGTTATGCGACGGGTTCGCACCATCTGTCGTCCGCTTAACGAAGATTTAGTGATCCGCACGCTGTGCTCTCAGTTATCTGCGGTTGGTTACACGATAGGATAGGGGGAAAGATTATTATTTTGGCGTTTTACTTAACAAAAGTTACGGTGAGCTTTGGTAAATAAAGGATAAACTAGGTTAATAAGGATTAAAGGGATGGCTTTTTCCTTTTAAATAAAATTATGAGACAGATTGTTTAAACTGATAGACATAGCCACTAAGCATTCCTTTGTCTTTTTATATTTATCGATTGGCTTCCAATTTTACCAGGTTTATTGCTACTAAGGTAATTTCACTATCCATGTGCTAATAAATTTTATTGAACTCGTTTCAGTTTAGTACATATTGTCAATATGCTTATACCTGCTTGCGGTTGCTTGCTTGGTACGTATAGATAGATGTACAGAAAGTATAAATAAATTAATAGTAGTCGTAAAATCGTAATGATCAAGTCATTTAGGTATCTGCTTCCCAAGTTGTTCGGGCAAGTACCTACTAATGACATTGATTTAAAATTTTACCTACTTTCTAAATTATTTTAACATTCTTGACTTGTTTATGCCTTCTCAGTAGAAGAAGCAGCCACCTTAAAGTGGTAGGTTTATAGTGTGTGTAGAAACGTGCAAATTATTACTACTTTATCTCAATTTAAAGGATAATATAGATTAGTGTGTATTCCATTATCGCATACATTCTATGGTAGGTTTTGACAAATGGTGTGTGTAACTATGTTTCAATATCTCTTAATGATGTGTGTCCGACAGATACGAATTAATTACTTATATGCATTTATACTCGTATTAGTTACGATGAAATTACTTAATATATGTGACATGTAAATATTATATCGAATGGGAATTAATAATAACGTGTTTATTTATTAATTAAATGACCTACACCACAATTTTTGGTTAGTATTTTGTTATAGTTAGACAATTTTAAAATGTAATGTATAACATAACTCTTTTTCATGACAGTAGATTAGCAGGTAAATAATTATTCTAATGGTTTTTAGAGTACCTACATGAAAAGCAATTTGTGTGTAACGTAGTATAAATAAATTTAGTACTACATAGGGCTCTACTATAGTCTACTAATTTGCCTACAGCCTGTAAAATAGTAGATATATAGACAATAATTTTTAAGAAACACAAGGCGCCAGATAGTTGAGAAAAAAAATTAACAAATAAGTGGAAAATAGCTGTAGGGCTCAGTAATTTCTCGCTAAAGAATACATACGTACCTCCGAAACTACAAATTGTTTATATAGTTAAATTGTGAATCACTGAATTTCAATTTGCTCGTAACATTCTCGTTAGTTGGTCACAATTTCAAACAATTGTAAATCGCATTTAATCGTAATGTTAACATTTACTGGACTAGTTCAAATGCATGCATTTATTTATAATATTGTATATTATTTCTTTGATAAGTTTCTGTTACCTATCTCACAAAAGAATCTTTAGTATTTATAAACCAAGATTTGAGTTGCATGAAAGCAATTATTTATAGCTCGTATTAAAATTTAATATTTACTTTTAAACTTTCGCGTTGCATGATATAGTAGAACTAAATATACGGGACACACAGACCGTGGTCACAAGCAGACGCCGGTGTAACCTGGTCGAAACGTCAAGAAAAATAAGGTATGTAAATACCTAATGCATGATGTTTTTAGATTATTCCGATACTCTTTTACAAATACCTATATTACTATTTTACGTTGAAGGAGAGCGATGGAGGCCCAATTTCCCCCTTTTCCTTTTTCCTCTTTACCTAGTCTACTTCCTTTAAGGTAGGCAGCGTCGGTTGCTCGTCTGCTACTGTCAGTAATAATAAAAAACTTTATTACGCAGTCAATACGAAGCTTAACTGTTCTTAATATAAATGTAACTCCAGAACAATTAATCAAACGGCAGTTACATAATTCGTGGCTTATAGGCATTATATGGCAATTAAGAGTCCTGAAGCCTATTAATCACAATTCGTATTAACTACAGATTTCAATAATGGTTGAGAGTATACATCACTTGATTAAAATAAAAAGAACCATTAATAAAAATATTATTCGCAAATGCACCCATATTTGATTTTAAATATTATTTCTCTTTTTGAATGAAAATCCTGTAAGTTCGACCAAACGCTCTCTTTACTTTAAACATAAGCTATCAAATAGGCATAAACTTTACTTAAAAACACCGTTTGGTTAAAATAATGAATGAATCAATTTATGAACTTGACGTCTTTAGACCCACCGACTTGAAGTTAAAGTCAAAGGATTGTTCTGTGTGATGAATAATTCGTCTGTCATGGTAAAATATGGAAGTCTTATTCACTACCTGTTTCTATTTAGCAGGATTATTTATTTATATAGAACTGTTTAGCATTCTAAACTTTTCTTCCTTTTTCATTGTTTAAAGGTCTTTTAAAATGTTGTAAAGGTACCGAGATTTCTATGATCTAAACAAAATGAGATCTTCATTACTGTGTAGATTTCCCCACAGACAACAACAAGGGTAAGTTTGTTATGATTGCATATTTTACTCAAGGTGAAAATGATAAAATTTGTTGTTCTGATAACTCTTTAGATTTAATAAATTTATAGATTTATTATCGCAATTTTATAGACAGAAACGTCACATAATTAAAAAGGAATTGGATATAAAGATTATTAACCTCGTAATCTCCGCTTAAAAAAATATAATAGGAATAGAACCTCCTCTCTGCCTTTGTGTTTAGTATAAGGCGGCTATTTAAATAGTTACCAGGACCTAGCGATCTGTGTAAAAATATGCATCCGTCTGCCAAGCGTGGCGATGGTCAAAACTTTCACCTTCAAAGAGGTCTTTGCCCAATAGCAGAATCTTCAGCATGACTACGATATATGTCATTGCAAGAAATACAAATATTTTAATCGCATAAAATATATATGATTTAAGTTATTAATGTAACTTTAACGTATGAAAAGAAAATAACATCTAATTTTACAATTCCTAATAGAATTAAGCAGTCTTTACAGGGGCCGAACATCTTTAGATTCTTGTACTATGTTCTAATCTATTTATACTAGAACAGCACGTCGATTCTCATGCCGAAAGACGGTCTGTATCGTCTAAACAATAAAACTTGTCGAACCTCCTTGAAGTCGAACATCTCGAAATAGTAACCTTATAAACAAAATTGTTGCCGAGATACAGGACTTGTTTTAAGTTTTTTATCGAATTGAATGTGTGAAGTAGTTGGTAGTGGAGTGAAAGAAAGCGGTCAAAAAACTAAGATTATAAATAACTGTTTACTATATCGGATTTGTACGAAATTCTCGGTGCGTGAGTCAGATTTGCAATTATTGACTCGATTTTACTTGTTGTAAAGGAAAATATCCGCTATCAGAATACAAATACTACAAATGTTTCAGCTAGTACCGTTCTAAAGATAGACCTAGAGCAGGCAGTCAGACAAATAGCGTAGGCTTAGTTTAAAAGCTCCATTGGTAGCCTTTACGTGTGTATCCCAAAAAGGTTATGTAAAGCCAGCTACACCGTAGCAAAATCAAAGATCGTGCAACATTGTTACTACGATGGAGCTACGCAAATCCTCGCTTTGAAACGATGGAGCGAGGTTTATCAAAAAGCTGTGAATAGTTACGTAGCGAGTCCCAGGCTCGCGTTTGCTGAAGCGTTGCCTTTGTCGCTCACTAGAAATAAGCTAAGAAGTAGATACAATTCTATATAAGCTTTGTCAATGTTGTTCGAAGTTATTGTTTTCTCTTCCATGTGCGAGTGCTTCCAAATTTAATTTAGATGTTTATGTGTTTGTTACTCATGTAAGTTTTATTTAATTTTGTATTCAATCTACGTAATAAATGTAAAATGTGTTTACATGAAGAGTTAACTAAATTACAGCAAACGAAATATTTTTGTTTTGTTATAACACGCCTCCCGGATTTATGGATTAAATTATAATGTGAAATAAGCTTTTTAATTATCACGAGTATACTGTAAAGTTTTCCACTAAAGTACTGTATCACACCACATATGTAAATCATTACATTATAAATCAATATAAAAGTTAATTTAAGTCCATATTACTTTCTGGAAAGTTTTGATTATTCGCTTGAAATGTAAGTTATATATTCAAACTTTCAACTCGCAATTTAGTCCGCAATAAAATCTTTTAAAAACTTGATAATTTTGTAGGAAATTTTAGACTTGAATAGACTGTTTTGCGGTTAACTAACTGATTCATTCGTTTTTTTTAATTAAAAAAACAATTTGCTCATCATAAAACAAAAGCCGTATAGTAGTGGTCTTGATTCATAGTTTGTTTATTTCTTAACAAACATAAATTTGTGTCGAAAATAACTTAAAAACTAGTTTACAAAATCTTACTTATAGAATATTACAAAAACCATATTACATGCATCACATTATAAAATAATTAGACAAAGACCACAATAATTTAATTAACTAAATAATTAATTTGTAATAGTATGATAAGTAGTAACATTGAACTTTATTCTATATGCATAAATTGTGATGTCATAGTTTATTTTTCTCATTCATAAACTCTTCAATACTACAATAAGACTTCTTTAATAAATAAGATTTTAGTTTATTTTGAATATATTTTGATTTAATATAACTTTGAAATTAAAGTACAATGATTATTATTATATTAATGATAGATTAACATACAATGGCACATATGACAGTATATTCGGCAGATAATAGATAAATCGCACAATAGGCTATCCATTCAATCGATTGGTAAAGTTAAGTAAAATATAAAGATGATTGGTTTACTAAAACGCTCGAATTTCATACGAAAAAAAAGAAATCTAAAATTTCACGTAGTTGTTGTATACAATGTACATTGATCACTTAAGGTTCTTTTATATGTCCTTCCTTTACATCAATTTAGGAGATTAATATTTTTATCAGAGATTTTAGTGCCAGTAATTTTTACAGTCAGTACATATATTGTGGTCCTGAGTTAAAAAAATTCAAATGAAATTTATTATAAACAGGTAAATAGAACCCTTTATTGTATGTCTGCATCACCATTATAAGGTATTAATATTACAGAATTAAGTGTTTTTTTTCATAAAAATACGACACAATAATAATAACCCACTTCAATTTAACACCCTTAACACTCAAGAATAACCGTTATTGGTTTTCCTTAAGTATTAAAGGGATCGGCTTAAGAGGACCTTAATAATTTTCCTTCATTGTTAAAACTGTAAAAAGTGATTACAATATAAACTGTAAATTATTATAGGTACATTATTTTATGTTCAGAAGTGGATCCGTAGGCTGATGATTTGTTTACGCTAGGCATAACGTCTCATGGAAGTTAAGAAACTTCCTGTTGAGTATAAAGTATGCGTCTATTACAACTTCAATTACTGACTGCCTCCGTAGCGCTGTGGGAGCGCAGGCGACTATTATGCACGAGGTTGTTGGTTCAATCCCCACACGGAACAAAACTTTGTGTAATATATCAATATTTGTCCGAGTCTGGGTGTACTTTGTGTCCATTAATTGTATGTTTATAAGTTCTCCGTGACACAAGGCTTGTTCCCTAGTGCGGGAGTTGTCTTTTAAAAACAATCAAGTCAAGTTCAAAGTCAAGTCTTTAAATACCGGCCTAAAAGCGGCACGAAATTCCATAAATCTGATTGTAATATTTTTGTAAAAAAAATTGCGTATTATTTTAGAAAAAAAGAAAATTGTATCAATTAGGAAAGCAAAAGAATATTACGACGCTTTACCCGAGCTTTGATGTCGAGACAAAAGTACCTATTAATTATTTCCTTGTTTTCTACGACTAATCCTTTTATTTGAACAATGTTGCTTTTGAAAGTGACCTTTATCCAGGTACAGGAAAGAATATAGTTTTTATTGCATTAACATAACTGAACAACATAAGTTTTGGTAAAATAAGATACATTAAAACTGGTTTTTCTGTAGCTTGTTATGCACTTACGTATTTTACTTCAGAAGTACAGTGACATTTTACAGTGACAATATGTAAAAAAATATTAATACGTTAACAAAGGCATTGGATATGTTTTTACGATTGCTTTTTTGTTCGTGATTTGTTACATACTATTTATCAAAAGTAATATTTTTCAATAACAGAGGCAATGCCAACTGCCGCGTAGACATTTTACCTTCCATAGTTGTTGCAATCTAGAAAGCGAGTGTAAGGCCCTGTTTGACCACTTACTGATAAAGTGCGTGATAACCTATTCGAAACTTAGCTGACAGATAGTAGTCGAAAATCAGTTCCACGGGTGCCTGATAACCTTAAATGAAATATAAACTCTTTAAAAACATTAGACAGATTTAACTAGAAGATGTTTTATCTGTTAGTATATCAGACAGCTAGTAGTGAAACAGGGTCTAACTCCTATAAACGTTGACATACTCAGTACTCAATATTTTATTTGCGATCCACAATGTAGATTAGGTGTTATAAATAATACATGGCATCATTATGAACCCTGACGGGCACAGCAAAGTTAGAAGGGATGAAGAGGAAGAACATACAATATTGTTAATTATCTAAGAGAACTTATAGTTGTTTTTTACCACTACAGAACTTTTTTCCAATTTGTCTTGGCTTTCGCCACTTCAGTAAGACTATATTCTGCGCGCTTGGTCAGTTATTTCAATTTATAATAGCAGTTTATAAAACTATAGTTTGTTCTGGATATTCAGTTACCACACGTTTAAATAACACATCAATGAGGGCGTTTAGGAAAATTTCCGCCACCAGTTAGCGCCACTTTCACTTTGGCATTGGGCCAATCAGGAGTTAACTTTTTGACAGCGCTTGACAGTTAGACCTGACATATCGGTGCTGCCACCTCGTGGGCGCTATTTTAGTAATCCTTCACAGCAATTTTCTTTTGTCCATAAGCCCGTGAATTATCCATTTTGTAAATTAAACATTAAAATTGCCGAAATGAACACACAAAAATTTTTGTTTTGATAGCGCTGTCAAAATGGTCCTTAAAATCCTTTTACCATAGTGGCGCCAGTGTCGAAAATTTACCTAAGCACTCTTATTCAATTTAATGTACTACATAATGCAATCCACTTGCATATTAAAGATATTTGTACCAAGTTTACACATAAAATAATACAGGCAGGTAATAAATTCAACGTCTACTTTTAAAAATGTTTCACGCTGGTAACCTTCGCTGTCGCTTAGCACAGTCTAACTAAACTTAATATTTCTTCATAAAGTTACTAGCAGTGATTACCCTTAAGTTCACACATGACGGCAAACTAAAAATATGTAATAATTCACGAGAAGCATGGTTTTTGCAGTTCAGCTTCCATTCATTTAGAAGTTTTGTAACCTACTAGCTGTTACTCGCGACTACGTTCGTTTCAAATTTAGATGTGTCCCTGTAAGAGACTTTTGCCTGCCTGATCTTACGGCATTCGTACATTGTATCAGTAGTAATCAGTATAATCCATCTATATGGCAAATCTCTATATCAGTATAATCCATCTATTACTGACGAAATTTCACACAAACTGGCGACTCCAATTGTCCCACTTAATAAGTGTAGTTTCTAAATATAAAAAATGGTGCCTGATTAATTTTAGTAAGAAGTATAATTTATGTGAGTATGAAGTCAATAGCTTAAAAAATAAAAGATTTTAAATATAGACTTACACCCTCTATTTCACCCCTTTGTAAGGATTGTTTAAAAAAAAGATTTACTAAATTTCAATTTATTTAAATACCTAATAATCATTTTTTAGTAATTTAGAAAGCCTACTATCAAAACTATAGAAGTTTCATACAAACTTTGCCACGTATTTGGGGATAAATTTCACAAAATCTTAGTGAGCATATATATGTCTGTAGTGAGCACTTATATTCTGAAAGGAACCTCCATGCAAAATTTTAAACTCCTAGCACATCCAGTTTCTGAGATTTCGTGATGTGAAGTGAGTGAGTGAGTGACCGTTCGCTTTTACAATATATAAATTTTGTGTTAGCGACTCTTTAGGAATTATAATGAAAGTTTTACACCGACTGTGTAAATATTGGCTGTACCTAGAATAGTTAGAAATTGTTTGCACTTATGCTAGTGTGATTTGTATTGTGCTGCTGGAACTTTAAGGTATGAATGCTTAAATATTTCTAAGAAAGTTACCTTGTTTTTTAACTACGACTGGATGGCACTGAACTGAAGTTTGAAGGCGTCCCGTCCCCTAAAGGACATAGGCTTCTCCTAAAAGGCAGTGTTTCTCACATAAATGCAACAATATATCAAAATAACATAACGTGTTGTTATGTTATTTTGATATATTGTTGCATCAAAATCACAGATAAAAATTAATTGAATGTCGGATTTTGATGTGGCTGCCTGAGTTTGACATCGACTGACTTAAAATCAGATATCCGTAATCAGACCTGTCATACTGACAAACGAAACTAAGTCATCTTACGATATCTCAGAACAAAATCTGTTTCTAAGCCAATATTTTTACCAAGTTTTGAAGCAGACATCGGTTGTCTCCCGGGCTTTTCCAAGGACACATTTAAACGTAGTTTTTTGAACGATATTCTTCAAGGGAGCCATTTTGTTAAATATCCAGTTGGTTGTGTTTTGGACTTGATTTTTTCATAGGTGTCTCTTGACAATAAGTATATGATATACTCACAATAACTACATACACAATAGTATACCCATGTTACGTAAGTTTCCAAAATTTAACATTCTATAAATTAAGAATCATTTATGCATAATAATAAGAAATAGAAAAAAGTCACAAACATGGGCAGTCAATCTACGTCCTTTATTGAATGTCAATGTATTTGAAAAAAAGAGACAAAGAATGTACAGATTTGCCTTTTATTTTGTTATTCAAGCATTTTGTCGTTAAATGTCTTCTCACAACATTAATTCAAATTCATTGCTTTTGGTGAGAGATACAAATTCACCCGTTTGCATTATTTATCTCAACAAGTGAGAGAATCATCTTTGTAAATAGGTAGCTGTGTAGAAAAATGGCGGTGATTTGTTAAATTTAACAGATCACCTCTTCCAACGAAACACTCGTAGGCTTATATCGTCCATCAGCTTCAATAAGGTAAGTGAAAATAGTGTGATTTAGGTCACTAGGGGTGTAAAATTGTACGTTATTTAGTTAATAAGGAATGTATTACAGAAATGGATTCTGGTTTTATTGAATAGTTAACGTTAGTATTGTGTAAGGCTCAATATCTATAACTTTTAAGTGGTGTTTATACCAACATGCAATTTACGGATACAAATTACGCCCAGACAGAACAAATATTTTTGGATGTCACACAGTTTCATCGCATGGGGTCATCGCATCCACAATTTTTTGTCCAGAAACTGCTCTATGCCATCAAGGCAGCCAAAAATCCGTACTAGTGTATATCTTTATTTTAATTTTACAAGCGTGTCCGTGATTTGTAAGCTTACTACATAGTATCTACTAGTACGGATTTAGTAGTAAGCTTACAAATCACGGACGTGGTAAATCAGCCAAGTTAAGCAATAAAGGGCCACGATATGGCGTACAGCAAATGGCCGAATGATGATAACTTATGAGTAGATTAGTTTGGTGACCTCGAAACTTTGCTACGGATATCACAGATGAGTTACTGCTATTATACATAGGTCGCTCATCTTTTTTTGTGCTCTACAAGATTCTCTTTTGAACTTATATACGTAAGTGTATGAAATGGCGCTTAGACAGTATTTTACTGTACCTGCAATATAGCAGTGTAGTTAGTTCAAAATAAGATAACTTAAAGATGAAAGGTAAAATCAATGACAATGATTTGAGGGATTTAAAAGTTTTAATGAGTATATCTAAAACTTACACTTACAGTGATCACATGAAAAAAATTCTTCCTTAATAGGTACATATAAAACTAGCTGATCGATAAGTCTAATATAGTGAGAAACAAAGGTTGAGCAGAAAAATTGGCAGTGCGCTTTAAATATTATTTCTTTATATGGAATAACTTTTGTTTCAAGATCAAATTACACATTGACCAATTTTATGTGTAACTATAATATATTGTTCTAGTAGAAGAATAATAAAAATACTGATATTGAGATATACTATAGTGATATTCAAAACTAGAAAAATGTTGCCATATGACACTGATAAATGTAGACCATAGTATAAAATATTGTCAGTTTTTTGTAATATACTTTATATTCTAGACGAAAGTAAGATTGTATTGTCTGGCGTCTATAAAAACTTGTCTGAGCTATCGCATGATGTCCCTATAGAATTGGTTATTTATTATTAGTAAAAGTTGTGTTTTGCGTAAAAAATTTATTATGTAAGAGTAAAATAATCGAGACAAACGAAATTCTGATCTCAAAGCTATCTCTCAACTAAATATACTAATATTCAGTTCGATCTGATCGTATATTAGTTGTTGAATTGGCTAACAACAAATTAAAATATTAAGATTACGCTTTTTTCCTCGTAAAACTAGGCAGAAGTGAGTCCAACATAACAGGGGCCATTAACTGGACACAATTTAGGCTCCGAAACCATTCTAAAGGTGTTATCCAACCAATCGATCGAGTTTCAGTCTGGTAGAAACTATCGATCGACGTCCGAATATCCATTCTACAATTAATCGATGGCGTCGATCGATGATCGATCGATTGGTCTGGTAACACCATAAGAATTTTTCGTCAGAAAACCCAATTTCATTTTATCCTACCTAGAGATTTAAGAGGTCTCGCCTCGTGGTAGTTCGTAACACAAAATTTAAAAGAAAGAGAAATCTTTTTAATTCGCTTTTCGTTTTTGGACAACAGGAAAATCTTAAATATAGCCACGTAATCGTTCTTACAATATGTACACGTATAAAGGTATTCTAGTCTCTCACTCAGATACACTATTATTAGCAACTCAAAGCTCACCGAGCTTGCCTGTGATACTGTGATACATGGAACCCTATATGAATGATAAATGACAGCGGCCATCTATTTCTGATCTGGCTTATGAAATATATTTTGCCGTTTTTTTAGTTATTTTTATAATGTAGTTTTGCCGCCAGTTACAGAAGTTTTTTATCTTTAATATTAGCGAGACCATAAGCTACTGTAGCTATTCCTGATGTAAGTATAGACTAGTGTGCACCCTCAGTGGAGAAATGAAATAAATGTGTAAAAGTGATAGACAAATTTAAACTCTATATCAATTGAACACAGGATAAAATTTTTAGGAGAGGTGCATTTTAAGCTCCTTTTCTACTAATGATGCGAATGCTGTTTTTTCAAAATATCTTCGTAGCCTCATTACAATTATGATCTAACTAACCACCTGCAAAGTATGGCGATAATGGTCTGAACCACCCACTGGCCTTGGTGAACGCCTTTGTTATGACATGTTGCAAGTCTTTCGGCTGAAATGACCGCAAGGATGACGTCAATCGTTTCATCATGACGTCATAGTGTAATTAATATCGCGGTGTATATAATTTATACATCACTATAACGGCATTGAGAGATTAATTAAATGACACCAAATAAGTAGACCGTAGCAGTCGAGAACCATATTAGAAGTAATGAAAAGTAGAAGTGCGTACCCATACGCGTAAATGGAACGTGAATTACTGCGAGTTACTTATTCATGACTTTTTAGTTAATTGGACAGCAGTGCGATAGAGCTTATTTTTTGCCCGGGCAAGGCATTTTTATATTATGTCGGAATCTCCGACCGCACTCAAAGCGCGGCCAGCATACCGACTAAAACCCACGGTGTTCCTCCAGACGGCCAGAGTGTCGGGGTCACGGGAGTCGATTGCGCATTCATCCGCGACCCCGACGGGCCATGGCCCGCTCACCGCGAGCGGGCCCCGTCTGATTTAGGGGCCTAGCCTCCCCTCCTTCGAGAGGCGCGTGCGGAACACGCGCACTGCCGTCTCGGGCCCGTGCTGTTCGGGCGGCGACTGCCCGATCGCCGCCCGCAGGCCAACTCGGCCGCAGAGGATAGGGAGAACGGCGCATCGCAATACCGACACTCCTCTCCTGCCGCGGCCCCACCACTCCTCAGCCGCAGTGTCGCCGAAGCAACACTGCAACCCGACCCAGTTGTGGTGCCGCCCAAACAGCACCGCAACCCACTAGAGCCGCTCCATCGTGGGCTTACCGGCAAAGCCCAGAGGAGCGGCGCCTCCTTGGGGTTCCTCTTGGTTCACCGTGGTCTTTAACCACGGCTACTAAGCCCCCCCGCCGCGACAAGGCGAGAACCCCGTTAGGGGGGAGGCTGTAAACCCGTGCTGCAAGGGCTCCAACGCTTATTTAATTCTGATCTTCACAGCGGGAGAACCCCAAGGGCAAGGAGCAGGAGTATCGTAGTACTCTTTTTCAAAAAAGGAGATAACACTCTTTTGAAAAACTACAGACCCATCTCACTCCTGAGCCATGTCTATAAAGCTGTTCTCAAGGATCATCACGAATCGACTTACTAGAAGACTTGACGAGTTTCAGCCTCCGGAACAGGCCGGATTTCGCGGAGGATTTAGCACCATAGACCACATCCACACTATCAGGCAGGTCATACAAAAGACAGAGGAATACAACCTACCTTTCTGTCTGGCCTTCGTGGACTATGAAAAAGCCTTTGACTCTGTCGAGATCTGGTCTGTCATGGAGTCCTTGCAAAGGCGCCAAGTTGACTGGCGATATATCAGTGTGCTGAAATGTTTATACAGCAACGCCACAATGTCCGTCCAAGTACAGGGTCGTCCGACAAAGCCTATCCAACTAAACAAAGGAGTGAGACAGGGGGATTTCCTATCCCCGAAACTGTTCACAGCTGTATTGGAGGATGCTTTTAAGACAATAGACTGGAAAGGACGTGGCATAAACATAAACGGGGAACACATTTCGCACCTGAGATTTGCCGATGATATTGTCATAATGGCTGAGACCCCACAGGAGCTCCAAGGGATGCTGAATGACTTAAATGAGTTCTCCCAACGAATCGGTCTATGGGTGAACTTGAACAAAACGAAGACCATGTTCAATGATCACGTTACGCCACAACCGATTATCGTTGATGATGTACCTCTCGAAGATGTTAAATCCTATGTCTACCTTGGACAAACACTACAACTAGGTAAAAACAACTTCGAGAGAGAAATCGACAGAAGGATTCAGTTGGGTTGGGCAGCATTTCACAAACTCCGTCAAGTCTTTACGTCGCCCATACCGCAAACCCTAAAGACCAAGGTGTTTGACCAATGCGTCCTACCTACAATGATCTATGGTGCTGAAACGTGGACACTCACAAATGGACTGGTCCATAAGTTGAAAGTCGCTCAGAGGGCTATGGAAAGAGCTATGATTGGCGTTCCTCTGATCGACAAAATCCGTAACGAGGAGATTCGACGGCGAACTAAAGTTACCGATATAGCTCTCCGAATTAGCACTCTGAAGTGGCAATGGGCTGGTCATATTTGTCGCAGATCCGACAATCGCTGGAGCCGCAAGGTTCTGGAGTGGAGACCGCGTACAGGGAAACGTAGAGTGGGACGCCCCACCGCTAGATGGAGCGACGATTTACAACGGGTGGCTGGCAAAAACTGGATGCAAACAGCCGTGAATCGGGCAAGATGGCACGCCTTGGGAGAGGCCTATGTCCAGCAGTGGACTGCCGTAGGCTGATGATGATGATGATATGAACTCATAGCCTGATCTAAATTTGCAGTGTTTTCTCCAAAGGTGTTAGCAAAAGTGTGTTATACTCACATTCTGCTAACTATATTAGAACCTATATAATTAGACATCAAATTACAAATAAATGATATTTATTTCTCAACACATAGATTGAAAAAATTAGACTTAAATCTACCCGAGTTCTTTAAAGCTCTTGAAATAACTAATATTATCCCTTTTAACGATAACCTCACGTTGCTAATCATCTTTCATACCTTAGCAGACTAGGCGTACCTACCCTTCTATCTTCTCGAACTACCAAACTCTTTTTCAAGACGGTCTCATATTTTAATCATTTTCTCCAAGTCTATCTAATAGAACAACGGAACAAAATCCCTACTTTGATTAGTACGACTGTAATAACTAAACTTTTAGTCAAATCGACTCAAGTCAAGTAAATTCAGAATACATAGCCAAAAGTTAATTTTCAATCGATGATACTGGAAGCAGTCAGTAGAACAATATCACCCTACTGTCGTGTTTGTACGAAACGAAACTTTATAACTAAGTTCGATTAAGTTATGCGCCTGTTTCACAAGCCATAAAGCTTCAGCTCAGCTTATAGTTTCATTTTATTTAATAAATCTTATTTTGTTTTCACATGCCTGTTATAATTGAGGCTATAATTGTATGCGACTGTTATATTATAAACTTTTAAGATGTCAGTAATATCTACCTACTTTTTTTTTAAATCAAGAAGAACGAATTTAAGATACACTGCAAGGGATGTGAAGAAAGAGGAAAGGTGAAAATTGAGCCTCCGGCGCTCTCACTCCCCGAACAAATGCAATAGTACGTATACATACTACTAAACTCTAACGTAAGGCATAAACATTGATCACCACGCTTGCACAAGGCGGATCGACAATTTCATACTTTAAGTCCAGGTATCCTTACAACATTTTCCGTTTTTTCACGAATAATAATAGTTAAGCAAATAATTTATCGTTCTATTTACTACGTTTAACCTTTGTTCAAATTAATAACATTCAAGTTCTGTTATAAAATAAATATTGTTACTATTTGTTTGTGTGGAGTAAGTTTTTCATGAGTAATAACATTCATAGTGCTGACATTAAAATTGAAGCACTTTACAGACTATAAAGCGCTTCAATTGAGAAGAGTGTTTGAGTTTAAGAAGTGGTGCGTTTGAATCGTAAAAATATTCCTCTATCTCTAGTTCACTCTATAACTATTATTATCAATTATTATAATTACAATCCATTAGATTGTTCTAGTATATAAATAACATTTTAAAGTAGTTCTAAATTTACACAACCGTCCACTAAAAAGCTTTAGGTATAATTATGGAATTTTCCACGTAAACTGAAGCCGCTGTTCTATAAATAATTTCATTCGTACGCGAGAGGATCGAGGTTATTTAATCACTATTAGGTGGTGTTGACGGTGTTCAGACACTTACTGATTCAGTGTGTGGGCAGGGAAGTCAGTATAACGAAGATTTACAGCCGGCGTGCGCGTGCTATTACTTTCTGGGGGTTCATAATATGAAAGGTAATGGCAAGAAATATGGGTACTGTGTACCTTTGTATAAGGTTCATAGCTGAATTTTGTGTTGAATGTTCTTAGTTTGTGTTTATAAAAAGGATGAAGAAAGTTTAAATAAAAATGTAGAAAGTTTTTTGTATTATGAAATACATGCATGTTTTTGCAATGAAACGTCTTATCTTACTTTATGTTTATTTATTTTTAAATTTAAGTGTTTTGTGATAAACTGAACTGTTATTTGACTTGTAGTCAAATAAAAGTCCTGTGAATAAATATACAGGAAAACGTGATGAAATGACGTAGAAGTTTCGATGTCACAAACAGGATATTTTAGCTTTGTCATAAACTAAAATGTCACGTTTCATCTCAATTAAATCAAAGATTGACGTGTTTGTCTCTTGTGTATTCTAGCCATTATTCATCACGCTGATACATTCATCTCTTGGGAGATGTATGCTAATGTTGTTATGATTAATTAATACGCTACACTAGTACTGCAATCTATGTTTTGTATAATTTACGCTTTGACATGCCTGAAGTTTAGTTTCTTCAGATTCAAGATTAATAATAGTAATAGATTTTGACACAGTTTTTATTAAACAAAAAATGTGACAAACAAGTATTAGACTTTCTTAACGGTAAGTAAGTAACGCAACCTTTTATAAAATTTATTTTTTACAGATTCCTAATCTGATACACATATTTTCTTAGACGTTAGGTTTTGAATGACGCTTGCACCAGAATAATAAAGATTACTACTACTTGTGTCTGAGATTTGGATTTTGGATGGATTTTATATACAAATACTGTATACATGCCACAATTAAGTACAGTGTGAAAATAATTATACCTAAGGGTAGCAATGGTTTTATTAATAAGTATATTATGCTACTATAGGTACTTAAAGTTGACCTTGATAGACGAGATTAACATCATTACGTTTTCTTCAATATACATAGAAAAGAAGCTCAGTGATAGTATTAATTAGGGAAACGCTTTTTGCTATATAACAAGGTCTCGGAGGTTAATCATTAAGCTACGTAAATGTTGAAAATTAAATACATTTTTCGAGATAAATGAAAGTTATTTATTGAGGATGTTGACATAAATAGTTACTATAATAATTATCAAAAGAGATACACAGGAATAAAATTCGTTATAAATTTAATGATTTCAATATCTCAATATCCATTTTATATAAAGCGGAAGAGTTTGTTTGTTTGAATGAGGTAATCTACGGAACTACCAGTCGGATTTTAATAATTTTGTTTGCATTTGATAGCCCAGTTCTTGAGGAAGATTATAGGCTGTATAACATCACGCTATTGACAACGGGAGTGGAGCTGTAACCGAAGCTGTAACTTGAAACTGGAACGTGAAAGACTAGTTAATTTAATTAAAATGTTGGAGTCACTGCATCAAGCCAGGTTTCAGTCTATAGATTACAAAGCAAACAATTTAGCAGACATATGTAAAGTACATACTCATACGACGAACATGTTACTGAAAATGTATATGGCGAACTCATAAATAAACCAAAATTTAGTACTAAGCCTTCTAACTTTGCCACAATGTATAGGATTTGAAACTCTGTGAAGGAGTTCTACCTATACTGTTCCTAATTGAATATTGACAACATATGTAAGTTATAATAATAATATAATATAATATGACAACAACTAAACACAACGCCATCTAGACCCATAATAAGCATATTAATTTATATCTTGAGTTGTGGGTTCTAGAATGCAGATATACATACTTAAATACTTTTTATTTGTAAATACATACATATTATACTCAGACCAATGCAAATGAAATGTTCATGCTCAACTATTTGCACTCAGCGGGAACTGAACCCGCGACCTCTACGTGACAGTCCGTACACAGTACCACTGAGCCTCAGAGGCAGTCTTATTAGTCATAGTCATAAGTGAGTTTAGAAATATGGTTAAACTGATACATTATTACACGTAGATGTTGTGTTTGTAATTTTACTCATTTATCGGGGTCTACTTTGAAAAGAGCTTGCCCTTGCTGCGTTTGCAGTTTCGTGGTTACCACTCCAGAACTTTCCTTATAAAGATGGTGAGCAGCCGATGGATGACAGTAACTTGTTCGGGGTATGCATTTGTACGGCAGTGAATCTCTTTTAGTTAAAATTCAGTTTGATTATTTTGTTTTTGACCCCTGAGGGTTAAATGCTTAAACTCTCAAGGGTTGTAAACACGAACTTTATTGAATATATTTTCTTAAAGTCTGATAATAATCTAAACATCTATTACTGCTAGTTGATGTTTAAGCCATTGATAGAAATGAAGGTTTTCTAAAATGGCGCCCACGAGGTGGCAGCACTGAGGCGTCAGATCTAGGTGCCTGCCAAAGCGCTTTCAATCAATCAATTAACCGTGAACAATTTTATTGATTTCAAACTGTAAATGAATTTTGATTTTGAAATTTTGTGAATGGAAAACCTTTTAACGTAGTAGCGCTAACTGGTGGTGAAAATTTTCTTATACACCCTCATTGTTTTGGGATGAAGACTGAATATTGGTTTTCTCACACCCAAACAAGAGACAGCTAACAAAGAATTATATTATTGAAAACTATACCTAATTGTGTCCTTCAGATGGTTGCGTTGGCCGCTTAATTTTATACTAATGTTCTAATTATGAAGTGAAATATCAAAGTTTTCAGGAATCAATAATACTTAATTAACGTTTTCCATTTGACCTTCTATTACCCTGTGTGCGTAGTTTATATCGATCCTGGTAATTAATATATTTCAAATATGAATTACCGTAGTCTATATGAAGTTATAAAGTTGAAGTGATCTTACCTATTGAAATTACACACAAGTATATTACGTAAAAGAATGAAGGCGAACGCCCTTCTTAGATCGAACGCGTTAAACTTATTTAGAGAAGAAAATAATCTCACGTAGTGCTAACAAAAATAACTATGAAACGTCAAAATTCTTTGACACCGTTTGATTTCTATATTCTTGTTTCTTTAAGTTCTATGTATTTTTGTGCTGTTATTAATTAACTAAAAGCTTTAGGTTTTTCATTGCTAACTATAATACAAAGTAAACAGATGCTTTAATTGTCAATAAAATCAGTTTTATTTTTCCTTTCCTCAGCGCGGTTTCACCTGCGTTTAGTCACATCTTTGGTTACTGCTCTGCTCCCATCGCCAGTAGCGTGATATTACGTAGCCTATAACCTTCCTCAAAAACTGGACTATCAAACGACAAGAAATATTTAAATCCGAATGCTAGTTCCAGAGATTAGCGCGTTCAAACACACACACTCTTTCGCTGTATATTATGATTTAGGTATCTTTATTATAATATATTATAAGCTTGTCATCATTATCACCAACAAGACTGCAAGACATCTATTGTTAAACATAGGCCTCTCCAATCCAGTGTCTTCCAGTCACCTTAATCAGGTCGTCTGCCCAACTTGCTGATGAACGTCCTTCTCTACGTCTGTTAGTTCGTGATCTCCATTCGAGAACTTCTTAACCCCATCAGTCACTCGCTAATAGCATTTCAAAATATATACGATCAGGAATAATCCAAAGTTATGCTGACATATAACTAAAACTGTAGTTAATTATACTATCGTTAATTACATTTGAGAAATACGTATTTAATATCAAAATAGACAGACAGATACAGACAGTAAAGCAGATAAAATTAAATTTAATGAATAAATTTGACGGCTCTTAATATACCATTTCCCTATTAAATTTGGGTAGATACCAAAGTTCTATAAAACACAAGAGCCTTAATTAGACATTCAATTTTAATATAAACAGTGTCTGTACCAGGGGTTTTGAGTACCTAATTATAATTTTAATTATTACTTTTACTCGTAAAATCTTTACAGCTTACGGTAAATTATATAAGGTGGTATTATTTTACGATATGACGAATTGTGGCTCGCCTTAAGGTAGCTCAAATGATAATTAAAAATTTAATTTCCATTGCATGGGTAGTCAATAGTAATTATTTTTATGTGATGAATTAAATATAAAATAGCTTTGGATTATAAAAAGATTCCATTATCTTATTATTTAATAATTTCCGGTTCCCAGAGTTGGTAGTACATTTGCCCAGCGACAATACAGTAACATTGCACCTAGACTTTATAACAAACTTAACTTAGTACATAAAACCAAACAAGTTTTTAACTATGTAATTAAAAACAAAATCAAAGAATGGCTCAAGAATTCCGATTACTAAGATTTAGAAAAGATACTGACAATAGAGAAATAGTCATAACTGTAACTCACCCTTACCCATCTGCAGCAACACACACATACACACACACACACACACACGCGCGCGCCCATCCATCACGCACACACACACACACACACACGCGGGCGCGCGCGCACACGCACACGCAGGCACGCAAGCATACGCACACGCACGCACGCACACGCAAATATACACAAATAGAAACACACGAACGCATACACGCGCACACACATACTTACCAACAAATGCTGGATATGTATACGTACTCGTCGATTGTACCCAATAATGTGTACTTACTAAAAAGGTTAGGTGTTACAAATATACAGACCTTAAATTCAATCTATAACACGATTTTTTTATTGAAAGTTCTGAAGGAGCGCGAGATATCTTATGAACAACAATGACAAAACTTTATTAATCCAAAGTTAAATAAATAGACTTAAAGTGTGAGTTGAAGTGAGAGTTGAATAAATAAAGTGTATCCAAGTCAATTTTATTTAGAGTAAGAACAACAAACAAATGTATACTGGATTAAATTGAGGGCTAGAATAAAATAGCTGCGCCACAAAAATACAAAAATAATATATAGAGTACTACAATCAAGTGAAGTAATCCAGACTAAGCACTCGTCTCAAATAATACGGCTTAGTGTTAAATATATTAATAAGGATTTTTCCTATTATTATTCTTTGAGATATTCGTTTAGATTATTATTTTCGTCCCTTATACTAGCCAAAGGTGACCTTCACTAGATTTTCAGTTGACCTTGTTAAGACCCTGCTCTCAATACGTCGTTGCTGCCACTCCAGGACTTTTAGCTGCAACCGCGGCGTAGCCTCGTGCAGAAGAAAAAGATTTGAAAAAGGATATATTAATTATTGGATGTCTTTTGATTGATACGATGAACATGATATTAAATAGTAATGTAAAAATCTAGATAAACTTTGATGGAGAGTTCAATAATTCTTAATAGATTTTGTACTAAAAACTGTTCTACCTACCCTTGTGTATATGTGTTCTAATAAATTGCTTACCTACTATAGCACGAGCGACACATACTTCATCATTGCGTCTTTGGCCAGCGACTGAGAGTTCAGTCCAGAATCTCATAGGTCACGTTGTAGTGCGTGGTTTCGAAGAAATCAATGGAACTTTTGCCCACATAGTATATACTTCACTTCTCCATTACTCTAACAATAACAGAAGGTATAAAATAATAACTGTTCTTATTCATAATTAGGTTAGTTGTGGGTTCACATCACGCAGATTAAATTTATTACTATAATACTTTACATCTTTTTTGAATTCAACAGTAATAAATAGTTTGTCGTAGTAAAAATGTTAAGCTAAAATTTTACCTCAGGGAAATCAGTTTAATATAAGTTTTTGCACTTCGTTCTAAGAAAATCTTGTGCAGCGTAGTAAATAAGTTAATTTTAGAAAGAAGGTGACTAAGTATCTTTTGTAGGAAAATATAGTTATCCTACATCCTAGAAATTGTATAACCTTGTTTAATTGCTAGTGTTTATGGGATATCCTAAGTGTAAAGTGTCACAGTGTAGTAAAATAGAATAGAATAGAATATCATTTATTTGCATAAAATGTGGTACAGAACTTGGTTAAGTATAAATATGAGCAGCAGACACATTTTGCCAAATAAATTGGCGTGCAAATATCTTAATTCACTATCAGAGTCACAATTAATTGAAATTTATATATCAGGAGCTGGCGAACAAAACGGGATAATTACATGACACCACGTTTTATTTATCCTTAGGTAGTTTGTGACCTGATTTGACATTATGTTAAAACCTGATCGCTATCTATAATATAATGGAAAATATTTAAATTAGAAAAATTCAATTATGCCGTTTTGTTTGCAACAGGTGCAATTATTCCGTTTTGTTCGAAACCGCTAACTTTGGATACAATTTAAATAGGGTTTTAGGCTATTTTTATTGAAAATGACTTATTCGTATTCAGCAGGCCCAAAACTACCGGATTAAAAAAAAAGTATTTTAAAGTAAAAGTGTAATTATCCCGTTTTGTTCGCCAGCTCTTCATATATCATTGTCATTACAAAATTTGTTGATTAAATTATATATTGATTCAATTTGAGTTACAATTCATTCTTATTCATAAATTCATGTCACATATCATTATGAATGTAATTAGAATCATTTAACTCATGCATTACACCCTAAACTATTAAGTCTCATAACATAGCATTACTAACTCATCTACAATGCATTTCTATAAAAATAATAACGACATGATCCTTTTTTTTAAAACACGTCAACCGTGTAAAAGCTCTCCTCGATTAGCCATTTTTTTAAGTGTTTGCAGAAAATATTAAATGGTTGTTCAATTAATTCTTTAGGTAAGCAATTGTATATTAAAGGTGCCATATACGTGCAATTTTTGCGAAACAGTTCTAGAGCGGGAGCGGGCATTTTTAAATAAACATGCGTAGCAGTTCTTTTATTTAAAGTAGGCCTCAATTCAAACATTACCAAATTACTTTTGACAAATTTTGCCATCTCATAAATGTAGATTGATGGCACGGTTAGTATTTTTTTTGAGTTGAAAATGGGCTTGCAAGATTCATCCCACCGCATTCCATAAATAGCCCGAATGCATTTTTTCTGCGCTATAAAATCTCTGGATAAGTCAGTTCCATTACCCCAAACAATAATACCGTAGCGGATTACAGAACAGAACATGTTATGTGAGTGCGTGCGGGCTAAGCAAGAGATGGTGCGATTCTGTTTCCGCACGTGACAAAATCGCATGTTATGTCTGTTAATTATCCGTTTGCAAAATACTACACGAAAACATTACTCTCTTTGACTGCGTTAGTCGGGCAAAAAGTAATTACTATAAGAAATACTGTTTTGACTTCTACTACTAACTAACGTTTTGCACGTCTTCTGCTAGACGTAGACATCTCCCAAGCATCTCTCCTTTAATCAACCCTTTAATCAGACCTGCCCTAATTTATCGCTTTCATCCAGTATTTTTACTAAAGGCTAAATATTAAACGTCATTTTAAATTGAAAGTGGTTTTATAACGAGGTAACACACAATGAACTCGCAAGAAACTTGAAAATGTAAGTTAGATTGAAAAAGTACTGCAAATTAACTCGGCAGTCTCACTCGTGAGTTTCACTCGGTTTCAGTAATAGGATTTGAACATAAAATAATTTTACTGCTCTGTTTTACACAAGTGATTTGCATAACACCCCTGCATCTCATTTAATGTGTTCGTATTTGACGGAATAATACAATTTTTGGGTAATGTTCGCATTTTACTTGATGACTGTACAATTGTTTACTAAAAAAATGTGAAAATCGGCTCACTCTGGGAATAGTACCTGTCCTCGTGTAGTACTAAAGTAGCTACTTAACTGCACTTAATCTATTCTTTCTTAGAGCTACGACGTAGCACGTATTCCAAGTAGACCGCCTACGTCGTAGCAAGTCAAAGTTAAGGCAAGTCTACGACTAAGTAATTAATCTTTATCAATTTGAACTAATTTTAAACAAGATAATAGCCTCTGTAGGATTTTGTTTAGACAGCGATATCTCATTAGGTTATACTCGTAGTATCAGCTCATTATTGTTTCTTTGAAGAACAAACGCCGCGCTGCTTTTCTTTAGAGAAGGCAAGAGCAATAATTACCTCGCGGATTGGTAATTTTAGGCTTATTGTATTTAAATATTTTCTAAATGAAGGTTTTCTCAATTATGTTTCATTTCATGCCAGTAGGTAATATAGTAGGCAGTTGTTGACCGGTCAGCCAACATTACTTATTTATTATAAGATCGTAAACGCCACTCTGAACTAGCTTAATATCTTTTCTAAATTGTAAATGTGCGAGCAATATTACATAGGAACATAGCGAACAAAGTAGAAACATTATGCGTTAATAAAAACTATAAACTTTAAGGTAGTTTAGAATAAAATAAAACTAAAATTTTAGTCGGCAGCTGTTCCGTAGTGAATTTGAAGCGTAGTACGAGCAGGAACACATTCTGGAAGTTTGTTTAGAACTAGCTCGGTGCACTAAAACTGACAAGATAAAATATTACCGCAACTGAATGGTTTATGTTTTAGTTCAAGTGCACGTTTTGTTGCAATATTTACATAGCTGACGTATCAAAGAACACAACACGAACTGTTTAAATTATTGTTCAACATATACTTACTACAAACTTTCCTGGAAGTGCAGAGAGGCTTGGTTGTGGGGTTGATACCCACATGAGATAAAACTTTACGTGATGCATAACTATTTATAGCAAGTCTTCATATTATACTCTATGCCCGATAAATTGTGTGTTTTGAAGAATAATAATAAGTATAAAGTAAAAAAAGCTATCGAAGCCGTTTTTGTTTCATTTATACTTTAAACATAACAAAAAGCAACAATGTTCACTATTTTCCATGTTTGTATACTTTTGTGCAAATGGATAACATAATCTGCTAGCCACATTCGTCTTTATTAGTATACTTTAATTGTAATCTAATACAAAAACATGATAATCTTTTTTGATTTTGTAAAAAAATGTCCATATTCAAAACGTAGATTAAAAATCGATCCCATCCGATTTTCTCTTATAAAATATATTCTTATAAATTATTCTGCATCTAACGTTTTGAGTTTGGCGGCAGCATAGATTTCATGTCTGGGTACAGATGTACCATTACATAAATGGGCTTTTGTTGCCAAAAAATCTAAGGTGTTTGTTGTTCAGTTTATTGTCGGAGTTCTCCATGTTGTATGCTACAGCCAAAGTTATCAAATGATCTCGAGTTCTTGTAGAGGACTATGAAGCGTGACGGTTTAGTGTTATCCTCTACTTTATACTACTACCAGAGTGGTCCTCAATAATACATCGTAAGGCGTATTATTATCATAACGTGTTTGTGAGCTTTTTCTCTCGTGCGGGAGTTGTCAATTTAATAAAAGTAATATACTATTTTACTATTTAATAAGTAACACTGATATAATTATATTGTTAGAATCACTAGAAACTAGTCTTTTAAAAGTGCACGTCAAAATTCTTTGACAAAAATAAGGTCTTAAGACATATCGTCTCAATTTACTGTAACAACGGACGCAAAGCTATGACGTCACGACTAGTCCATCAATAACCTTCCACCTGGCACGGTATAAATGAGAAAAAGATTAATGTGAACTGTTAGTCCTAATAAATCATGAAATCATACCCCTTAGGTACTTATAAGCGGTGCTTAGTAGAGGAGCTTAATACTTGCTTTTTTGCGAGCACTATCACGATTAAGTCAAGATAATACACTTTAATTTTTCCGTTTCATTCTTCTTCTTTATTTACATCTTTTACATTTGGTAACGACTTCGTTCAATTTTCTTATATAAGATAACACAGCCATGTACAGAGGTTTTTGAAACTGATTACTATCAGATGGGCTATATATTTGTTTGAAAATTATATAGTACATGTACCGGTTTATTACGCCATACATATAATATAAAAAGTAAAAAGGAGGCAAGATAAGAAAATAAATAAAACAAGTTCTGAGACAAAACTTATGCATCTGATAATCTAAATGCCCTTGGCGTTGGTTACCTTCATTACCTATTTGGTTTACAAAAAATGTAAGTAATCATTTTAAATCATGACTCATTTACCTAATACAAAACCTCTGTTTAACTGTTTGTCAACATTAATAATAATAATACCAGCCTGTTTACTGTCCCACTGCAGGGCAAAGGCCTCTTCTCACATAGAGAAAGAATGAGCATTAATCACCACGCTTGCTCAAGGCGGATTGGTAATTTCAGACTTTTAAGTCCAGGTTACCTCACGATGTTTTCCTTCACCGTCAGTCAGAAATGTCCAAGATAAACTTAGAAAGTACATATGATTTAAAAAATCACATTGGTACTTGCCCGGATTTGAACCCAGTACCTCGTGTTTACGAATCGGATGCCTTATCCACAGGGCCATTTCGACTTTAACAACATTTCATATCAAAATAATTTTAAACCAAAAAAACCGACTTCAAACAGGAAGGAAACTAAATGGTTAAAAATAAATTTACTTATCACAAAGTAACTCATATTTTGATTTAGTTAATCAGAAATTATTAAATACGTATTTTATAATTTTGAAGTTGGTGCCGAGTAAAACAATAACTAGGTATAGGTATTAACAATCTTAATTTGCTATTGTAGTAAGGTTCTTACAATATGTACTTAGCACCAACTTCTTAAACAGTAGTGTCTTATAATACTTAATGAAAAAACTAACAAATGCCACTAGTCGCCAGTACGATTTTCGGAAGTTCCCCTTGATTTCTCTGGGATGCCATCATCAGGTTCTGGTTTCCTTATCATGGTACCACCCTTGTGATATCTCCTTTCTAAAAAAAAGAGTCATCAAAATCGGTGCATAAATTACTAAGTTATCCACGAACAAACATAAAAAATATATACGGTCGAATTGAGAAATCTTTTTGAAGTCGGTAAAAACTGAATAGGAAAGCGCAGAGATTTTATGCAGCTTTGATTTATTAGCCCTTTAATTAATGGCGTAAATCAATGCATAAATAATTTACTTGTGAGATAATCTTTACTAAGGCGTTACAATCTATATTTTTCTTTCGATTGGTTCTAAAACTGAATCCTTTGTTTCAATTTTAAAGCAAACACTCAACCTACACTCAACTTATAATTTTAGCCAAAAGGCAAGTACCACTACCAAAAACAAGGCTATTTGCAAGCATCCCCTATGCAGTCTACAGGGTTTTGAATTGCCCTCATCCATCAGTTGCCCGCGACTTTTACCCACCTCATTGGGGATCTGCCTACATTTTGTCAAGATATATTAGTTCTACAAGCTATGGTGTGTCTTTTCTCTTACCATTTCTGCGAACAACCAATTATTTTAACTTATTTTCTGGTACAACTCTCATAATTGTCTACTTTCAGCATCTGTAGCAAGTACAGTAAAACTTATAATAAATGCTATACGCTATACAAGTATACAACTATAGGTAATAAGTAACAACAGATAACTAGTAAATGAGTTTCAAAGCCTGACGTAGCCAATTACAGCAATTAACGTTTGTTGGCAACTTGTTCTAAATTGATAAACGACTCCAATATTGTGTCTGTCTGACGATGAAAGTTTCACCTAACTGCTATTAAGCTCTGTTCTGAAGTCGCTGCAATACTACCTATGTTATAGAACCTTTATTGGTAATCGCTTTACTGGTACATCATTATTTTGGATAAACTTTAGCTGAGTTCAATTATATTGATGACTAGCTGAGCCCCACAGCTTCGCCCGCGTCCAAAATATGTTTTATCTCCCTCGGGAACTGGACCAATTTTACCGGGATACAAAGTAGCCTATGTCCATCGCCGACACCAAATCTATCTACACACTAATTTTCATCGAAGTCGGTTTAGCCGTTTAGGCACTGAATGGTAACAAACACGCACACAAACTTTCGCGTTTATAATATTAGTAGGATACGTCCTATGTATAATGTTCTGTAAGTTACCGCTGAGACAGAATTAAAAATTCTGAAGTGAAAGATGTAACATGAACAGATCACTCACAAGGTGAGCCGACGACTTAATAATGGCCACGGGCGAGCAATAGATGAAGGCGTCTCAAGGTGGTGATACTTAGAAGAAACCAGCAGTAGAACATTATGTTATATGTTTCAGTGGTGATATTCTCCTAAGAAACCAGCAGTAGCAGTTATTCTGCTGAAATAGAACATTGTGTCATATGTTCTGGTATAAAAACATTTATCATTAGTTTACCTATGTGTATCCTATTAAAGTCTCAAAGCAGTTGGTTTTTCTTTTTATTTTTTTTATATATTTTAGCCTACCAAAGTGACTCCACTTTGGTAGGCTAATATATGATGGTAAGCCAACAATTCCAAAAGCCAAACTGCTGGTATGGTGGCCTCCACTATGGCGGCTTAGTGAGATGCTTTTTCACGCCCCGCTTAAAAGACCCAGGATCAAAATTAGATGGGAACACATGCGCTGGCAAAGAGTTCCAGGCTTTAATTGAGCGACAAAAGTATGAAGTGCTGAACCGTTTGGTTCGAGACCCTTTAGATTCCACTGTGAAAGGGTGGCGCTTTAGTCCCGCCATGTCGTTCTGGATAAAAAGGGAGAGGGTGGGATTAATTCAAAGAGCTCTTCAGAACACTCTCCATGGTAAAGGCGATAAAAGACGGCCATTAAGGCGATGTCTCTTTGCAGCTATAAAGGCTCAAGGGTCTTAGTAGCCTCCGGGCTTCCGATAATACGAACTGCTCGCCGCTGCAACCTATCGAGTGCATCCAGTAAGTACTGTGCGGAGCCATCCCAAAGATGAGAGCAGTACTCCACGCAGGAACGAACATGTGTCTTATAAAGAAGACAGAGCTGCTCGGGCGTGAAATACCGCCTTACCCTGTTTAGGACACCGAGTTTACAGGAGGCAGTTTTAATGACGCACTCGATGTAATTCTTGGAGTTGAGATCCGGCTGATGTCCATACCCAGGATACTCAGACTATCCTGTAGTGGTAACGCTGTGTTCTGAAGAGAGGGGAGGGGAAGGGGAAGGAACGGAGATTTTTTTGCAGAGAACGCGCACACCTGTTTGGTCTAGTTCTTGGCATTGAACTCGACCAAATTCTCACAACCCCATTTATAAATGCGGTATAATACCTGGTCAAGCTCAGCAACAAGTTCTAGGCGTTTTGCCTCGATGTCAGTCTGTTTAGCCGCAGGATGTCCGAGATATCGCCCATGCACTGTACTATCATCTGCATAGCAATGAATGTTGCCAAGAAACAACATGTCATTGACATGCAGAAGATACAGGATGGGCAACAGGACGGACCCCTAAGGCACCCCAGCGTTGACCTGCAAATAATTGCAGGCCGATCCGTCACAAAGGACTCTAATGCGGCGCTCATGCAGGAATGCGGCAATCCAGTTGCACAGCTGGGGTGGCAGACCATATGCCGGAAGCTTGGACAGAAGCGAACGGTGCCAGACTCTATCGAAGGCTTTGGTTATGTCGAGGCTGATGGTCAAGGACTCTCCATGCCTGTCCATAGCTTCACCCCATTGGTGCGTGATATACGCTAGAAGGTCACCCGTAGACCGTTTTGACCTGAAGCCATATTGTCGGTCACTAATTAACGAGTGACCCTCTAGGTAGCGGACTAGTTGGGAGTTTATTATCCGCTCAAGCACCTTGCAGAGAACTGAGGTGACAGCTATGGGTCGGTAGTTGCCTGGCTCGGACCTATCCCCGTTTTTGGGAATTGGTTGAACATTTGCCTCTCTCCAAGCCTCCGGCACAATTCCCGAGGAATAAGATAGGCGGTATAGGCGCGTCAATGCAGGAGACACCGCTGGAATACCATCCGGTCCGCTGGCTTTCCGAACATCGAGCGACCTTAGTTCCGCACGGACATCACGATGCCTAATACGGATATTAGGCATAACGGAGTCGCAGCCAGATATAATAATAATATAATAATAATAATTTATTTATCAAGTTTACAAAGTATACAGTTACTACAATGTTCATTTAAAATTAATACATAAAAAAAAAATAATTAACATAAAATTATTGTAAGAACAGCTAAAATGGAATAATATTTAGAAAGAAAGAAAGAAAGAAAAAGATTTATTTTCGTACACCAAACAGAACACACTAATTAATACAAAGGTAAAACTAAAAGTAATTAAAAACTAAAATAAAAATAATGCTCACTGGCAACACTACATATTTCATTTTCTGTAGTAGGCAACACTACATATTTCATTTTCTGTTCTACATATTTCATTTTAAATATTTTGTGGTTTGTGGTAGTAATAACAAAACGAAGCCAGTTTGTCAGTGAGCAAATTAAAATTAAAATTTTGAATGAAAAATTATTTATCTAAAGTATGTGTGAAAGTGTGTCTCATTAGTGCCAAAAATTTGGACATCGCTCAGTTACGTTACGATTCATATGATAAACCACAACACTGATATTCTGCGATACCTGATTTACATATATGAAATTAAAAATATAGGCCCGAATATTTAACTACTACCTGAACTAGGTTAAACCTGTGTTTCAGATTATTTTAATATTTACGTGGACAATAATATTTGTAAATATAAAAATCTCACAAATTGCAAGCATTTTCGAAATTACATTATAAATTAAATAACTAATATTACATCTATACATATTACTATCTGATTATTTCCAATATTTTCTCTGTGTCTGTGTAATTGAATTTCTCTAAATATTCACTTATCTTTAACTTACATATTTTGAACCTTACATTATATAGGTATACTTAAAATCTTATTGAGCTTGTTATATAAAAAAGGGCCTAAGAATATATAAAATCTACTAGCGAAGGCAGATCTGGTAGATATAGTCGGCGGGTGCAAGCCACGGTCGTCGATTCGGGAGTTAGCCGCAAAGTTTGCTTTCTCTTGCGGCTCGTGGGCCAGCGATCCATCAGGAATATTCAAGGGGGGGTAGCGAAGGCTTGCAGAAGTTGGATTGCACGGCCTTGGCTAGTCGCCAGTAGCTACGGCTACCCGTAGGATGCGAAATGAGTTCTTGCCCAATCCGTGCAATGCGCTGGGCATCCGCTCTGATGTAAGCCCTCTTGCATTCCCTAGTGGCTTTGTTGTACACTGCTTTTAGGCGATCCAAGTTAGGATCGCGCCGTGCTCGGGCCCTGATCCAAGCGCGGTACGCCGATTCTTTTTGTTTAACAGTACTCACGGTTGAATCAAGGACGCGTTTTGCCGGCACTGGTGACATCTGACGATGGAATGGAATATTCCATACCTAACAAGATTTCACCAGCGATAGCAGTAGCACTTTGCGACGGATCCCTGTCTTTAAAGCAGCGTGATGCCCATGGGACGGAAGCAAAGTAATCCCGCATACCGTCCCAGTCTGCTGACGAGTAGTGCCATAGTTTCTACGGGTCTCTCTGGCCGGCGGGTCGATCCACACCACCCACACAATGACTCCGCGGATACTCAGCTGGCCACACACATGCTGCGAGGATTGCTATCTTTGCATCAGTTGGGCCTCCGGCACTCTCACTCACCGAGCGAAACGCAATAGTACGAATACCATTACTCTTACGTCGATCTTCTATGAGAGGGTAGTACTTCCCCGGTCGATCCGACCCATTCATACTGAAACCAGCGTGGATCTACTATGATAACATTATATTCTCACTCTATCAACAAAAGCAAATATATCCACGGCAATGCTAGTTTTTGTACTTATTAACTTAATTTCAACCATTTTAATAGTACTACTTATATGAATATCTATATCATTTCATAATTATTATGCTTATTTTATTGTAAAGCAGGTAGATACATATATTAGCGGCATATTAATTACACAACATGGAAACGCCTCCGACAATATAGTAATAAAGTCGCTGGTAAAATACAGGAATACTAATTTAGTAGCACGCGACCATGATTATTATAATAAGGCTGTCGTGTGTAGTTTTAATTAGTCATAAGTGAAAAATTGTGCCTTGATGTAGCTACGTAAAATCATGGCTTTACTTTAGTATTGCAATGAAATCATAGTAGACTTGCTGCTAGCTGGCTTTATGACAAATATCAACAAAAATCTACTATAACTGTAGTATTAGCCAGTGATTAAATGAGTGATCTTTTACTTTTATATAATATGTTAAGAAGCTGTGACATGCATGCAAATTAACCTACACAAATAGGATGCATACTATACGTTTGAACGCTGATGACCGTTGGAGCAGGAAAGTTCTAGATTGGCGACCACGAACCGGAGAGCGCTGCGTGGGCAGACCCCTCACAAGATGGACCGACGACCTGATAAGGTTGGCGGGCAACCGATGAATGAGGGCGATTCACGACCGGCCAAGACGACAATAATTGGGGTGGGGGGAAGGGGTTTTAAATAATGTACGCTTGGTATCTCTCATATCCTTATAGATTACTCTTGTGTAGCTTAAAGCATAAATACTACAAAAGTAACACGCGTTTGTTGAGACGCATGTGTCTTTATATTCGTAAAGTAAAGGGAGTCATCCGTGTTAACATTAATACACCAACTGTGAAACTATGTACGGTGCTCATGCTTAAATTTTGAGTAATATATCCTTAAGCATTACACAAAATTATTTACAACCTTGTTAATTAAAATAATATATCTATAATAATAATATATAAACTGCAACAGCATAAAATTATTTTTAGAAAAAAAATGAAAACCGACTTCAAACAACACCTACATGTTCAATCCTTAACTAAAAAGTAGAAAATAATATTTTAGTTACTTCATAGCAAAGAACATTAAAGGGGAATCAACGCAATCCTTGATACCTATAATACTTTACTATTTATAGTTTTTAATCAGTTATTTTGGATTCGGTGCCAGCCAAGAAGGATCTTTAATTCTGTCTTTGCAACCAACTTTTGTAATGCACGGGGCGGTAATTGCACGCGTGGGGGATATGCCTGAGTGCACTACCCGAACGCGGTCATACTCGTGAACGCAGACGTCATTGATAGTTGTGTTCAGATATACATAAAAATTTGACGCGCACTTATCAGATTCCGTTCGATTTCTTGTATTAAATCTATATTTTTCATTCATATATTAATAGATTATTCAAGTATATTTTTCCTAGTAGGTAGGTCATTTTTATGAAGGTCATTATGATTCTTCTTGGCTGGCACCGACTCCAAAATAACTGATTAAAAACTATAAATAGTAAAGTATTATAGGTATCAAGGATTGCGTTGATTCCCCTTTAATGTTGTTTGCTATGAAGTAATTAAAATATTATTTTCTACTTTTTAGTTAAGGATTGAACATGTAGGTGTTGTTTGAAGTCGGTTTTAATTTTTTTTCTAAAAATAATTTTATTTTTAAACTTTTAGTGGGAATTAATTGTGTATAAATATATTCAATATGGGTAGACCTACTAAACGTGCTGCGCAAATGAGACAGCGCCGCGCCGTTTGAAAGAAAGTAGAGACGAGAGGTAAGATTGTAAATAGAGATATAAGGTCCTTGTCAACACTTTCTCGATCGCTAAACCCTGAATCCCAGAAACCACAAATCAAAACAAAAAAGTGATGATCTACCAACAATAAAGAATCATCAAAAATCATAATTTAACTGACCGAGCAATCGCTCAGATATACAAAAAATAAACAGTGGTGCTGTAAAGGCAGGTTTAAGGCCGCCCGTTGCTGTTGTAATTTCTCACGACCATAAGACCTCCAACTTGGCTTAACGACTACCAAATTATAGTGATAATCATAGTCTACTGCTTCTAAAGAATGAAGACGCTGAAAATAAAATGACGCAAATGGTCACTCATCCAGGGCCATTTCGTTTCTAACAAAAAATGAATTTTGAAAATCACTTCGCACTTGTAGCATGGACATGTCAATGTCAGATAATTCGTCGCAAAAGACATCGACGTGTTGCTTTACACGTCTTCACTTCTTGCAAACGTTTTGTTACAAAATATTAAATTGAAGCCAAACTACTAAATCATTCTTTATAAAAAAAACATGGGACCCCATTTCGGAGTATACCCTTTCAAATAAAAGAATAATTTTCCAAATTGGTTTATAAATAACGGAGTTAAGTTGTAACAAACATACAACCACTGTACCATTTCTTTAAATAAAAAAATGGGACCAATTTCAGAGTATACCCTCTCAAATAAAAAAAATTTTTTTCAAATCGGTTCATAAATGACCGAGATATGAGGTAACAAACATACAAAAAAAAAAAAAAACGTACGACCCGAATTGATAACCTCCTCCTTTTTGAAGTCGGTTAAAAATTAAAAAATAAATCACAATCACAATATAGTAAAATTCTAAAATTAAATCAGTCCTTGGTAATATAAAATATTAAAGGAAAGGTAGTTCAGGAAATACTTGCAACATTATTTACAAAAAAAGTCTAAGGTGGATATTCAACAGGACCGAGTATAAATACAATTTTTCATTTTGCTGAGGTCCCGGACAAAGAAGAATTTTAATGCAATTTAGTAGTCGCATAGAAACTGTAATACTGCTGGCATTTTTGTTACATGGCTTGCGAAAGGTGTCATGAAGAGAATGAACGTAGCATAATTACTCACTTGTGTTAGTGAAATACTCGTATGAGTAAGCTTTGCATTTTTAAAAGTTAAAAACTGCCTTTGTTTGAGCGATCCTATTTTCGTATGTGTCTGTATTTTATTCTGTGCCGTTGAATATCCTCAAAAAGTTCGTGTTTTTAACTAAATTAATGGTCGAAGCCTGTTGTTGGTAATTTTGAGAGAAGATAATTTTGAGAATGGCATCTTTATTGATTTTTGTTTTGTTTCAGTTGTCAGCAACGTTGCTGGTGCTCCTTCATCTATCGATGCATGTGGTTGACGAGGGGCATGCCGTTAATCCTAGTAAGTACTGAACTATAAGTTTTTGGTTTAGTATACTATGCTCTTTGGGAGTTTATTATTGAAGATAATACATTAAATAGCAATGTACACCGAATCAGAGTCAAGTTTCCAACTGTAAATATAAGTTCGTAATCTTAAAATATTTTTTTTAAGTTCACATATTAACAAATTTGTTTTTTTTTTTGTAATTTCTTGTTTTGAAGTTAAGTTTGCTATGTTGCACTAAAATATGCTTTTTTGTTTGTTGAAAAAGTTTAAAAATGATTTAGAGCTGGGCCCGAGAAATGCGTGGTCATACATTTAGGAAAAGTAGTTAGGTGTTTAATTATTCGTTAGTAGCTAAATATATAACGGCTTAAAGAGCAAGGTCACATAAAAAAGTTTATTCGGTACGTGTAAGTACGTACAAGGGTGAACAAATTTATAATAAACATACCAAAGTTATTTACAAGTTTCGTCATTACGAAAACATGCTCTAGATCTCTTGATATACCCGTAGGTACTTGTTAGTAAACATTCTTGCCTTCTGCCGCCAGTGCAACATTTTTCTTTGTAATCTTACTGAAAGAAATATGTAACTAACTATGCCGTGACCTGTCATTTTATAATCGGCTTGAAAACGTTCACATCTAGGTATAAGCCGCTTCTAAAAGTAATTAAAGACGCTTTGCACCCGGTTACACAGGTAATCTACTACCCGTACAATAATACCAGGGTACTTCGACGTCTTCAGGCTAATGATAATATATCATTTATAGACGACACAAAATTATATATTTTTCTAACGAATTACCTACAGTAATCTGTTCTCATTAATTATTTGCATAAATCTTAAATGTAGCTTCAAGACATTATTCTTATTTGCTCATTGTTGAACGAAAGTTTTGTTAAAAACTTTGTACGTGAAAGTTCTCGACTTACCTTCTTTAATCCAATTAGTAGTCTATGTAATTTATTAAATCCGGCACTTGGAAATATTAATGTCTTCACTTTCCACGTGCGTCTAAACTTGTTAAATACAGTTGTTTTCTGTTTATAAATCATGAAGACTTGAGTAATTAGTTATTTCCAGTTACTTTCACGGTTACATCTCATGGTAGGTACATCTCATGTACCTACCTAAATAAAATACAATTCAAGGAAGATCGAACGCAAGCATAACTTAGCTCTTGGTTCGTATTAATTGACGTTCAACTTAAGTAACTACAATTTGGAAGAATTTTAGAATCCAAGCAGAATTATTTTAATTTTTGAAAGGTCTTATTTAATACTGGGTTTAAATTATCTACCGTATTGTCAGTAGACAGTTCCAAAAAATAGATCTTCAATTTCAAACTTAAAAATCTATTATGCTTGTCGTTTTATACAAAAATATCAATTTCCTTTGTTCGTTTAAAAATATTTACGTGGAGTCTATTTTTATATGTTCTGTGGTAAAATCAACTGCTCACTTCTAATATGAACAGTCAGCTGGCGGTAATAATCTAGTTTTAGAGGATATCATGTATAAGGCTGTGGGCACTTATAATATCTGTATGTAAAGTTCGATATTGTTTGAAAATTAAATTCTTTTTTCGGAATTTCCATTTCCAGGTTTTCTTATTTTTCTTCTTTAGAGTGTGACGTAAGATAAGTCCAAAGTAAAAGGTTATTTAAACAAAGCTATTTTATGATTGAAGCAGCTGATGAATTTTATTAACATTCGCTAATATCTCAAAAACAGTATGCGCTAGAGAAAAATGTTCATCAACTGAATGAAAGCTTAAAATTCTCTATAACTTTCATCTTGTGCACATTTGCCAATTTTTAATAGTTTTTGAACTACACGCTCTCAAAAAATAGGAATGAACAAAAACACCGTTTGTGGCTTAATGCCACAGCTCACCTCCTAAGAGTGGGGACTTTTTGTATGTTTACTCCCTGATCACCCTAAACACGTTTATGAAGAAATTGGTAAGTTACTCGCTCAGGCACTCTATACCTAATTCTTTATTGACTGGAGTATAAATTAAGTAAGATTTATAATGAAAATTATCAAATTTAATTCTAAGATTAGGTGTCTATTACACGTTTTGGACGTGCCTGTCGTCTCATAGTGTATTGAGAAAATTGCTTACGTCAATTGGGAATAGCGTACCTTTAATTTGAGATAGTGATGTTTATAATTTCTTAGATTTGCGCTGTCAAACATAAAATAAACTTTACTATTATAGTTATGTGATTAACATTTGGTAGATTTTAACCGACGAATCTAATGAACTACTATTTAGATATTTAGTTTTCGATGTATATTTGCTAACAAATATTAACAATAGCAGTCAACATCGTTATCCTATAGTTACATCGGCACGTTAATAGTTCATTAAACAATATTTAACACAATATAACAGTTCCACAGGAACTGATATTGTAAACCAATCACTCTTCAGATATTGACGAAATCCATATAATTATGTTTCAGTGGACATAGGCAAAACACAACCCACAATTTCAATACAGATTAATCATAAGCAGCTTCTATCGTTTGACAACAACACTTGAACGATTTCAGCACCAAAACACACAAGTTAATGGATAAATTCGATAAACCTTTATCGATACGCACTGCCACTACTCTATGTTTGCTTTCTCGATGGCAGTGTTGAGTCCGTAAACACAATGTGGAGCGACCATATACTCATATTCACAACTCAATTCAAACAATATTCTCTCTTATGCATAGTAGCTTAAAGTTCATAATAGAACATTGTGAAGTTATAATTTGACTAGCATTGGTTATTACGATGCCACCTATAGAGTAAAGAATCCCTTTGCAACGTCGCATTTGCTCTGCGGTTCATTCGAGGACCAAGCTCTGTGAATTGTCGTGTTGGCATGACCGCGTGTAAATTATGGCAAGGGAAATTAAATGCTGTATTAGTAAGCGGGTTTATATGAAGTCGATGTTTGATGTATGGTTTGGTTTTAGCGTAATGGTATCTGAATTAGGGTCAGTGATTTACCTTGTTTACGATGCAATACATCGTTTTAGTGTATACGGTGAATTAACCTATTGAACGCTATTGGGCTTAAATAGGGAATTTAATTCTAGACATCTTAGTATACTAATAATTTTTAAAACAGTTGCTCGACCAGCCCAGCAATTGACGTCTTTTGGCTGAAATGATAATGAAATTTTCAAAAAGGAAATCTTAAGCATAATAGTTGGACAAAGGTATAAAAGCAATATTATTTTTATTTTATATACAGATAAAATATTTTTTTTACTTCCATTAAAAATAATGATAATAAACCAATCTAATATAAAACTCGCTAAATATTAAATAGGACGCAAGTAAATTGCAGTCGGCGTGTCGAAATGGGTCGTGTGCATTTTTAGTGGGCGAAAAACAAAAGTTTTATTTGAGTGGGGCGTCGAACGTAGCAGAGAGCCGTTTCAGCTTTTGAGCAGGTTAATGTTCATCACGGGTAACAAGGTGCAGGTAAAAATACTAAGTGCGGTTACAAATGCATCGGTTATTTTGTTACAACTACCGTTTTAGTGCACTTTTTAAATCGTTTCGTTGCAATTGGTTTTGTTGGCTTGTTTTAAATTATATTGAAATACTTTTTGTTATTATTACTTACTATGTCTAAATGTATATTTTCCGATATTCTGTAAACCATATTCGTTGTTGATGTTAAAGATCAGTCATAAACGTGGACGATAGCGAAATATGATCATCAAATATATTTTGAAAATCTAATCTTAATATATAAAACAAAGTCGGATATGTTCGAACATTTATAACTCGAGAACGAATGGACTAATTTTAATGGTTTTTGATTTGTTGGATTTGTCTTTGTCCATTATGCGTGCTTTCAGAAATTTGAAAATAATGATAAGAAGCTTCATTAAAATATAAATGGCAAATAAATCAATGACTAAATTAAAAAAAAAGGTCAAATTGATCACACTTTTGCGTCGTGAAAGTTATCTGTGAAATTTTTAATTGTGACTTCGTTCGCGTTATTTAAGTCGCAGACATCAGCTAGTTAGTTATATATATAAAGAAGTATGAAAAATTTATTATGAGATTACGTTACTTGTTTATAAATTAAATATTCAATGTCGTTAATAATATAATAAAAACAAAGATTCATAATTTACTATAAGGTAACATTACGTAATAATATTGATGAGGTGTATTTAATAAGTTTTCAATTACTTTTTGTATTACATACGTAAAATTAGTGTTCAATTTACATGGAAATTTATTGTAAGTACCAATTATTACTATAATGATAAGAATATTACGACAAGTCATTATATCTTAATAAATCTATTTATATGCTGTCTACGAAAAAAATCGTTAACTAGTTACAAGGTGTGGCGTTTCACAACACTACTTTAGTGTGTTAGATGTAGCAACACTAGTATATAGTTAGTATTAAGTTTTGGTAGGATATAAGTTGGCAACACTGCCTAACATACTCTCTCAGTTCTCTTCTCTTGGCGTCCTGCGCGTCCGCCGCCAGTATTTAGTTAAGTTTATTAGTTTCTAACACATAATGTTGATTGTAACGTCATCTTCATTAGCAAATACACAGTGATATAAAAAGGGGCACGCGTTTCATTGAGCCTTCTGCCCCAAAGTGGTGACCCCGACGTGATCAACGTGATCGATCAAGCAAGCAACGTACCTACTAGTCGTAACGAAAAAAGCAACGCGACTGCAGTAGCTGCCTGCGGTTTTTATCTGACCGCTGACGCCCTGCCCTGCGCTGATCAGCGAGAGTCAGCGAGCTACAACCTACGCACCACAAATGATGCCGATTGCTCCTGGCTGCTGCTTATCTCCGTTTTAAATTTCATCAGTGAAAGTGCAACGGAACCTAGTCAGTGCAGTGTTGTTCCGAGAACATTTTTCTTGTGTCGTGAATAGAATAGACACATTTTAGCATACCTACACGCTCGCCTTATGTTCAATTTCAAGAGAAGAAGGTAACATTTTGGTGACACAACTGGCACGCACTGTCATCTATCACCAAAGTCAACTGTCAACGTGTCAACTGCGCTCCGGCTGTAACGTTCCTGTTCACGCAAGTATAATTCAGAGACATTTCCGGTGATTAACTTAAACTGCTAAGCTAATTCTTATCGTGAGAATATTGTTTTATGCAAATAACACAACTGCTAGATATTAAAGATTCAGAGTGCCAATATAACACTTTTTTTAAAAATTTATATTGTTGCACTCCATGCATGTAAATTTTTTTTTAATAATCTTTTGTTTTTATTGCATCAATATTGACATTTATTTTTGTTTACTTGTACAATATTTGTTTGTGCATCTGGGCTGTGTATTGTTTTTTATATTAATTTTGTCATAGTGTCTGTTGCACGCCTCGCTATCTAACCACTGTTTGACATAATTTTCATCGCTTGGGCGTTGGTTTACCGGTATTGTTGGGTTTGCCTGTATTGTTTCACACTAATCCCATTTCTGCTCTTGTTTCTCATACATTTCTTTACAAAATGTCTGAGGAACTACAAGCACGCTTAGTAGCACTTGAGGCTGAAAATTTGGCTCTACGCACTGAGTCAAAACCTGACAATATTTGCCGCGTTGCAGTAAAGCTTCCACCGCTGTGGACTGATAGAATATCTGTGTGGTTTGCTCAAGCAGAGGCACAGTTTTTCCTAGCTGGTATCAACACAGATGCTACCAAATATAATTATGTCCTTGGTCAGATTGATCACAATACAGCAGGCGAAATTGAGGATATAGTTACCAACCCTCCCGCTGAAGGAAAATATCAGAAATTAAAGGACACTTTAATTAAACGTTTTTCTGCATCAGAAGAACAGCGGATCAGGCGCCTACTCAGTGAGGAGGAACTCGGGGACAGAAAACCATCCCAGTTTCTCCGTCACCTCCGTTCCCTTGCTGGTACTACACTTTCAGGTGAGAATATACTCCGGCAACTATGGCTTCGCAGTTTACCACAGCATGTCCAAGGCATTCTAGCAGCACAAGCTGACCTTGGCCTTGACAAAATTGCAGACATGGCTGATAAAATTTCAGAAGCTCAGCCTAGCCCTGTCAATGTTTATTCCGCTTCAACTTCCACCCTGGCAACAATGATTGAGCAGATTGAGACGCTTAGCAGACAAGTTGCTGCCCTGTCTTCGAGCCCTTCTAGATCCAATTCTAGAAATAGCTCAAGGAATGCCTCACAATCTGGAAGCAGCGCTACCGCAGACAGAGTTTCTAAGCAGTGCTGGTACCATAAGAAGTTTGGTGCTAAGGCAAATAAATGCCTTGCTCCATGTGACTACAAGTCGGAAAACCCTGTGAGCAGTCAGTAGCGGCGGCAACTGATTGCGAACCCAGTCAACCCCGTAGCCGCCTAGTAGTCACTGACCAAGTCACCAAACGTCAATTCTTAATTGACACTGGGTCTGACCTGTGCTGCTATCCTCACCGTTGGTTATCAGTTCGGAGGAAACCCTCCGAATATAACCTTAGCGCTGCTAACGGCAGTAGCATCCAAACGTTTGGTACCGTCAAATTGACCCTTAACTTTGGACTTCGACAAAAATTTTCATGGACTTTCGTTGTTGCCGACGTCACTTCCGCCATCATTGGTTCTGACTTCTTGGCCTACTACCATTTACTGCCAGATTGTAAAACTAAGCGATTGGTTGACGGTGTTACCAGCCTCTCAACGCCTGCCTGCTCTGCAACATCAGAACAACAGAGCGTGAAATCTGTGGCTCCGTCAAACTCTGCTTTCGCACAGGTACTAGCTGAGTTTCCGGAAATCACCCGTCCTCCTGGCATTCCCAGGACAGTCATGCACAACACTGTGCACTACATAAAGACGACCGATGGGCCTCCTATTTCCAGCCGGCCCCGCCGACTGGCACCTCAAAAGCTGACCTCCGCACAAAAAGAGTTTGAAGACATGGTGCACTCTGGGATCGCGCGACCTTCAAAGAGTTCATGGTCGTCTCCACTGCACATGACAATAAAAAAAGACAACACCTGGCGTCCCTGTGGCGATTACCGCGCACTCAACGCCAGAACAATACCAGACAGATACCCGGTTCGGCACATTAACGATTTTGCCCACAACCTCACGGGAGCTGGTATCTTTAGTACCATCGATCTTGTAAAGGCATACCATCAGATCCCCGTCGCTAAAGAGGACGTATCGAAGACGGCCATCGTCACCCCGTTTGGCCTCTTTGAGTTCCCCTTCATGACCTTTGGTCTCCGTAATGCTGGGCAAACCTTCCAGCGGTTCATCGATGAGGTCACACGGGGTCTCGATTTCTGCTTCCCTTATGTTGATGACATTCTGGTCCATTCAGCTGATGAAAACCTACACCGCGAACACCTGCGGATACTCTTCAGACGCCTACGGGATTATGGTGTAGTAATTAACCCTAGCAAATGTGTACTTGGCGTCCGCGAGGTCACATTTTTAGGTTACCACATCAGCCCAGAGGGCACTAGACCTCCTCAGGATCGTGTGCAAGCCATTCTAGATTTTGCCCCTCCTAAAACAGTCCAGGGTATGCGTAGATTTCTCGGAATGTTGAATTATTATCGACGTTTCGTCCCACATGCTGCACTGTTCCAGGCACCTTTAATCAAATCAATTATCGCTACCAATGGCAAAGGTGCTAAGCCATTTATATGGTCACCTGAGCTACTGGAGCAATTCGAAGAATGTAAAAAGAGTCTCTCCAACGCCACCTTGCTGCAACATCCTATCAACGACGCCGCCCTGGCTCTGTATACGGATGCCTCTAGCGTGCATGTGGGATCGTGTCTTCAGCAAAAGGTTAACGACCAATGGTTTCCTCTTGCCTTTTTCAGTAAGAAGCTGACTGATAAGCAGGCGCAATGGCCCGCTTACTACCGCGAGTTGCTGGCGGTGTACGAAAGTGTACAACACTTCCGCCATATTCTCGAGGTACAACACGTCACTATCTACACAGATCATAAGCCTCTGTTGTACGCTTTCGTGCAGCGACGGGAAAAACTTCCCCCTGCACAGTTGAATCAACTTTCATTCATCAGTCAGTTTACCACTGACATACAGTATATCAGAGGAGAGGACAACGTCGTTGCGGACGCAATGTCACGTGTCGACGCCATCTCTTTTGAGCAAGAATTCGAAGCTCTTGCCAAGTCACAGGAGACAGACCAGGAGTTGTCTATTCTAGGCCAACAAGGCTCTAGTTTGAAATTGACCAAAGTCATAATCCCTGGGACTAACACCTCTGTCACTTGTGACGTCTCCACTGGCAAGCCTCGTCCATTCTTGACACTACCATTCCGAAGAGTGGCCTTCAATAAACTACACAATTTAAGCCATCCTGGCGCACGAGCTACCACTCGCCTGGTCACCGAACGCTACGTTTGGCCGTCCGTCAACAAGGACTGCAAAGAGTGGGCTCGCACCTGTGAGGCGTGTCAACGTGCCAAGGTGTCGCGCCACAATTCCTCCCCTCTCAGCAATTTCGACCTACCTTCTGGTCGCTTTAGGCATGTCCATATTGATATTGTTGGACCCTTGCCTATTTGCAACGACTTTCGTTACTGTTTGACGGCAATTGATCGAGTGACAAGATGGCCAGAGGCCTGGCCTATGCGGTCGATCACTGCTGAAGAAGTTGCAGAAACATTTACACGAGAATGGGTTGCTCGTTTTGGCTTACCAAGTATCATTACAACCGATCAAGGCACTCAATTCGAGTCTGACCTATTTCGCCGACTAATGGTGCAATTTGCCACGAAGAGGATCAGGACAACAGCCTACCATCCTAGTGCGAACGGCATGATCGAGCGGGTCCACCGACAGCTAAAAGCCGCTCTCATGTGCCAGCAAGAGTCTTGGGTTCGAGCCCTTCCTCTTGTCCTTCTCGGCATGCGATCCGCTTTTAAAGAAGACCTAAAAGCCACTGCCGCCGAGATGATTTACGGTGAACCTTTGCGCTTGCCCGGTGAATTACTCATCCCGACACCTGCTTCCGAGAGCGTAGATGACGCAGCTGACTTTGTAGCACAGTTCAGACGCATAATATCAAGCTTTCGTCCAACTCCCGCGTCTCGACACTCCAAACCATCTTCCTTCGTTTTCAAGAATATTGACACTGCAACTCATGTTTTTTTAAGAGACGACACAGTTAGACGTCCCTTACAACCACCTTACACAGGTCCGTACCAGGTCATTGATCGCGCCAAAGACGGCAAGACAGTGACCTTGGTCATAAAAGACAAACAGGTTATCGTTAGCGTAGACCGCGTCAAACCGGCGTATATCGACCGAACAAGTTCGCCTCCTTCAATTCCAACTACTATCCCGACCTCTATTCCTAGTACTATTCCCACTCCCATTCCTACTACTGCCCCTGCTCCTAGTGTTGTGGAGCAATCGCAGTCGGAACCATCCGCCGGTAAACCTCCATACACCACGCGTTCTGGGAGACACGTAAAGTACAAGGCTCTGCCCGATTTTTGTTAAAATTGATTCATCCTTCTCCGTGGGGGGGTGGTGTGGCGTTTCACAACACTACTTTAGTGTGTTAGATGTAGCAACACTAGTATATAGTTAGTATTAAGTTTTGGTAGGATATAAGTTGGCAACACTGCCTAACATACTCTCTCAGTTCTCTTCTCTTGGCGTCCTGCGCGTCCGCCGCCAGTATTTAGTTAAGTTTATTAGTTTCTAACACATAATGTTGATTGTAACGTCATCTTCATTAGCAAATACACAGTGATATAAAAAGGGGCACGCGTTTCATTGAGCCTTCTGCCCCAAAAAGCTTTTATTGCCCGAAGCTACAGTTATGATGAACGAATAGCCATTATTCTTTTCTAAGTTTTACTAGTTCTTTGTTTATTGCCCACAAGGTTATGCCGTGGGTTGCCCAGGGCTTCATACATAATTCATCTTGGTTCGCTCATCATACGCACATATCGGACGAGCATACCCTACACCTTATATTGCTTTATTTTTCTCCTCTAAATATTATATAATGATACACTTTCTTGTTAAACTTTTTGTCTCATGTTTTCTGTTTCGGAAGTTGTGGAGGCGTTTAACTCGTTTAATATTATATTGCTTATTTCGATGTTGTTTTGTCACATCTGGCAGCTGCGTCGGTGACAATATAAAGTTGGAACACAATAGCTTAACGTGTAATATGTTAGAAATACTCTACTATCAAATATTACCTTGAAGGTCTGTATGCCAAGTGTTTCTCTAATCGAAATTTTATTTAGAGACAAGCTTTATGCGGCTCGGTTTCACCCGCGTCTTTACTTACTGCTCTTCTTCCGTCGCCAGTAGCGTGATGTTACATAACCTGTAACCTTCCTTGATAACTGAGCTATCATACGCAAAAAGAATTTTACAAATTTAACTGATAGTTCCAGAGATTAGCGGCTTTAAACAAACAAACTCTTCCGCTTTATACAATAGTATAGATTTTCATAGCTCCTGATGAAAGAGGCCCTGTATACTTAAAGCCCCGGTAGCAGTTGTGGCTTATTGTGCAAGTACCACGTTCTCCTTTGCTTGAAATTTTTCGCAAGAAGATTCATGGGAGTATATAATATATAATATGTATTACTAACAAAATTACTAGGTACCAGATGTGCTAGCATGTCGAACACCAATTGCTTTAAGTTGATACAAGTAAAACACGCACAATTGAATCAATACCAATACAATTTTTATCTAAAGTAATTTTCATGATTGAAATACAATCAGGCAATAAATCAAGGGACGGCACAGCGAGATTTCCGACACGAAGCTTGTCTTTACAATTCTCTTATGTTTTGATTTTCACACAATGTTTTTCTTTATCGTATGCAAATATGTGAAGAGGCCTGTAATTGGCAGTGGACGGCTGTGGGCTGAAATAATATTGATTAAAAAATATATAATAATATACAGTTGTATTGAGAAACCTCCTCCTTTTTTGAAGTCGGTTAAAAATGCGTGTGACTAGAAAGCAGTTACGAATTCTATGAAGTGAAATACTTGTAGGGGACTGGAATCAAAATTTACTTGTTCAAACTGGTAATTTTATCAACATAGTTGTGACGTTGCTCTATCTTAAAATAACATTATTTTTCTTATTTACTTTTTATAGAACTTAACTATACCTGAAAATAACACAAAACGTGAAGAACTTTAAGCAATGTTTATTTTAAAATGGTCTGTAATGTTTGTACCGTTGGTCTAGTGATTAGTGTAACTGACAGCAACGCCGGGTGTCGTGGGTTTAATTCCCGCGGAAAGCAAATATTTGTGTGATGAACATTTGTATTTGTCTTCAGTCTGGATGTTTCCTAGTTTCCTGTTATATGTATTCTAAGTACAAAAAAAAAGAGTATCTATATGTATTATATTTCAGTTATCTAGTACCTATAACACAAGCTCTGCTTAGCTTGGGACTAGATGACAATGTGTGATTGTGTCCACATATTTTATTATTATTATTATTTTAAATTATTATTATTATTATTTCCTTTATTTACATCATTTCATATTATTTACATTTTTAAATACATATTTATAAAAAGTGAAAAATATACATTTAAAAATATAAAAAATAGTTTACCACCGGTATCGGGACTAGAGTCCAAGCTACCGGCGCGGCGGTTAGGTTACAAGAGATAGGAACCTCCTCACAATACGTGCCGTGTCAAGCAGCACTGCCTTCTGAATCTGGCTCTTGACCCATCCACCTAATGCGAGCCTCTTTAGGTGTTGGTCGAGGCTCTTTGCTATTAAGCCATTTACATTAACAACTATCGGTACAATGACAGTTGAATCCACATCCCACCTGTCGACAATCTCATGGGCTAAGTCGAGATATTTTATCTGTTTATCTTTCTCACCTTTCATAAGATTCTCGTCATGAGGGACAGTAATATCGACTATCATTGCAAGGCGCTCGGAACGATCCACCACCACGATATCAGGCTTGTTTGCTATAATAGTCCTGTCTGTGATGATGGAGCGATCCCAGTACAATGTCGCACGACCATTCTCGAGAACCGGCTCAGGGTTATATCTGTAGTACGGCACTTCGATGTCCACAAGTTTGTATCGCAAAGCAAGTTGCTGGTGGATAATCCTGGCCACTTGGTTATGTCTGTGCAAGTACTCTCCGTTAGCAAGACGCGAACAGCCGGAAACAATATGCCTGAGAGACTCACCGGGGCGATGACATGCCCGACATATGTCAATAGTGCCGTCTTTCAGGATATATTTCCGGTAGTTGTTCGTCATGATAACTTCATCAGCAATTGCACAAACAAAACCTTCGGTTTCCCCAAAGAGATCACCGAAGCGTAGCCAGGCCACGGAAGCAGAGTGGTCCACACCAGGACCGTGTAAGGCTCGAAAGAACCTTCCGTGGAGCTCCTTGCTTTGCCATACCACGCGGCGATCATCAACACCGAGTACTACAGGCCTGCGCCAGTTCTCTTTAGCCAAGGCAAGCGGGGTAAGTCCAATATTCACTGCAACCACATCACAATGCACATCCTCGCTCATCTTAAGAAAGTAGTCTCTAAGGTTGCATATCTCGCGATTGTGGAGGCTTTTGGCATTTAGAAAGCCTCGGCCGCCGCATTTTCGCGGGATATACAACCTCATGACGGATGAACGCGGATGATACATACGGTATGAGGTTAACAATTTACGAACTCGTCTATCCAGGGCATCCAATTCAGTCTGTGTCCACTTGAGTATGCCGAAGGAGTACAGAAGCAGAGGCATGACCCAACCATTACAGGCGCGTACCTTGTTGCCGCCTGAAAAATTACTTTTTAATACTTTTTTAAGGCGGCTGAAAAAGCGCTCCTGTAATGATTGTTTCACATCTGTCTCTTTAATGCCCAACGACTGCGACATACCCAAGTATTTATAGGTGTCTGCGATTAGAAGTGGCCTAAGATGAGTAGAATCAGATAGTTGAATTCCATCAGATTCCACTACCCTGCCTCGCTTTACATGCATGACTGCACACTTGTCCAATCCGAAAGCCATGTTGATAGAATTACTAAAGTTTTCCGTTATCTTTAGTAACTGTTTGAGCTGGGTTTCAGTTGATGCAAATATTTATTATTATTATTATTATTTTAAGTATTATCGTAGAATTTATATAATATGAAGCTGTTCCTGTTTTCCTTCATATTGTCGGCATACAACATTATATAATACCAGAACAAGTAATATAATTGGATAACAGTGTATTTCAGAAGCGATCGAGATCTGCGACCGTTAACGTTAACCTCGTTTGTCGCCGGTCCAGAAATTGGATTTTAAAACATCTCGAAGCCTCCATTTATCTTTAAGAGCACCTTAAGCTGCCGGTATCAGTTGTCATAGAAATATCTATCACAATCTATAAGGATAGGAAAAATTTGGAAAGTCTATTACAGCTTTGACAATCGATTATCGACGTTATCGTGTTATTAGATTATGAAGCTTTTACTTCACTCGGTTGCGACTGCATATAAGTATTATTATCATAATAATATATGCAGTCGCAACCTGTAATGACAGATCCTTTTATTTTAGATAATAATTCTATTTATGTATGAAACTTAGGTAACAGTTATGCAGTCACTTTAGTGCCAAACATATCGATGTTTAATATAAAAGTTCACTTGCGTCTTTAACTTAATAGAGAAGAGATTTTATTTATTTATTTGTTAATATTGTCAAGTAAAGAAATTATTTTAAATCTATTTTTGTTTAAATTTAATTACACAAAAAAATTGCTTTGGAGGTAAAATTTACCAAATACAGAAACGACAGTTGATTTTAAGTAATTTTCAAAAGTATTTTTGTCACTAAACTTCATGAATGAAAGGCACCAATAATTTATTTATTAACTTTATGCACAAATTGTACTTGGGTGGTCTTAATCCCAAAGGCATTTTCTACCAGCCAACCTTAGGGTGATGCGGAGTACATTAGAATGGATACTTTAAGCGTAAACTTGTAGTATTTTTGCTATTTCATTAATTAGTGATTGTTTCAATACAATACCTACGTATTAAAAATTAAAAAAATTAAAGGTCCTGAGAAATTTTCTACATTTTTGCTGTATTTATTGTAGGACACTGCAATTAATAATAATAATAATAATAACAATAATAATATTCTACCACATTCACACAGCGCCATCTAGCCCCAAATTAAGCAATTTTATTTGCTTGTGTTATGGGTACTAAACAACTGATATACTACTTATATACTTTTTTTAATTGGTTGTAATGTTTTTAACAACTATCACTAGTGATGGATATATTAGATGAAATCACACTTTATATGTAGATAAGACGCTATGTTTTCATTTTAATTTCATGCTTGATCCAAGCAAAAACCATTCTGGTTTAAATAAAACTCTAATACATTGAAAGGCAACAGCCGCGAATATAATTTTTCATAACACGGGCACCTTGTGCGTCCCGCCAAATTAAATTCAAATACTGAATTTAAAAAAAGACAAAAATTGATAGCTCTATAGCTTTTATTTATGGTCAAATATAGCTAACGTATAAAAACTCATTCCTACTCATAATACACAAAATACTATTATGTCAACCACCGGTTCCTTGTCTGTTGCTGGTGCAGTTGCCTTAATGTGTTATCTCTTTCTTTATTTATTAGATAAAACACAAGTGGAGACTTGAGTTGTATCTAATAAATAGGGAAAATGTGGTTTTAATACAAGCTTAGAGCAGTTTCCTTAAAACTCGTCTAACATACGTGAATTGAAGGCGCTGGCGTTTACTTAGCATATAAATGATCGCTGTTGTTTCTCATAGAGAATAACCAGAAACATTCAATCAAGGACTCCGGCGCTACGCTATCGATGTATCTATGTTGCGTGTCTAGTCTATGTTTAATGTCCGAATATATGACACAAAATCTTGGCCTATTTTTCCGTATAAGTGCTCTTTTATAAGTACCAGCTTTCATAACTTAAAGCATTTTTCAAAAAAACAACATCTTATAAAAAATAATGAGTATAATTTTAACTTTAACTTTTTATTTCAAAAAGTTTTATCATTAATTAATTTATATTGTTTAACAAGAAATTTTGTGCGTGTAATATTGTTTGTGCAGCAAGAGATTTTGAGGGATCCAAAATTAGTTTGTAACGTAAACAGTGTTGTTGCTGTTGTAAATTCAGTTACTTATCTTTGAAAAGGAGGAGTTTGTTTATAAAAGCTGCTTAATTTTCAACTAATTAGAAAAGAGTTGTACACTATAACAAGGTTTGATGCTAATGAGAGATGAGAGGAGGAGAGGAGAGTGGACCTCTCCTTTTCCTTTAACAGACCTTCCCGATTGAAGAACTTAGTATTTCCATCTTGCAATTATCGCTTTCCCATTTTTAGGTTAGGTTAGTTAGTTACCACAATATATTCATCTGCTAACGTTTTTATTTTGTAAAAAAAAACAATACAATACACAAAACAAACATAAATTGTTATTTTTAAATAAGCACAAACGATCGCATCACTATGTTAATAAAATCATCTCGAAGCATTAATTTGGAACAATTAAAGAGAAAATTCGGCAGAAAATGGCCAACAGGGCTTTTTTTTTAACCGTGCTTAATTATTTAAAAATACCAGCTTATCTGCATCAAGATGGTTAAAGGTCTAATTACTTGGTCTCTTAAGCTTCCTAGATGTCTTAAGCGCTTTGAGCTCAACAATTAATCAACCCATAATATAATGGTATTGTTATGTGCTCAATTTATTACCATTTTAAAGTATCTCCCAAGCATTTCCTGTCTCCTTTGTTGTTAAATATTACAAAAGGGTTAAGATTATCCTTCTTTGTGACAGTTTTATAATTTATTTAACGCAAATTTTGTTCTCAATGTCAAAATTGACCGTTTGTAAAATGTTTTCGTAAGATTACTAGCCATTTCATAAGAAATTATGAAGCTTTTCGGTATTAACACAAATTATTGGACGGTGCAGCATAGGCAGAGCTTCTCAGGTCGATTGATGACTTGGTAAAAGTGGCTCAGGATCGATCAGATTGAAGAAGTGTAGTAGGAGGGTTGTTCGTTTATTTGAAGCAAATCTTCTACTTCCTAATAAACCAATCATAATGGAAAATAGGTATTTACATATCAAAATCATTTGCAATATTGCTATCAGTCAACTTATCCCTACGGCTGTCACCGTTGTTCAACATTGTTACGACAACGGTATATTGCATTGAGGAAATAAGCGCTTATTTGGTTTGTATTTCAGAATCTGTGGCAGTCCCAAATGGTTAGTAAATTGTTTGATTGTATTATCTGGCGCAGATTTAATCTAGTATAATCTTGACAATATATTATTAGTTCGAGATTGATAATTACCTGGCTTGCAAAGTCAATGCACCGTTGGTCAAGTGGTTAGTGTAACTGACTGCGACGCCGGGTGTCGTGGGTTCGATTTCCGCGGAAGGCAAATATTTGTGTGATGAACATTTGTATTTGTCTTCATTTTGGGTGTTTTCTATAATAATATAATAATATAATAATATAATATTCTACCACATTCACACAGCGCCATCTAGCCCCAAGTTAAGCAATTATATTTGCTTGTGTTATGGGTACTAAACAACTGATATACTACTTATAAACATTTTTTTTTTTGTAAATACATACATATTATAGATAAATTACACCCAGACACAGAACAAACAATCATGCTCATCACACAAAGGTTTGTCCTGGGTGGGAATCGAACCCACGACCTCCGGCTTAGCAGTCAGAGTCACTAACCACTAGACCAACAGGCCAGTCAAATTTTCTATGTATATTAAGTATGTATTTACAAAAAAAAAAGTAGGTATATGTATTATATTTCAATTATCTTGTACCCATAACACAAGCTCTGCTTAGCTTGGGACTAGATGACGATGTGTGATAGTGTCCACATATTATTATTATTATTATAATGGTTGCATGTCAGCCGGAGGTTTGAGTGCCTTTCTATAAATGTATCATCGTGATTCGTGTGCTTTATTTATTAGGTGTGTAGTGACGTACAGGCACAAAATTAAATAATATCTACTCTAAACGACTTACACAAAAGTATCAAATAAATTATCTACAACCTAGGTTCACGAGACTCCCTGAGAGAGCGATTCAGAGATAGGTATATTGACAGTTGCATCTCAATATATATGCTAATGTTGTTTATGTTAAGAGTAACATTAGTCTATATACTAGGAATTGCGATGTGCATGAGATTAACACCAGGGGTAAGCATAAACTGGTTGGCTCACACTATCGCTTACATAAAGTCCATAATTCGTTTACGGGACTTGGTGTACGTTTATTTAATAAATTACCTATCGACATAATGGATAAACCCTTAGACAAATTTAAACAAATTGTCAAAAAACATTTAATACTTAAATTTTTTTTTTGGTCCGTGGGTAGTAGAAAGTACAGGTGCATAAATTTTCACTCCAGAGAATAAATTAAGTTTTTAATATTCTACTTGGTTAAATGAATATATTTTAACAATAAAACACCCACCTGCCAGTACACAGTTATAATTATTACACAAAACATCACAAATCACAACATCAAACATGGACAACATACAGCTTTTACAACAATCACTCGCTGAGTTGAATGCTTCATTTACTACAAGGATGGCCCAGTTCGAAGCAGGATTGTCCAAAGAACCGAACACTGCTTCCCTGTCAACACTAGCTGCTGATTTCACTAACTTTAAGGTATTCGTTAAGGAGACACTGAATACACTCCAGCGCCAAATTGAGTTGCTTTCAGGGCAAGTAGATAATTTGGAAATGCGTGGCCGTAGAAAAATGTTGCTTCTTCATGGGATCCCGGAGAAGAAGAATGAAGAGACTGCTGTGGTCGTGGTGGAAGCAATTGTAAAGTCGCTTAAGATTTCTGACTTCACTGTAAATGACATTAGGCGGTGTCACAGAATGGGCCGCAGTACAGGTGACAAAAAGCCCAGAACTATAGCAGTGAAGCTAGAAAATGTAGCGGTCAGGGACAACATTTGGTTTGCCAAAACCAAATTCAAAGGCACTGGCATTACCGTGTCTGAGTTCCTGACTCGGCATCGGTACACAATTTTCATGGCGGCAAGGGAGCGATTTGGTGTGTCTCGTTGCTGGACTCGTGAGGGCACCATCTATGTCGTTGACACTGATGGGACAAGGCATCGGGTTACGGCGATGGACGAGCTTGAGCATATCCCAAACGTCGAGGGGGTGGAGGTAGTCAAACCAGTGGCGTCTACCAAAACTGCAGCTAAGTCAAAGCGCACCAAAAAATGATTTCATTATTTTTCTACTCTTCACATCTTCTAGTAATTCCTATCAACTTTATATTTTACTTTTGTACCGTATAATCATCTAAATCATTCTTCTTCTTCTTCTTCTCCCTTTATTATGGCAACTGAGCCGACGATTGTGTCAGCTATTTCTGCCAGCGTCAAGTGTAAAATAATATACTAGTTGATGATTTTAATGGTATAATACAATGATAAAAATAGAAAAAATGTGGATGAAATTAAATGACAACCATCTTCTGTGAAAACAAAAGATGGCTTCATCTAAATCATTCTCTTGTTGTTCTTCTTCTTCTTCTCCTAACTTCAATTTTGTTTTGTATTCTATCAATGTCAGCATGACAATGACGACTAACGTGAAAGTCAAAACTCCAGGTTTGGATAGGAGTCTTTTTATCTTAAAAGTTTTTAATTATTGTCCTTTGTTTTCACAATTTACTCCTGTCTTTTTATTTATTTTTTTTTGTCTTTTTTTTTATCTTTTTGTTGTGATTTTAATATGTCTTGTATTGTACCTCGTTCCATTTTAACGTATTGTTTTGTTTTATTTGCTTGCAACTGGCAGGTGGACAATTTTTATTTGTAATCACCAATAATTTGTATATATTTTTATATCAATAGGTATAAGTATATTGTATTTATTTATATTTTATCATATTGTATATATTTATAATATATGACTAGTGATAGTGATAATGATAGCTTTTACTCTGTCAGTAGTGATAATAGCTTTATTAGCATTCCTTCTCTATCTGATACACTGGAGGTGCAGTTTTCTGATGTGACTAAGAATTTTAATGTTGTACATATCAATGCCCAAAGTATTCCGGCACATTTCTCAGATATGCTGGCAAGCTTCGACTGTAAGAATTTACACGCAATTCTTATATCAGAGTCTTGGCTAAAACCATTTCTCCCTTCCACTTTGTATTCCCTCCCAGGGTTCCACCTTATAAGAAATGATCGTACAGCTGGTGGTGGAGGTGGTGTGGCCATTTACCTTCGTGATCACATCTCCTATAGCATCGTCAATGTGTCACCTCAACCACCACAAATAAATGCTGGTGAGCATATTTTTATTGAGGTGGAGCTTCAACATACTAAAATCCTACTCGGTGTTTACTATTGTCCTTCCCTACGCATAAATTTCTTTAGCTCCTTAGAATGTCTATTTGAAAACCTTATTCCTTCCTACTGTCATACTATTATTATGGGTGACTTTAACACCTGTCTCCTTAAAAATGATTCCCGTTCAAAAACCCTGTCTTCTCTAACAGAATCCTGTAATTTACACATTCTACCACTTAATTCAACTCATCATTTTCCACACTCTGTCCCTTCACTTCTCGATCTTATAATGGTCTCTTCTAGAGAGCGCGTTGCTAAGCATGGTCAATGCTCAGCCGACGCGTTCTCTTATCATGATTTGCTTTATCTGTCCTACAGAATTCGCCCACCGAAGGCTAAATCAAAAATCCTCATGCAGCGTAATTTTAGTGGTATGAACATTGATGACCTTCGTGGAGATTCCAACAACATTGACTGGGTACCATTGTTTCATGCCAACTCCATTAGCGAAAAAGCTGATCTTTTTACAACAAACATTATCTCACTGTACGATAGACATGCGCCAATTCGACCAGTTAAGGTAAAACACGTGCCGGCACCCTGGCTAACAAGCAGTATCAAGGCAATCATGGCAAAAAAAGCAGCTGCAAAATTCAAATACAAATGTAGACCTACTGAAGCCAACCAGCGCAAATATATATCTGTTAGAAATCACTGCAATAAGGTGTGTAGAGACGCACAACGCCAACATATTCACAACACGGTTCAGAATGGCGAACCAACTAAGGTATGGAAATTTTTAAAAACATTGGGAGTTGGAAAACCCTGTGCAAACAACTTTCCTAAAACTTTAAACATTGATTTACTCAATCGACATTTCTCAGCTTCGTCTAACATTGATAGGACAACTAAATTAAGTACAATAAATTTTCTGTCATCCCTTCCAACTCCTAGATATGATCCATTTGTTTTCACTGAAGTTACCGCTTGTGATGTTAAGAAGAGCATTATGTCTATCACCACCAACGCTGTTGGTAGTGATTGTGTCAGCCGTAATATGTTCCTTCCCATCCTTGATGAAATCCTTCCCATTATTTGTCACCTTCTTAATTTTTCTTTATCTAGTGGTACCTTTCCGACGTTATGGAAAAGTGCTCAAATAACTCCTATACCCAAAAAATCGAATCCTACAACATATTCTGATTACCGTCCTATATCCATTTTACCATTCCTTTCCAAAGTCATTGAACGCCTAGTCCATAACCAACTCAGTACCTTCCTTACAAAAAACCACGTCCTCAATCCTTTCCAGTCTGGTTTCCGTCCTGGTCACAGCACCGTCACCTCCTTGGTAAATATTACGGATGACATAAGACATGGCATAGAAAAACAAAACCTCACTGTTCTTGCACTCCTCGATTTTTCCAATGCATTTAATACCGTAGATATTGACATTCTGATCAACATATTCCGCTCACTTAACATATCTCCAACGGTAATTGATTGGCTTCGTAGTTACCTGCGCGGTCGTCGGCAGTGTGTACGCGTCGAGGATGTTTCATCCTCTTGGTGTGACACACATGCTGGTGTACCCCAGGGTGGCGTTCTATCTCCTCTTCTCTTCGCGTTATTCATTAATTCAATCTCTGACAAACTTATTTCTTCCTACCACCTTTATGCAGATGATCTTCAGATATATTCTCAAGCCTCCCTAGAAAATTTATCAGAAGCTATTGAAAATGTTAACAAAGATCTAGTGACACTGAGTAAATGAAGCGAATCCTATGGACTTAAACTGAACTCATTAAAAACTCAAGTTATTGTTGTTGGCAGCTCCAGGATGATCTCAAAAATTGTGTGGTCTCAGTTACCTCAAATTGTCTTGAGTGGTACTGTTGTACCCTTCAGTAGCACTGTGAAAAATTTAGGTTTATTTATAGATAGTAAGTTAACATGGAACCCACAGTTACAAGAAGTTAGCCGTAAGATCTTTGCATCAGCTGGATCCTTGAGGAGACTGCGAAACTTTCTACCAACTACCACTAAAATCACGCTTGCAAACTCCCTATTACTTCCTATTCTTGATTATGCCGACGCCAGCTATCCAGATCTAACCGAGAACCAATTAAACAAACTAGAACGACTTCAAAATGTCTGTATAAGATTCATATTTGGTTTACGCAAATATGATCATGTTTCTGAATTTCGAGAAAAGCTTAATTGGTTACCTATTCGACTTCGCCGGAATGCTCATATCCTTTCTCTATTATACAATATACTGTTTAACCCTTCGTCACCCTCCTATCTTAAAGAACGTTTTGAGTTTCTTCATGATACACATGCAAGATTCTTACGATCATCAGAAAACCTAAAATTAAAAATGCCATTACATACCACAACATTTTATGACAGTTCTTTTACAGTTAATCCCATACGTTTGTGGAATGCATTACCGGTCCAAATTAGACGAGCTCAATCATTGGTCTCATTTAAGACATTTTATCCAATACATAACATCAAGCATTGTCACTTCTACATATTTTATCTCTAGTGTCACAATCACGTTGTATTTATTATAATATGTATTAGTATGTAAGTATATATTGTATTTAAGTTATAATATTTATATATATGTATTATATATTGTATGTATTATGTATATATATTAGACAGTTAATTTGTTTGTATTTAACTTTATTTATTGATTCGAATTATTATTTAATGTACCTGTACACCATAACTGCCGATTAATATTTGCCTCAAGTCCATCCAAAGGTTGTCTGGAAGAGATCGCTTTTAGTGATAAGACCGCCCATTGTCACTACTTATTATTGTGTTGTTCTGTTACTTGTTTTGTAATATTATGTGGTGTGCAATAAAGAATATTCTATTTATCTATCTATCTACTTAAGGGTTACTACACTGTTAATGAGTATCTGAACGATAAAAGTCATGGGATGCTCGCTTGAAGAAGGAGTAAATTAATTTTACTCTTAATTTTAATGACATTATACTTTAAAGGACATATTTTTGTTAATTATTGTATGAATGACATTTTTTATGATTATTATGAATGACATGCTTTAACAAATAATTTTTTGACATTAATTTATTGATACATTTTGACATAATTTATAAAATGATTTTTTTTTTTATATTAATTTTAAATGACATGATGCCCGAGCCATATTTGAACAGTTAAGTACACATTTTGTATAGTTTTGTTAAAATTGTATACTTAGTATTGTTAATTTTTTTTTTTACATTGTGATTTGTGAAATAGAGGTACATTGTGAACTCCTGTGGTAAATTAAGTTCATCTTACTTTATACTTATACCAAAAATTAACAGTTTATATAATATCTACATAGAAACATTTATCACAGTTCACATGTTGCCTTTACCTTTTGTAGCAATATGCAAATTGAGGCAGCTTGTAAGGCACACATTTTACTTTTTAATTTTCTTTACAACATAGAAAGCTGTAAGTAATTAAGTATCTATAGAGTTAAGTGTATTGCCTGCGTCACTTTGCATGCTACTTGAAACTGTAACTTACAAAAATTGTAATAACCTGGCGATTAAAAAGAGTGGCCTGAGTTTCTTGCCAGTTCTTCTCATGGCTCTACTTCGTCAGCGAACTGGCTGTAGGTTAATTTGCTGACATTTTGTAAACTTTGACGTTCATAAGTGTTAATTTAATTAACTTAAATGAATAAACATATATTTCATTATTTCATTCCAATTCAAAGCTAATCCATTTTAAAATACAATCTCAGTTAAAATAGCATGTACAATCTGGATAACATTCAGCCAGTATTAATAATTTGCTAACGACGCGGTGCTACGTCGCGTGATAACCATTAGGCTAAAAGCCTGTGGTACTTTTACTAATGTGTCTTCAATTTAGACTAAAATAATCTTTATCACGTCATTAGAATTTATGTTACGTGTTTATAAAAATATACTAAAATAGCCGCTTATTTACTGAAATAAATGACAGTGATTTGAGACTGGTAAAAACAGCTGTATCATATTACCAGAGCCTAAGAGTTCAATTTTTATCTTATAAGTATCCCATAAGGTATAAAAACGAATCTCGTGTAAATAGATAACGACTGCCGAACTCACATAAATCTTCACACTTTCCAAAGAATTTTGTGACAATCTATTTGTCATTAATATTCAAACTTAGGGCTCTCACACAAAACTTCGAATCGTCGCGACGCGAATTTGCAGCGCAGAAAACTGCGACGCGATTTGCTGCATTGCGAATTCGTGGGCAAGGCGTCCCCGACGATGCGAATTAATTCGCAAGCTTTTGCGACGCGACCACGCGAGTTCGTATATTTTTACGATGCGAAGTCGCATTGCAGTTTTGTGTGAGAGTCCTTACTCGTACTAAAAATGCATTTTATTTTGTAAATAGTAATGCATACTTATTAGTGTTGTGATTGACTACACAAATAAGGCTTCTTGCAGTCTCATTCTTTGAAAGAGATACTACTACTACTATTGCGTAGTATGACTATTACTACTTTATATGGACATTATATAAGAGGATAGATACTTCCACGGTCCATTCGGTTTTATGGATCTACTGCCGTAAAAAAGTAGTCTACCGTAAAAAGGCTAATAGTTTTCGAGATTTACTTGCGGTTTGACCTTGTGAACTTCTGATTTTATATTAGGCACAATATGTGGGCGTTTGACTGCTGTGTAAGAGGTTATCTGTTCGATTCTTAACCGAGATAAAATTTTCTATAACTCAAAAATATTTGTTTCGAATCTTGTTATACTTTGCGTCTGTTTCAATGTTATAAAGTGCCTGCGACGTGGAGGTTGTTCTTACGTATAGCATTTTAAGGATAATATGTAATATTGTTGTATGTTAAAAGCATAGTTTTAACTTACAACAATTACTACTTACTATTCCATATCCCTCCGGGCGACCTTGTCCACATCCTAACTTTCACTGTCAAAGTTGTACAGTTCCTAAATTGTCCACTCCTGCATTTTCCTTTTCTGAATAGTCATTTCTCATATCCTAATTCGCCTACATCTTAGACAGTCCATTCCTTATTTGTCATTTCCTATTCAGTCTCCATTATATTTTTTAGAAATTTGTTAGAAATATAAATAATAGACAGGTGTTGCTACAGAAACATGTGCATCATGATGATAAAATGAGTAAGAATATTTCTAACAAAATGTTATGCATTTCTGTTGTTCAAGACAACTTGACGTTGACGTTGATTTTTCACTAAAGTTTGGATATTACAGGCAGTAATATTTTTTATGACTAAGAAAACTTATGCGAAAAATAAATCGTGCACAGACCAGAGAACATTAAACTTTGTTCATTGATACCACGTTACACACGTTTGCCGATTACGTGATCAAAATATTCGTACAACAGTTAACTGATAACATTTCCTCAATCGCCGAATAGAGCTTTTTATTTGATTACGGATTTCAAGGCGAGATGGGTACTTCTCTAACTATAGTGAGTTAAGTTTTGCCTTTGTTCGATTTATTTAAATCCAAAAATCGTAAGTTTGGTTAGTGCTAGTACAACCATATAACTATGTTTATTTTTGTTAATGTATAATTCCGTAAACATAATACATTAAAGTCTAGACCTAAACTCATTGTGTCAACGCAATTTTCGCGACATTCATTGTGACTCTTTGTCAGTTTGATGAAATAAGTTCTTTTAATGGTAACAAAATATTTTATTTGGCTTTATGTGAAATTCACTATTTACCAAAACATCAAAAATTCCGATTGGCAAGTTAGCAACATATCTTAATATTAAAATGTCCAGAGTGTAAAAGTCCAGCAGTGCAAATTGTATAATAAATAACCGCAACTAAAGCAAATCTCGTAGGGATTTGCTCACTTGCCCGTTATTTAAATATTTGTGTCATTGCGTGAAATATTACGAGTGACCAGAATAACGTTTAAATGAGATGTATTCATACAAAATCAAACATTGAAAAGAGCGAAATATGAATAGAAAATATATTATTATACAAACGAATTTACAAATTTAGTCGCGGTTGTAGAGAAAATCACTTTAATTGTTCTGACCCTGTAAATTTATACAGTCATGTGCTTAAATTTTATAGAATCTAAAATTTTTAAAATAATGCAGGGCATAATAATATGCGAATCTACTGCAAAAGACCTGTTTAAATGTAACTATAGATTCTTAATATTAATAATAATCTATAGATAAAATAATGTATCTATAGATTATTAAGTTAGTAAGAGACAAACTTCGGTACTAAACTTATAGAGTTTAGGTAGGTATTGAAGTTCCTATTATCAGATCTACAAAATACACTGAAAGCAAACAACAGTCACGAAGGAACGTAAAACGTAATAGGCAAAACAAAGGTCGCTTTGAACGCTCCTATAAAATAAAAACAATTTTTATTATTACTTTTATTTTATAGTTAATTTTTGTATGCTCATCAAAGCTAATTACCTTTTCCAGTTATGAATTACTGTGGCAATTGAATAAACCGGTAGTATTTTCACGGTAGTAGATCCACGCTGAATTCAGCATGAATGGGCCGGATCGACCAGGGGAGTACTACCCTCTCCAAGAAGAACAACGTAAGAGTAGTAGTATCCGTACTACTGCGTTTTGTTCGGTGAGTGAGAGTGCCGGTGACCCAATTTTACCCCGTTTTTTCTTTCCTCACTTCCCTCATTTCCTTTCCCCTACCCTATTCCCAGTCGTCATAATGGAGGCCACCATACCAGCATTTTAAGACGATGACTTTTGGTATGGTGGCTTCTGGATTCCACTGACTGCTTACCATCAGGCGGGGTGGAGTCACTTTTGTAGGTTAATACATAAAAAAAAACACCGATTTCCTAAAAATGCCAAAAACCAATCAAGAAAATCATTTCAAAATGTAGAGTTGGATAATGGACCAAATTTTTCTTAATTAGAAACTTTTAGTTTAAAGAAAATAAAAATTATAAAGTAAGCTTTGTTTTGTAAAACAAGGGCTTAGTTTTGTTAGTTCAAAATGAACTAAGATAACTATGATAAAACTTTTATTCTACAAGGATCTTCACTGATAGTCGGAGCAAAATAAAGCAATCATTTCTTTAATGAATCTCCGTAAAATCTTGTTTAGTGCCGAAATTTTCAAGTGGTCGTTGTTTGTTACAAATGATACAATAATAGTTGTGTAATAAAACTTCAGATGAAATGAAAAAACTGACCTAGTTTAGAAAATTGTTCCGATTGTTGTTAAACTCATTGTAAGTACCTACGTAATAAAAGTATTTTAAGAGCGTATAAATATATTTGTACACAATAGATGTTTACTAACATTTTTTTGTATCATTTCTTGTTAATGTTGTACTATTAAATGCTATTTTATAATAAGCTTGGTGTGTCTTTATAAAAATAGTGTTAGTCCTCGTTTTATTACAATATTGACACTACCAATTAAATTTTACTTCTATTAAATCTCAATTGTATTTTTTTAGCAAGTTTCAGAGATAAAAAAGGAGGAAGAGTGTATTTTAACATTTTTAATCATGATTACATTAGCTTAAAAACCATAAGTAATATACCTAGTTTCCTTTGTATTCCTAAACAGTTGCTACTTTGTTCAAAAGCTTTGTAACCTGCCAAGCATTTGTGATTTTTTTACTAGCGGCGCGGTGGCGGTATACTAACAAAAATTTCTAAAATTTTTGCAATATTCCACACCAAAATTAAAATAAGAATAAAACTTTTGTGTTTAATACTGGTAAACTACAAAAAGGACTTTGCATAAATTCGAAGTAAAAGTCCGATATCCCAAAAGGCACGTATTCTAGTCTCGATTCAGAGTAAAAAAATCACCTTAATATTATTACCTTATTTTATCCACCATCTTACCAAATTCTTGACCCAAAAATTAATTTAATAAAACTGAAAACAAACGACAGACGGCACCGACATAAATTAATCTCAAGGTTGCTTTAAAAATTGCTACGTTTCTAGAGGCAATGAACCCAATTAGGAACGTAAAGGGTCCCCTTTACCTCAAAGCTAGTGGAGCGTAAAATGTAGATTCGATTCGATGACCCCGATTTTATTTATAATGAATTAGTTGGTCAGGGTATAATTAAAGTCGTGATAAGGACTACAATAAAAAATAGATAATATATAATTAGACTAATTTAAGAAATCATGAGACGGGAAATTCAGTACATTACGAACTAAACTAAAATAAAAAAAAAAAATTAATAAGTTTGTTTTGCAAATATGAATTTAGTGTAAAGTTTTTTTGTAAATCTACTGTTGATTTAAATAAGTATACAACACATATAAATAAGTTTCTCTCAAAACGTGATATAGCAAATTTCAAATGATGCAATTTTGTTCCAGGAAATATCTAGTTATTAATTATGTAATTTAACCGTACGTATGTATGTCACCAACATTTGGTTTTAAAAGAACATTGGTCACAACCAACTTTTTGTTTCAATAAAATTGAAGGTATATTTTATTAATAGAAAAATAAAAACAAAATGATGTGATGCCCCACTAAAATAAATCATAGTTAAAAAGGTTTTATTCTTTGATTTATTTTTTAAAATTCTTGGCTTGGACTTAATACTTAATTGCTTACAGAACTAAGTTCGCCTCTGTACCTATGTACATGAAGATTAATACAATACCTATATTTTATCTCGGTCACAAAACTATATCTAACACTCTACATTTTATTTATCTATTAACATATTAAACACTATGTTAGTACACAATAGAATATTTATTGTTTGAGATCAATGATTGACTGACATGGCGTTCAAAGCCTAGAATATTTTACAACAGATTCAGGAATTTATCAAACAATTTTATTTTAAAACCTATTTCCACCTAATACAGAAACTTGGCAAAACGTTTTATATAACTAACAAAAACTTTTGTCTATTAACAAGAAATTCTAAACTAAAAGAATAGGTCCTGTTTCACCACTAGCTGCTAAAATGTCTGATATAAATCTAACGGATAAAACATCTTCTAATTAAATCTGTCTAATATTTTTAAAGAGTTTATTTGTCATGATTGTCAAGCACTTGTGGAACTTATTTTGAGTACTATCTGTCAGTTAAGTTTCGAATAAGTTATCACGCACTTTATCAGCAAGTGGTGAATCAGGGCCTAACTAACAATTAAAAAAAAGCAATATTTGAATATGCAGACTAAAACACAATAATAACGGTAGCAAAAAGACTAACCACTTAACATTTTTATTCACCAATCAAAATGTCCCATGACAGGTTGAAAAGGCAATTATTTTTCAGTACAACATAAACGTCATTTACGATAAAACGAATGGACAGCGAGTGGCTGCATGATAAATGACCTGCTGTGTTCGACGGGTGTCGTGTCATGTTAAACTTGAAGTTTCCGAATACGGCTATGAGTGACGGGTACTGATAAACTACTGGCGTCTTATGGAACCGTAAGAGTGTTATAATGTGTATAGAAAGTGAAATATAATAATCGAAGATATATCGCGATACAAGAAAGCAGCAGTAGAATAATCAAATATAATTATTTTTGGCTCATCTGAGACCTAACCAGCGGTTGTCATTTAAGGTGCGAGCTCGTAGACTCCGCAAGTTTGACCCCTTCCATAAGTATTAATGAGATCCAAATTCGAATGCACTTCTTATCAAATTTAATTGAAGAAAAAAAACCGGCTTCAAGACTATATTATGTACAAAAAATAAAGTAGAATTTCTCAATATAACTTGAACAAACTAAAAGGTTATCTGTGAATATTTTATAATTTGTCGAATTTTTCAAAAAGCGCTGAGCCAATTGCCATAAAATTTATATGAGCCCACGTGTACACATGACTTATGGCGGATAAATCGCAAAAAATCATAGAAAAACATACGACCCCAATTGAGAACCTTCATCTTTTTGAAGTTGGTAAAAAATAAATCTAAAGGAAAGAAAGTGATCAAGGATGTGCATTTTTTATTTCTTTACGCATGCATACTCATATGCATCATCTGATACTTACTGTTCAAATTGCCACTATTTGTTAACATGAAGTTTTATTTAATTCACAAACCTTTGCCAGCAAACTGGTAAGGAGAAATTGTGCTGAAGTAAAGCTGTATGGTTAGCCAAGAGCATATCGTACGACTATTCTAAATAGCCATCACGTACAAAGATACGTCGAAGGTTAACTAGACAGATGCTTGAGGGTACCGACTTGTTGCGTTGTTCCTTGCAAGGTTAGATGCTTACAAAACGAAATTTAACGCTTATTGTGGGTCTGGCGAGCAAAAGTTTAATATTCATTGTTGAAACATTTTCTTTACTGACTTTGTAAAATACATACGTATCAACGTCTTTTTTTTCCTTATTTCATACATTTCTGGTAACTATATTATTACTGGTATTAATGTTATAAATGCGAAAGTTCGTGTGTATTGTATGTATGTGTATTTGTTAGGTACCACTCAGAGCGCGGCTGAACCGATTTCGATGATAATTGGTATGTAGATAGATTCGGTGCCGGAGACGGACATAGGCTACTTTTATTCCGAAAATCGGTCTGCTTTCCGAGAAAGACAAAATACATTTTAGGCGCGGGCGAAACCGTCGGGCTTAGATAGTACATTACACTATAATTATCTATCTAATAATCTTCAAAAACATAACCAAACTTATTTTGCTGCTCACAATGCTGATAAACAAAAATTATATACTGTTCATCGCTGGACACAGGCCTTCTTTTTTTTTAATTTTCCAGTGGTCGTTTTTTGGCTGATATGAAGATGATATTTTGTTGCGGTTTAAACAAAATATAAATTAAACTTATGATTTTTCATGAATGTAAATTCTTCTACTAAGTGTAAAACTTTAAGGAGTTATTGGCCACTTTTCAAAATGAAAAGTTCTAAGCGCAGTCGACTATTCATTTTCCTGTTGCTCGCATGAGTTAAAGGGTTCAATTGAGTGGATTATTTAGTGCTGTTACGATTCAGGTAGTCTTTTTGGTACAGTTTATTACAATATCGTAAATCACTACTAGAATACCTACTTGAATTGCAAACTTTACATGCATATACTTAACTGTAGTAGATATGCATGTACTGTTAGTCATTTTCAATAACCTTTTTCAAAACAAGTAGTATGTCAGCTGGCAGTTTTAGTTACCAGTAGCAATTGTCGTATAAAGAGAGTTGAATAAAATATTTTTTGTGTTCCTAGTAAGAAACTGGGCTTTAAACACTTTGCTTATTGAGATATCTTAAGTTTCTTGGTTGTTCATTACAAATGTAATGTTTAAAATATATTTAATCGTTATGTTGTCGTTCGGCCTTTGAGCGTGCAATTTGAGCAGATTTTCGTAGAAATTTAGGTTTACCCAACGGTCATAATTATTATTTAATGAGGACTGTTGCTGAATTTCTGACTTAAACTCAAAGTAATTTATATAAACTTACTTACTTACAGTTTTAGCTCTGCGATAATATCAAGCATTTAGATTATTTTTTTTTTTTTTTTGAATATTATTATACCGTATATTAGCTTACCGTATGGTTTCCCGTAGGTGTCATAAGAAAATACTGGGTTAAAAACAACGCTACGGTGCCAAGTTGTAGTAAAAAAATACTTTCATATCTTTTCAAACAAGAACACATCTACCACACTTAATTAAGAATTCTTGCTCGTAGCAAATAATATAATGTTATCTAGATAATTTTTGTGTATATTTAATATGTATACACATCATTTTATACAAACATAAATTATTTCGAAAAACCTTCGAAAACAACAGCAAAAATACATAAATATTTTATCTAAAGCGAAACGTACACAATAACAAACGTAGCCATTCGTAATTCCGCAAAATTAACAGTGTGGTAGCCGCGTTCTTTTAATACCGGTTCAAAACATTCTTCCACAAAAAAACACCCAAAATATTCTGCTAAAACAAGGACACAGAAATCCTGTAGGTAATAAGAGAAAGTGCCTCCGCACCGCCAAATTAAATATGAATGCTCTTGTAACAGTACTTGTGTAGTTGAAATATAATCTCCTACCTTTTTCAGTTCATGTTGTTTTTATTGTAGTTTTTACGAGCGACACGACTGTGATAGTGATGTGGAGGGTTAATAATAATGCTTATAAATTTTGTATACAGTTGTATCGGATTTTATTGGTGGTTTAAAATTTTTGGGGAGGTGTTGTTATTGTGAATGCAAAACGATATTAGTGCTACTCGTATCATTACCAGTGACAGCGTAAAGTATAAAAAAAAACTACTTCTCAGTAATAAACACCAGTTTACTTGTTATTTAATTTGTGGCATTTTATTTATTACATCATTGCTTTCATTTCTTATACAGCAAAAATGTTTGAATATTTACAAAAAAATTGTAATAACGTTTTTATTAATTTCTTCTCGTTAATATTCCAGCCAACTGCTTGTCCCTTTTTATAGATAGATGTTTCGCGAAGATTTTAACATTAATGTTTATATCATTCCAGTGATGAGAATCCCTAGAATAAGGACTCTATAGAGCAATCAATCGATTAAGCAACGTCGCGCTGTCAATGTAATTTGTCACAGTGTTGTTATAATAGAAAGCCCATAACATAATAAAATTATAATAATCTAAGCTTACTACTGTGTTTGGTTTCTGAAAGTATATAGTTCGCTGAAAGGTTCAGTTTTGTATATTTTATACAACTTTGGTGGCAAATGAACATACGGCCCACTTGATGGTAAACGGTTGCATTACATTGGAGAAATTAAATTAAGAAAGCCCAACCAAACTGTGGCCGATGAAAGAAAGAATCTAACAAAACTTATTCTATCGCCTGTACAATGGGTTGTGTTCTGAGGAATTGTTTAGGATGGTGCCAACGGCCACTTTTTATCGTCGCACCTCCCGCCATCGGCTGGGTGTACATCCTCACACTTTAGAACCTCTTAGGTCCCGTAGAGTAAGGTTTCAGAGAAATTTTCTCCCTCGTACAATAAGGTTGTGGAATGAGCTTCCCGACGAGGTTTTACCGAGAGACTACAACATGGAGTTTTTCAAGAAAGGAGTTAAAAGGTTTTTAACAGAGTCGGCAACGCGCTAGTGATGCTCCTGGTGTTGCAAGCGTCCATAGGCTACGGTAACTGCTTACTATGAGGCGGGCTGTATGCTTGTTTGTCACGTTAGTCAAATAAAAAAAAACTTAATAATTTGAAAATTAATAATTTCGGCGGATTCTATGTGAGGTTAGTACTTCCTCAGGAGATCCCGTTAATTTATATTGTTATTTATAAATATACCTAATGTGAAGGGTGCTGCATGAAACTGCGTAATATGTGTTTTAGATGTTTATGTTAAACACATACAAACATAACCATAACATAACATTGCTATAAAGTATAAAGATAATGCAGAAAAATACTTTGTTGACATATTTTTGTTTAACATCAATTGCAATGATAGCTTACGTATGCCGCGCTAAAATACCGGCTGTGATTTTAATACTGCATAAGTAAGTGTCTATAAGTTCTGTTTTTAATTGCCTGTAACGTTAAATAATATAGTCAGTAGTCAGATATAAGATCATGCGTCTCTTTTAGCCGAACTTGTGAGCACTGAAACTGAGTAAATCCATTATAACTTACTTTTTAAAAGTCGTATAATAGGTAGGTATGTACTTTTAAGTATGCCTTGATATACGGAGAATTATGATTTTTGAAAAACCTGATCACATTGAGTAAGCATGATAAACAAAACCCTTTTTTGTATACAAATACCTATATTCAAATAAGTCGCTCGCTCTGTAGTGAAAATATAATGGGTGCAGACGATTGTGTCAGATAAGCTACCCTTTTACAGTGAAATCTAAAGATTCTTGAACCAAACGGTTCGGCACTTCATACTTTTGTCACTTAATTTAGGCTTGGAACTCTTTACTAGCGCATGTGTTCCCATCTAATTATGATCCTGGGTCTTTTAAGCGGGGCGTGAAAATGCATCTCACTAAGCCGCCATAGTGGAGGCCACCATACCAGCAGTTAGCTCTTTCAATGATGGCCACCATTTCTGGATTTCACTGACTGCTTATCTTCAGGCAGAGTAGAGTTACTTTGATAGGCTAATAACAAAATATTTATATGACAGTGGTAACCTCTTCGAAATCTGTAGTGGATTTGGTCCAATTCAAAAGTTAACGAAAATTTTCATGCAATACATAAAGCTAATAAACGCATGCAGTTTATTACGTCTACCGTAAAATATAATCTGAAACATTCCTCACTGTACACGCCGGCTAACATCGCCGCCCTTTTAAACAAATGAATGTACAATTTTGTTACCCCTCGCACAAACAACATAAATTATGCAATTCATGTCCATTACATACTTTATCTCTGAGAGAAGTGCACTGATACTTAAATACTAGATGGTATTTAAAATGATTTCAATTTAAAAGTAGTTTCAGTGCAATTACTAGGAAACCTGTATTAGTAGCGAAAAGTCCTGGATGCACACCACGTAGGTTGGGTTAAAGGTGGCGCAAACTTCCGCGTAGGGACAGCGTTCCCGGTGCTGTGCAGCCGGACGCTATCACCGGTATTGGTGCCTGGTTAGGCACAGAGAGGTTTTAGTTGACTGCACCGTTGGTCTAGTGGTTAGTGTAACTGACTGCGACGCCGGGTGTCGTGGGTTCTATTCCCGCGGAAGGCAAATATTTGTGTGATGAACATTTGTATTTGTCTTTAGTCTGGGTGTTTCCTATCTATACATATAATAAAAATGTAACCTATCGCTGTCTGTACATGGAAGATATATGAGAAAAAATACTATTGGGACCTATAACAACACAAATAGAAGCCAAAACAATAATTTTTAAAATTTTTGTCTGTTTGTCTGTTTGTCTGTTTGTCTGTGCGTTTGTGCACGCTAATCTCAGAAACGGCTTATCCGATTTAAATATGGTTTTCACTAATATATTGTGGTAGGCTTCACTTAACATTTAGTGTTTGTTTCATGTCAATCGGTTCATAAATAAAAAAGTTATGCCAATTTAAAGAATCACATCCAACATTCGTTAATTTACTACGAAATCTTATAGAAGCAGATATTTTAACAGGTTGCGGAATAGCTGATAGTGTTTTTATTCCTCGGATTCCTGTCATTCTAAACAGTCTTTCATTTAGTTTTAAACGAGTCCAGTTTCCAGTGAGCCTATGTTTTGCGATGACTAATTAAAGTAATTAATTAATTAAGTAATTAAAGTAAAGGTAAGACACTAAAAGTTGTGGGAGTGGATCTAAGTATTAGCTGTTTTTCGGTCAGCTTTATGTGGCTCTATCACGTGTTAGCATTACTAGCAGCCTGTATGCTTTGATCCCTGATGGCTATACGTCTAATCCATACATCCATACATATTATAAAAGGCTTTGTCCTGACTGACTGACTGACTGACAGACAACGTAAAGCCTAAACCGCTGGTCGTAGCGACTTGAAATTTGGAGGGTGTGTTTGTCTTAATGTCTAGAAGTGTACAAAGAAACCCTTTCTTAAAAATTCAACCCTTAAGTGTATGAAAAGGGATGAAATCGATTGTATGAAACGTCTTCATTTTTTAAGTTACAGCTTTGAAATTTTGTTTTGGAATACTTTTATTTAAATAAAAAATACGCTCATATTTTTTTTTTTACTGGGGTGGATTTATATGAGTGAAATAAGGGATGAAATATTGTATGGAAAGATCTTTGCTTTTGAAGTTGGCGACTTGAAATTTGGAGGGAGGGGGAAGGGAGGGGGAGGAAGAGGAAAGGAAGGGAGAAGTGAGGGGAAAGCGCGGGGGTAGTGAGGGAGAAGTCAGGGGAAAGGGAGGGGAAAGTCAGGGGGAAATCGACTGTCTCTGTATTTCGGTGGTACTGTGAGGTCGCGGGTTCGATTCCCGCTCAGTGCAAATATTTGTAGCATGAATTTAAATAATCACGTCATAAATGTGGTATGTATATAGCTTAGCTTAGTTTGTTTTTAAGTTAGGTTAACACGTCTTATTTCTTTATTAAAATGTAAATACTTTATTATTTAAAATGTAAATACAAGTTAGATTTATATTTTTTGGATTTATTTTATTTTTTATTTTTTGTGATAAAAACATGTTTGTTAACACGTTTCATTACGGAATAGGTGGAATTGAAGTGAATTACGAAATAGTAGTAGTCGATTTACGCTGGTTTCAACATGAATGGGTCGGATCGACCAGGGATGTACTACTCTCATAGTTTTCGACGTAAGAGTAATAGTATCCATATTATTGCGTTTCGTTCGGTAAGCGCGAGAGCCGGAGGCCCAACTGATGCAGAGATGACAAACCTCGCAGCATGTGTGGGACCAGCTGAGTATCCGCGGAGTCATTGTGTGGGTGGTGTGGGTCGACCCGCCGGCCAGGGAGACCCGTATAAACGGTGGTGCAGCTGGCCGCCCGCGGCATTGTACAAGGGCCCAATTAGACCTAACCAAAAAAAAAGAGACTGCCCCACCAGGTTGCGCATAATCTCGGAGTGGTTCGTCGTGCAGGTTGGTGACCGGATAGTGGGACCCGGCGACCATTTTCGAGACGGTACGGGGGCCTTTTGCGAGCAGTCCGTATCATGGAAGCCCGGAGGCCTAAGACCCTTGAGCCTTTACAGCTGCGAAGAGACATCGCCTCCTCAACGGCCGTCTCCTGTCGCCTTTACCACGGAGAGTCTTCTCAACAGCTCTTTAAATTAATTCTACCCTCTCTCTTTTTATCCAGAACGACACGTGCGAGACTGAAGTGCTACCCTTTCACAGTGCAATCTAAAGGGTCTCGAACCAAACGGTTCAGCACTTTATACTTTTGTCGCTCAATTAAAGCCTGGAACTCTTTACCAGCGCATGTGTTCCCACCTAACTTTCATCCTGGGACTTTTAAGCGAGGCGTGAAGAAGCATCTCACTAAGCCGCCATAGTGGAGGCCACCATACCAGTAGTTTGGCTTTTGGAATGGTGTCCACTACTTCTGAATTCCACTGACTGCTTACCATCAGCCAGAGTAGAGGCATTTTGGCAGGCTAATATAAAAAAAAAAACTTATAGCGTTTTTATTCCTCGGATTCCTTTCATTCCAAACAATTTCCCGTTTAGTTTTAAACGAGATCAGTTTCCAGTGAGCCTATGTTTCGCGATGACAATTAATGAGTGTGGATCTAAATATTAACTGTTTTTCGCATGGTCAGCTTTATGTGGATTTGCCACGTGTAAGTAATCCTAGCAGCCTGTATGGCTTTGATCCGCGATGGCTATACGTCTAATATTGTAGATAGAGAAGCATTTACTGTAAAGATTTTTCTTATTCACCTAAACGAAGATGTTTATAATTCAAAACAAACCAAAAGATATATCCAAAAAATGCTGCCCAAAATCACTATTCCACGCGGACGAAGTCGCGGGCACAGCTAGTGTATTATAAGTATGTATTTACAAAAAAAAAAGTATGTATATGTATTATATTTCAGTTATCTAGTACACATAACACAAGCTCTGCTTAACTTGGGACTAGATGACGGTGTGTGATAGTGTCCACATATTAATATTATTATTGTTATTAGTTCTGGTTCCCCAGACGGGGCATTATGCATTATTGCATTCCCCTGTAAATAATTAATAATTTATTTCTTATAGTAAATAATTAATAATTTCTATTTAATAATTAGTTATTAAATAGAAATGCACGAAATAACTCCACCCACATATATTTTTACGTATCTAGTTCACTATACGTCTTTGTAGCCGAGACTGATGAATGGTCGAACGGTCCCTAATTGAATATTAAATGTAGCTGTCCACAGACGGCCTGACGTGCCGGCTCAGGTCGCAAAGCGTTGCCCTTATCACGGATTACTTACCGACTTTGTGAAAATTCATCGCCATAGTGCGTAAAGCCTTCACAGAGATTGACCTATGGAAGTTGGTTAAATATTCATTGCTAGTTGTAGGACTGTTTGTGTTATAATGATACTATGTAGTTTTAAGTTGAACTTTTATGTTTTACTGTGCAGACAGAGATCTTATTACAGTAAATAATTAGCATTGAACCCTTTATTCGGTGTAGGACAGATTCGGGATTGGACAGTTTCATGAATTCAGCAGATTCTTAGACTCGACGGATTTGCTTCACGGCTGAAGTACAGTTGTAAATAAACGTGTACTGCAGAACGTAGGGATTATTCCCATCTGTCCCTCTGGTTTGTCCCCCTAGGGTGACAGATGGGAAAAAAAGTTTTATCTGTTCCCCCTTCTTAACAGGGAGACGCTCTAGTTTCTCTTAAAGAGAGGTATTGACATAGTCGCTACACTAGGCAGTTAGATTCGTGACTGCAGTTAGGTGATATTTATTAAGCGGGTATCGCCTTAATAAATAATAAATGTGTTTTGTTTCCTTATAAACTTGACTTAGGTTATAATAAGTAATAGATCTCATCAATTATTTACACATAATTGATAATAACACTAAATTACACTTACTACATAAAACTTGTGACTTTTATTAAACAACTTTTCAAACTCGATAACAAAAGTTGTCTATAGTAAAAACTTTCTAATCAATCGCATAGCTAGCTTTTATGTAATCTGACAAGCAGAACTTATTCTTTTAATTTCAGTAAAATATTATGAAAGTGTTTCGAACAGGTGCCTCTTTTATGAAAAATAATATGACGTCGTATATTTTCTGTATTACGTTATAATAAGAATAGTGCCGGTCTTTTATGGTTCGTCGCAAGTTTCGGTTGTAGATCGTATCATGCCTTGTTTATTGAATCTTGAATCTGATAGAACAATGGGATTTCCAGGTCGTGCTTGTTACGTTGTTATCTAAAACTGCCATATCCGATAGTTTGTCTTTAATTGTATTGGTATTTGGTCAAAGTTGTTTCTAGTTTTGTTTTTAAACTGATTACATTTATATCATAGAATATACATTTTAACAAGCCAGGCGTCTATGCTTACTGCTCTGCTTCCGTCACCAATAGCGTAATGTTACATAGCATATAACCTTTCTCAAGAACTGGGAAAAGAGAAGATATATTTAAATCAGACTGGTAGTTCCAGAGATTAGCGCGTTCAAACAAACAAATTAACAAACAAAAAAGCTTCCGCTTTATACTATAATAGTATACTTAGATTTGTAAAATTAAGCAAGAATTTTATATTAGCTTTTATAAAACTGTAGTTAGGTAGTACATACGAAAATATAATATCAAATTTAAAAGATATTAAGTAGTTTTGATTTTCGCGTTGCATAATATAATTTATAACATAATATACGGGAATTTACACGATCATGCATCGTGCATGATCATATTTACACACCTTAATTTTGCTTGACGTTTCGACCAGGTTACACTAGCTGTGGTCATAAACTGACTGGTGAGGCGATGTCACGGTTTTGTATAAGAAGTAAATTCTAGATCAACCCTCGCATTATTGTTTTTCACGTACCGTCACACACTACGCTATCTTTATGGCGTTCGTATTCCGAGCGTTAACCGACTGCGAATAAAATCGCGTCAATTCCCTTATCTAAACTAATATTATAAAGAGAAAAGATTTGATTTTTGTATGTTTGTTTGTGCCGATTTGACTCGAGATCTATGTAACCAATTAAAAAAAAATCTTTCACCTTTAGAAAGCTACAAATATGACGGGTACGTAGGCTATATTTTATTATGTTTAACATATTTTTCAAGACATTTTAAAAATTCAATGTTTTAAGCGCCTTTGTATATCTGTAACGTCACTATTGCTATGATATTTTCCGTAGGCATTTGTTGTGAGACCGAATGAAACTTTTAGTACTGAAGCGAACTGAGGGCGGACGTCTGGTATGTTATAAATTATATCCCTATTACCTTATAGTAGTTATATGTGTACATTATATTATTAATTTTAGTCAGTTTAATCGATAGAAACATGAGCTTAAGAGCACTTATAGGGGATACTCCGTAGGTGGGAGACCGTTTTCTAAAAATACATCGATTACCTCTCTGTATTTAAACTTGTTACATAATTAGTTTTCAAAGGAGCATTTACTACAATTGTTAAAAATAGTTTGACGCGGAACGTCTATTCATACACATAGATTAAACTATAGTCTGAGATGATAATGACATAGGTACCAATCAGTACATGCAAAATTCTCGTATTCAGTGTTATCTCCAGTGTTAAGACTAGAAGATAGTTCCAATATTGTTGATCCAGTAGTGGAGGATGATAAAAACGGGAATCAGGATGGAAAGTAACTCATTCATGAACACATACAACATGAAACGTTAAACTTGAAGGATGTCAAACAAGACGTTCAGTACAAATATTTGAAGTGACATTCAAAACATTCTGTTTTGCAAAATTAAGTCTCTTCAAATAAGTTTCTCTTTACGTGTTATCGAATTACACAGCATTAATTCCCTAACTTGTTGTAAGATGTGTACAAGTTGTCTAATGAGTTTGTTAATCTGACATTTCACAGTTTAACAGCGGAGTTTATTTAAGACATCACTGTTGTACCTCCTGTTACTTAACTTTTAAACTTTGTTAAATAATAATTGGACATCTGTTGTGTAAAAAAATTCTTGAGAGGTTTTCTATATGAATATTTATCTATAAAAATTCAGTTTTATGGATGAAAATCATAAACTTTATCTGTAAGTAAATTATACTGCAAATACGAGTTTTTTTTTGAAGAAAAATAATGAGTTTCGGAATAATTATATGTCTTTATAAATACGACTTGCAACAGTTTATTATTGGATTAACAAATATGTATTCCGTATGGGACTCGTCAACACGAAACTTGCTTTGAAAAGTGTCTGTGGTATAAGACTTTTCTGACACTTATTTATTTATTGCGCCAGTAAAATTACACCACAAAATTGTAAATACTTTTTAGTGGATTGTTGATGTTACTGTCCCTACGCCTACATCTTACACAATTTATTTACGTCGATATAATTAAATTCCTTGACGAAATCGAAAAATATAGACTGCGAAAAATCTACTTTCGTGGCATGGGCGAACCTTATTACTAAAATTGGTTAGAAACCTTAGCTTACTGTACCTATTATAAATTATAACTTTAACCGAATCATCCATGTATGTACTTAAAAGTCCTCATCAAACATTATTCTTTGACGAAAATCAGAATTGATTAGATTAGAGCAATTGCTCTCCATTAACTTCCAGACTTTCAAGTTGATATAGGACAGTAATATCTTTTTACTGTACCACGACCTTCGGAGAGTTCCAAACATTTCCTCTTTCACTGAGACATATCGGAGGTAACTTTGTAAATTCATCAAGTTAAGTTGTTCTAATCGGTAAGTCCTAGATCTGAACCACGATCGCCATTTACGATCAAAGTTTTAGCATTTGTGCACCTCAGACAGTTCTCCTAAGAAGACATTAATTGCGATGACTTCAAAACAAAACAATATGGGCTATGTAATGTTAATTATTTACGTGACACAAGAATGTACTGAATTGTTTATCAGAAAAACAGATTACGGAATGATTTGCACCGCTATGAAGCTGATTTGCCAGACTGTGCAACGTAAGCTAAATAGTCAATGGGTTTTTCCGTGAGTTTTACTGTATATTATATATTACTATAAATAATTGAGAAGCAAGAAGGCTATGGCACAACCGCCTACTATGACCAACATTGGACGTATTCAGGATGATAAAATAACTTTGAAGTAAGAACACTATTTATTTTTCTTGCATACCATCTAATATTATTATTCACAGCAGCACAGATTAGTAGAATTAATTATAAAATTCAAGGCCTAAAATTTTATAATTATTTTTACTAACCTATCTTACAATAGCATATTATTTATTCTATCTATCTTTATCTACCTACACGTACCTAAACGAAATAAGTCGACATTGATAACCTTTTGTATTTTACTGTGATTAAAGTAAAAACCCATTTGTCAGATATTTATTTCATTTAGCATTTAGTTCTATATAATTGGTACCTATTGAGAAAAATGTCTTTATCCGTAATTATTCGCATCGACTTGAGTAAATCTGATTTCTCCTAAGAGATGATTGGAAGCCCGGCGATGAACTTAATCTATTTTTTATCCCGGTGTAATGCTATTTTCGTGACATACGAACTCTTGGGCGAATGTTATTTTATATTTGTATCTTTAATTTAATCCAATTTTCTCATAATATACAACGCAGTTACCGTAATAGTTGTTTTCATCATTAGACGATTTATAGTAGGTAACCGATGAAGTTACACTAAGATATCCTTATACAACAACGTTACTTTCCAAGGTAACTTTCCCTGAGTTCTCAACCTATCAAAGAACAAAATATTGGCAATATGCAAAGCGTAACTAATCCAATCAGAGTAGTGTTTTCTCCTACACCCCTTTACATCTACCCCTTTGTATAGATAGCGAATAATAATAAAGCCAGTAAACTTCCTCTTAACTGAATTTGGGTTTGTAAACTAACTATTAACTAAAATGTAAGAGATTTAGACCAACTTAATCCCATTACTAAAGTGGCTGAGCAGGAAGATTAAGTGATAGTTAAGTTTAAAGCATAACTCACCTATTGTATTGGTTCAAGGTCTAGAGGCCAATAATTACTTTGCGTTAATGTTGTCTGTATTATTTGATCAAGTTTGTTTTTGCAAGAGTTCAGTCGACTAACGTCTTAGTTTGTTTTAGAAAGAAAAACTAGCGGGTCATTCTTTATTTATTTTAACTCCAATATATGTGTAACTATGCCCTTGTATGACTCCAATAATGCTAGTTTCTCTATTAATTATACAAACAATGCTAACAGATCTGAACCAAGTATTAATTTTGAGCGACCGTAAAAGGAAAGAGTAGAACATAGGAAAAGATGATAATGATAATAGTGAATATTATCATTAAAATACACAATTAAATAAAACACAAACACTGCAAACAATATTATAATTTCAACATAATATATCAATAAGGACGTTTACAATTCTGATTAAACCACGCTAAGATATCTCCGAACAAATAATCATCAGGTACTACTGGGGCATTAGCAAAAGGATCCGAATCCGTCGATACTGAACCCCCAGAAAGTCCACCTGACGATGGATAAGCATGCGATTGAGTAGGATGTTTATAGTTCTCTTCATAAACTATTTCACTGTTCGAATCCCAAGTTATTCTCTGAATTTGTCCATGCCATCTCACCACTACTGAAGGATACGGCTCTTCGGACTTCAACGTTCTAAAAGTACACGTGAAATCCAACGGAGCTCTGACTTTCACGTCACTCGTCGGCAATGCTTTAACATCTGCATCACTCGTTGCCACCCTACCTTCACATAACTCAAAAATGAATAATAACAGCAAGGGAAATAAATTCTTCATGTTGTCAGTTCAAATGATACTGAAGTGAAGTAGCTATAATTCGGACCGTTATGCTACATGTAAACAATAGATAAAAAGGGTAAAAGTCAAGTAAATGTTTATTTTAGATATAACTATCTCTGAGAATAAGGTGATAATATTTTATAAATGATAAATAATTTCTAAAGAAATATTTTTGGACTGGAGAATTCACGAAAAATATTCAATTATGTCAGCCTGAATTTAATTAAAAATGTGCTTTCTTTTTTCGCCTCTACATATTCACCAAAGACAAAATAGTATATCCTACTAATATTATAAAAGCGAAAGTTTGTGTGTATGTGTTTGTTACCACTCAGCGCCCAAACGGATAAACCGATTTCGATACAAAATTGGTATGGAGATAGATTTGGTGCCGGAGATAGACATTGGCTACCTTTTATTCCGAAAATCGGTCTGGTTCCCGTGAGATACAAACATATTAAACGCGCAGATAAAGCCGTAGGGCGCAGCTAGTATAACTTATATGTGTACCTAGTCCCATCTATAAATATATAAGTTGGGCAATAAATAAAATTAATTTGTAATCTTTTACCCAAAACAAAACTTGAAGTAGAAAATTTTTGAAAAAGCTGACGATATATCGTGGAATAACTTTTAAACTTTATAATTATGTGTGATTTTGATAATCCTCGACCTTTATGATGTATTTATCTGTACATATTTAAAAAAATTGTTATCATATTAATATTTACAATTTAGGAATAATTTTATCTCCAAGATTCCAGGAAAAATCTGACCTTTTCAAACTCATTGTTGCTGAAAATGCCCGATAATGTTTATATTAAAGTAAAACTATTTGAATTTGTCAGAAATGCTGATTATGTTAGCACTTCTTAGTAAATAATGATATCTTGGTTTCCATTAACTGTGTTATATATTTTTGTCTAATATTTACCGTGAAAATATAACGCTACAGTCAACATTTAAATTTTATCGATCTAAATTCATTCGAGCTATACAAATTTCACCCACGCCAGGGCGATTAAGCGAAGTGAGCCTGCACGAATAGCCTGTAATGTCTGGGGCAACTTTAGATCGTGACTTACTATAAGTTCAGGCCATAAAGCAAGGTCCCGCAGCTAAGCTCACCAAGCGAGAGATCAAAAGGAATCCTCAAATGTTCGGGAAATAGTTTCAATTAGCTACTGTTTGTTCACGAGTAAAACGTGTGATTACTCAAACAGTTGTAAGAAGTTATATTGCTTTGAAGACCAACGCTATGTGATTACTTTGTGGCAAGAATGATTGTGTTAACGCTTGATTTAGATGTAAAAGTAATTATAAGCAGTACACCTCAATATGAGAAACGTCTTCAAAATTAATTTGATACTTGTATTATAATAGCGTATTGTTTTGTTTAAAGCTGAACACTATAATTAAATTTGATGTTAAAATAAATGCCTGTATACAAACTTATGTGCATTATAAGCCGTAGACTAGAGTGTTAAAAAATATATAACTAATCTGTACAAAGCGTCAAATATGCGAACAAAATCTATTATCAATATTGGCGCCCAATTTTCTTCACAAATCTTGGTGCTACTAATAATAGTATTAGTACCACCAAGATAACTTCTATGAACTTAGTTCTCAATAACAAACACCTAAACTTATTTGATCGTAATATCAAGCTACAGATGTTTCACTTCTGGTTATGCGGATGACACTTAACATAACGGAACCATCAAATTCTGCATCAATAGATTTTTTTTTTTTTTTTTTTATAATGACCGCACTCAAGGTGCGGCCGGCCAACGGATCCCCTAACGTAATCAGGGTCCTTATGTTCTAGTATAATTTTATTGCTTTCATTTGGTTATTAAGATAGGGTAGGAAAATTTCTATTTCTATTTACAGTCTGGTTTACAAATATTGATCTATTTCTAGGTTGAATTTTATATAAATTTACAATACATTACCAAATATACGCCTATTACAATAATTTATTTTCATTTAATATTTTAATTCTATTTTTAATTTTTAAAAGTGCATTAATAGATTGGAACCAAGCATCTGGCAAGCAAATAATATTTTGTGTTATTTTCTTTACATTCGCCAGATTTATTCGTCATTCATTTATCGGAAAACTTTCGGAGACAGCATTTATAAAAACATAACCCATTTTACGAATCGGATTCGTCTTTCCTTGTCCTTGTTATTTAATTGTTCCCTTCAATCTTGATTAAACATTTAAGTTTGTTTGCTGGCACTTCGTTGAATAATTGGAGACAAATTTTGTTATCAGTAAGTACTACTTCAAATCAGTACTTCGTCACTCTTGAAATTTGTTTTGCACTTTGCAAGATTATTTCAAATTAGTTAAACCAAAATAATTTTTGATTAATTTACGAATGAGATTTGTTCTAGTTTAGTTTTAGTGAGAGAAACATGATGCCTATGCCTGATAGATAATTTTAGCAACCTAACAGTTTTATGTAGTCATATAGCTGTAGGCAGGTAATTAGTAAAAATAATTTTGTTGCGCTCTTTATACAAGAGGTAGGTAATAAAAATATGCATGTTTACTAAAAAAGTTTTTCAAACCATTTTGTGACAATCAACAAAATAAATAATTTTTCGACATATTTTTGTTATGCCTCTTTTCTAAGAGTAATACTATGTACTTACCTAATTCTTTGATCCATTTTAAATGACTATCCTTTGTAGTTAACTTTTTAATAAGACATATTGCGTGTAATGTTAGTTCATTAAAATAAGGTAGTCCTGCACCAATTGTTCAAGCACTGAAGAACATCGTAACATGTATTGTTAACTTGAAATTTAGTCCAATATTTAAAGCTAACGTAACTGTGAAACTATGAATTTCTAAAGTAAATGTCGAATCTAGAGATCCAAATCAGGATGCGATGTCGCACCCCAGAATCAGAAATATAAAATGAGAAATGTATTTTAGCTATTGTTAACTTTAAAGCAATTGGCGCAAGGTCGATATTCCAAGAGACAAATTTTGTCTAAGGCCTATTTCAACTAGTGTAATTATTATATTTATTGTTCCATCTAACTGAAATAGGACGTTATTTTACCTTCTTGGAACAACTAAGGCGCAATTACCATCCTAGACACCTACGTGTCCATTTATGCTTAGGTTAACAATAGTGTTGTTATAAGAACTTATACTGTTGTCTTAGGTAATATTGTAGAAATGTAATTTCCAGGTTCAAATATTATGTTCCTGGTTCAAAATTATGTTACAACTACAGCCTGAGCAAATATATTTGGAGCTAAACGTAGTTCTACGAATGCACAAACCGTTCCGTTGTACCTGTTATAGCCGCAAGGCGTCTACATAGTTCGCTTCAAGCATTTCCGATTTAACAGATCGTAAGACCCTCTTATCCATCAGTTTTAGATTAATTGTACTTTTTACTTTATTAATATTTTAATACTCGCATATAATATTTTTCTGTAAGTTTCATGTAGTAAACAAAAACATTAATAGTTTAGTAGGTAAACAATTTTATTGGGTCTCTCACGGCAATGGTTCATTTTATTAAATATTGATGAAATTGGTAATATACAAGATATGAAAGCACTAAGACCAACATCTCACTAAAACATCCCCTCAGAAGGAATTACCGCAATTCACTAGATAGATGAAAATTTTTAATTGGGCCTGTTAACTAATTGAACTAATTATGATGAAACATTTGGATAAGGCCACTTCAATCTTTCGAGACGGACCCCTTTGTCTTCATTATAAGCCGAGCCTTCAAAATAATTTTCAATACATTCAAAATTGTTAGGAAATTGGAATTGTAGTCTGTTTATTTGATTTTGAGCTGTAGAATGAATATTTGTATAATCAAATTAATAGGCCGAGATTTTAGCAAAAGGTTTTAAATATACCTAATTTTTATACAAAAATAATAATAATAATATGTAGATAGACTTATTGTAGCTACTTTATTAACCGACCTATAAGTATATTGTCGGTAACCGATGCATATAGGCGACTTAAGAGCACTTATATTAGAACCTAACCTGGCCTTCACCCGCGCTAAGTTAAGTCTTTGGTTACTGCTCTGCTCCCGTTGCCAGAAGCGTGATGTTCCATAGGACATAACCTTCCTGAGGACTTGGGCTATCAAACGCAAAAGAGAAGAATTTTTCAAATCCGACTTATAGTTTCAGAGATTAGTGCGTTCAAACAAACAAAGTCTTTCGCTTTCTATAATAGTATAGAAAATAGTTAGATAGACGTTAATGTTCAGTAGTACACGTCCTATGGCTGAAATAATGATTTTACGGTTAGTTTTTACGGTAGTAGCTCCACGTTGGTTTCAGCATGAATGGGCCGAATCGTCCGGCGAAGTACTACCCTTTCATAGAAGATCGATGTAAGAGTAGTAGTATCCGTACTACTGCGTTTCGCTCGGAGCGCCAGAGGCCCAATTTCCCACCTTTCCTCTTTCCTCACCTCGCTCATTCCCTTCCCTTAACCCCATTCCCAGCTGCCATAGTTGAGGCCACCATACCAGCAGTTTAAGAAGATGGTATGGTGGCCACCACATCTAGATTCCACTGACTGCTTACCATCAGGCGGGATAGAGTCACTTTGGTAGGCTAATATGTAAAAAAAAATTACATCTTCCTTGAAGTTTGAGCACATTGGTTTAGGTAATATTTATTGTATTGAATTAAATCAATTTGTTACACCATCTCCTACCCACTGGTTCCACTTTAAGTTTGGGTAGGTAACTAAGTAACAAATGTCTAAACTTCTAAGCTTGAAATATTACTTAGTTGGCTGTAACAACAACAAAAATGAATTTAGCTCCGTCTTGGAAATTTCTATCTGAATCAACTAAGGAAATTCGATTAAACAATATCAAATTCGTTACTCAGTGAAATCAAAGTGTACAATATAAATACACCACGATATTTTCTTTGACCTTTGACCCCAAATACAAAACCCATTTGTGACTTAAAGGTCAATGCTTTATATTGTCATTTTATTAACATGATAATCGACAGACCTTTAAATTTGTTCAGTGTAGTGTAATATTGGATCGTAGGTGTGGCAAGGACAATATATCAAGTGAGTCAAGGTAAATTCTGTAGATACGTTTCAAGATCAAGTGTACAAGAATTGCAAATTGTAAGAGTTACGGTTTCAAATACGTATAATCTTCTTTTTGTGTCTGCACTGGCATGATAGTTCACTATGACGATATAAAGTAGCCTTGTACTTACTGTTTCTCCAACAGCTATAGTTATTCGCATAAAGACAACTTCTACACATAAAATATAGCAAAAGCCATGTGTCGTGGGCAACTTTAAAAACATACAATTAATGAACACAAAATGACTAATACTCGGCACAAATTTTGTATTTATAAATCGCATCAAGCCACCTCGTACACAGCAGTCGCACGGACTCCAGACTAAGTCGGTACGTACCTACAAATCAAAAGTTGCAATTAAATATTACTTCCTTTAAACGTTACAAGGATCACGAAAGCTAATGCTATATGCTTATACATGGTCAAAATTTAATCTACCATTAATTTATAACTAAATTATTACAACCGTTGCGCTTATCTCCAGAGGGAACTTGCCCGTCCGGGGACTGTCCGGTGTCCAACCAAGCGGTGCCAATTTCCGTACACCATCGCAGACCAATGATTGCGGACAGTCAGCTTCGAATAGAAATGGATCGGTAGTCGTAATATAATGTAATCTATCTACCCGTATAGTACATGTTATTGGTAATAACTCACCTGTAAATAAATAAGAATCTATGTCTATTAGCAGTCAGTTGTCGGTATACAAAATAACCCTTTCGTTTCTTAACTTGGGTTTAGATTTATTATAATGGATATTTCATTGAGACGCATATACATACGTATATACTCAAATAGATACGGCTATGATAGTGATAAATCAGCCAGTGCACAACTGATTTATATCGATAGGCAATGAAAAAATCTACTGAAAATTACTTTTTTTATTCAGTGATTTTTTCTGTTGCCCAAAAGGCACATCTAATTTCTTTTGTAGTAAGTGTGCTACAATCGCATATCTACCTTTAATGCTAAATGTACCGTTTCGGCACATTTCGCATATCTTTCAGCTAATGAATGCTAAAGGTAGAAAGTTACAGTTTAACTAATATACAACGGTCTTCAAAGTTTAGTTTTGCTTCTTGTTCTAGCCTACAACAAGAGTAAATTTATAAGTCAAACTGACCTCGAATTTGACCCACAAGAGAAAACTAACGGCAAAAGAGTCAAACTACTTTCATTTGAAACACCAAACAATGAGAGATCGGAAAAAGTTTTTCAATAGATTTACTGATTGAAAAGAACTTTTGTATACTTCTTTAATGAAGAAGATGTTAGAGAAAGTAGTAAGTATTATTCAAGTTACAATGTACTTAATCTTTTATACTTTTATTATGTAAAAGCAATATGTTATCCATTGACATAGTAACAAACAAACTGCTTTGCTGACATATTATTTAAACAAATATTCGAATAGGTGTGTATATGTTTATTTGCAGTTAGCAAGAATGATTATAATAGAACTACGATCTCTGTCGCAAGACGTTCACTACAAGACATAGGCCTCTCCGAAAGAAAAGTTCTGTACGGTAGTAGATCCACGCTGATTTCAGCATGAATGGGCCGGATCGTCCGGGGAAGTACTACCCTCTCATAGAAGATCGACTTAAGAGTAGTAGTATCCGTACTACTGCGTTTCGTTCGGTGAGTAAGAGCGCCGGAGGCCCAATTTCCCCCCTTTCCTCTTTCCTCACCTCCCTCATTCCCTTCCCCTAACCCCATTCCCAGCCGCCATAGTGGAGGCCACCATACCAGCAGTTTATGACGATGGCTTTTGGTATAGTGGCCGCCACTTCTGAATTCCACTGACTGCTTACCATCAGGCGGGGTGGAGTCACTTTGGTAGGCTATAATATAAAAAAAAAAAAAAAGTATTTGCCACAGTTTTACACTTGGTATGTCAAATGGAAAACGTTACTATTTATTAGGTAACAGGTTACGGTTACCATTTACCATTAGGTAGACGTTATCGTGTACCACTGAAATTGTATAAAATATACACTAATGATGATCTGAATATTATAAGTATCCAATAAGCTATATTTATGTGCCTTACCACCAGGTGGTATGGTACATGCTAAAACATAACTCGTAATAAAACCGTGCTTTATCTTCCATATTTATTATGTGATATTTATGAGTAGGTACAATAATTTGATAAAGCTTTTATAGTTTATTCAGCATAACCCATTTGAGTATCCAGTTTATGACTTAGCTTAGACGCTAAACTTCATAGAATTTAATGCTAATTTAAATAAAGACACGCGTAATTTTCGATGGACTGACGATATCGACATTGACGTAGGTTGTCGGTCCACCATGTAAGGAAAGACTCCTCACAAGGTGGAATGACAACCCCATAAGAGGTAAGTAACCGGTGGATAAGGGCGGCTAGCCACCAATCAAGGTGGCGAAACTTGGGGGTAGCGTAAGTCCAGTAGTGGACTTAAGCCACCTCTAAGTAATGATAATGATGAATATATATTTATAAAGTATCATATTTTCTCTGCAAAGGGATAGAGAGAGGTTTGATATCCACACATTTAGAATGGTATATATTATAGAGACTCAATGAATATTACTAACAATAGTGACTGAAGTCTATGTATAATCTAACCCATCAATTCCAAAATGCTCTGTAATCAAGAAAGGCAACATTCAAACTAAATTGGAATAGTTAACAGGAGCTCTTCAAGGAGTAAGTAATTTACTAACTGGAGAACTTAACCATGTTAATGAAAATTGCGTCCGATAAAATCTGATGTCTTGAGTTATTGAATATGAGCTCCATGATGTGGATAGAGATAAGAAGGCCAAGGGATAAGTTATGAGGTATATTTGGCGAACGAAATTAAATTTTATTGAGCACTTGGGACGCGTATGTATGTGGTCTTAATAGCTTTGACTGAAGGACTTTCGTTTTGATGGTGATTATGTCATATAGTTTGTTATTGAACTACTATTAACGATCGCCTATCGGTGCTATATTGAGAATACTTACATGTTTGAAATTATATTATTATTATTACTTATTTGACTGGCCTGTTGATCTAGTGGTTAGTGACCCTGACTGCTAAGCCGGAGGTCGTAGGTTCGATTCCCACCCAGGCCATACCTTTGTGTGATGAGCATGATCGTTTGTTCTGTGTCTGGGTGTAATTTATCTATAATATTTGACTACATATTTTCCTATAGTCAAAACTCAAGTTTTAGAATGTCGCAGTTATATACCTACCGTGCCTACATATTAAAAATATTCTGCTCTAAAATACAGAGTGTCGTTGCCTGCCTAAAACAAACTGATATGAATGAAACCCATTTTTGTGCTGACGCTGCATGTTATTATTGTTATTATATATTATATTTGTTTTTGTACGAACGGAACTCTAATAGACTCTAATAGAGAGATTTAAACATCTAGAAATTCTCACAATAAAATTGTGAACGTACTAGTACTTACATAATTACCTTTTACGTCTCAAGAGCAATCGAATGTGGAAGAATAATTTAATACCTACCTTTGTAAATTACTACCACAATCTACTGAGCACATTGCGTGGTAAAACCTATTCTTCGTTAGTTATTTCCTATAGAAAACATGGTCTGTTATTTATTACCAACTTTATTTTAATTGAGACTGATCATAAGAATAATATTTGTAAAAATAAGATGCTCTTTTGTATCTACACTTTTACGGTTACTAGATCCACGCTGGTTTCAGCATGAATGAGCTGGATCGACCGGAGAAATACTACCCTCTCATAGAAGATCGACGTAAGAATATTAGTATTCATACTAATGTGTTTCGCTTGGTGAGTGAGAGCGCCGCCGGCAGCCCAAATACCCTCTCGGTCCTCTTCCGTTTCCCTTTTCCTTGATCATCCCTTCTCCGTGTTCGGCAACGGCTTGGTTGTGTTTTCTAAACATTATTACTTTTGCGATGCTTGGAAAACATAGCCATCTCTGTAAGTTACGGTTACCACTTACCATAAAAAAAAAGATCTTTTATAAGACTTTTTATTGGACCTCATTTATTATGCTTTATAAACTTTAAAAGCCTAATGATATAATCTATAACTATTATAATAAAGCGGAAGAGTTAGTTTGAACGCGCTAATCTTTGGATAGTGTAATACCCCAGTACTCGAGGAAGGTTATAGGCTATGTAACATCACGCTACTGGCGACGAGAGCAGAGAAATAAGCAAAGACGCATCTCAAACCACTCCGCGGAAAGCTTGTTAATTAATATTTTTCTAAATTGGTGAATTTCATCGAGAGATTCTAGTGCATTTCTGCAAAATTTAAAAAAGAAGACCAGGTACTATAAACTTCAGTGACAGTAGAAAGGAGGTATTCTTACTTTTAATGTCTTGGCGAATAGCCATAAATGTACGCCAGGCAATAAAGTCAGATAAAGACCTAAAAATCTTTGGCATGTGATTTGAACCATAGACCAAAAGAAAGACTTAAAGAATTTATTTTATCATCATTTGAGCACTCTAACTAATAAGCTATAATAAATATAAAATATATATTTGCTTGATTACGCAATATCAGTCAGTATTAAAATTACTGCTTCAATATAAAATTGCTGTTAGAATTTTGTATTGAATCAGTAATTTTGATACGTTAAAATTTTGATTTTCGTGTATTGATAATATAATTTTGTTATGCAGGTTGCACGTGCATCCGTTTCACGTCGACGTATGGCAAGGAACGTGGAACCTTCAGCAGTCCGGACTACCCTCGCCCCTACCCGCCGCGAGTCGACTGCCTCCTGTACACGTTCATCGCGGCACCACACGAAATTGTCGAACTCGTGTTCACAGATTTCGACATTTATAAGGAACATCTTGAGTGAGTAATTTTCGAACTTTCTAGAAAGTGTTTTGTTTAACAAAGTCTGTACTATCTTTGAAGATAAACATTTTCACCTAGTTTCGTATAAAGCAGTCAACGTGTAACTAATGACAACTTTGTATTGTAATTAAAATATAATACGAGTAATAAGAAAGGTATAATTAATCATGTTAATACGCAATCAGATATGATATGAATTGATTTGCATACTATTAAGTAGTTTCGTTTCACATAATACGTAGGTAGAACATGACTATCAATTACAAGTTTAATACGATACTCTAAATCTTAAGAGTCCTTCTCTAAGCCTGCAATTTGTTAAGTCATAAGCCTATAATCTATATATATAAAAGAAAGTCGTGTTAGTTACTTCACTTATAACTCAAGAACGGCTGAACCGATTTAGCTGAAAATTGGCAGGGAGGTAGTTTAGAGCCAGGAGAAGGACATAGGATACTTTTTATCTTTTTTTTTTTTTTTTTTTACTTTTTTTTTTTTTTTTTTTTTTTTATGTATGTAAAAATAGAAACGGAACGTTTAACATTCATTAGGTTGAACCAAGCCAAACTGCGTTCTGAGGAGTACATCCATTTACGTGATGCAGTTAGTACTGAAGGAAATGCAGCTAATATTGGTCGATTAACTATTCTGCCGGCGACATACATTGGTAGTCCACGTCATATGCATGAATATGCACAAGATGCAATGACATATGTTCGTCATTACGGTCGGCCCGATCTCTTTATTACTTTTACCTGTAATCCAAAATGGATAGAAATTACTCAATTGCTGCTTCACGGACAAACATCAAGTGATAGACACGACATCACAGCACGTATATTCAGGCAAAAAATTAGGTCCCTGATGAACTTTATTGTTAAACAACGCGTCTTTGGAGATACTCGATGCTGGATGTATTCAATCGAATGGCAAAAGCGAGGCCTGCCGCACGCACACATTCTTATTTGGTTAGTGGAAAGAATTCAGCCTGACCAAATAGATGATATCATATGTGCTGAGATTCCTGATTATGAAGTCGATCCATACCTACATGATGTTGTTACTACTAATATGATTCATGGACCGTGTGGTGCCATCAATCCCCAATCACCTTGCATGGTCGATGGAAAGTGCTCTAAACGATATCCACGGAAATTAACGGCGGAGACTGTCACTGGCAATGATGGTTATCCGCTGTATCGGCGTCGATCACCAGATGACAACGGTCGAACTGTCACAACGAAAGTGAAAAGAATGGATTTCGTTGTCGACAACAGTTGGATTGTTCCATATTCGCCACTTATTTCTAAATCGTTCAAGACACATTGCAACGTTGAATACTGCAATTCAGTTAAGTCCATAAAATATATTTGCAAATATGTCACGAAAGGCAGTGATATGGCGGTTTTTGGATTGCAATCCTCGAATACCAACGATGAAATTTCACGCTATCAAGTTGGTCGTTATGTGAACTGTAATGAAGCGATTTGGCGTATATTCGCATTTCCCATTCACGAACGTCATCCTACTGTTACGCATTTGGCGGTGCATCTGGAGAATGGTCAACGAGTATATTTCACGGCTTCGAATGCTACGCAACGTGCTGAAACACCTCCAGCAACTACATTGACCAGTTTTTTTGCAATCTGCCAAAGCGATCAGTTTGCACGAACTTTGCTTTACTCAGAGATGCCACGTTATTATACTTGGAATGCTTCATCGAAGAATTTTCAAAGACGGAAGCAAGGCGATGCGGTTCCTGGGTATCCAGATGTGCGTTCTACTGATGCTCTTGGTCGTATATATACAGTTCATCCAAAGAATAATGAATGTTTCTATTTGCGGTTGTTGCTGGTAAATGTGCGTGGGCCAACGTCATTTGAGTCACTACGAACTGTTAATGGTGTAATATTCCCAACATATCGTGCTGCATGTGAAGAATTGAAGTTATTAGAAAACGATAGTCATTGGGATACGACAATCGCTGAAGCCATTATCTCTGCATCTCCAAGTCAGATACGCACATTATTCGCTATCATAATTTCGCTACGGCTGCCGACGAAATAAACGCTTGCCTCAAATCGTCAAATCTATGGCGCTATGTGAAGAAACTGCAACTGACAACAAACATGAGAGTTACATTGCTTAATGATACATCTGCTGAAGATTTCTCGGAGCAATTGCTGACTATCGGTAATGGTCAAGTACCTGTCGATGAATCGAGTGGATTAATATCATTTCCAAATAATTTCTGTATTATTGATTTCTTACAAATATCAAATTGTCATCCACACGTCATTACATAGCTGTCATTATACGTCAATTTTGTTATTCCGTACTAAAATAAAGAAATAATTATGAATGATTGATGTAGAAATTTAATTTTTTTTGTATTTTTTCCAATAAAAAAAAAATATGATTATTTATTGACATTAAGGCGGAACAAAGTTCGCCGGGTCAGCTAGTATCTATATATATAAAAGAAAGTCGTGTTAGTTACTTCACTTATAACTCAAGAACGGCTGAACCGATTTAGCTGAAAATTGGCAGGGAGGTAGTTTAGAGCCAGGAGAAGGACATAGGATACTTTTTATCTTTTTTTTTTACTTTTTTTTTTTTTTTTTTTTTTTTTATACTTTTTTTTTACTTTTTTTTTTTTTTTTTTTTTTTTTATGTATGTAAAAATAGAAACGGAACGTTTAACATTCATTAGGTTGAACCAAGCCAAACTGCGTTCTGAGGAGTACATCCATTTACGTGATGCAGTTAGTACTGAAGGAAATGCAGCTAATATTGGTCGATTAACTATTCTGCCGGCGACATACATTGGTAGTCCACGTCATATGCATGAATATGCACAAGATTGAATGAGGAGATACATAATCGTGCTTTACTCTTGATCGAAGATATGTGTTACCTCATGTGCGGTAATTTAATAATCAGGTTAGGAATGCCAGCACCATATCGTGAAATGAATGACGCATTTAATCGAGAATTGGAACGGGAACGTGAATATGATCACCAGGAATTAGATTTAGTAGTTCAAACGAATGTACCCCTGTTGAATTACCAACAAAAGGAAGTTTATGATACTTTAATGAAGGCAATCGATGATGAAAATGGTGGTTTATATTTCCTAGATGCCCCTGGTGGAACTGGCAAGACATTCCTCATGTCATTAGTTTTAGCAACTGTTCGGGCGAGATCTAACATAGCGGTTGCAGTTGCTTCTTCTGGAATAGCAGCCACATTGTTAGAAGGATGCCGTACGGCTCATTCAGCATTCAAATTACCGTTAAATCTTCAAACTATTGAAGAACCAACGTGTAATATTGCAAAACACTCAGCAATGGCCAAAGTTTTAGCGGTATCGAAAATCATCATCTGGGACGAATGCACAATGGCGCATAAACGTGCATTAGAAGCACTTAACCGAACATTAAAAGATTTACGCAATGACTCGAGATGTTTTGGAGGAGCAATGATTTTACTTTCTGGCGATTTCCGCCAAATACTGCCAGTAATTCCAAGATCTACGGCTGCCGACGAAATAAACGCTTGCCTCAAATCGTCAAATCTATGGCGCTATGTGAAGAAACTGCAACTGACAACAAACATGAGAGTTACATTGCTTAATGATACATCTGCTGAAGATTTCTCGGAGCAATTGCTGACTATCGGTAATGGTCAAGTACCTGTCGATGAATCGAGTGGATTAATATCATTTCCAAATAATTTCTGTAATTTTGTCTCATCAAAAGACGAACTTATCAACAATGTATTTCCAGAAATTATTTCTAACTACAAAAATTATGAATGGATGAGTGAGCGAGCAATTTTAGCGGCTAAGAATAAAGATGTAGATGACCTAAACTACATAATTCAAAATAAGATCATTGGAACAATGCATTCATTCAAATCTATTGACTGCGTCACAAATGAAGATGAAGCCACCAACTATCCAATTGAATTTTTAAACTCTTTGGACGTGCCTGGCTTACCACCGCACAATTTACGACTAAAGGTTGGCTCCGTAGTAATCATGCTTAGAAACATAAACCAACCAAAACTGTGCAACGGTACGCGTTTGGTGGTTAGAAAATTGATGAACAATGTAATTTACGCTACGATAATGATAGGAAAATTCAAAGGTGAGGAAGTTCTCATTCCGAGGATACCGATGATCCCAACCGATATGCCGTTTGAATTTAAAAGACTTCAATTTCCGATATGTCTTGCATTTGCCATGACCATCAACAAATCACAAGGCCAATCCTTAAAAGTTTGTGGTTTAAATCTAGAACATTCATTTTTTAAAATAGAAACGGAACGTTTAACATTCATTAGGTTGAACCAAGCCAAACTGCGTTCTGAGGAGTACATCCATTTACGTGATGCAGTTAGTACTGAAGGAAATGCAGCTAATATTGGTCGATTAACTATTCTGCCGGCGACATACATTGGTAGTCCACGTCATATGCATGAATATGCACAAGATTGAATGAGGAGATACATAATCGTGCTTTACTCTTGATCGAAGATATGTGTTACCTCATGTGCGGTAATTTAATAATCAGGTTAGGAATGCCAGCACCATATCGTGAAATGAATGACGCATTTAATCGAGAATTGGAACGGGAACGTGAATATGATCACCAGGAATTAGATTTAGTAGTTCAAACGAATGTACCCCTGTTGAATTACCAACAAAAGGAAGTTTATGATACTTTAATGAAGGCAATCGATGATGAAAATGGTGGTTTATATTTCCTAGATGCCCCTGGTGGAACTGGCAAGACATTCCTCATGTCATTAGTTTTAGCAACTGTTCGGGCGAGATCTAACATAGCGGTTGCAGTTGCTTCTTCTGGAATAGCAGCCACATTGTTAGAAGGATGCCGTACGGCTCATTCAGCATTCAAATTACCGTTAAATCTTCAAACTATTGAAGAACCAACGTGTAATATTGCAAAACACTCAGCAATGGCCAAAGTTTTAGCGGTATCGAAAATCATCATCTGGGACGAATGCACAATGGCGCATAAACGTGCATTAGAAGCACTTAACCGAACATTAAAAGATTTACGCAATGACTCGAGATGTTTTGGAGGAGCAATGATTTTACTTTCTGGCGATTTCCGCCAAATACTGCCAGTAATTCCAAGATCTACGGCTGCCGACGAAATAAACGCTTGCCTCAAATCGTCAAATCTATGGCGCTATGTGAAGAAACTGCAACTGACAACAAACATGAGAGTTACATTGCTTAATGATACATCTGCTGAAGATTTCTCGGAGCAATTGCTGACTATCGGTAATGGTCAAGTACCTGTCGATGAATCGAGTGGATTAATATCATTTCCAAATAATTTCTGTAATTTTGTCTCATCAAAAGACGAACTTATCAACAATGTATTTCCAGAAATTATTTCTAACTACAAAAATTATGAATGGATGAGTGAGCGAGCAATTTTAGCGGCTAAGAATAAAGATGTAGATGACCTAAACTACATAATTCAAAATAAGATCATTGGAACAATGCATTCATTCAAATCTATTGACTGCGTCACAAATGAAGATGAAGCCACCAACTATCCAATTGAATTTTTAAACTCTTTGGACGTGCCTGGCTTACCACCGCACAATTTACGACTAAAGGTTGGCTCCGTAGTAATCATGCTTAGAAACATAAACCAACCAAAACTGTGCAACGGTACGCGTTTGGTGGTTAGAAAATTGATGAACAATGTAATTTACGCTACGATAATGATAGGAAAATTCAAAGGTGAGGAAGTTCTCATTCCGAGGATACCGATGATCCCAACCGATATGCCGTTTGAATTTAAAAGACTTCAATTTCCGATATGTCTTGCATTTGCCATGACCATCAACAAATCACAAGGCCAATCCTTAAAAGTTTGTGGTTTAAATCTAGAACATTCATTTTTTAAAATAGAAACGGAACGTTTAACATTCATTAGGTTGAACCAAGCCAAACTGCGTTCTGAGGAGTACATCCATTTACGTGATGCAGTTAGTACTGAAGGAAATGCAGCTAATATTGGTCGATTAACTATTCTGCCGGCGACATACATTGGTAGTCCACGTCATATGCATGAATATGCACAAGATGCAATGACATATGTTCGTCATTACGGTCGGCCCGGTCTCTTTATTACTTTTACCTGTAATCCAAAATGGATAGAAATTACTCAATTGCTGCTTCACGGACAAACATCAAGTGATAGACACGACATCACAGCACGTATATTCAGGCAAAAAAGCGGTTGTTGCTGGTAAATGTGCGTGGGCCAACGTCATTTGAGTCACTACGAACTGTTAATGGTGTAATATTCCCAACATATCGTGCTGCATGTGAAGAATTGAAGTTATTAGAAAACGATAGTCATTGGGATACGACAATCGCTGAAGCCATTATCTCTGCATCTCCAAGTCTACGCACATTATTCGCTATCATAATTTCGACATGTTTTCCATTAAACCCATGTAACCTGTGGCACAAATACAAGGATAATATGTCAGAAGATATTTTACATCAAATTCGTGTCAGTTCCAGAAATCACGATATTGAGATGAATGAGGAGATACATAATCGTGCTTTACTCTTGATCGAAGATATGTGTTACCTCATGTGCGGTAATTTAATAATCAGGTTAGGAATGCCAGCACCATATCGTGAAATGAATGACGCATTTAATCGAGAATTGGAACGGGAACGTGAATATGATCACCAGGAATTAGATTTAGTAGTTCAAACGAATGTACCCCTGTTGAATTACCAACAAAAGGAAGTTTATGATACTTTAATGAAGGCAATCGATGATGAAAATGGTGGTTTATATTTCCTAGATGCCCCTGGTGGAACTGGCAAGACATTCCTCATGTCATTAGTTTTAGCAACTGTTCGGGCGAGATCTAACATAGCGGTTGCAGTTGCTTCTTCTGGAATAGCAGCCACATTGTTAGAAGGATGCCGTACGGCTCATTCAGCATTCAAATTACCGTTAAATCTTCAAACTATTGAAGAACCAACGTGTAATATTGCAAAACACTCAGCAATGGCCAAAGTTTTAGCGGTATCGAAAATCATCATCTGGGACGAATGCACAATGGCGCATAAACGTGCATTAGAAGCACTTAACCGAACATTAAAAGATTTACGCAATGACTCGAGATGTTTTGGAGGAGCAATGATTTTACTTTCTGGCGATTTCCGCCAAATACTGCCAGTAATTCCAAGATCTACGGCTGCCGACGAAATAAACGCTTGCCTCAAATCGTCAAATCTATGGCGCTATGTGAAGAAACTGCAACTGACAACAAACATGAGAGTTACATTGCTTAATGATACATCTGCTGAAGATTTCTCGGAGCAATTGCTGACTATCGGTAATGGTCAAGTACCTGTCGATGAATCGAGTGGATTAATATCATTTCCAAATAATTTCTGTAATTTTGTCTCATCAAAAGACGAACTTATCAACAATGTATTTCCAGAAATTATTTCTAACTACAAAAATTATGAATGGATGAGTGAGCGAGCAATTTTAGCGGCTAAGAATAAAGATGTAGATGACCTAAACTACATAATTCAAAATAAGATCATTGGAACAATGCATTCATTCAAATCTATTGACTGCGTCACAAATGAAGATGAAGCCACCAACTATCCAATTGAATTTTTAAACTCTTTGGACGTGCCTGGCTTACCACCGCACAATTTACGACTAAAGGTTGGCTCCGTAGTAATCATGCTTAGAAACATAAACCAACCAAAACTGTGCAACGGTACGCGTTTGGTGGTTAGAAAATTGATGAACAATGTAATTTACGCTACGATAATGATAGGAAAATTCAAAGGTGAGGAAGTTCTCATTCCGAGGATACCGATGATCCCAACCGATATGCCGTTTGAATTTAAAAGACTTCAATTTCCGATACGTCTTGCATTTGCCATGACCATCAACAAATCACAAGGCCAATCCTTAAAAGTTTGTGGTTTAAATCTAGAACATTCATGTTTTTCCCATGGTCAATTATACGTGGCATGTTCACGGGTCGGAAGACCATCTGCGTTGTTTGTTTTTGCGCCTGATAATAAAACAAAAAATGTCGTGTATCACAAGGTACTTAAATGAAGAGCAACCTATGTACTAAAATAAAGAAATAATTATGAATGATTGATGTAGAAATTTAATTTTTTTTGTATTTTTTCCAATAAAAAAAAATATGATTATTTATTGACATTAAGGCGGAACAAAGTTCGCCGGGTCAGCTAGTTAGTTATAAATTTATCTTGAACTTGATCAATTACATAATTCACAAAATTTGATACTCTTCGTGGTAACACAATGCCCTGAAAGTCCTTCGATGTTTGTCTATCAATTTATTACTTGAGGCTTTTTCATAAGGACATGGAACATTAACCAGTTACTACTTTTTTTCATAAGGACATGGAACATTAACCAGTTACTACTTTTTATTTAAAAACTAGCTGACCCGGCGAACTTTGTTCCGCCTTAATGTCAATAAATAATCATATTTTTTTTTTATTGGAAAAAATACAAAAAAAATTAAATTTCTACATCAATCATTCATAATTATTTCTTTATTTTAGTACATAGGTTGCTCTTCATTTAAGTACCTTGTGATACACGACATTTTTTGTTTTATTATCAGGCGCAAAAACAAACAACGCAGATGGTCTTCCGACCCGTGAACATGCCACGTATAATTGACCATGGGAAAAACATGAATGTTCTAGATTTAAACCACAAACTTTTAAGGATTGGCCTTGTGATTTGTTGATGGTCATGGCAAATGCAAGACGTATCGGAAATTGAAGTCTTTTAAATTCAAACGGCATATCGGTTGGGATCATCGGTATCCTCGGAATGAGAACTTCCTCACCTTTGAATTTTCCTATCATTATCGTAGCGTAAATTACATTGTTCATCAATTTTCTAACCACCAAACGCGTACCGTTGCACAGTTTTGGTTGGTTTATGTTTCTAAGCATGATTACTACGGAGCCAACCTTTAGTCGTAAATTGTGCGGTGGTAAGCCAGGCACGTCCAAAGAGTTTAAAAATTCAATTGGATAGTTGGTGGCTTCATCTTCATTTGTGACGCAGTCAATAGATTTGAATGAATGCATTGTTCCAATGATCTTATTTTGAATTATGTAGTTTAGGTCATCTACATCTTTATTCTTAGCCGCTAAAATTGCTCGCTCACTCATCCATTCATAATTTTTGTAGTTAGAAATAATTTCTGGAAATACATTGTTGATAAGTTCGTCTTTTGATGAGACAAAATTACAGAAATTATTTGGAAATGATATTAATCCACTCGATTCATCGACAGGTACTTGACCATTACCGATAGTCAGCAATTGCTCCGAGAAATCTTCAGCAGATGTATCATTAAGCAATGTAACTCTCATGTTTGTTGTCAGTTGCAGTTTCTTCACATAGCGCCATAGATTTGACGATTTGAGGCAAGCGTTTATTTCGTCGGCAGCCGTAGATCTTGGAATTACTGGCAGTATTTGGCGGAAATCGCCAGAAAGTAAAATCATTGCTCCTCCAAAACATCTCGAGTCATTGCGTAAATCTTTTAATGTTCGGTTAAGTGCTTCTAATGCACGTTTATGCGCCATTGTGCATTCGTCCCAGATGATGATTTTCGATACCGCTAAAACTTTGGCCATTGCTGAGTGTTTTGCAATATTACACGTTGGTTCTTCAATAGTTTGAAGATTTAACGGTAATTTGAATGCTGAATGAGCCGTACGGCATCCTTCTAACAATGTGGCTGCTATTCCAGAAGAAGCAACTGCAACCGCTATGTTAGATCTCGCCCGAACAGTTGCTAAAACTAATGACATGAGGAATGTCTTGCCAGTTCCACCAGGGGCATCTAGGAAATATAAACCACCATTTTCATCATCGATTGCCTTCATTAAAGTATCATAAACTTCCTTTTGTTGGTAATTCAACAGGGGTACATTCGTTTGAACTACTAAATCTAATTCCTGGTGATCATATTCACGTTCCCGTTCCAATTCTCGATTAAATGCGTCATTCATTTCACGATATGGTGCTGGCATTCCTAACCTGATTAATAAATTACCGCACATGAGGTAACACATATCTTCGATCAAGAGTAAAGCACGATTATGTATCTCCTCATTCATCTCAATATCGTGATTTCTGGAACTGACACGAATTTGATGTAAAATATCTTCTGACATATTATCCTTGTATTTGTGCCACAGGTTACATGGGTTTGATGGAAAACATGTCGAAATTATGATAGCGAATAATGTGCGTAGACTTGGAGATGCAGAGATAATGGCTTCAGCGATTGTCGTATCCCAATGACTATCGTTTTCTAATAACTTCAATTCTTCACATGCAGCACGATATGTTGGGAATATTACACCATTAACAGTTCGTAGTGACTCAAATGACGTTGGCCCACGCACATTTACCAGCAACAACCGCTTTTTTGCCTGAATATACGTGCTGTGATGTCGTGTCTATCACTTGATGTTTGTCCGTGAAGCAGCAATTGAGTAATTTCTATCCATTTTGGATTACAGGTAAAAGTAATAAAGAGATCGGGCCGACCGTAATGACGAACATATGTCATTGCATCTTGTGCATATTCATGCATATGACGTGGACTACCAATGTATGTCGCCGGCAGAATAGTTAATCGACCAATATTAGCTGCATTTCCTTCAGTACTAACTGCATCACGTAAATGGATGTACTCCTCAGAACGCAGTTTGGCTTGGTTCAACCTAATGAATGTTAAACGTTCCGTTTCTATTTTAAAAAATGAATGTTCTAGATTTAAACCACAAACTTTTAAGGATTGGCCTTGTGATTTGTTGATGGTCATGGCAAATGCAAGACATATCGGAAATTGAAGTCTTTTAAATTCAAACGGCATATCGGTTGGGATCATCGGTATCCTCGGAATGAGAACTTCCTCACCTTTGAATTTTCCTATCATTATCGTAGCGTAAATTACATTGTTCATCAATTTTCTAACCACCAAACGCGTACCGTTGCACAGTTTTGGTTGGTTTATGTTTCTAAGCATGATTACTACGGAGCCAACCTTTAGTCGTAAATTGTGCGGTGGTAAGCCAGGCACGTCCAAAGAGTTTAAAAATTCAATTGGATAGTTGGTGGCTTCATCTTCATTTGTGACGCAGTCAATAGATTTGAATGAATGCATTGTTCCAATGATCTTATTTTGAATTATGTAGTTTAGGTCATCTACATCTTTATTCTTAGCCGCTAAAATTGCTCGCTCACTCATCCATTCATAATTTTTGTAGTTAGAAATAATTTCTGGAAATACATTGTTGATAAGTTCGTCTTTTGATGAGACAAAATTACAGAAATTATTTGGAAATGATATTAATCCACTCGATTCATCGACAGGTACTTGACCATTACCGATAGTCAGCAATTGCTCCGAGAAATCTTCAGCAGATGTATCATTAAGCAATGTAACTCTCATGTTTGTTGTCAGTTGCAGTTTCTTCACATAGCGCCATAGATTTGACGATTTGAGGCAAGCGTTTATTTCGTCGGCAGCCGTAGATCTTGGAATTACTGGCAGTATTTGGCGGAAATCGCCAGAAAGTAAAATCATTGCTCCTCCAAAACATCTCGAGTCATTGCGTAAATCTTTTAATGTTCGGTTAAGTGCTTCTAATGCACGTTTATGCGCCATTGTGCATTCGTCCCAGATGATGATTTTCGATACCGCTAAAACTTTGGCCATTGCTGAGTGTTTTGCAATATTACACGTTGGTTCTTCAATAGTTTGAAGATTTAACGGTAATTTGAATGCTGAATGAGCCGTACGGCATCCTTCTAACAATGTGGCTGCTATTCCAGAAGAAGCAACTGCAACCGCTATGTTAGATCTCGCCCGAACAGTTGCTAAAACTAATGACATGAGGAATGTCTTGCCAGTTCCACCAGGGGCATCTAGGAAATATAAACCACCATTTTCATCATCGATTGCCTTCATTAAAGTATCATAAACTTCCTTTTGTTGGTAATTCAACAGGGGTACATTCGTTTGAACTACTAAATCTAATTCCTGGTGATCATATTCACGTTCCCGTTCCAATTCTCGATTAAATGCGTCATTCATTTCACGATATGGTGCTGGCATTCCTAACCTGATTATTAAATTACCGCACATGAGGTAACACATATCTTCGATCAAGAGTAAAGCACGATTATGTATCTCCTCATTCAATCTTGTGCATATTCATGCATATGACGTGGACTACCAATGTATGTCGCCGGCAGAATAGTTAATCGACCAATATTAGCTGCATTTCCTTCAGTACTAACTGCATCACGTAAATGGATGTACTCCTCAGAACGCAGTTTGGCTTGGTTCAACCTAATGAATGTTAAACGTTCCGTTTCTATTTTTACATACATAAAAAAAAAAAAAAAAAAAAAAAAAGTAAAAAAAAAGTATAAAAAAAAAAAAAAAAAAAAGTAAAAAAAAAAGATAAAAAGTATCCTATGTCCTTCTCCTGGCTCTAAACTACCTCCCTGCCAATTTTCAGCTAAATCGGTTCAGCCGTTCTTGAGTTATAAGTGAAGTAACTAACACGACTTTCTTTTATATATATAGATGTCTGATTTTATTACAACCCATTTTAGGAATAATAATAAAATATCTATTAGAACTAAACTTCAAGTAAATACAACTCTACGTACAGAATAAAACAGAATTCTTAAGAACAAGTATGTTGAGTATGAACTTAGCTATAATAGTTTATGGAAATAATTGATGTCTTCAAATATTACAATTTATGGCAGTCTGCGAAGTTACTACACTCTGCTGAAACGGAACTGGTTCATTACCAAAAGCTTCAACTTTGCTTTTGAAACCGTTAACTTCGTATATAATTTCATTGTGCTAAGAAACTTAAAGCAAATTCAAATATATATTTGAATCTTGATTTATTATCATAATATTGAACCACATGAACATTAGCTAAACGTATAAGATTAGTTGGTGCTAATATTAGTATTAGTTTGTTCTTGCTGATTAAGTTATTGTTATTTAAGTCGAAACATGATTATTTCATCCACAAGAACCAGTAATGGACATACGCCATAGTCATAGACAAACTACATGAAGTAAGCACCATTTCTTTAAATTCCCGTATATTAAACATGAAACCATTAAGAAATGCCTTTATTGTTAATCTTTAAAACTAAAAAGTTGCCAACATGACCAGTCCTAAAATAGGTATTAAAGTCCAAATAAAAATAACATAACAAAAATTCTTTATTAAACATTCTACTTCACTCTACTTCAATTTTAGTTGGTTTTCTCAAACCAGCAAGCTTGTTGCAGAATTTGATGTAATCAATCATTGTAGAACCGTCCTCTTGAACAAAAAGTGGAGCTTCGTCTAAGGCATAATCCGCTTCTTTTGCCGTAAACTTATCTCCGAAGGTCATTAGATCATGCCGAATCCTGCGCAGAAGAAAGTAATATATTATAAAGTAGTATATAGTAGTATGGTAGGTAGTAGCTGTTGCCACTGAAAAAAATGCTTTAAGAGGTGTTTTTTTGTATTCCGTGGTTGTTGCCTATGTAAGTAATTTCTATTAATGCTAACAATACTAACAAAAATACCGAATTTATACATTGAGGTTGAAATTATGTTCAGACTTGTAGGTCATTATTTTAGTTCTTAGCCTCTTTGAGAAGCATGTCGCTTATATTTTTTTATTGAGTACATACATTTGTCCGTCCGCACTACCGCGGTGTCTCAAGACCAAGGTCTTTGACCAGTGCGTGTTGCCAGTGATGACATACGGAGCAGAGACGTGGTCGCTAACTATGGGTCTTATCTGAAGGCTCAAAGCCGCTCAGATGGCGATAGAGCAGGCTATGTTAGGCGTTTCCCTGTGCGATCGTTTAAAAAACGAAGAAATCCACAGGCAAACCAAAGTAACTGACGTAGCTCGCAGAGTTGTTTTTCTGAAGTGGCAATGGGCAGGACACATAGCTCGCAGAACTGACGGCCGCTGGAGCAGAAATGTTCTAGAGTGGCGACCACGAACCGGAAGACGCAGCGTGGGCAGATCCCTCACAAGGTGGATCGACGACCTTATAAGGGTGGCGGGCAACCGATGGATGTGGGCGGCGAACGACCGGCCACGATGGCAAAAATTGGGGGAGGCCTATGTCCAGCAGTGGACGTCTTTTGGCTGATATGATGATACATTTTTACGTAGATGTTACAGACAGAATATGAAATGTACACAAAACTGTACGACAAAAACAGATTTGAATAAGAAACTACAATATAAATTTTGTTTAAGATAAACAAGTCTACGAACTACAAAATTAATACTTGCAATATATAAATTGGATAAAATAATACAACTTTGTCTACTGTAAAAAGTCTGTAAACTATATTTTTACTTTTTTCAATCAATGAAGACAGATGAGGATTGATGACTTAAGTTTGGCAAATTTTCACGTACTTAATATACTACCAACTACAATATAATATGTGACCAAGCACACTTATTTGAGAAGACACCCATATAGTACAGTCTATTAGAGGTTAGCCATTTTAGCTGCTGATTTGAAATATCAGTTAACTAGTTGTCTAACAATATTTATTAGAATTGATTTAAAATCTTCTTGTAATCGACGATCATGGCGAGAAAAACCCAAGGACGGGGTAATATATATATTATATATGTATAAAATATGGTAAAAACAATTTCTTTTAATGATTAGGGTGAATATAAATTTAATAAATGCAGGAATGTGTTCATCAAGACGTCTGTATAATTTTATATTTACTACGACTACTTTATGAGAAGAGAGAAAACTAGTTAATAAATTCAGCACCTAATAAAAAATGACTCAGTTCATAAAAATGGTTTTTATTTTGTACATATCTTAATTTTGTTTTATTAATGTACCTCTCAAACCTGTAAAGTATGATTTGTTACATATTTAAAAAGTTCAACAACTTTATTACCACTTCATAACTTTTATTTGATCAATATGATAAAGTTTGAACGTTTAGATTCGACTTAATTATACGAAAACATGTTAATAAAATAAAACTTTAGTCATTTTCTATTAACAATTAATAGGTCTCCGACCATTTTGACAATTTATTCGAAAACTTTCACTAAATTACTTGAATTTACTATTTACAATATTTATAATGCTAATTAAATAAATTTATGTATTTTTAGAAAACTTGAAAAAAACTCTTTGAGAAATTGTTGGAGTTATCACGTTAATGTCTCTTTACTCATCATATTTATAGTGTATTTATGTATTTATGTATATATGTATTTATGTATGTATGTATTTATATATATATTTATTTATTTATACTTATTTGTATTATAATATTCACTGTTTATTTTCTTTATGGTTAAACTTTGAACTTTATTTTTATACTTTTATTTACATCATAACAATTTTAGATTTGCATCATTCTTTTTCAATAACTGCACCTACTTTGTTTATCTCTGCATCACCTAAGGTTGACTAGTAGAGAATGCTTTTAGCATTAAGTCCGCCTCTGTACCTATGTGCATGAAGTTTAATAAATAAATAAAATAAATAAATAAAAAAACAAAATTGTATGGATACTTCGCGGAAAATTAGTGTTACAAATAACTGCTTTATTAAAGCAGTAAGTACATTATTTTAGTGTCGTGATAGCCTTAGACTATAGAATTAAAGTCATCGTTTTCTAACTTATTAATGTCAACTAATAACTCTAAATTGCATTAAATAGCGACATTTGACATTGTCCTTTTACCAGAACTTCGTAAGAATGAATAAGTAAAAAAATTTCAAACATATAATTTTTCTTTACGAGTTCTGTACGACGTATAAACGTTTTCGTACATGCTTTCTCGTCAAATTTCTGCCTTAGAATTATACAAAAGGCTATCCGGGGTTGTCGTAAAACACAGATTGCACTGAGAATTTTAATAAACCTTAGCGGTGTTTCCTCTTAACTGTATACACTTTTGAATTAAGTAACGTATTTACATTATTTATCTTTTAAATTATTAAGGCACGAAATTAAGTTGTGTTGGTTTTTTACTCAAGTAAAAAATACCCTAAAAAGTTACTTTAGGATAGCTATTAATGAACCCTTTTCGAAAAATAAGACTTTTGTGATTAGATTATATCTATACTCTGTTGAAAATGGGGTTATTGTATCCAAAACAAAGTAGGTAATTTAAGATTTCTTTGATATAGTTGTATGTTTCTAATTCTATTGTTTCTTTTAAGTCAATTACTCTGAGGAACTGTCATTAGCACTATTTCTGTCCCTTAACATCTCTCAAAATCACTGCAGAGTTTAATGATAATATTTCACCTATTTTTAGTAAAATTATAACTGGATAGCAAGCACAGTTTGTAATCAAAACGGTAACTTAAGTGAGTGACAGATTAAAGATTCTGTTACTATGAGACGATAACTGTTCCTAAAGATTGTATTGTAACAGCCGTTAGATACGTAGAATACATTTGTTTTATTGAAGTACTAGCGACCCGCCCCGGCTTCGCACAGGTATTATGCTGATACTAAATATACTACAAATGTCTTTTTAAACAACGGTCACAGCTTTTTTGTCATTAGACAATACAAACATGTTTTCTTTAGAGGCCGGCGGCTCCCAGCCGGTATATACCGCCGCAAACGCTATGTCCATGCATTACAATAAAAACCTCTAAAATTACCAGTGTTTCTCTACTATATTTTGCACGTATTCTACGTATAAGCCTTCCTCTTGAATCACTATATCTATTAAAAAAAACCGCATCAAAATCCGTTGCGTAGTTTTAAAGATCTAAGCATACATAGGGACAGACAGCGAGAAGCGACTTTGTTTTATACTATGTAGTGATGATTAACAGTAATATTGTTGCAGTAGAAGCTAGATACAATTTCTATTAAATTTTGTGTTAATTTTTTCATTTCGGACTTCATGACTAATTAATTTTTAAATTGTTATTTAAGACTGCTCCTGTAGTTCGGTGGTACTGTATAAGGGTTACCATGCAGAGGTCTCTGGTTCGATCCCAGGTCGAGAAAACTGATATTGGGTTTTTCTGTCGAAAAATTCTCAGTATTAGCAGTATTAGTCCGGTGTCTGGAATCGTACTCGATAAATCGCAACAGGCTCGCCTCCTGTTAAGAGGGACGCTTACATGGAACCTAAAATAGAAAATAATACTACCTCTTCAGGAATAAAAGGCGTGAAGCTATGTATTTAACGGTAGTAAATCCACACTAGTTTCAGCATGAATTGGCTAGATTGACCGGGGATGTACTTACCCTCTCAAAGAAGACCGACGTAAGAATATGCAAATGCAACACACGTTTCTTGACAAACATTACATATGTAGATAAATTCAAATCATCATAAAAGTTACAATTAATTTGATACCCAATACCCAAGATACTTAGTTAATCTCAAAACATCGTAATGCAGCTTCGTAATATGCCCTGGGACCGGTTTAAATCACTGCTTGTCAGGTACTCGAAGCCTGAATACATCATGCGAATATCTGAAAACATAATTTAAATCTTGATTTGTAATATTTATGAATCCCAAGCGCAATGTTAAATTTAAACTGGACCTTTTTATGGCTATTATGATATAATTGTGTTATTAATTTGGACCTTATTAAAATTTCGTTGGTAAGAGCAAATTTTACAATCACCTCGGGAGTTCATTTTGTCACAAGATTGTGTAAAATGATCTGTTTATATACTGACAATTTTCATAACTGGACGTTAAATTATATCTAAATATAAAAGTAATTAGGAGTGGTATCAGATTATAATAAAGATAAGAATGTTATATTCTAAGCGAATAATTATCTTTGCATAGTAGGTGCCTTTAATATTGATTTACAGATTCAAAAGATGATATTTGAATAATTTTATGTTGTAATTTTGACTTGTAATATACTGAAATTTTAATGGTTATGTGTTGGTAGCCCTGTTTTAAAATTTAAAGATTATTTGTACATGAATTCTTAAAATGCCTACATAAGTACATACTGTATCTAGGCAAGCTTTGTGAATGTTGCTTTATTTGTAATCACGCATTTTTTTAGAAAAAACAACAGTTACTGATCTTTATTTGTACGCTAAAAAAGGAGGAGGTGGTATTATTTGGCAATCCTCTATCAATTTATAAGAAGTAGCTTAGACACTACTAGTTCTCCCACTTTGTCATCATTTGACTCTACCTATTACGAAACTTCAGAGATAGGCGCACCGCGCAAGTCAGATTTTTTCTTTTCACTAGTACGTGTGTTGTTAGTATTCGAAGTAAGTTAAAGTTGTTTCAGAAGAATCAAGTTTTATAAGAACAAGTAAGTGATCTGTCAGCGACTCTGACGTTTTGCTGAACTTAACGTTAATCGTGTAATCACATAGTTTCTTAAAGATTTACTAAGTAAGTACTTATTGTATTTATTTAGCCACTTAAGTGATATCTAAAGAATATAGATAATTTTATATCATAATGCACCAATAACAGTTTACAATTTTAGTATTAACCTATATTATGCTATGAAAAAATAAATTATTAGCGACTTATATAGTATAAGTACTACTACTACTTATTTGTGCTTATGCAATTTATGTATCATCACTACATAGTATAAAACAAAGTCGCTGCCCGCTGTCTGTCTGTATGTCTGTCTGTCCCTATGTATACTTAGATCTTCAAAACTACGCAACAGATTTTAATGGGGGTTTTTATAATAGATAAAGTGATTCAAGAGAAAGGTTTATATGTAGATAAAATGCAAAATATCAGAGAAACACTGATAATTTTAGAGGTTTCTAAAGTGATGTCGTAATTAAACACATTTTTTGCGCAAATTGCAAAAAAAAACATTTGTGTAAAGACAAAAAAGCAGTGATCGTCAGTACATAGTATAAAACAAAGTCGCTTCTCGCTGTCTGTCCCTATGTATGCTTAGATCTTTAAAACTACGCAACGGATTTTGATGCGGTTTTTTTTAATAGATATAGTGATTCAAGAGGAAGGCTTATACGTAGAATACGTGCAAAATATAGTAGAGAAACACTGGTAATTTTAGAGGTTTCTATTGTAATGCATGGACATAGCGGTTGCGGCGGTATATACCGGCTGGGAGCCGCCGGCCTCTAAAGAAAACATGTTTGTATTGTCTAATGAGAAAAAAGCTATGAACGTTGTTTAAAAAAACATTCTGTAGTATATTTAGTAGCAGCTTAATACCTGTGCGAAGCCAAGGCGGGTCGCTAGTTGTATATAAAGACATTCTGTAGTATATTTAGTATCAGCATTGCCCCCGTGCGAAGCCGGGGCGGGTCGCTAGTGTATAATAAAACTTATTTTAATAATGTGAATTGTGTAGATCAATCGGTAATTTTCCAAGTGTAAGAGTAAAAAGAAAAGTGTACAAAAGGTTAATATTAAAACAGCTCTGTAATATTCCGTCATGGTCAGACGTAACAAAGCAATGAAGAAGTTCGAAACTCAAAGAAGAACCGCGAATAGTAAAGTTTAAATGTGTTACGACGATGTCTCAAGAGACGCAGATTCAAGTCTAGCTTTGAGGTTGACTTCTCTATATTCATGAAACCAGCTTTCATAGACGTGTAGTTATTTTAGATCATTTTATGTATAAAACATCCATATATCTACTTAAATTTTAAAAATCGCCCTTTTTATTTCAAAAACACATACAAAGCTTGAAGCAAAGGAATATACCTACAAATTTAGATGACCGACCCGAAAATAAAGCCAAAATCCAACCTTTGATTCAACCTACACGTAAAAAATACAATCGCTACAGTTTTTCTATAACAAAGGGCAATAACATATGTAGATATATTCGGTTAAGACAAACAATACCCAAATGTCAACCAGATTTCATGGTACCTTTAATAATTCGTATCTAAGATAAGAGAATACAAAACATGAAACTATAGGCTACAATATATTTATTGAATAATACTACAACGGTAAATTACTACCAATTACAATAATTATAACACAATAACGATTAAAAACAATAAACACAGATAAAAAGAAAGAAAATGAAAACAAAAATAAACACTTTCATGCATCACGCTCGCACGACCGCAAGTACTTCGAAAATATTTTCTGCTATCCATAAATACGATTTATTAATGTGCTTCCAATTTATATAGCTATACATTGTAATAGTACAGATATATCATATAGGTAACCATTGAGAAATCTCGAAACGACTTGATTTATTATTTCAATTATATGAATAACAAGCTTCCCGCAGCCCGGTTTCACCCGCGTTACCTTACATTTTTGGTTACTGCTCTGCTCCCCTCGCCAGTAGCGTGATTTTACATAGACTATAACCACAATAACTGAGCTATTAAACGCAAAAAGAATCATGCATTTCCGACTGGTACTCCCAGAGATTAGCGCTTCAAACAAACAAACAATCAAACTCTTCCGCTTTTTAAATGAAATAAGATTTATGTATAGGTATTTCAACATTTACTTTAAGCAAATTTAGTAACCCATGCTTCATACATTGAACAAAAGATTCATTTAATTTTATGTTGCATTAAAAATTATCTAAATAGGAAAAAAGAGCAGCAGTGTAGCCATTATAGACTGATACAACTATAGTAAGTAGTATCAAATATATAATAATAATATAACAACAACCATTCAGTTTCAGTTATGCATAATCAGGGATTGTATAAATTTCAAGGACTAAGCTAAAACGGATGTTGAATACAATCTTAGACACACGATGTTCTAGTTACGCAAAAAATAATTAATTACTACTAAATACCATGGGCCCTAACACAACCTCATACAGCAATCTTATTATAACTCTACTTTGTCTCTGTCCTTGTTTTTAATGGTACAAAAGAAAAAGAAAATCACAAAGTAATATTAAAATAATACTGCTTTAAGAGGTGGTGGTAGGCTCACAGCACTCAAAACCGCGCGTAAAGTATTTAATAATAAACAAACTATTGGTGATACTAATGTACACTTGGCTTAGGCCCGTGCTATCAGTTTTCCCGGCTAGCCGAGAAAAATAAAAACAAAAACAAAATAATAATAATAATAATGATAATAATAATAATAATAAAAAATTGCAAAAATTTCAAAACACATTACTGAAAACAACATCATGTCTATCTCTCAAAATGGATGTAGGAATGGGGCCCGTGGTACGATGATCATTGACATGACCATTAACGGTTACGGTGCACCAACAGGTGCACCGTAACCGAAAGGATCTGTCGACATGCTGGATAGACTATAAGAAGGCGTATGACTCGGTGCCGCATACATGGCTCTTGAGAGTGCTGGAGTTGTATAAAATTGATGCAACTCTATGCACCTTCTTGAAGACGTGTATGCGGCAATGGACGACCGTCCTCCGCTATCCTGGATGTCGACAGTTTTTGAGCAACGGTCTACCGGTAACGATCAAGCGGGGCATATTTCAGGGTGACAGCCTGAGTCCTTTATAGTTTTGTCTGGCACTGAACCCTCTCAGTACTATACTGGAGAGTTCAGGGCTAGGCTATCGGTTGAGGAGAGAAGGTCAGGTCTTGTCCCATCTGCTTTACATGGATGATTTAAAATTGTTTGCTTCTACTGATCGCCAATTAATAGGGTTACTTAGGGTCACTGAAACCTTTAGTAATTCTATTAAGATGGAGTTTGGTATAGATAAATGTGCAGTCATGCATGTAAAGCGGGGTGGGATTGTGGAATCTGACGGGATACAACTGTCTGATTCTACACCACTTAGACCTCTATCTGCAACCGAAACATATAAATATCTGGGTATGTCACAGGCGTTGGGTATATCTGACAGAGATATGAAACAGGTGTTACAGGAACGTTTCTTCGGCCGCCTGAAAAAAGTTCTTAAAAGTCTTTTATCGGGTGGTAACAAGGTGCGGGCTTTTAACAGCTGGGTCATGCCAGTCCTAACCTATTCCTTTGGCATAGCCAGATGGACTCAGACTGAACTGGACGCTCTTGATAGGAGAGTCCGTACACAGTTGACGACATTCCGTATGCATCATCCACGATCATCGGTGATGAGGTTGTACATCCCACGGAAGTGTGGAGGTCGTGGCTTTCTATCTGTCAAGACACTCCACAACCGTGAGGTGTGCAACCTCAGAGAATATTTTATAAAATCAAATTCATATATTCATCGGAATGTCATCGTTGTAGATAACGGCCTCACCCCGCTGGGTCTGACTAAAGAGAACTGGAGCAAACCTGTTGTGCTTAGTATAGCGGAGCGCAAGGATGTATGGAAAAGCAAGAAATTACATGGACGCTTTTATCGGGCCTTAAATGGGCCCGATGTCGACTCATTAACATCTGCATCCTGGCTACGATTCGGTGATCTCTTTGGAGAAACCGAAGGTTTTGTCTGTGCAATTATGGACGAGATTCTAATGACGAACAACTACCGGAAGTTTATCTTAAAGGATGGGATGGTAGACATTTGTCGGGCATGTCACTACCCCGGAGAATCCATAGCACATATTGTCTCTGGTTGTTCTCGTCTTGCGAACGGCGAGTATTTGCATAGACATAACTAAGTAGCTAGGATCGTCCACCAGCAACTTGCTCTGAAGTACAGGCTTGTAGTCTCTGAGGTACCGTACTACAGATATGTGCCCGACCCAGTTCTCGCAAATGGTCGTGCCACGATATACTGGGATCGATCTATCATCACTGATAGGACTATTGTTGCCAATAAACCTGATATAGTGGTGATCGATCGATTAGAGCGCCTTGCAGTGATCACCATTCCACATGATGAAAATCTCGTGAAAGCAGAAAAGATAAACAGATAAAGTATTTGGATTTGGCTCGCGAGGTTGTCGACATGTGGGATGTGGATTCGGCGATCATTGTTCCGATAGTCATATCAGTTAACGGACTGATTCCTAAGAGCCTTCATCAACATCTCGCGAGGCTCGTGTTAGGTGGCTGGATCGTGGGCCTGATGCAAAAGGCTCGCGGTTCCTATCTATGGAGCCCTAACCACCGGTAGCTTGGTCCCTGTACCCGATATCGGTGGGTCTCCATATTTTTATATTTTTAAATGTATATTTCTATTATTTTTTATATATATTTAAAAATGTAATTTTGTGTGTATATATTTAAATAAAGAGAATAATAATAAATCATTTATTTCAGGCATCTAAGGCCCATAACATGCCAATACATACATATGAAAAATTATAAACTAATACATATTTTATTTAAACTAAAACTAATTAACGTGAATTATTTCGGCGTCATATTTCGCTGCGCGATCTTATGTAGCCTTTCACGAAAACCTATTAATTACCGTACCTATTTAAACCTATCTATCCTCAAGGTTCCAACATTGCGACATATACGTCGTCTAATCTCGTGTGTCTTCAAAGTCACCGTTCGTCACATAACTTTAAACTAACGCGGCTCGTATTGTTTCCGCATCTAAAGCTATTGAAGCAAGTGTAGGAAAGGGATAGATAGGCCACTCACTGCTAGATCAACGAGCCTGAAAGGGATAGCAGATACATAACTATATATATTGTGATCGATGTAAAGTAGCTAGTATAAGTTTCAATTCGAACTTTATTAGCTGCCCCAATACACTGAGGATTACACAAGTTAGCCCGTTCTCATAGTTCCTAAGTTATTCATTATACCATGGTGTAAATTCATTATTGGTTGGGATATTTAAATATCCTAAATAGTATGTAAATACATAACTTTAGGATAAATGTTTAGTGATAAATCGAACGTGTTCTAATTTAATTACAGCTTGTCTAACAACCTACCTAATATAAAATAAAAATAACTTAGACAAGTACTTAGCAGAGGCAAAGTATGCTGTATAGAAATAGTTTTTTTTATGTCAAGTAAAGTTTGTACAGAAATAAATATCTATACTATCCAATAAGTTTTTAACTAAGTCACAAAAAACAGTCTTACCATATCTTGGGTTTAACTATTAATTACCTTTCTTCCGATATCAGTCCTTTCTTGTCGTTATCTTCCCAGCGAGACAAAGCTGATAGTAATGTTTCTTCAGAGTCCAGTTCAAGGGTCTTGTATCCAAGTAAGTTGACGAAACCGTCGAAATCTAATGGATTAGGAGCCTGAAATAAAGTGTATTAAATTTTGTCAATAGTACAAACAATCACTTACCGATGGTGTACACATTAGCCTTTTGCTCGCAAAGGGTTAAAAGACACCTACTACGTACACTTTAAAAATATTAGAAAATTACAAATCACTAACACAATAATTATCAATTATCAAGCCCCAATTATATTGGACGGCAATCAATTCAAGAATCTACTGAAACTTATTAAAGCTTCTCTTCATATAATTTCAATAAAGTCACAGAAAAAAAAAGAAGTAGGGTGAGACTAAATAAAAGAAATACATTATCTTAACTGATGTTTATTTAAAGCAGACACGAACATTAATCTAAAAATGTTAATTTATTTAACAGATTATATGAGGGAGGAAAAATATTTGCGAGAACAAAAAGTATCAGATAAAGACCCCGGTTTGTTGAGTGAAAATTTGATATAATAATGAACTCGTAAGAGATAAGGCTTCTTAATGTTTTGATCACTGATAATTAACAAAAGGTAAAATTCAATTACTCAAAGGAGGAAAATAAATTGTGTAAGAAAATTTAAAAGTTTAAAATTATTATACTATCTAATCTGTCATAACTAATGCATTGTCTAACATTTTTTAGACGTCAGTCATATTAGTTATTTCCATACCAATCTAAAATACATACTTAAAATGTATTTGCTATAAGAAAATTCTCACTCAATTTGCAACACGTGTGAAAAAACTTAACATAACAAAGATGATACCGGAAATAATTTATGATAATACCAAAAGCTTTGCAGACATTATCTTAGACAGAAAAATTTAAATTCGATCCACAAAAACAGTACGAGGAAATCCTTGTGACCTCATCAGCTGTGGATTGACACTGGCTTAGAAGCCTCTTTTGTCAGTACCCAAACTTTTATAACAATATTTAGGCGGAATTAAAAGAAAAGCAAAGTTTGTATCTGTTTTAACACCGACGCTTTCAGCGAATACACTTTGTTTTATCTTGGATGAATTATTTTGGTATTTCCTTTTGAGATTATATTGCACGATTAAATTGACATTATTGTTGGGCTTATTGTATTTGTGTCTTTTTAGTTGGTGTTGTATTGTATTATTAAGATTGAGACATTTGAAGGAGGGTCTAGTTAGTTTTGTTGTATAGACGATTTTCTAAACGAGTAGATCTAGGTAATTTTCTATGCTAATATCCCAGATATACAGATGGCCCCATGAATTTGAAATTCTGGAATTTTTTACATTACAATTCTACAGACGTCCCCAACACAATTCCAAATTAAACCTTTGGTGATATTGTCCAATATTGTTCTTAGAACTTTTAGTTTGAGTTTCGTCACCTGAAGAAGTAACCAGTGTTAATCAAAAAGTAAATGCTAATTGCTTAGTAACTCTGATGTCAGCTGGCTAATTGGCTATACTCTTAGAATTAATGAGTAGTTTGTAGATGTTCGAACGGCTAATAAGTTAGGTAGCCCAGATGTTGCTACTTAATAGAAACATATATAATGTGTTATGTGCTGTGTTAATTTCGCAGCATTGAAATTAGGATACGATATACATACACATATTCTGTTTATGTTGCAAGGTTAGCTAGTAGCACGATTCCGCAATAGATTAATATACGATTAGGTTAATATAGTAACGTTATGATAAATTTTGTGTTGTTGTACCTCAGCTAACATGTTGCGAATGGCGTTATCGTCAACTTTGTCACCCAAGCTAACCAAAGTAGCTTTAAGATCATTGTAATCGATACATCCATCGCCATCCATGTCGAATAATAAGAATGCCTGGAAAAGTTTTCATCACGTTTATAATAGAACACACAAAATTGGTAAACAAAAATAGCTGTTTATGGTGACAAACAGCTATTTTTGTTTACCATTTTGTAATAAACAATCGACGAAATAATAAACAGTCCATTATCACTATTATGTTAACATTGTCAAACAACATTTATCACCTATCTACCTAAGATCGTTAAAAAGTCTATTATTATGTGAACAATAAACTACCTACCTCTTGATGCCACCAAGCCCTTGACAAAATAATACCAATTCTAGGAAAAGAATATTTAAGGAGTATAATACTATAGAATGAAAGACAACATTTAATAGTAATAACTATATTTAGGTACTAAGGTAGGCCTTTTGTACTGATGTCGTTTGAAGTTAAGTGAATAAGTTATGAGTTAATTGTACCTTCATACATATTTAGGTGTGTAACCTCTGCGTATTGTTCTACTTCAAACATGACTTGTCTTAAATAAATTTTGTTCTGAATGTAGTTTCATTTGTCAAGTTTACATTTATATATTATTCTTACTTCATCTGTTATAACCATTGGTACAAAGTGATATTTTTATTTAAACATATCCATTTATTGTAATTCCATAAATAACTCTGTGGTTTCAGTTAACAGATAAAGATCTGTTAGATAGATTATATGAGGTCTGCATCGTATTCTATGTTACAATAGACCACTCATAGTAAAATAGGCATTATCTTAGGATTAATACTATGCATTTCTAATTAAAATTTTGCAGAAGTGGGGAAAGTGAACAATAGATTTATCATTATTTTGACCAAAGGACGCCCACTGCTGGACATATGCCTCTCCCAAATTCAACAGATGATTGATTCCTAGAAATTCTTAAAACCAAATAATTGTTCAAATTACGATATAAAAATATTTAAGATATTGTACTAACCTCTTTCAGTTCGAAAATTTTCTGTTCATCAAGTTCTGCCAGAACATTAGGTGGTATACAGAGAGCTTCTCTAGCTCTCGATGCAGAACGAGATCTAGCTGGATAAGGTACTGATAGCAGGTCGTTATTGCAGTCCGATAATATGGACCTGTTGAAATTAAATTCAAGAGAGTTCAGTTAAATATTAATATTTAGTTTTACACAAATTTTAGATGTTTTTTTTATTTATGACGTAAGATTTAAATGAATTTCTGACTTTGAAGCAGATATTTTTTCGAGTTTTATGTGCAGGTGAATGCACTTTCTTTTTTAATTTATTTAATCAATATTTTGGGGTTGCAAACAATTGCAACAAGTTTAATTTTATTAGTACAAAATGTTAATTGCGTACTAAAATAGTCTATTTGTCTCAGTACTACTTTCATCCTAAAAACCATAGGTTTATTGATATCGGTTCGATATTTTGGACAAGTTTTATAACTCTTAAAACTCTACTGGACCAATATATTAATTTACAAATAACTTACATTATTGCTTTCCTTCATATAAATTATTTAAATGTTGCTATTAGTATAAATTTTCTGGTATATTTTACATTCTATATCGTCTTTGTTTTCAATTTATTAGGACGATACAAATTGATCTAATTTGTATTCGATATTTTGAGTTTTATTTCTTCTATTTAATTTTACGTGTAATATTTTATTGTCTTTTCCACAGGCAACACAAATTTCTTGATATACATTAAAAATTAAAGTATTCGTATTGAGTGGTTAGTGGTCAGTGTCAGGACTTGTTTAGGTCGCCCATAACTTATATACGGAGGCATCCGACTTGAACTAGCGACTGTTATTAACACTTTCTGGGACAGTAAACGTTTATAGCCGTAATGACAATAAAACATCTATTGTGTCTACAGAAGTGTCCATGAAAGTGTTACCATGGTAACAGTTGAAAGTGGCTTTTAAGAAAGCACGGAGGCGGTTGGGTCAAATGCCATTATGTGATCACCCATTGGTCGGCCGCACTCTTTGTTGCTTATGCACACTGATCGTTTAGCGCTCATAGCAACAAGCTAGGAGCGACAAATTAAAATTACCAAAATTTTTTGTAAAAATTGGGTTTTTTTTTAAATACTTTTGATGACTATGAACCTTTAAGTTGAAAGTTCAGAATTATGAGCTATTTTAACTATTAACCCGTTTAGCTACCCTCATTTATCAGTTCCCCATCACCTTCATCAAGACTTAACTAGGTCTTCATTGTTTATACGTACTTTCATTTCTTACTACATACAGACTGGGATAAACTTGAGAAAACCTATAGTTAAAAATATCATGATAATAAATAATAATATACTATGCTATATCACGCCCACACTCTAATATAGTTGTTTACACTTTAAGTATTTAATGATAGCAATTTTGATAATTTATTAGAAAGGTCATCCAAATATTTAAAATATCATAATTCATTTTTGTATAATTTATCTAGCTTTCAAAGTGGCAATCTTTGTCAACATATTGTGTAAAACATCTATGAAACACGGGCAGAAAAACAAAGATCTTTCAATCAGTTAATAACAACGTTGCGATCTCTGTTTTATAATAGTATTCAATAGACCAAGTAACGTTAACGAAAAGGTGATATTTTTCATCTTTAACACAGCCTGATCACGTCCTCCGCAGGTTATAGGCCTCTCAAAGTGTTTGCCATAATCGCTGTGCATAATGGTTGGTAATAAGTGGTATATGATACGCCAGTAATGCTGCTGGAGTACCACGTACGGACTGAGTACTCCTTTTATCACCTCTTACGAAACCCATTGGAAGAGATGTGTTGGATTCTACACGGCTAATGTTGATATTATTTAAAATTTTGTTTTGTGTTGAACAACTAACTCTAACTTGCACTTTGCTAATTGGATAGGTTCTCTACTCATTAAATATTTCAAGTGTAGACTGCTGCAACTTTAGTAGCTACCGATTTCAAATAGAAAGAGGTTCTAAATTCGCGATTTTCCCGCCAATTATGAATAGGGAATAGGAATTTAATGATTCTTTTTTTTTGCAAAGTAGGTCATGTTTCAGACGTGGTTCTAAATAAATTTGATGGCAACTGGATCAAAGCTTTTTGAAAAATTAACAAAAACAAACGATATACATAGATGATGTTTAGTTTGTTCAAATAATATTACGGAATTCTACTTTTACTTGACTTCAAAAAAAGGAGGTGGCTTCTCAATTCGACCGTATATATTTCTTTTTGTTTAAGTTTTTTTGAAGTCGGTTTTTGTTTTTTTATTAAAATTAATTGTCATTTTAAATTTCATAATTCTTTTTAGAACTGTATTGTAATCAAAAGTCATTGGGTCAAAACTAAGATAGCAGACGTACTTGTTCACTATTTACGTATCCCTAATTCGTCTTTGTTCAGATAACTTCAACGCATAATGTCAACGCAAATTCAGTTAAACATCAACATCATCAGCCTGTTATTACCCCACTGCAGGAAGAGGTCTCTTCTCTTCTTAAGGTCATGCCTTCTTTAAGATTTCATGCATTGATTGCCACACTTGCTCAATGTGGATTGACGATTTCAAACATATTTTTTTATAAGTCTAGTTTTCCTCACGATGTTTTTTGCACCGTAAGTTAGTAAAGTCCAAGATAAACTTACAAAGTCTATAAGAATTTAAAAAAGTCATATTGTTTTTGCCCCTGTTTCGAACCACGTGCTTACAAAGCGGGTGATCTAACTACGGGGCCATCACAACTTTAACAATATGAATAATAAATAATAACAATCTTTAAACCAATTTATCTAGTTTCCGTTTGAAACATATTTATATCATTTCCATAAAGTGTTAAGACAACTACATAAACATTATTTTGTTTGATTGTAATGTAGTCGTCTGAAATGTGACTAAAAGTATAAAATTAAAAGTAAATAGATAACAACTGCTTGGTAAGCGATTCATTGATGAATTAGAGCGTTTGCTAATAAAATAGATGTTTGAAAAACATTTTAATTTCTAGCTTTCTTTCATTAAGGATATTTTATTTACAACTCATTTTATTTTCAATTAACAAGATATATTAGAAATTTGTTTTTTTTTTTTAATATTCTACCTAACATGTTTCCAATCACTCCTCAATGAAGGCGTTTCACAGCTTTGAAATAGCTTTGGCAGGGGCTGTTATGCGCAACGGAAATTAAAATTACGAATAATGAGAGATTTTTTTATGTTAATCGTTTTGGCTGCTAACAAAAAATAAGTTATTGGGTTGTATAATTAATTAACCATATTAAAATACTTAGTTCAAAATATTAATGAAAATTTTAAAGCGTTTCCTAATACTTATAATCTGCTTTCCCAATTACCGGAAGACAGGCGTGAAGTTATGTATGTATGTATGTATGAAAACTTGGAAGTATCAAAAAAGCAATGTTTTCCAAACAAACGCCGACCAAGGCAAGTTTCAATGCAATTCCAAATTAAAAAAATTGTATCATCATTTTGTCACATTTTCTTTCATTAATTACAGATTAATTACAGAACATATATTTCAGATTTCTCGTTGGTTAAACACATGAGCTAAATGAACAGTTGTAAAATACTATATAATTAAAATAAACTATTTAGTGCAATTACCAATTTTAAATCTACCTATTATTCAATTAGTTTTTAGGGATATCCATTTTTTTAAAAGCTTCTATTATGAGACCATTACAAAGAATATGAAATAACAGGTACTTACTCTCCAGGTGTCAAAGATTGAAGTAGATTCTCCTTGAATTTCTTTATTTCATCTTTAGAATCATCAGGGCGACTACTACGGCGATCGCCTCTTTTACTCTAAAAGAGGTATAAGTAAATTTAGTTCAATTTCATATACTTGTTGCAATTTCACCTCGAAAGAAGTACATTTTTTTTAATTATCTGCACGTCATTCTCATAGTGGTGTACAAATTTTATTTATTTGTTTAAGATTTATGTATGTTTATTACATATTTATTGTTTCATTAGTCTCTATTTGCAAATGGATAAAAATTATTAACTACAAAAATATTGTTGCTGTTTTTTTTTATTTATTAATCATTCGCCCCCAGGTAGGAATTAAAGGTATTAAATCAAATATTAATATTTTGTGTAGCCATTTTACATCAAAACATAAAACATTTTGAGCTACTTACTTTCTAAAAATTAACATAATAAGTTTTATTACATATTAAAAGACTTTTTATTATAAGGTTCACCTTTTGAAATAACCGGAAAAGATAACAGGTGTCTATTCAAACTTTCCAGCCAAAAGTCACTTTAAATTTGAAAAGGGAAATTACTTACCTGTCAAAAGCTTGCTCACAGTTTAATTTACATTGACCGATCTAAAAGATGCCATGCACTTTTCTATAAATCTTTTAAAGAATTTGAAAAAAACTTACTTTCCTAGAACCATTAGTATCTTGGTCCTCCATGATATCAAAAAAATCTAAGTCTGTTTTTTATTTGAATACGTGTGCCTCCTTCGACGACCGTACTAACGAAAGCTAGGACTGTAACTACTTAGAAGAATATTAAATTTACTTTGCATTTTCGGTCAGCCGGGTTAATTATTTATTTCGGACGGATGCACGCAGATTTCAAGATTAGTGCGTGATGTTTGCTACGACTAATTAATCTTGGGGTAAAACTGCGTAAGATTTCCAGGTTAATGAATTATTTGTGCTGCGTTTACATGCATGAATTTAAAAAAGGTTGACTGTAAGATTGTTTGTGTTTATTTTAGTAGACATGTTTGCAAAAAAATTTTGAGGACTCGTGGAACATACAAAATTTGTAACAAAATTATTAATTATAAGTTCGTTTTGTTCTTATTAACTGTCTTTGTAATCTATTGTAGAGTGTAGATCTCAATATGTATTACTAGTTTAGCAATAGTAGCATTCTAATAAACAGACCTTATCTAGTCAATAATTAATATAAAAGCTCCAGCGCGCGGTGTAAATCCAATCTTATCTAATCTTGTATGGATATACACGTTGGCAGGAGATCAAAAATGAATGAAGGCTATTAATTTCAGCGATATGACCAACATAGTCAATTAAATAATATTTTACGACCCGGAGGTATACGTAATGATGTCAAAAATAATTTTAATATGTCAAAATAGATTTGCACAGATGTTATAAAGTTGATGAGTAAAAATGTGATGCTAAGTATCGTGGTTCTTATGATAGGGTATGAAATTAGATTGGTGACAATTATGAGGAATAAATTATAATAAAAAAGTAAAGTACGCACGTAACTAACTAAAATAAACATGAAAATTATATGTAACATATTTACTTCGTTGACTATATTGATATATGGAATATATTTATGAGCAAATTACTTAATTAATTACCATTAATTTCGTTGATCAACAACAACTTTATTATGTTGTTGGTTTATTTTAAAACGAAAACATTTCAACAACAGATGTTTAATACTTTATGTATAAAGATCTAAACTGTTTAAGAAGTAGGAAATTCTTTCCTAAAAATGTGTTGCCAAAACAAATCACGTCAGGTGCATTAAAGGAAATCCATTCGTACGAAATATTATTTGTATTTACAAAGACCTTTGAAGTGTTTCAGTAGTGCGTAATGGTTTAAGGAAGTGTCTATGGCTTTAGAAAATCCCTTTATCAATAGATAAATAAAATATTCTTATGCTCACTGTGATCCATACTTTCTTTTTGGGAAGTGTTAGGTATATTTTATGTAAGCTTACAATTCAAATAGCGGTCTACTTTGCTTCATTCTTTCTAAATAATATAAAGTCGCTGTTTTCTTTTATATTTTTCTATATTATATTCTTCTAAGACAGCATCAGATTTGATACGATTCTCACTATAGATATTTACTATATTTATGAAGTTTTTTTTTAACCTATTCCGTCCCACTGCTGGGCAAAGGCCTTTTTCATAGTACTGCACAGCTCTCTTTTCGACGTTAACATGGTCCAGTCGTCAGCAAAGGTATCCAACAGAACAACGATGTCCGTCATACGATAATATGAAGTACCTACTTATAGAAAAGACTCAAATTTCGACGATTTATAATTATGTCCTTTGAAGCCAGAGGACTCGCTAGTATTTAGAAAAATAACTTAATACGTCTTGTAACACTAAGAACAAATATACGCATGTAATAAACCGAAATTCAATTGTAATAATGTCTCCAAAATGTAATCCTCCTGAGATCGTAAATAAATTAGATCTAAGTACACTAAAGTAAATCAACTAGCGCCAGGTAATCCGCATTTCGAACAGGTGTAAGTGGGTTTTTAATCAACTACAAATGTAACGATTTAAGGGAGTTCAAATGAGATTCTTTCAGGGTTGCACGAATAATAATCATCTAGGTTTTTAAATTCAAATTTATCGTGAAAACTTTGGATAAATACAAGTTTATTAATCCGTCCTGTTTCAGATGTAACCCTTTTATATAATGACTCTTCTCAAGTTATATTAGCTACCTACTGGGTGGCAAAACAAACTAATAGGTATTTAATTTAATAATATTTATGCAGATACTAATCAAACTGGTTGACAGTAGGTATTATAAAGAGCAATCGATTGGACATTTAGTTATGATAAGTAATCACGAACATGTTTAATCTTTATTATGTAACTAGCGTTCCGCAGCGCGATTTTACCCGCGTCTTTGTTTTCTGCTTTTCTCCTGTCGCCAGAAGCGTGATGTTACATAGAACCTTCCTCAAGAACGGGGTATCACACGCAAAAAGACTTATTCAAATTCGACCAGTAGTTTCAGAGATTAGCGCATTCAAACTAACAAATAAACAAACTCTTCCGCTTTATATAATAGTTTAAATTGGTCAAATATACTATTAGATTAGCTAATCCATGTTTTTTTTTAATCGTGTTTGGAATTACAAATGATTAAAAAAAATTTTTTCACCCTACTCTGTTTTTTATTTCTATTTATTAGTAAGACTGATAAGGTTAATATTTTTGATCACATTTTATTACATGTGTAGAGACAACCCTAAATACGTAAGTGATCTGGAACGGCAAGGAATTGGGATTGCACTTAAGTTTCTTTGGCATTCGAACACCGCAATTTATTTTTGTAGGACGGTTGAGGGTTCTTCATGTTTGTTTTCTTTGGTATTAAGACATATTTTTTGCTTTTGGCTTATAAAATTTGTCTATGAATATAAGTGTTTTCTGAATAGTATTATGATTATTTAAAAGTGAAAGGTATCATTAAGAAGCTTGAAAATTTTATACGGGTACTAACGAGCCCGGGAAGACCGCATAAAAATAATTTTATATATCCTTAAATAAAGATAGTCAGGCTAGGCTAGCTTTGCCTTGTTTTGTCAAGGTTTCAGATCATGCGATGCGGTACGAAAGTTCTGACTATTTTACTTGACTAAACTTTGAACTTAGCTATATTCATCTTCACATGATCAGCTTCAAAGCATCCATTGCAGGACATAGGCTCTAGAAAGACACGTTAAGAGTTGCAAATAAACTTGTATATTAGTTTGTCCATTAAGAAAACGAAGCTTAATAGATCTTTGGAAGCTTTTCTGAGTACAAACATCACTCTAACGAAACGAAACGGATTAAATCGACTAATTAATATTGCAGTTAAAAAAATGTCATATATCTATGTCAGAGTTAATTCAGTCCACTTTAGCGAACCGTAAAAGTATTTGAATTTGTTTTAGATTGATTCTCCTATACATTTTCTAGGAAAAAGGTCTTGGTACAAATAGAATATAGGGTTTTATTTTGTTTAGGAGCTTTAAAAATAAATTAAACGAAAATAATAAGTACGTTTTTAACTAAAAGAGTAACTTATAATTATTAAATAGCACAAGCACTAAAAGCATACTTCAACTAAACAATATAAATCACTTAATCGTTCCGAAAACATTTCTAACGCGATGCTCTCAAGTTTTATGATTAAAGCTTTCTATTTCTGTATACAAGATACTTAGTTGAAATAATCCGATGTACTTAAAGGATTATTTAGTTTTATGTGATCACGTGTTAATGTGCGGTTCTCTATACTCTAACGGTGGTAGATCTTTGCTGATTTCATAATGAATGAGCTAGATCGATCGGAGAAATACTGTAGTAGTAATTAATGTGTTTTGCTCGGTGAGTAGAAACGCCAGCAGACCAATTACACACTCAGTCCCCTTTCTTTTCTCTTTCATTCCTCATCCCCATCTCCCTACTTGGTTGGCAACGGCTTTGTTGTTTAGTAAAAGCATATTTGTGCATAGGTTACGGTTACCATTTATCATCAGGTGAGCCGTGAGCTTGTTTGCCACCAAAGTTGTATAACAAAAGTTACAATTTATGTACCTAAGTATATTTTTGTATTACATGTTAAATTAGAATTGATACTAATAAAATTAGTCGGCAATGTTGAATATAAATATAGAGTTTTATAAAAGAAACATGATTAAGGGTTCGCAGTAGAGGTAAATGATGGCATGTTCAGAGACAGGACAACACGTATATTTGGCTTAGTAACAAAGTTGTCAAACTGTACAAAGCCGGCTTTCTGTCGCTTGTCTAACCCAAACACTACCGTTGTTCACACTGGACTATTAAACAAAAGTTTATCAAGGATATTATGCTTCTTGTCTTTGTGTCACAACACGATTTGTTGATTCTGCGATGTATACTTCGATCATTATGAGAAGTCTAGTGTTTAGTGTTGACAACATGGTGCATACGTAGAAAGGCCAGCACAAATTACGGCGTCTTATACCGCATCGCATCGAATAACAAAAATCCTCTAATACATTTTATTTGAACTGGTAATACACTGCCACACTACGACTACTATGTGCTTTGACGAAATTTCGGAATGCGGCGCGCTACAGCCGTAGTATGACACAAAATCACAACTTAAATACACCTGAGTATTCATTTAATTTGACAAAAAGTGTCTCTATTTTATTTATATTAACAAAAGTAACATCATAATGGGCTAAATTAGAATTTTTACTAATTTCTATTTTGGGGCACCAGCGCTGGGCAAGACGGGATGGCGGTGTGCGTGGCAAAAGTTTATATTGACATTATTTTACATTGTCTGGTCGTAAAGGCAACTCAGGGCAAGGTGTTATATCGGTTACAAAGATGGACGTATTTCGTTCGATCGTTCTACCCAATTGGCCAGACAATTTTCCATCAAATATTCAACACATCCGTAAAAGGACGGCTCAGTATCTCATGTAATAGGCAACGAAGCGGTTTTATAAATAGGTGAAAAACGTTTTATGAAAACAAAATCTGTTTTTAGAACAGTGAAAGGTAACATCAGTGTTTCTTCTGAAAGAATTTCTATTTTTAAAATTTCCGCGAAATATTTTGGTCGTGTGGGTAAACAGTTTTGTTTGTCAACGTTGCCTTGACTTAATTAAAAGTTGTTGAATAAAGTTATTTTTTGTGTAATTAAATAAACCATCAAAATTGTTCACAATAACACCATTCGAAACGTACAGCCAACATTTAGCGAACGTAATTAAATATTGTACAATGTGTATTGTATTGAAAGATTATAGTCCAAAACATTACCGGTTTGTTTTCGCCATGCAAAAATACTATGTAAAATAATATTTGTTAATATCGTTTTCAAAGTTAAAAATCAAAACAAGGGACAAAGTACACCCTACAAACAAAAACGATTGGCGGTTTGATTACAGTGGGAGTGCCAACAGTAGAATCACCAGCTGTTAAATACAATTACAAACACTAAGTGACACCGTAAACTGTAGAGATGTATGACACAGGCGAAATTGTTTCATTTGCACTTTAGTGTCGCTTAAACTTTTGTTAAAGTACATGCTCGCTTGAAACTAAATGTGTTTTCCAATATTCGTTCGTGGTGTTCGGAAAGGCGCTGTCGTCTCATTTGCCGTAATTGTACTAGTAACAGTCGCTTGTAGGCCTACCATTTTGCTTGCAACTACTACCCATTTATGTTAGATCCGTAACATTGGTACGAATATTTTCCAACCCTAACTAATTTGCTTTAACAAAAACAGTATAGGGGCCTTGTGACGTTGGCGGAATAACATTCCGTTTTGGGACGAAACCGTTTCCATGCTCATTATCGTTAACAAAAGGATTATACCCAATTTACATTTCATCGTAGCATTTCGCCGACTATTGTGTCTTTTAGCGTTGATTTTCGCATGTCATCTGGTTATGCCAATTGTGAAATCTTTTTGTTAAAACACTGTGATGATCTGTGTAATTTAATTCATAACATGAATATAGGTAATTACATACAGATAATATATGCGTATACTAAAAATTATATATTTAAAAATGAGCACGTGACGTGAAACATTAATGTTTTATTTAATATTCTATAAGGTATCTATTATTATGAACTAACATAAAAAAACCCGCTTCTTTTATTTACACAAAGGAAATATAAAAATATTGATATATAGAAATATAAAATGCTTTGTGTCGCGGAAGAAAAATCTTACAATTTTATTAACTTACACAAACTACATGCAGATCCGATACAAACAAAGATAGATAAAACTTGACACGACTCATACAGAAGTTTGTCTCGTGTAGAACAAACTGAAGTACAGCAATTGCATTCACTCCCTTGCACTATCTAGAAATTCTTGTATAAGTTTCGATGTATTTATATTATGGAGAAAATTGACTTAATTTTTTTATTGACATATTCTAGAAGGAGTTTCGGACGTAGTCTTGACGAAATTATCAATTTACTTGCTTATAATTATTCATTTACTGCCTCTGTGGTTCGGTGGTGCTGTATACAGTACAGACTGCAACGCAGAGGTCGCAGGTACCCGCTCAGTGCAAATATGTGTGTGCATAAACATGTTTATTGGCATTGATTTGGGTGTTTCTATGTATGTATTTACAAAAAAAAATATTTAAGTATCCACATTATAGAACAGTATATGCTTACTTTGGGTCTAGATGGCGATATTATTATTATTTATTGATATGGACCTCTAACAAGGATATATAAAAACAAGAATATTAGATTAACAAATAAATAAATCGTTGTACTCCGTCAATTAATGAAAACCACAGCAAGCACAATAAAATTAAAATTGTTAATTTGCCTATCAAATTTAAATGAGGATAATTTTGTATTTACTTTATTATAATACCTAATGATTAACTTTGTTATGATAACCATCTCTCAAATTTTAGCCTCGTAATACACTTCTCACCACCTGTTAAATCTTATCACCTGTTAAATCTCATGTGAAGAACCTAAAAGCATGAATAATTAGTTTAATTTGATCTAATTAGTTACTATTTAGATCAAATTAAACTAATAATTATTCAAGATTTTAGCAATCCAATTAGTACTTCACATGAGATTTAACAGGTGATTAGTTATTTTTTTTTGATCAACCTTTCAGAAACTAATCTTATTCTATTTCAAAACCATTTTTTTGTTCGATGAAGGTATATTTTAAAGAACGAAAGACCTTCCTGCTATTTTATTGGCCCCTCTCTACTGCAGTTTCAAGAGATATTTCATGGCATTTAACGCTAACGCTCCCTCGTGTGTCCTCTATAAATGCACACACAGCTATGTGTGATACTACACCGGCATAGAACTTACCTGCACCTTTGCACGGTGTAAAATATTTGATGCTGCGAGCTCCAAATTTCATAAAATAAAATAGGTTTTAGGGCTTGAGAGTTATATTGTTTTGTTAGAAAACGTGAATACGGTTTTGATATTTTAGCGTTTTAGGATATGGCTGAAACCATAAATGTTGGCAGTTATGATATATTTTAGAAATACGAATTCCTTCTTTTGGATTTAACTCTATTTTTTGTAAGACTTACCAAGAGAACGAATATAAATATATTGAGCCATTAATTTAATACAACATTTAGTATTATCTACATTCTATATGCTTTTAAGTCTCTTATCATCACTTTAAAGTCTCTCCTATTCAACTACACAGTTTACAACAAACAAAAGGTTTTAATGTAGGACTGTCCGGGCCTCGTGAGTGCATTTTTTTATCTGCCGCCGACATGAGACTGCGATTACTTCAGTTTAGTAATCCCTATGCACGCATTTAATCTGTGTTTCTACCTCTCGCTTTATTTACTATCCATTTTATCTTTTCATTATTTTATCATTTTATATACTAACACACAGCATTCATTTTCATCTAAATATATGTAATACTAGACGTTCACCCTCGCTTCAGTATCTAAAATATATAAAAAAATATGATTACATTAATACGACTCCAAAATATTGTTGCAATACTGCAAATTTACTTTTACTGCTTTCTGTATTACAAATTTAAAAATATTGAAATTCTGGAAATTGATAAAAAATAATATGTTAAACATAATAAAATATAGCATATGTTACCCGCTTCATTTATTGATTTCTAAACGTGAAAAAAATTGAAATCGGTAACATAGATTTTTAGTTAAATCGATGCAAACAAACAAACATACAAAAATCAAATCTTTTCTCTTTATAATATTAGTTTAGATAAGTACACTTTAGTTAGTGATCCCTAAATTCCTTACGAAAAATTTAGTGTAATAGCTTATATATAAATTCTCTACGCTCCATAGTCTATCGTGTCGTTGTAGAAATAAAAAAAAATCACTTCGCAAGCGCCATTTTTCTTTGACCGGGCGCTTATTTTGCTTTAATATTTTCTTTTCTTGCTGAACCTAAAATTTTATGAAGCTTAGTATTTGATTCATGATGAAAGCTTTAGAGATAGCCAGGTGCTTAGCTTTACTTATATCATATTCCATTACAAATTGTGATTGCAATAAAGGTTATTTTATTTACTGTCATTGAAACCGTAGCTGATTTATATGTGTATAGACATCTATGTAATAAATAAAACTATCCTGCCAAATTAACTGTTTGTCCTGGCAATAGATTTTACTTAATAGTTCAACAGGGCAACATTAACTTTTACTGCAGTTTCTATCTTCGTCTAAATAAACGACCCGTAATTCTAAATGAGGTCAATAAAACGACTTACATCTGGTAAGTAGAAATTTATACAACATATGTATCAGTTAAATCTGGAAATCTTATTTAAATTAGTTTGCCATAAATCGAAAGGAACATTTTGATTTATATTGGACAATAAAACTTCTTATAATGTTAATATTATAGCTGATTTTATTTGACTATTCTTTCATAGTTCAGTTTTGTTTTTATCCCAATATGTATTAACAGATTTCTCGTATTGAACGACAATGGCAACTCCATTAATATTATGACAATGCACTGTCGGCCTCATCAGATCTCGTTAATCAAAACTAATGACAAAGATAAAAATATTTCCACAGTGCTGAAGGTAATAAATTATTAGTGATAGTTTTTCTATTGCATATTTAATAAGTTAATTACGTTTTTCTTCTTGATTAATAAATGTTTTGGTTGCGCGCAAATTACACCTGCAATTTTCTATCCTTTCTATTTTATCGTTAAAATTATATTGCTGCGTTGAAATTTGTAATTTTGTTACTATCAATGTGACTATACTAATAAATAACTATTCAGAATAGCAAAATTAACAGAACCCAAAAAACCACTTTTATTTTGACTATTTTTAGCGATTTTCTACAGCAACTGCTTAGGAGTGTGGTCCGAATTAAAAATTGACATGCACCGAGATGCACAGAGTATTTTTGTTTCAAACATTATCTAACGAGAGAGTGAGAGGGAATTCTTACGGCACTACCCATTAGATTATTAGACAAAATGATAGAAAGTACCCCTTATGTATAAACATTTTATAAGCTTATGATAGCTAAAGTAGGTTTATATTTCGTTTGTCTTTATTGTCACCTTGACATTTGTACTAGTGAAAAAGAAACAAAACCCATTTTAACTATAGAGGCTTATAAGATTTTTATGAATGAGGGGGTAAGAATACTCTTTTAAAAGAGCAAGATTAATAGTTGGTTCAAAGTTTCATTTGTGAAATCCATCAATTTCAGATTAAAAATACCCAAAGATAAATAAATCTGGCTATGTTTTAATATCCTATTTGGGTTCAATGTCTTTGCCTAGGATCCTCGCTGTAGAACCGTGATATAGGTTTGACAACCTTTCTTTCGCTTTAGCGTAAAAAAAGTGGCAAATATCCATTTAATCTATCTTCTCAAAAATAATGTTAGAAAGTGAATAAAGCAAAAGGGAAACAAACGATTTTAATGCCTCCGTGGCACAAGTAGCTGCTGTGCACGAGGTTGTGGATTCGATCGCCACACGGAACAAAACTAAGTGAGTGAAAAAAAATTACCTTATAAATATAATTAGTTATGCTTTACTTAGTCACCTGATTTACAGTGGTTTATGGCTTACGGCTATAGCTATATTTTTATTGCAGAAACGGTGATAAGAAAACGCAAACAAACCATTGTAAGGTATAAGTAGAAGGAAAAGGAAAAAGACCGAAAAGCTATACATTTGAAAATCCCTCTTTCCAATTACTTAGCATTATTATAAAGTGGGTATACTAAGGGATTACCCGAGTAAGAAGCTTTCTCGCGTTTAAAATTTTTCTATAAATAAAAACATCTTGAAAGTCATTACAATACTTGGCTTACGTAAATATCAAGTGAAATAGACTACATTTTACCATCACTGTTTATGGTTCTCATGGGATTGACAACGAGAAATATTACTACAACTTATAATATCTTGAATATATAACTGGAATCTGGAGTTTCATATGCCTACTAGGTAAGTGATACTCACACTCCTCATACAGACTTATTGTGTTTATGAGACTATTGCAAAATTCTACCCTAATAACGCACATAATTTATGACATGACTGTGTTTAGGTACTGAATTAGAATATTACATTTGAACTAACCTAAAGATACCATATATTTTGGCTCATATTAGCTTGAACAACCCAAACAAACAACAAAGCTTTCTTAAATGTCCATTCTTTTTGAGGTCGACCTAATAATTTTCTCTTGTCTACATCCTTCTCTCCAACCATCTATTATAGCAAGACCTAGACTCTGTTAGTTACATGCTTGTCTTCTTATTTCTCCATACTAATATTATCAATGCAAAAGTAACTCTGTCTCTCTGTTACGCTTTCACGCCCAAACCACAGGACCACTTTTGGATAAGGAGGAAGGAAGGATGGAATAGACCTTGGAGATCAACATAGGGGTAAGTTTTTATCAAAAATGCGATATAACCGACATTCACTCGGTTGGAGCTGCAGACACCAGCTAGTTATTATTATTATTTACCGAAACTAGCTATTTTTATAGAGTTTAATTTATCATCAAAATTCTCTCTTTTCACCCAATATTCTGATGCAAATCGTATTATAAACTTAATATTTTCCTTCCATCCAAGAAGTATTTTATACTCCAGTATATATGTTGTAAAAAAAAAGATCATTTCTATATATTAGGTCATGCTGTGTTAAGCTCAGTAGTAGTCAACCAAACATCCTTTTTCATAAAGAATTATTACCCAAGCACGTCTTTTTAAAACTTTATTAGGAAAATAAACAATGACTATCAGGGTAGAACTAAAAAGGAAGCTTAATATTGTAATCATGTTTGATCACGTTTCGCGTTACATGATTACTTATTTATACTTCCATTTGACTGGTTGCTTGACTCACACATCTAGTTTTTCTTTGTCTTTATCAAATCGTCGGTCCACCTTGGGAAATGCTGCGACTTTGTCAGAGGTCTTCACTTAAAGAACTTATAGTATGCTCTAACGGGCGGCCCTCATAAAACGGAGAAAGAAAAGATGCCTATATCTAGCGCAGTGGATATCTTTCAGCTGAAATGATGCTTTTATTTACAGGGCAAAACACCGTAGAACATAATTATTCATCTCGCAATGTTTTTAATATGGCAATATTTTAGCAGCATTGATTGATCTGAGTGCTTAAAAGCAATTGTCGTTCACGTCATGGTAGCTATGATTTTTTTGCATTTCCTTTAACCTATTTCTAAACGTAACTTTCTAAAAGTTATCGAAGGTTATCGAAATTTTTAGTAATCCATCTCCTAACTTCACCTAGCTTTGCTTATTTCACTTTCACTTTGCGCTCTAGTTGTCGGTTGTATCTCAAGTTTGCACAGGGTTTACGTAGGGGACCGTTCGTGACTGATTTCTGTTGAGAACTGGGAAATATGGTTTGGAATGGGTTCTGTGACAATATATGAATGTGAATAAATATTTTGTGTATTTGCTTACGAGGGAACACTCAAGAGACTTGATGAACATAGCCAAAAGCTACATGAAATGTTTCATATCTGCTTTATGAATAACAGTTATGATTTAGTTTACATTCTTTCTACACATCTGTCCTCTATTTTACTACGGTATCCTTAACGTAACAAAGACGAAGATATATAAAAAGAATGTATACTAAACCACAAGCCGTGTTATTACATCTCTGTCAACCTCGAGAGAAACGTAATATCACAGCTTGCAGTTATGTCATTTAATCTAATTGAAATGCGGGTGGACTTATATTGAGCGTTCCTTAAATCTGCTTGAGTTTTATTTTATGTAGGTGTCTATACAATTTTTTCGTTTTCGCTATTATTAATTAGAATAATAGAATTCCAAAATCATTTAACAATTAACGGTTTTTAAGTAAACATATTTTTACAAATATGGTGATTATCGAATTTTAAAATGCCCTAAATTTAACTTATATTTTATTGCAAAATAAGCCTCGCCGAAGTTTATCTAATATTTTTTGTAAAAGTGATTCCTAAAAACATTCTATTTTTCTTTTCAGAAGAAAATATAAAATCGCAAAAATATGTTTTCCCTTAAAAAAAGTATAACATTATTATAAAATTGTAGTCGTCTCTCTTCAAGAAAATTGAAGTTTTTGTAAGATAAATTAAATTTCTACAAATAAAATGATGCTTTACTTATATTATTTGTTATTAATCACTTTGTATTGTTTGTTGAGTTTAAATATGATTTATTACTAAAGTGAATTAGTTTTCAAATTTAATTTGCAGTATTTAAGTTCTAATTTTGTTGCTATATCTACAAAAAGATAATTAAATATACTTTATGCAGTAACTTTGAAGGCTTGGTGGCTCTTTAAAATACTTAAATGATAGATTTCAGCACAAGAATTCATTAAAATGTGTGTGAAAAGAACTAAAATAATTCTAAGTAAGCCTGACAACATTTAAAAGAAAATGTTTCATGTTAATATGGCGATCTGTTTATTTTCTATAATATAATGTGTGATTGGTTTTGCCAAATGCATTATTTGGCGTGTGTTTTGTATTCGTCTCATTCGACAAGTTGACAATACAATGTTTAAGGCAAATTATTTTTCCAAAAGATTTCTATAAAAATAAGTGAAAACCATTTCTTTTGCCATTTTGTCGGCATTATAAATAACGAACAGTTGGCAAGTAATAAACAATGGATGAGACGTTGAATCAATATTTCACAGACATCTCTCTTTCTGCAGACCGACAATCTTCCAGAATTACGACATTATGGTAGCAGGAGAAAGGGATTTCTGGAAACCGCTGAAACATTATTTATTCCCGGATATTAGCAGTCACTCGCTCCGTGATTTACATAAACTGAATGTTATTGTTGCTATGAAAACGCTCGTCTTGTTTTTGTTTGAAGAAGATAGTTAAGATTTGTTGCGGCTTTGATTAATTTTGTGGAGTTGGAAAAACAAAGATTAAATTGTTGGAAGATATTTATATGATGACGTAAACATAATTAAGAAATTAATAGATTTTATGTTAGAAAACATGCTTACAACTTAACATAGGAGGAATAGTATCGGTAATATAGCGTTTCGTTCGGTGAGTGAGAGAGCCGGAGGCCCAATTTCCCCTTCTTTCCTTAATCTTCACTAAACCTTTCCACCTTCCCGAGTCCCTTCTCGGTAGGTAGCGGCTTCGCAGAGTCTCTGGCATTGCAGGAGCAATACTAGGGACTTAGTCGTCCATGAGCGACAGTTACCACTTAACATCACGTGAGCTGTTTGCTCGTTTGCCACATTTGGCAAAAAAATTGAAATATTTTAGTTAGTCGTCATGATAATTTATAGTATATCTTTTTAGAGGCGACCCTGATTCTTTTATTTTATATTTTCATGATGATAAAAAAGAGCTAGGTATATGCCCGGAATGAGCAATGGACGTATTTTGGATGAAATGGTTAAGAATTTTATAAAATTAGAACCATTTCATCCATTTCTTTAGAACTTTCGTACTTAAATATCACAACTACGTACAATATGTATCCAATTAAAATAATCTAGTATTGGTCAAACAGTTGCTAGTGTCAGTTTAGAATGTATCCATACATAGATTGAAATGTTACAGCTCATCATAGTAAGACATAATAATGAAATCCCTTTACAATAGGTAAACTAGATCCTTCCTTTTGTATAATGCATGAGTAATTTCACTTACAATCCCCAGTCGGTTGCATTAGATTAATGTTTCATTAGTATCGCGTTAACACTACTCTGTAAATAGTATTGTTCAGGCAAATGTTGCAGGTTACGTGATATTTTGATGTGATTTATGTTTCGGTTAGTGGCTTTATACACTGCTAATAGTTCGTGCGGTCATTGGGACAATGGTTTATACATTCATAGTTGATTTAATTTTAATAAAAACGTAGGAATGTGTATCATTTAAGACCATAATGTCCACTTCCTTTGACCATAATATGTGTACTAAGACTATACGTCATATTATTATTTATTTATTTATTTTCAAATGCCTTTAACTTCTAAATTTTAGTTAGTATAGTTTAGCTATTCTATTAGGATTTAGTAATTCGGTTCTTCAGTGTTAATCCTGGCTTACAAGAGTAACAGTGTTGGTCATGTGGGTGGGCTTGCCCCGTAATGCGTCATAATTTTGGCATGTTATGCTAGAACTACTTAGTTGACTATTTATAACATATTCTAATTTAAATATATGACGTTAATTTACGCGCTTACGCATTTTTAAGATTAAGAAGAATGTTTATAGTTTATTATACACATAGGTGTACAAATCGTGACGACGAACTATTGGACGAGGTCGCCTCCTATACACAATATAGTAGGTTATAATATATGTTTTAGAAACCAGTCATTACGTTATATCTAAGTTTACCTTGGACATTTCTGGCTAATAAATTAAAATAAAAGTCTCAAAACGCTAACATGTTGATTTTTAATCTACGAAAATAAATGCGAAGATCTGTGCTCTTTGTTTTAGCTTAAACTAAATACCGACCTTTACATTACGTCAACATGTTATGAACAGTTTTTACATTTCATTAGATTTATTACAAATGAAAATCATAGATTACTTTTCCTAAATATATAAGTGCAAAACACATATCTCAACACGATATTACATCGAAATTGGCAGAGGCCGAAACGTTCATGTTTTTATATTTCTCGTCCTACGTACTGCATAATAAATCTGTTAGATGGCTATAGTGCTTCGGCCGGAGGCTGAATTGTGTAGAGTGTTATTGTATTATTAATATGTCGTCTCGGCGTACAACCCAATTGTACTACATATATTATGAATGTAGTACATAAGACGAATAAAACGGTAATTTCAACAGAGCTACAAAGAGGTACAGAAAATAAAATGCACATATCTAAATTGTACGACAATTCTGTCATTACTCTTTTGTTTTATTAATTGCCTACTAAAATGCCTCTACGCTGTCTGAGGGCCTAGATAAATGGCATAAATGCTATTAGAATAGAATAGATTCTAAAAAGTATGGGATTGACATAAGCTAACGCCAACATTGTCGTTAGCTTTTGTCAATCCCATACCATTTTTATTTTTTTCTATTCTATTAGCATTTATGCCACTTTTCTATGCCCTGATCAGCCAGAGGTGGATACCGATCTAAAAGCCACTATGTCAAGCTGATAGCATAGTAGCCACACTACAGCGGCTTTAGGAGATGCTTTTTACACCGCTAAAAAGACCCGAAATCAAACTTTCTGTTTCATATGAAATACAACATGTTTCCATGAATCATTGATTTTTAGTTATGGGATACACTATACGAGTAGTATTCCCTGCCACACCTTCTACGGCTCTTACATTATATATTCGAATTGGAGATACCCATGAGAAACATTTATACGAGTATATACGTAATATCCGTCAAGAAACGTAAATAAACTAGTGAACATACAGGAGAAATGTAAGAGTACGGAGAAAATTAAATAAGTGTGCAGGGACATCCGTGACTTCATGTACTGCCTACTCTAAGGTGTGGGCAACCATGATGTTGTGTCACTTCAATCGTATTACTTTTTCAGTTTGGTTTACATCAGAGGCGTGCTCATGTTTTGCCAACTGTTTTCTTCCTATGCAAAAAGTGAATTTGTAGACACAATTTCATTTTCATTTTTTGACGGCAAACAAAATACATACCTACTTAATTTGATGTGACCTAATTAAGCTTAAAATCTTACTAAAGTTTGTGCAAAATATGTGTAAGATGTGTGCTATTAATATAAGTCAACAAGTACCGAGGTAAATAAGAAAATACCTGTAAGCGGAACGTGAAAAAGCATCTCACTAAGCCGTCATAGTGGAGGCAACCACACCAGCAGTTTTAGACGATGGCTTTTGGAACTGTGGCTATCACTTCTGGATTCCGCTGACTACTACCATCAGACAAAAAGTGGAGATAATTTGGTGGGCTAATATAAAAAAACCGAGTATTTAATAAAAAATATTTATAAAATTTCATTTCTCTAGCGCAGCAAATATTGCTTTCGCAAACATTTCATGTGTGATTAAGCTTAGTCATAATAACATCGTAGGTATATTTCTCTAGAGATCGCCTCGGTTCCGTCCTGAAACCAAGATTGGTTCATGCACTGAATATAAGATGTTTGTTTGAAACTTAAACCTTAACTTGAAACTTAAACTTAAAAATGAATTTTGAAAATCAATTATAAAACTTCTTTATAGCTATAATCAGTGCCTACTCTGTATACTAATTTTAGTTAATAGATTTATCACCCAAAGTACCTATCTATGATAAAAGTTAAGAATAATATATATACAAAGTGACTGTTTTGCTTAAATTGAAAACCGAAAAAAGTGCGAATCGGACTCGTGCACGAAGGATTCCGTACCATTATCTATAAAAACGGCAAAAAAAATATCACGTTTGTTGTATGGGAGCCCTCCTTAAATATTTGTTTTATTTTAATTTAATTATTTATTTTAAAGTGCGTATAACTAAAATGCATCTCACTAAGACGCCATAGTGGAGACCACCCTTCCAGTAGTTTGGCTTTTGAAAAGGTGTCCCCCACTTCTGGTTTCCAGTGACTACTTACCATCAGGCAGAGTGGAGTCCCTTTGCCTTTGGCTAATATAAAAATTAAATAAACTAAATATTCTGTTAAAATTTTAAGCGTTGATCTGTTGCCGTTTTCAATATTGGGCAAAAACGAGCAAAAAAAAAACACATTTATTGTATGAGCTTTCTTAAATATTTATTTTATTCTGTTTTTTAGTATTTGTTGTTATAGTGGCCACAGAAATACATAATCTGTGAAATTTAAACTGTCTATCTATCACGGTTTATGAGATACAGCCTGGTGACAGACGGAGAGCTGAGTCTTAGTAATAGAGTCCTATTTTATCCTCTGGGTATGGAACCCTAAAAACATTGGTAACCTGTAATTAACTTCAATCATTTCCAATATTGATAAACCAAGATTTTGACAATTAAAATAACTGTTGACAAAAGCAATCATTATTCAACGAAACACTTATTAAAAAACGATTTATAATACTAAAAGCTTTTACGGAGACATTTTGATTTTATACGGAGACATTTCGCACCTACATAGACAAATTCGAAACCCTGGATATATTCCATCTGTCTAAGGTATCTTATCGCAACCGAATAGTGAATATGCTCACCAATAAGTAAATAATAATATTTTGTAAGTCACTTCTTTTTGTTTTACTTTAGTTTTCTTGTTATATATTTTTTTTATCTTTTTCTCCACTTTCTAGTTTTATATAATGCATGCTGTGGAACTCTGTTATTGGCTTAAGAATCACATGTCATATTACAACCATATCATGTACGCTGTAAAATAAGCTGTTTCCTATAAATAAATAAATAAATAAATAAATAAATAAACTCAATGGAAACGCTTGTTTCAGTAATAATCTATCTGTAGTGATTTTGGTCGCGTTTAATGCTTGCAAAATCAATTCAAAATCATGTTAGTTAGAAAGAAGTAGAGATGAAAGAACTTAAATATTTCACATCGCAAATAACTTAAATTAAACAAAAATACATAAACTACGAAAAACAAAATCTAATAAATCTTGAATCGAAACTAGCAATACAAAACGATGAATCTCTTTTTCAATTCATCAATATATGCATTTACGACTCAAATATACCCAAATTCAATTTGCAGATGGCTTGCTAAACTTTGATTTAATCGGTCGGTCAGAACGACCAACACATGTATGCAATCTTTTAATGCTCAGTTTTGCATCTATCTACTTCTATTCGATTTATCACTTCTATTCGATTTTTATTACTTTACTAGATGTATGAGCGGTTTTATTTAGTTTCAATCGTTATTTGCCTTTGCTAACTTTTAAATTTTGCGTTAAATACTTTATTTAATTTCTTTTGTGGTGATTTATGACTGGTATTAAAAAGCGGTGTCATGTACGCCTTTTTATCCGAACATTGGAGATTTTGTGTTTCTTTGGTAAGTTATTGTTTTGACCATTTTACTTGTATCCTTATATTTAGATTTAACAGTATTTTTTGCTCTTGTGAAAGGTAGGTACGTAGATATTTTTTGTATTACCTAAAATACTGAGAGTGATAAAGATGCGGCTAGTTGAATTTCTGATTCGCCAGAAACGTAGGCTAAGCTATCTGTTGAAATAATGACGCAGAAGTACAAAATATTCCTCCACGTGAAGGATTAATACAACCTTTTCTTGACCACAAAACTGGCTTCGGTGTAATTTCTGTGAGACCGGTACAATGGAACCGACCACATAATTAAGTGAACCAAGTGTCTTGACTGTCAGGACTGCGTTGCGAAGTGTGTATGTGGTTTGAGTTGCTGTTTAAGTTTACTTTATACATAATGGAGTGAGAAATATATTTTACAATATTTATTTTAATTAACTGGTGTTGTGAAGAACGCAGTCTATTTGTTTTTGTAAAATGAGCCGGTTCATTGTATCATTGTAACTAACATTCGTTAATACTAGATCTGAGTTAACATGTTGAATTCAGTTTTAAATTCATCCTACGAAACATTTTCTACAAAAGAGGCGTGCTATTTTAATTGATGTATAACATAATTTCCCGGTTAAACTCAACAATTTTGTTTGAGTTTTGTTATGTATTTTCAAAATAAATCGTATATTTCGTATACGTAACAAGTTTTATAGGTATGGGTCTATTACATTGACCGTGGCTTCATAAACTATATCTCATACAACAATCTATCAATATTAAATATATGAAAACCCAAAAGGATCTCAATTTAGTAGACTTTTTATAAAGATCTCATTGATTTCAATAGACCATAATACGCATCTATATCTATACATATAATAAAAATGTAACCGATCGCTGTCTGTACATGGAAGATATATGAGAAAAAATACTATTGGGACCTATATCAACGCAAATAGAACCCAAAACAATGATTTTTAAATTTTTTGTCTGTTTGTCTGTTTGTCTGTTTGTCTGTTTGTCTGTTTGTCTGTTTGTCTGTTTGTCTGTGCGTTTGTGCACGCTAATCTCAGAAACGGCTTATCCGATTTAAATATGGTTTTCACTAATATATTGTGGTAAGCTTCACTTAACATTTAGTGTTTGTTTCATGCCAATCGGTTCATAAATAAAAAAGTTATGCCAATTTAAAGAATCACATCGAACATTCGTTAATTTACTACGAAATCTTATAGAAGCAGATATTTTAACAGGTTGCGGAATAGCTGATAGTGTTTTTATTCCTCGGATTCCTGTCATTCTAAACAGTCTTTCATTTAGTTTTAAACGAGTCCAGTTTCCAGTGAGCCTATGTTTTGCGATGACTAATTAAAGTAATTAATTAATTAAGTAATTAGAGTAAAGGTAAGAAACTAAAAGTTGTGGGTGTGGATCTAAGTATTAGCTGTTTTTCGATCAGCTTTATGTGGCTCTATCACGTGTTAGCATTACTAGCAGCCTGTATGCTTTGATCCCTGATCGCTATACGTCTAATCCATACATCCATACATATTATAAAAGGCTTTGTCCTGACTGACTGACTGACTGACAGACAACGTAAAGCCTAAACCGCTGGTCGTAGCGACTTGAAATTTGGAGAGTGTGTTTGTCTTAATGTCTAGAAGTGTATAAAGAAAGGGTTATTAAAAATTCAACCCTTAAGTCTATGAAAAGGCATGAATTCGATTGTATGAAACGTCTTCATTTTTTAAGTTACAGCTTTGAAATTTTGTTTTGGAATACTTTTATTTAAATAAAAAATACGCTCATAATTTTTTTTTTACTGGGGTGGATTTATAGGAGTGAAATAAGGGATGAAATATTGTATGGAAAGATCTTTGCTTTTGAAGTTGGCGACTTGAAATTTGGAGGGAGGGGGAAGGGAGGGGTAGGAAGTGGAAAGGAAGGGAGAAGTGAGGGGAAAGTGCGGGGGTAGTGAGGGAGAAGTCAGGGGAAAGGGAGGGGAAAGTCAGGGGGAAATCGAGTTTCAAATTCACGCTAATCTCAAAAACGGCTTATCCGATTTAAATATGGTTTTCACTGATACATTGTGGTAAGCTTCACTTAACATTTAGTGTTTGTTTCATGTCAATCGGTTCATAAATAAAAAAGTTATGCCAATTTAAATAATCACTTCATACATGTGGTATGTATTTAGCTTAGGTTAGTGTGTTTTTAAGTTAGGTTAACACGTCTTATTTCTTTATTAAAATGTAAATACTTTATCAGTTAAAATGTAAATTAAAGTTAGATTTATATTTTTCTGGACTTATTTTATTTTTTTATGATAAAAACATGTTAACACGTCTCATTACGGAATAGGTAGAATTAAAGTGAATTACGAAATAGTAGTAGTCGATTTACGCTGATTTCAGCATGAATGGGTCGGATCGACCAGGGAAGTACTACCCTCTCATAGAAGATCGTTGTAAGAGTAAAAGTATCCATATTATTGCGTGTCGTTCGGTAAGTGCGAGAGCCGGAGGCCCAACTGATGCAGAGATGACAATCCTCGCAGCATGTGTGGGACCAGCTGAGTATCCGTGGAGTCATTGTGTGGGTGGTGTGGGTCAACCCGCCGGCCAGTAAGACCCGTATAAATGGTGGTGCCGCTGGACGCCCACGGCATTGTACAGGGGCCCAATTAGACCTAACCGTAGTATTACGGTAGTAGATCCAAGCTGGTTTCAGCATGAATGGGCCGTATCGTCCGGGGAAGTACTACCCTCTCATAAAAGATCGACGTAAGAGTAGCAGTATTCGTACTACTGCGTTTCGTTCGGTGAGTGAGAGTGCCAGGAGCCCAATTTCCCCCTTTCCTTTTTCCTCACTTCCCTCGCTCCCCTAACCCCATTCCCAGCCACCATAATGGAGGCCACCATACCAGCAGTTTATAACGATGGCTTTTTGTATGGTGGCCACCACTTCTGGATTCCACTGACTGCTTACCATCAGGCGGGATGGAGTCACTTTGGCAGGCTAATATATTTTAAAAAACCATATAGCGTTTTTATTCCTCGGATTCCTCTCATTCCAAATAATTTCCCGTTTAGTTTTAAACGAGTTCATTTTCCAGTGAGCCTATGTTACGCGGTGACAATTAATAAAGCCTAAGGTCAGACACTAAATGTTGTGACTGTGGATCTAAATATTAGCTGTTTTTTGCATGGTCAGCTTTATGTGGATTTGTCACGTGTAAGTAATCCTAGCAACCTGTATGGCTTTGATCCCCGATCGCTATACGTCTAAAATCGTATATAGAGAAGCATTTACTGTAAAGATTTTTCTTATTCACCTAAACGAAGATGTTTATAATTCAAAACAAACCAAAAGATATATCCAAAAAATGGTGTCCAAAATCACTATTCCACGCGGACGAAGTCGCGGGCACAGCTAGTCCATAATATATCTATGATTTTATCGCAGCTATCGCTCATATTTCCCCAATTTATACGGGTTCGCCTTTTGCGGTTTCCTGCCAGTTCCTTTGCAAATTCCGACTGGGTCAAATTTATTTGACTCAACCTACTGGGATATTAGATCACTCTTCTTGCCTTTAATGTTTCAAAAACATTATTACGTAAGTATCTCAACATTTTTCTGAATTTATGTGGGCGGCAAATCAAAACAAATTTTTCAAATATTTAAGTTTAAGTTTTCAAGTCTTTATTCACATTCTTTTTATATTAGCCTTCTAAAGTGACTCCACTCTGCCTGATGGTAAGCAGTTAGTGGCATCCAGAAGTGGTGGCCGCCATACCAAAAAGCTATTGTCTCAAACTGCAGCTGATTTGATGACCTCTACTATAGCGGCTGGGAATGTGATAGATGAAGGGAATGAGGGAAAAGAGGAAAGAGGGAAGGAGAAAATTAAGCCTCCAGCACTCTCACTTATCGAATGAAACACGAATACTATTACTCTTACGTCGACCTTCTATGAGAGGGTAGTAGGTACTTCCAGGGGCGATCCGGCCCATTCGGGCTTAAACCAGCGTAGCGTGGATCTACTACCGTAAAAATAAAGTAAACACATAATTCAGCTGTAATCTTAGCCTATGCTGAACGGTAGCACATTCGTAGACAATTTAAACTACCTTTTTATTGCATCTAATTGAAGATCATCCAACTCATGCTAAATGATAACCGCCAATAATTTTGGAAGTGCAATAGGAATAAAACTTGTAAATAATGAAATATAATTGTTATTCAAAGAAATCTACATAAACAGATTATGTTCAAATGAAACGTTTTAGCAGAAACCTGATCTGCGGAATGCGGTAACAGTAAAGGAATGCCCGCCTTGCTTCAATGGGTGCCGAGAATTGGAATGTTTGTACCAACAAACCGAATACAACAGTCCCAAAATGTTTGATGCCTCAAATTAGATCAACGAAAAATACTTTGAGAAATTTATCTTTAAGTATGTAAGGCATATACAAACATAAGAGTACATAGCGCTTTACGCTATATATAACGCTTTCTCTAAAAAGTAAACAGAGGTGTTTTTGGGTCTGTGTTTACCATTTACAGGACAGAACTTCAGACTGCGCACTAATATAAAATAATTCTCGACCGAAAACGCTTCAACGACAGTCCTTACCACTAAACTAGGTAATACTATTTTCAAAGCTTAAGACGTTGTTCAGTTCTAAGCCTTATTTTAGCAATTAAAGACAAAATATTCCCAATTTTTTTAATTAAAAATAATTGTTCTTACTTTATAACTAAAGTTGGTCGTACCGAGTTTAAGTAAACTATTGTTAGGATAAAAGGTTTACTGTATGTTAAATGTATACCTTAAGTTTGATTAAAACAAAACTAAAAATGTTTTCATCAAACTTAAAAACCTTGTAGAAAAGAATGAGTTCACCGTACATTTGCGTGATGAGATTCACGGAGAAGGCAATTTGTCGTAGTGACAAATTTCCTTGGCAGAAAATACAAGTAGTTTTTCCACACCTGTAAATAAAAAAGATTTTTGTTTACAAAGTTTCTTCTACGTAATACAACGTGTTACCTTGTCCCCTGTGACTGACAAGATTATTTTGAGACAAACTTCTTTGATCGCGTAGAGTTTGGAGGACGATGAGTCTTTCAATTGATTGGTCCATCTAGTTGGTGAACGACCACTCGTCTTCGGTGTTTTAAAAATTAGTTTTCCAGACTTGCCAGACTTTTTTTTGACATGTTCACATAATAGGGAATATGTTAAAGTTACACGTATTTTTTTGATTGCTAGATCGGAATAAAACATCAACTCAAGTCATTCTATGACCAACTGCTTCAAGCTGCGAACACATGGCAAACTACTTTCTTCTACGTACTTAAACACATGTTATATGGAACCGCTTGAGCAGTTGCGACTGGCTCGGGCGGTAGCAGCATGGTGACATTTAAATGAGCGGTGAAACAGTCGTCAGGCTGACTATTCGAGTTGCCCGTTCCAGTCCGTGTATCAAGGCGTTAGCTAATATGTTTCACTAAAGAACATTGGGACTACTTGAGTTGTTTACGCTCTAAATTTAATTAGCATGAGGAATCTTAATTTATCTTTAGCTATTCTGATTTGGTATGCCTGTTTCATAATTCTGTGCTAGATATTGAACTAGGCGTGACAATTAATTCACATTATAATTACTTTGTAACATAGGATAAATGCTGCTTACTAAGTAGGTAATCGGCCAAACAAACATTATGTAGGTAAGTAATTCTATAAAGAGTTCTAAATAAAAAAAATCTGTAAAGCACTAAATATAAAACAATAATAATATGAGGTTTTTGAAAATCATAGTTGTGTTACGAGATTGTTCATAGGCACTTTTATGAAATAAATAAAACAAAGCATTTAAGCTTTGGCAATCAACACTGTATTTATTACAGCCTTAAAATATTTGTATATCTATTTTATTTAAGTGTACTTGACAAAGGGCAGATTCATTATCTCGATTTGTCATTAAATATTCAACAAAGTAACACCTAATTCAGTTTGAACTTAAACTTATCTTGAGTTCAAAAGCAATTTTGAGACGCAATTTACACTCATAGCCATTAACACAAAACTAATCTTTAGTTCTAAATGCTAAAATCCTCGTTCACACGCTAATAAATGGTATTACAAGTTAGGAATAATGATAGTTCGCAAAATGTCTAAGACACGTAGCTTTCGGAGAATTTCGCAGCTATTTGACGAATATGCCTTCAAACGCAACCGAACGACGTGGTATGGCAAATGCAGTACAAGTGCAGCTATTTCGTTGCTATTCGAACGTGAATGCGGCATCAATAGTTCTCGGTGTGGAGTTGTGAGATGCAGACTTTGAGTTGTTTAACCGTGACTGACAAGAATGTCGACTAAATAAAAGACTGAATTAACATACCTTTGAAAAGTCGATATAAAAGTCACGATGAGTTGATATAATTTCACAGAGAAAATAAAAAGATAAAGAAATACTTGTTATAGTTTAAATCACATTTAGAATAGCCAATAACAATAATTAGATCTACTATAACGTAACAAGAACTTTTATTAGCAAGTTCAAAATAGACATTAACAGACGACAAAGAAGCGAATTACCTCGGATACCTATTATTTATCTATTTTTTACCCAAGATTCTGTCTTGCCGAAGACCCAAAATTAATTATATTATTGGCTTTCTTCGTAATCTCATTTCTCTCAGTAATTGCTCCAATCAAGTGGAATTCGTTGTCATTAATAAAATTGACGATATGCCCATTATATTTCTAATAAATCCTTTTGTCTCTATTACGGAAATGATTTAGATTAACGCGAAGTTCGAGGCCTTGCCCTCGCCTAGCTCCTCGACTACACGATTCCCAGTTTCCATGACTGTAAATTGCATTATTAATACTTGAATGTAACCACCGACCCAATAATATGTTATGATTGATACGCAGGAATTAAATATTATGCTTTAGTCATCTAGGAATTGGATTTAGCGGTCAAACGGCAGCTGGGATTTTTTTGTCTATTGGAACTTAGCTTTAAACCTTATTGAAATTCAGTCTAGACGCTTACATTTCTTTTGTAACACGTTTTTATCTAAGTTGCCTTTGAATTATCATAATTTATTTTTTACTAGACGTCCGCCCTCGCTTCGCTTTGGTATCAAAAGTTTCAATCGGTCTCACAACAAATGCCTACGTAAAATATCATAGCTATAGCGACATACTGCATCGTTCAGATTTACAAAATGACTGAAAAGTATGTTAAACATAATCAAACATGTTACCCGCCGAAAGATTTTTTTAAATAGGATACGTAGGTCTTGAGGTAAATCGTAACAGACAAACAAACAAACGAAAATACAAAATTCAAATCTTTCTCTTTATAATATCAGTTACAGTTTAACGACTAGAAGCCCGGCTACTATATCAGCTTCGGGATAAAATAGATAGGGGTTCCTTCGCAAACACGGCACTGCGGCACCGTGTTAGCACTATGGATGACGTATGATCGTTTTAGCGTGAAGTTCTCACCCTCTAGTTATTACCTACCGCCATTTCTCTACAATGCAATGATTTGAATTTCTACTGCATAGTAATCCAAATTGTCGTAAAGTTACACGCCAGTGCATTGCTCAATTTATGTTCTCCTTTGTTTACATTTGTTTATGATACAGCTAGATAATAAAGTCTTGTTGTTCATTTTGTAAGGACGTTAACTTAAGTATGACTATCTGCATTATTTGGACTTTTGGTAGTTTCCTTGTTTTGTTACAAAGTTTACAAATTGTTTGCATTTTAATGATCTTATTTAGATTGTTATCTTATCAGCGCTTCATAAAGAGTGTTGAACAACCAGATATGACAAATTGGTTTATTTTTGACTTATTTTTATTTAAAAACTATTCATAAAATAAAATTAAATATATTTTAAGTTTTTTACAAACATATGTTTTGATAAACATACATATTAAAATCACCTGGAAGCTCTCCAAGCAAAAAAGAAGGATCGCCGTTTCTACAGATTGTGATCATATATTTTTGCCAAGAATTCTCCACGAGCGGATGACCAACATATGCGAAATTAATTCAGCAAATATAACTTATTCTTACCTGCGCAAGCGACGTTAATTTTATACGTAATAAATTCCTTTGGAAGAGATTTACTGTCGTTGATCCAGTTAACTAATATTCATTTAATACTCTTAGTAATAGACCTGATTTATATATTTATTTGCTTAAGTGAACCCAAGGTTTCATTAATAAGGATTATTACTGACGTTAATAGTACGTAGATGAATGATTCGAATTAATCATCACTTCAACGGGCGTGATACAAGATTTTTTTATGGGATTCCTTACAAATAATACAGAAACTAGGGCAGTTCAAATGCTCATCCCTTCTCTGTGTGTGAGAATAGACATTAAACCATCAGTGGGATAGAAACGGACTAATGTTATTATAATTTTCGAAGTCTCGATTTTTTATATGTTTGTTGCGATTTAACGTAAAATCTACGTAACTGATTAAAAAAACCTTTGAACTTTAGAAAGCTACAGATAAGACGGATAACACAGGCTATAATTTTATTATGTTTAACATATTTATCAGTTTTTTTTTAATTCTAGATTTTAGGTCAAAACGACAGTATTGCAATGATATTTTGACGTTTGTTGTGAGACCGAAGCGAAGCGAGGGCGGACGTCCAGTATTATTATAATTTTCGGGTCTCGTTATGTTTTATCTCTATAGTATAAAAATGAATCGCTGAATGTGTTGCTAAGCGCAAATCTCGAGAGTAGCTTAACCGATTTCGCTAATTCTTTTTTTATAATATTCCTTGAAGTACGAGGATGGTTTTGGCAAAACTAAAAAATTGCCTGAAAAAATTAAAGAAGCGACTGTTAGGCGATACGAAGTTCGCCGGGTCCGTACCGTATCTTAGACTAAACCTGTTCTAAAATTTATTTGAAGGATAACTTGAAATAAATTCTCTGTTTTGTTTTCGAGCGTATTTATGTATTGTTTCATTAGATACTACATAATTGTGTAGCCCAACAGTTTTCGATTGTACTCTCAACCTTTTTCAATTACTACGGCGTTATCAGGAAATTAGGTCTTCCACATCATCTGGCATCACTAAAATAATATCCTATTATGAAGTGCCATATTTTTGTAGCAACCCTTTTATCTAAAGAAAATAAAACGGGCCTAATGTTTTTTATGATACTTCAGTTTAAAATGTTGTTGTTTTTTTGAGGGTAATCTTTTTCGAGAGTATGTATGTATGTATTTAGGTATGTCTCTGTGTATGTAGGTCTATTTCTTTGGCACGCTCTACAGCCTAAATGGCTTCATGGATTTTAACATATGAGGTGTCATTAGATTCGTATTAATTGTGGAAGTGACATAGGGTACATTATAATTCAATGTAGCGTCAGCACGAGAAAAAAATGCGTTTCTTACTTTTCAATTTGTTTTAGGCAGGCGGGGTTTTTTTTTAATCATATATATTGCTTGTCTTATATGAACCTGAGGTATTATGTCTCAGACTGACTTTTCGAGTATCTATAATTTAATTTAATAAACTTAAAATCCAAAACAAAATATTCTTCAGTTTAAGTATAGGTACTCGTATTTTTTTTTTCTCTTTGTGTATAAGTCTTTTTTTACAGTACTTAAGCAAGTCCTATAAAAGTAAAACATCGTAATAAATAAATGTGATATTAAATAGTAGGTAAGTGAATTCTATTAAGATACTTCTGGTAGATCAAGCTCTCAGTCTCTGTAGACTCATTATTCTTTACATCCTATTATTATTTATATTATGTATGTATTAAGTATGTGTGTGAGTGTGTGTTTGTTACCACTCAGCGCCTAAACGGCTAAGCCGATTTCGATGAAAATTGATATGTAGATAGATTCGGTGCCAGAGACGGATATAGGCTACTTTTTATCCCGAAATCGGTCTGGTTCCCGTGGGATAAAACAAAACATATTTTACGCGCGAGCGAAGCCGTGGGGCGCAGCTAGTAGTATATAAACTAGTTCTAGTACATTGTATTATTATTAGTTTTGCTACGTAGTAGTTCTAATAAAATATAGCTTTATCAATATTTTGAATTTTCCATTTTAAATACTGTTACAAAATTTCTCACTTCACGTTTGCCAAAAATAAATATTCAGCAAATAATCGACTCTATTCTATTGCAGGGATTTTGATTCGATATTTCACGCTTAGAAAGGCTTTGAAGCTGAAACATTGATTAATATTAATAATTTCCTTTTTGGGAACTAATTTGAGTGGATAATGGATCTTTTGTATATTGTGAAAAAGTAATTTGTTGGGTCGACCGGTCTACCAATTAGACTACAAAAAGCACGTGCAGCTTTTTCGATTAATCATTACATTCAGAAATGAAGGAGTATTGAGATATCGCGTGCTTTACCTCTATTTTAACGCGATAGGTGCTTAGTACAAACGAATTGCTGAGCTCATTGTGAATGTAATTATAGGTTGAAATTAGTCTGTGTTAATTAAAATAAACGTTGTATGATAAGTCCTTATTACAAAATAGATATTATTGCGAGAATACAATTTGTTCAGATTATCATTTTTTTACGAACAAACTGTAAGCTGTTGAAAAAATTATTACTATGTAAATTACAAATTCACCTCTCTCTACCCTCAATCTACCTTTATGTAAGGGATTACCCAAATAATTAAAGTACAGTTTCAAAAAAACAATACTGTTGTAGTATTTTAAGGAAGAAATTTTTGACTTTTAATAAACAAATTTGAACGCTTTTTCTTTGTTTCTCTATTTAAAAGCTATTCGAGAAAAGAATGTTCAGAGAGATCGTTTAATCTAGATTAGTTGAACCATGGAGCTGAACTGACATACGTTAGTAAATCAAACTAAATCCTTTTTACGTAGCGAAGGATAAATGGGGATCTACAAATCGTACCATTATACTTCAAAGTTAAGGAGGTAGTTACTACTTTATTTCAATAAATATAAATTACTTTATGTAACCTTTGTATTGCCAACGCTTCAGTTATGATAAATAATGAACAACAAAAATGTAATAATAAAGCTATTTTTTATTTCAACATTATGCTTCCACGAGTAAAATAACATACCTACCTACATTTATTTTTGACTAGCTATCCGCACCGGCTTTGCTTTTACGACATAATCTTGCCGTAAAAGAACTATACTGAAAACTTATCAAAATCCGTTAGATGGTTTAGAATAAATTAGATAGAATTGTCAATCAGACTGAAGGAAATACCAATTATGCTTTGTACTATTTTGAAATTGCCAATGTCTAATTTCCCCCTTTCCTTTTTCTTCACTTTCCTCAATCTCCTCAACTACTCCACTTCCTTCACGGTAGGCAGCGGCTTTGCGGAGACCCTGGCATTGCAGTAGCAATGCGAGAGTCTCTGCGTCGTCCATGAGCGACAGTTACCACTTACAATCACGTGGGCTGTTTGCTCGTCTGTCACAGTCGCCAATAAAAAAAAATAGTATCAAAAAGCATTTCAGTTATATAGTTTAACTAAACCTAGTTGGTAAATATAGTTTATGTTACTATATTAATACTTACTACTATACAATAAAATAGTATATTACATTTTTATTATAAAAGCAGCAGTAAAAAATAACGATATTTACTATGTAAAATAAATTAATAAAAGATATGATAATGTTGAACGTCTAAATATGTGTGTGGGTGTATGTTTAGGTCTTTAGTATAATATAGTATCAACAGATAGAAATGTTACAAATGGCTTGTTTTATAATTTTGGTTATTAATGTATAGTCCTCGATATATTCCATGTATGTGTGTCTGTATGTGTGTCTGTATGTGTCTATCTTTTCCTATGGGATACGTAAGAGGAGGTCTTCTTACGTTACCCATAGGAACGGTCAAAAAGACTGAGGGGATAAGAACGGAATTAAATTATTATAATGATCCTAGGGGATCAGATCTGGGGTATCGCGTAACCTACATAATAAATATCACCTTACTGCGCTATAACTAATACTAACCCGCTCACCAGGCTTGGTGACTATGGCAATCATCGCTTTTTAGAAAAGACTGATGTATATAAACTGTTGGCTAAAATATTGTGAAAATAATTGTTATATGATAAAGATTTTCATGAAAAGTGCCCATTTTCATTTTCCGTTTCCCTTTTCTCTAAAACTTTACCGTAAATAACAAAATCGTATCCTAATTTAATCACAAACCGATTTCGTTTAATATAAAATCTTTATTTTTCGCAATACTTTTTATAAGAATGTTTTAAAAGTAGAACGTTCACAACATTCAATTATACAGCCTTTAAATTATACGTGGTCAAAAATCCGTAAAGTGAAGAAACTTCCAACAATTAAACTTTAGGGTACTTCTTTGAAAGTGATTTAAGTTAGAAGAATCCATAAGAAAGCCGGTGTCCCTCTCGGGTTAAAGATCTTTTCTCTGCGTTAATGAAGGAATTCCGTTTTTATTATACTGCCGTACTTCTTGTCACATCTATCTTGCGTTCTGAAGGTTGAAAGACAAAAATGTATAGTAGATTTTTACGAATTTACTACTTTACGTTTATGTAGATTTCGTTATTTCGATTTAAGCGTTGATTTTATTCATGCTGGGAGCATTTAAGAACTTATTGAATGGAATTACCTATATTAGTTTTTTTAGTAGGTACTTAAATTATAAAGTTGGTTCTTGTGTGATTTAGAACTGTAGTCATTTTTAACCTTTATTCTATTCGTGATACAGCTTTTATTATACCTCATAAAAGTATTCATTCTAGAACCAATTAAAAGCTGAAATTACTAAAATATACACGATAGGAATTATCTGTGCTTTTGAAGAAAATTACATCTCGTAATTACCGGTACATTTTGACCGGTACCTTAGGGAGGATAGCCAACTACCCTCACTGAGCACAGATGCACTGGGAGTAGACCAAACTATATTTATAATACAGTTTCTAAGCTTCTATAAAAGACGGACGGGACAAGAGGGAAATATCTTTCGAGAAACCTCAACTTCACTGGATTATAAAATACTTGACAGAAATGAATTTGTATTTCAAGTTTGCAAGTAAATTTTCTAACTAAAATCCACTTTTAGGTTTCTTAGAAACTCGAAAGCTGTTCATTATAGTTTATTGCTTGTCAATATTTTGTTCGAAGTAAGTTTTTGTATTATAAAGTATAAAATTACTTCCAGATTTGCAAATAAAAATAGAATCTATGTAGGAACAGCTGTAAAATTTTTGCTTTGGCCCTTAGGCTAAGATTCCAGAGACGTAGTATTCTAAGGTGTATGTATATATCAATATAGCATAATGACATGAGATTACAAAAAAATTAAAAAGCAGGTAGTTAAAGAAATGAAGTTACAAAATGTTGTAAATTACATTTAACATATTAACCATTTTAAAATTCTATGGCATCAGATAACAGAATTACCATTCATTTATTTACCACAATAATTCAATTCAATTGAGTATCTAACCAATACACCGATACAGCCCTGATTAGAAATCCGTACGGTTAACCATGCTCTTATTAGAGCCTACCACAAATTTCGGCTCCTGACTCACTGGGTTGCGAACATCTGCAAATAGCTATGACTAACTGAGCTTCAGGTATATTACGTAGCTTATTTATACTCAATGTGTACTGGCAATTAAAATTTACTCAATCTATACTATTATATAAAGTGAATGAGTTTGTTTGTTTGTTTGAACACGTAAATCTCTGGAACTACCAATCAGATTTGAAAAATTATTTTTGCGTATGATAGCCCAGTTCTCGAGGTTACAGGTTATGTAACATAAAGCTACTGGCGAGGGGAACAGAGCAGTAAACAAAGACGCGGCTGAAACCGCACCGCTGAAAGCTAGTCAAATATAAAAGGACTTAACTGTGATAAACTTTTTAATAAACACAGTCTAGTCCTTTCTTTTTAAGTGTTTTGTGTTCGTCAACTGCCTGTAAAGACCTGAGTCGCGCGGGACTTTATGCCTAGTGCAAAAGTGTCTTTTATCTTTAAAGACCTTTCTTGAACCATTATAACCATCCATTATATTGGTTCAAAATTAACATTTTATGTTGGCATTTGATTCTCAATGCAATGATGTTCAATTAATAATTATAAGTCGTATCAGTCTGTGCGATTATAAAATATTCCAAGTTAAAGTTCCTAAGTATAAAAATTTACTGAGTAATGTTAGTATCCAACTATTTTAAGGATTACATATTTCTCGTATATTACTGTACATTACACTGACTGGATATCGAAATTTTATTATAGTTAAAAGAGAATAAACGGATATTCATAAGCACAAAATCGCTAGCTAATAAAAATAAATTTCTAAGCGGTTCTTTCTTCATATACCTATTTATTTCCCGATTCTATTTAGCCTTAGCCACTAGTAAAGATAATGTGAAATTGTTCGTTAAACTCTAGATAAAATATAGATTATTTTGTTTTTTATATACTAATATAGTAAAGAAAAACAAAAAGAAAATCTGAAATTCATAGTAATAGTTACTAGAAAAAATTAATATCGACTAGCATTTTTTATTCAACTATAATGGCAAACAAACTTAGCCCGTCTGATATTAGGTAGGAAAGTTCTTCAAAAAAGATTTAATTTACGGTAATTACGGTACGGTTTATTACGGTTTTAATGTACAGTTAATTTTTATTTTTAATTTAATTTAATTAATTTAATTTAATTTTACAGTTTTCCTGGCATTGCAAATTGGCATGTGGGCTATTACTCGACTGCCATGCATTAAACAAAAACAATAAGCAGTGGCCGTTAAGAGTAATGCGTATTTTTTTTCTGTATTCAAGTTAAAAAAATCATCACTTACAAATAAACATGGTATTACTCAACGTTCTTAAAGATTTATTTTGGTTTAACACTACAGATGAAGTAAAACATCGATTAATTTCTGACGTAAGTTCTGTTTTTAGGATCCTTAAAAGTCGGTGCATTGTTTCACGGTGGCAGCTCACTTCCAACTTTATTTCTCGTTATAAAGTTACTCTTAGTACGGCATTGTCAAGGATGCTTTTGTTGTTCGAAGTCGAAAGATTTTGCTGAAACAAAAAACACGTAATTTCTCTTATTGTTTCGTCTCTCAGGAAGTGTTTAACTGTGTACATTTCGAAGTAAAGATAAAGTGCCATTTGTATTTGCGCTCTTTCGTAAAATTTAAGAACAATAACTGTTTTCGCGTTCACAAATCTTTGGTAGCCGTTTTTACAGACAGTTTTCTCTATTATGATACAGAAGCGTACAATAAATCCAGTTTCCTGGACATCGTGGTTTATAAACATTTTGGGATAGACTATTTTCAACACAAATATTTAACTTACAGTTATTAGGAAATTAATATTGATAAACTACAATGGATATGGCAAATACCTGTAGAACATTGAAAAGTATCTAGTATGTTTCAGTAGTAGGCACCTAAAATTACAGTTATGTTTCGAGATCTCAAAGGTCTAAACATATAATTTAAATATTTACAAACTTGAACATTGTAAATAACAAAAATTACAATATTCCTACTCCTGACACGATGAAAGCTTCACACGTATCTCTGGAAGTATTCAGGATAAACATGTCAGGTAAACCACCTAACGTCAGGTAATTCCTAGCATTTTAAACATGCCATGATAAATGTTGGAGAAACGTTTGTGAAACACTTTAGTTAGAGCGTGATCTGAACGTCTGCTTTAAGTTTGTTAGTTCAAAGCGATATACAGCGTAAAAGAGGTGTTGATTTTGTTGAAAGTTAAGGTATGAATAAATAAAATGGTGTACAGGTGATTTGAACACTTTATGAAATGAATAAAATGCTTTTTTTGAATAAAGAGAAAAGAACTCAATTTGTTTGTTGTGTTACAGCGAGAGTCTTGAGTTCGGTTATTTATGTTAGTAATGTTTTTAAAACAAACTTAGTTTAATTAATAAAAAAATAATAAAAAATAAAATATTCGATAAAGTACAGTTTGATAAAATTAGATTCGATAAAGTACGCATTTATATAAAAGCCTTCAGCTTTTTAATATCTAACATTGTACCATAACTAATAGCTAAATTGCGGTAGAAACGTATGTGAAATAAATCAAGTACATCCAAAGGAGAAGTAGTAAACAATGTATAGCTAAACTCTCAGTTTACTTTCAAAAACGAGCTTCTTATGTTTTCCTATTGCCTTAAGGAATATGCTTTGCGAAAGCCTTTTATAGCTTTGTCAAATGGCGTTAAACTTAGTAAAGCGTTTTCAAAAGGTTTGTTTTGCGATGACATATTATATAATTACTGACAGTGTTTAGTCCCAGCTGGCAGACACAATGCAAATCTCTACATTAAACTTAATACTCGATTTTTTTGTAAACGATGTTTTCATGCTTTCATTTCACGTCATATCAGCCAAAAGACGTCCACTGTTGGACATAGGCCTCCTCCAATTTCCGCCTCCGTGGCCGGTCGTTCGCCGCCTTCATCCATCGGTTGCCCGCTACCCTTATAAGGTCGTCAGTCCACCTTGTGAGGGGTCTACCTACGCTGCGTCTAACGGTTCGTGATCGTCACTCTAGAATCTTTCTGCCCCAACTACCGTCAGTTCTGCTTTCATGTATAAATATTTATTTTATACGGTAAGGTGACAAACGAGCATACAAACAGCCCGCCTCATGGTTATTTATACTCATCCTTTCTATTAGTAGAAAGTAAAGTAGTACCTACATCGTGTAGATTTTTGAAAGCTGTAGATACTTTAGCTTTTATGAACCCAGACATTAAAATTTTAAATGATTTGTTTCATAGCATATACAATAAACACATATAAGTACTATCCGCCAAACTACACAGCGAGCAGTTTGTTAGCAGAAATTGTAGGAGAATACTAAAAAAATTGAAGCAGCCTGTAAAGCACACATTTTACTTTTTAATTTTTCTTTACAACATAGAAAGCTGTAAGTAATTAATTATCTATAGAGTTAAGTGTATTGCCTGCGTCACTTTGCATGCTACTTGAAACTGTAACTTACAAAAATTTTAATAACCTGGCGATTAAAAAGAGCGGCTTCAGTTTCTTGCCAACTCTACTTCGTCAGTGAACTGGCTGTAGGTTAATTTGCTGACATTTTGTAAACTTTGACGTTCATAATTAACCTATATGAATAAGCATTTCATTTCATTTCAAACTTATTAATTATGCTCTAAGTATATTAGGTCGGTATAGTAAATTATTTATTTTATATTATAGTATAGAAGCAGGTACAACCTCCATTTATTTATCAACTATTGTTGAGATAAATTTATTCATGTAAAATGCTTTGCACTTACGTTAAAGTACATTGTTAAAATAGCTTTTATTAGTTACATTAGCTGGCAATTTGCTATAAATAGATGGAACTAAATATTTTCTGGTCCTTTGCCCATAGTAAATTAGTTAGTTAATAAATTAAGGTATTAATAATTTTATAGTTTAAAATTAAATTTTGTCTTTCCGGTAACTTTAATTAGTTTCGGGGCTAGGTTTTTCTGCGACACTGTCAGAATAAGATATTGTAAAAAGTTTAATTTAAAAAATCGATTTCTATTTTCAGTATAGTGTAATCAACTTTTCTGTTGTAATAAATCAATTAATTATTGCGGGATATTGGTGTTTAAACAACGTCTCATATTAAACTCACGTCTCACTGTTTGACGTATACATACGTACATATATAATATCTAAAGCCAACGTGAATAGGTATCGGTAGATTATAACATCAACATATGGCTTGTACTCCAACATTAATATGCGGCATTCGACGCAATACAATGTTCAGCAAATACACTACCGTTTGAATTAATGTTTACTATCGTATTCGTGTCTTTATGTGTATCTATTTAGTATGAGCAATTTGTATCAAGTTTGTACTCGGGTTCAGGTGTGTTCCGCGTGAAAACTATGAAAGAAAACAAAAATTCGACTGCAGTATCAACAAGGCAAATTCTAATGGTTCTTATACATTCAGGAGTAGTAAAAATATTAGGCAAAACGTTCTTAGATACAAAAGTAAATTCCATATTCGAACCACAACTTTAAATGCTACATTTTTATAACATATTACTGGTATAACATACTAATACGACTTATACTCATACATACTACATCCATAAATTGAAATAATTACTACACGGTCTATTTATTCTTAATTCAAATGTTACATACTTACTTAGAAAGGTACAATGTTGTTAGGTATCTCCATTAGTGGCTGGTACAACTGGTATCATCATTATATCAGCTGAAAGACATCCACTGCACTATTTAGGCATTTCCCAATTTTCGCCAACTTAATGATGAATGGTAATCATGCAAAAACCCAATCAACATAACCTAGTCTCATCAACATAGCCTGTACAATTCAAATACAGAACACATTCATTCAAGTAATGAAACGACTCACAACTAGGTTTAGCAACGTATTTCCGTTTCCGTGTCAATCGAGCGTTCATTAGAATGATCATTCATATTCACATGCACCGGAATAGTAGAAACTGAGCGTTTTGATTTAGTGTCTTCTGGTACAGGTCATGTAGCATTGGGATTAAAATATAAGTTATTGTTTGCTTTTTCACTTCGGCTAAGTATGTTCTTGTTGTAGTCTTGCTTTACTCAAACGGCTATAGGCATTACTAACTAATAGAAAACCTGGACTTATAAAGTCTGAGATTGCCAAATTTGATTGTCTTGAGCAAACGTGGTTATCAATGCAAAAAGGCTTTACATTTTAGTGACTACAAACCGGCAGACACGATCTGGTAAAGATAGTCTGTTTTTCATAGATGAGAGTGGCTCGAGATCGGTTATAGTAACAATAATTAAATAGTAGAAGACGCCGCTCCTATTATTTAAAACCTATTCGAAACATAGCCATCGAAATGTGAGTAGTATACCCCTGTATCTACGGAAAAAAGGCATGCAAATTTAACAGTAAAGCTTGTCCTAATAAAAAGTCCGGCAATAGTATAAAACTGTTTTTAGAACAGAGTCAAATAAACAGTTTCTTGGAGCGTACTCAACATACGGACTGAACATAAATGGCTAGTGCAGTTAATCCTAACAAATTGCACTCCATAAATCCTCTTTGGAGAAATATGCACTGTTTTTTTTTCTCAAAAGCATTTCAAGTAGATTATCAAGATTGATACTTATTGAAGCACCAGAGCTTGGCACGTCGGCTATAGAAAAGCTATATAGAATATCGAGTATAAATACCTACATTAGGTTTGGCAAATCTTTTCTAAACAAGAAAGACAGTGTCTGTTTTCTTATGCTACACTACAAAACGGATTTGATATATATAGTTTAGCTATCGTTTAGATAATTTCTTTCGTAAGATTTATATTATGTGTAAAACAAGCTTATTACAGTAAAGAGCCGTGAACATCCTTGTGTGAAGCCGGGACAGGTCGCTATTAAACTTTAATTGTACAGAATACTTGAGTAACAAATAATATTACGGTTAACGGTAGTATTCTAGATATTATGGTGCATTGGTTAGGTAACCGTTTCAACTATGGGCAACATATTTTGTTTCGAATGATCGTACAGTTAAGCTAGACTATAGTTTATTATTGTTATGGATACTGTTAATGCTTACGTTTTAGCGATTCTGAGATATTCGTGTTAATTCGCTAGGATTCTCTTCAATCTCAAATATAGCGGTGCCTTTAGTGCTGCTTTTATGTCGAATGTAGAAAAGGAGCGATTGTAGAACGATAAAGTGGCGGAAATTGCATCCAGTTTCATCGACAAGAGTGTTAACTCTTAAATTTTTAATGATGACTAAAAACGCCGAGTGCTAAACTTATGTCTCTTATGAGAAGAATTTCCTAATAGCTAAGTCTCGGTGGAATGTGTCTTGGTAACCGTAGTAAAGTGATGTTTAGTACGCGGCTAACACTAGGGCCAGATTATCCTGGTTGTCTCTTAAGATATCCACGGGCAGAGCTACGTAATTTTATATTGTAGACCTATCTAGATTGTCTTTGTAATTATAAGTAAACGGCCACTAAATGTTCTCAAGCATTATCTTAAATAACTAAAATAATATTTAACTCTCTTATAAGGAGGAATCCTCAGTTTGAGCGATGGCAAACGTCTTGGGACTAATAGATATAGGTATAAAAAGTTTTCTATCTAACTTAATCTAGTATAATACCTGAGAGCCAGCCCCTATATCCATATTTTTTTCCAAAAGACATACGCCAATAAACTGTTGCAAACTGCTGTATTAATATAAAACAAATGGTCACTACAGTAAAAAATATAGCTATTCATCTTTCACACAACTTATGACGAAAAAAAATCAACTGTCATACGTTGTGACCCTGTGGACGGTTGGACAAGTGATTGATGAAACTTATCGCCTGGAGAACAGTCTCGCTTCGATCGCTGATCAATCACTATCAAATGTTCCGATATTCTATTCACATTTCTTTTGACATTCAGAAATACACGACCAATGTTACCTACTTGAATACGACAGATGATTAAAGAGATGTGAGATTGTTATTTCTATATGATTTAGAAGATGTCATGTCTTTTAAGCGAATTTTCTGTTACATTTCATTTGGTTAAAAAACTTACTTCAGATGATTTCAATTTCTTTCTGTAATTTTTTTTTTTTTTGTTCTGCACTTATCAAGAGTGCCTACTCTTTCTTATTGACATGAATAGTCTTTTTTAACATCACTGACTTCTGACAAAGAAATACACAAACTTGTAGGTACAAGTTTGTGTATTTCTTTGTCAGAAGTCAACCTACAAGAACTAAAATTCTGAAATTGTTAATGTTGTTGTGATTTTATATTATTATATTTCACTAGTGTAGTGTGACATATCTATAACCCAAACAACAAAAAGGTCAAAACTGATGGCGTAAACAATGTATTTACAGCGACACCGAAAATTGAAAACAAAACTAGTGAAAACTCAACCGTAATGAGATTTTAGCCGAAGTTTGCTTTTTACGTGGAATATAGTGTGAATGATAATTTAGTTCAAAACGGACTGTTTCTCAAACGAAAGACATTCACTGCTGGACTAGGATTTCCTCAAAAAATATCTGCCATGATTGGTAGCTAAATAGTTATTTGAAATTAGAATTTACAATTATTTTGTATATATTATTAATCCTACTATAAGAAGAAATAATAATAATAATATAATAATATTTCAACAACTACACACAACGCCATCTAGACCCAAAGTAAGCATATTATATGCTTGTGTTATGAGTTCTAGAATGCGGATATACATACTTAAATACTTTTTTTTTTGTAAATACATACATATTATACATAGAAACACCCAGAGCAATGCAAATAGACATGTTCATGCACACAAATATTTGCACTGAGCGGGAATCGAACCCGCGACCTCTGCGTGGCAGTCCATACATAGTACCACCGAACCACAGAGGCAGTCAAACTATAAAGAAATATTAAATGTATAAATAAATATGCTCCAGAAACTGTTTAGAGGACTTAAGTTTTTACATTAAACAAAAACAAGCTTAAGAGCTTAATAACAAATCAAACGTAACTACTCAACGCAATATATTCAAAGTCAAAATGCCAATTAAATACATTTTTAAGACATTCGATAAGTCTATTCTGATTTATCAAGTACAGATTGATTTTTCTTGACAGAATTAATTAAGTAAATGATTGCGAGAGACAAAATTGAAAAAAGATAAAATGGTGTTCTTTTACTTAAAATTAATTAAAATTCCAAATGCACCAACCAACTATATATTGTACATTTTTGTATATTCTTAACTAAATCTACAAACAAGCGGATCGTTTAATGTAACGCACGAAACAAGATGCGAAATTTTAAGTAGATACATAGATATGAGATTTGAATTTAAAGTTAGTATAAGTGGTTGATAAACGATTGAAAAATTGAGCAGCATGGCATTCAATGCTGGAGAAAAAGCTCATCTAAGCAATATAGCTTTTAGAGAGTTCGTTAAAATCGTCACGCTTGAAAGATTGACGATCGCAGTGACTGCAGTCTTATCTCAGGATGCTACTGTTCGTTCTTGTTGATTTCCCGGCCAACTTCTCATGTCTACCTACTATTTTGATTTCATCAAAATAGAAACATTTTTCGTAATAGAGTGATAATAGTGTCACCGATTTGCAAAACAATATGCCTAAACAGAATTTATAAATGCAACTATTCCATTTGTAATATTCCTTTAAAACAAAACAATACGACTGTCTTCAACAAAGCTCCCGTTTGGAAACTAAAAGTTCTCCACGGATATGTAGAACTTCAGGCTATCTACCAAACGGTTTCGTTGTACCAATTGTTCTACTTGAAAACTCTAAGCCGGTATCCCAGATTTAGTTCGAAAGGCAAACACCGTTAATCAAGCGGTGATAACAACAAACTTGGTTTACAAATCTCTTGGTTTCACGTTGCTACTAGGTTTCTATTCTGTTTTCAACGCTACAGATTTCCCAATTGGATCGTTTGTTCTCAGTTTAGGAGACTAATACCTATTCCCGGACGCATGGACGACATTTTACTACAAATCGTAAACCAAATAGCACTTATTGTCGTTTGAAATTGTTCTTTCACAATTGAAATTGAAGTGTAGTAGTTAATAAATGTTAGTACTAATTTAATGAAGGTAAAGTAAGAGTATAATAATGTGGTCAATTATTTTTGATTAGAAATTCTCAGGCGTTAGAATGTGAGGTCCCCATCTGCCATTACCGAAATATTTACAACCTAAAAGGTCGTTGTAGCGTGATCGGTCAATGTAATAATAGGGGTCAAACCATCACACACAGTAGGCAGCAAGAAAACCTAAAAAAAGGACGACCCACAGCATCGTACATCACAAGCACCAATAGTAACAGGAGAGATAAAGTAAAGAAGGAAATATAAAATACGTAATAATGTGTAAACACCTCAACTACAAGGCATCAATAAAAGCGACGAACTATCTTGTAGAGTAACCGCACGTCTTCACGGTGTAATGTAATGCAAATTCACGCTATGGGCATCTGAACGCGTGCCGGTGCAATTCTCGTGTCGATGCTTTCTCCGGTCCATCGTCTGTGGATATTTGCTTACAAAGGAGCTCACACTGTCTTACGCCACATTTACACTACATTCTGGAGTATGAAACAATTCATGAAATGTGGGACACGAAGCTTTGGGACACCAAGCTACTTGGGATGACTGGTCAATCTTGGCATGGCATACATTTAATATTCAATCCAGTATTACCTTGTCCTTCAATGTGACCAGAGGGTGCATTTACCAGTTTAATTAAAATACGTAGTCAAATTACCATACTAGTTGAAGCTAAATAATTGAAATCCTCGTTTTCTTTCTTTCTTTAATCTTAGTATTATATTAATTAGTTAATTTGTAATAATTACTTTGTATGGTTTTTGGTTGCGTTGAGTGTTTAAATTGTAACTCATTCAAATAACTGTAATTATCTGGCGATTGAAAAGAGTGGCGTGAGTTTCTTGCCAGTTCTTCTTACAGCTCTACCTCGTCAGCGAACTGGCTGTAGGTCCATTGGCTGACAAAATGTAATGTTGACTTTTTATAAGCATCATACTTTATGATCTAAATGAAATAAATGCTTTGACTTTGACTTTGACTTTGATACAGAGACAGTTAAACGCATAATTCTAAACTGTATCAACTGACACTATATTATTTTATTAATTATTTATTCTTGGTTGCATTATATAAATACTGAAGAGTTTGCTTGTTTGCTAATTTCTGAAACTATAGATTGGATTTTTTTTTTTGCATTTGTTAGCCTAATTTTTAAAGAAGAAAGGAATTAATGTTTGGTATTGAACCATTACTTTATTCTACCTGCGCTGTTAAAAAACGTGTCGGGCCTTAACCGTATATTACATAATAACACAACAGCAATAAAAACTAAAAATACACAAAATAAGGCTTGAGATTTTATTTTACATTATATTTAGAATAGAAATACATATTTTAGTTTCTACTCTACTCTTTATTATAAGCAATTATAATGCTTATAAGTTTTAAAAATAAATCAATGATTGTTATAAAATTCAGGATTCTATCGACACTTAGTTAACCGGTTTTTATTTTATTTTGTATGTTTGTTACCACATAACTCGGTCATTTATGAACAGATATGAAAAAAATTTTTTTTTTATTTTTTCTGTTCCTCTGCTAACTTGTTCTAATTCGGATAGTTTCGTTAAAAAAAATTATATGTGTAATACATGCATATTATAGTAAAAAACAAGAATTCACAGAGGCAGTCACTCTGTGGTGCAGTGGGAGCGCAAGCGACTGCTGTGCACGAGGTTGTGGCTTCGATGCCCATTGGGGACAAAACTTTGTGTGATCCATAAATATTTGTTCCGAGTCTGGGTATATTTTGTGTCCTTTAAATGTATGTTTATAAAGTTCCCCGCGATACAGGGCTTGTTCCCTAGTGCAGTGTAGGTTTAAAGACAACTCCTGTTTTAATAAAAAAAAAAACATGCTATCATATCGTAAAAATCATTATTAGGCTGCCTGTAACATAAAGCGGAGAAGAGCTGTGTTAATATAACCAATAGAATTGCAATCACTAAGCGAAGTGAAGGTTTTATGTAGATTAGTACATACGTGCGAAACCGGGGCGGGTCGCTAGTAAAGTATAAAGTGCATAATTTAATGTACCTAATTATATCATTCGCTCAAGCGAATTCTGGCCACTAGGGATTAATGAGAGAACAGATGAATACTGAAATTGAACGCGTAGTGATCACTATAATATATGCAATTTACTTTCGTGTTAGTTTTACTACACTATCATATAAAATGTTGCCCTGGAGAACTATTATAATAATAAATGATATCATAAGCAGGTCTTTCTTCGTTCCCGTGAACCCATTTTTTGTACGTATAAAAACGTCTTGGTTACCTATTTTTAATCATAGATTGTTTTAATTCACACACGATACAATTGTTTGCTGGTTTGAAAGATAATTGTTTTAGTCATAGGTGTATATGTGTCTTTTTTCATATGTCTGTTAAGTTTTTAAATCTTGCAGATCATATTATGGGGCATTTTATAAATTAGTGGCATCTGTAGACTAACTACCTACTGATTATGTGAGTCAATACACAAAAATGTACAGCAAAAACTATTGTTTTAAATAATACTTGTTTTAATTTATTTAATTTATTACTATTATATAAAGCGGAAGAGTTTGTTTGTTTGTTTGAACGCGCTAATCTCTGGAACTACCAGTCAGATTTGAATAATTTTATTTGCGTATGATAGCCGAGTTCTTGAGGAAGGAAACCTATGTAACATCACGCTATTGGTGACGCAAGCAGAGCAGTAACCAAAGATGCGGGTGAAACCACGCGGAGAAAAGCTAGTTCTATGTATATGGTGGACTTGTAACAGTCTAACCCGGAATGTTAAAGGATGGGTTCGTTTTTAAATTAAATTCATCTCTATTAATATCTAACGAATGCCATCGGACTGACTTTAAAAATAGACAAAAATACAGTCAGTACAACAATACAATGTCCAACAAAGCCAACCAATTCTCTGTACAGTAGGTAAATGTTGAATGAACAGTACTACGACGTTACATTAATATGCATCAAGTGCAAACTGCAAATAGCCGACCGCGATCGCTGCGTTGACTGCAAACACGAATACAGGGGGCCTACTATATGTCCCAAAAACGACATTGTTTATGTAAATGTTTTGCTGTGTACGGAGGAGGTGGAATAACATGCAAAGATATAGAGGGAAAGCTATACACAGTGTTAAAGTAGGCAATAATGAATTGATGCTTTTGTCTATTGCAGTTATTATGCAACGGTAATACTTTATGATAAACTGGCTTTTTATACCATATATGTATATAATACGTCGGCGGTTTAACACAATGTATTTAAGTTAGTATCTTAGGCAAATGTTATACCATCAACAAACCAGTAATTTATCTGAAATATAAACCCTTGGTAACCTTACAGGTTAGTTTCAAATTGGTAACACTGTGCTACTGCGTTACAATAGACTGTTTTACATCTGAATTATTTGGTTTGTAGTTCGGGATTGAGGAAACAGTGTGGCAACTTATCTTGCTGTAAAATAACTGACAGAAATAAGCGACTTAATAGCACTGTGCTATTACTACTGGCACGAATTTAAAGGAACTTAGGTGTTTGTTGGCTATCTGTTTAGTTGCATTTTAAATTCTTTATTTCGTAAATCAAAGAAGCAAGGAAAAACATACTGTATAATGATATCGAAAATATCCTAACTCTTTCTTCGATCTCCTGTATATACCTATATTATTTTTTTGCAGTTTTAATACAAGATATTTACATAGTCTTATTTTGATTAAGTTTTTATTTCACCAGCGTTTAAATGAAATAAAAAACACACAAGAAGATTATAGTTCAATCTAGCTGAATCTAGCGAACATTTCATTTGTTTTGATTTCATTAAAAGTATTTTACTCCTCGATAAATACGGATATATTATTTTGTTTTTGAAGTGAAAATTCTAATGCGACTTCCAACAAGGTTGCGTTAAGCGTAACGCTACCATGGAGGGGATTTGAAAGCATTTTTGCGTTAAATGTTCAACGCTCCTGGGGAGGGGGAATAGAAAAACCAATTTCTACTCCTTCCTATTTTCATTTCCACATTACGAAGTTTCACTTCTTCCGCGCGGAGAGACTCCACGCACTATTTTTTTGTTTTGTGCACATAAAATGTTAGTTCTGGAAATGACGTAGCTTTATTAGCCGAAGGCGTGAGCAGAGGTGTTAAACATCCATTTTTCGCCACATAATATTGAATCCCATGTAATTATAGGCAAACCTGTTGCCCTTTTCTGAGCACAAATACACAATCCGAGCTAGGGCAGAAAAACGCCAGATCACTTTGCTTCCTAGGTCGAGTAAAGATTGAACCCGTAAAAGCCGTATTATACCGAGTATTTCAATAAAATAAACTAGAAAATATCAAATTAACTGGATATTTTTACCTTGATTGATTTCGTTCTACAAATGATTTTCTATAGCGAGAACCATGCTAAGACTTAAGTATCAAGTTTTTTTTGTTAGTAAAACAGCTACTGTTACAAACTTTCCACACTTCCTGATAAAATACGATGGCCAGTTTTTCGTTCCATTAGTTAGTATAATGCAATTATGGCCAAGCTCGTCACATCTAACACAAAAACAGCATTAAGCTAGAACTTTCGTACCAAAGTACCAACTTTGCTAGCTATATTTAACGGGTAACTTTAAGTCCTGTTCTTATTAATATGCAACAGCTGACGACGGACAGATTCAATAATAAGAAACTGATCGAATGTCAGTAACGCTTTTAATATCACTTTTGCTTTTTTATTGGAAGTTGAGACTGTCTATGAGATGGTAACCGCCGTACATGAACTTCTGAATTGCCAGCGACTTATCAAAGACGTTGTTTTTTTTTTCTAATCCTATGCAAGTTGTATTCACATTTTTATTTGTCAAGATGTTTAAAAATAGCTTTTTTGAACATATTCGTTCGGGCACCACTGTCATTATAATTGACCGCGTATCTCTATAAAATGGTTCTCTGTATTTTTCTTAACAATACTTTTATTAAAATAAACGATTAAGTTGATCTAGTTCTAGATTTGACGACATGGGACTAGGATTAGAACTATGCTAAAAAAATCCATTGTAACAAAATCCTTTTTGTTCTTCTAATCTATGTTTTATCACAATCAGCTAATAATCATTTATCCAAAACGAATAAACATGAAACAAACCGGGCAATGGTATAAAATAAAGACCTTGCAATACAAATTTGCAATCGATACAATTCGACAATGCCGTTTGAAATTTCACATCGGTTCTATGGCAGAAAAGGAATTGTAAATTTCGTATTATGCAAATGCGTATGCGGCAGCATTAAATTAACCGTGGTTAGGGTTATATGGATGAAAAAGGGAGACTTGTCAAGTATGCTTTGACTAGATAAGTTTGTTACAATATTCGTAGGTACACCTGAAATTGCCACTTATTCCAAGTCGCCAGTGCCAAGTAAGTACTACAATAACAAATTACTAAGTACACACAATATTATAAGATGTGTCAAAACAATAACAGACTATCTACCGTATTTGTAAGTTTTATGCCGTGCGCGGTCTCCGAAAGCTTAGAAGATCATGACCACAGGACAGATATTCCGTGATAATTACCTACAAATATAAGTTTCAGTTGTGAGAAAGATTGATGTACTTATACCCAGTTATTGTTTTACTTGGCACCGACTTCAAATTTATAAAATACTTAATTAATCATTTTTGATTAACTAAATCAAAATACGAATTACTTTGTGCTAAGTTATTATTTTTTTTACTTTTTAGTTTTCTGCTTGAAGTCGGTTTATGTATGTTCAAAATAATTTTATTTTACTCACTGACAGACCAATCATTGAAACTCTAAATCACTTCTAGCAGACATAGAAGCTTTAGATTTAGAATACAATGACTCGGCAATAGCACTAAACAATCTAATTTAATATAAAATTATATTACTTGTGAGATACATTGTGTTTTCATGCGATAGCCAAGTCAATCTATTTATTAAAAACTTAAAAGATTTTTAATATTGATATGTTCACTATAAGATGTTGTTAAGTAAGCTAATTGTGTAATCACTTAAAACAGAAGGTCCCTTAAATTAGGACTAAATAGATTAACCGACTTGGTATTACACGGATCTCACAACTTTTTACTGTAGAAGAACTAAGTTGCGAGACTTGGTATTTTTACAAGTTATTTTTGATGGCATTCTATTTAAAGAGTATGCCTTTAGCAGTTCAGTATTTCATACATTTCTCGGACAATTAAAACTTGGCACTCTTTTGAATATTTAACATCAGTAATGCATCAACTACCTATGTATCAATAAAATTTTTGTAAATGTTTTCGTCTAATTTTGATCTCAATCAAGCAATAAAAAAGTATCTAATCCGGCCACCATAGTGATAGTAATTAATTAATTTATTACGAGTTATAATTTTTGCATATCTAGAAATAAAAGAAATCATTTCGTGAAAAATTTAATACCTATCGATGTAAATTAGACGTATCTTAGAACTACAACTTAGGGATATGGCATGTGTAGTTTACATAATAAAGCACGCAATTCAGAGCGTGCAAACGCCTTTAGGGTTAGTGCAGCATTATAAAATACATTTACTATGTAATTGCTCTTAATAAAACACAAAAGTAAATAACAGAGACTTATTTTAGTTTAATTTTTTAGTTTGAAACGACATGTTCAACTTTACGTGCCCATTTCCTTTAAATTTAAAATCTGTTAATTTATATTATTATAATATCTACAATTACTTAGTTTTATTTACATATACGCCGGAAGGCATAATTAAAGTTCATAATATAAGGAAGAAATGCAACGAGATAAAATTCAAAAATAATGAATTGTAGTCTCGTTTTGACTACTGGGCGATTATTTGTGACAATAAATTTATTTACAATTACAAAACAAAGAAAATATTTTTAAACAAAAAGGGCCTACCAAATAAGACCATGTATTGTCATGAAAATCGGTGTGGCCCTGCACCTCAGACACGAGATTTGCAATTCACAGTGCGTCGTGCTGGCAAATAGCCGAACATTTGACGGCTGGTGTTTGTAATCGAAGGCTTAACATGTTGTTCGGCACTACGATTAGTATTGACGATGGTTTTCGATACAGTTGGCGCGGCCGGCTTGCCTACGACCATTGTTCAAATTGTCCACGTTTTGTCGCACTTTAAACGCACTTTAAACGCACGCAATTAACACAATTCGTTTTACATACAAGTCACTGTTTGCAAAACGGTACAAATTCTAATCAAAACTGTTTATTTTCCTTAAACTCTGTACGCTTGTTTTCATTTAAATACTTACACCAACCAGTTTCTGAAAATATAATATCGTTACGGGGTAAGGCTATTTGTGTAAACTGAAATTAAACTTCGTGGAACTGCGCGAATTTAGTCGCGTCTCCTTAACTTTCAAATGATTAATCATTTAAAATCATTATATGTAAATGTAATAACGCAATTACAGCATTCTTAAATAATGTGACGACATCGAGAATTATAATACTTCGAAAATACCTTATAGAAATGAATCACAGCAAAAACACCTCCGTCCCTGAAAGTTATGAGTTAAATATCAGAGCTAAGATCTTATTAAATTAACACTGAGTTCGATCCACTGGAATGAAAGAGACAAACTGTTTTAATTCAATTTACGATATCCGAGTTGCTAGTGAATCACAATTTGCAAGGCATTTCAGTAACTGACGTGAACTGCTAGGAATAGAATATTACTAATTAACTGTTGCCTGCGACGTTGCTTGCGACAAATAAGATCTTTCGATCAGCTTAATTGAGCTTCGCGGAGATAAATAAATGATCGTACAACTTAGCCTTGCGGTTCAAAAGAGTTTTGTTAGTTAAATAAATTATAATAGGTTTAAAAAATTAAATAGTTCATATAATATATTTACCTATTTACTTTTTATTAACTAAAAGCTTTATACGTTGATGTGTGTAGGTGGACTGAAATTCCCTAAGATCCAGAAAATTTCTAAGATAGAAATGTCTTTGGTATTTTCTAGAAGTCAGTGTAATGTATAGAATTCGAGTATTAAAATTGTAGCGATAGGCACTGCTTTTCCTCCTGGCTTTAGGCATCATGTTACACATTAAAATATTAATATTAATACATTAAAATTTAGTACTATCTTTTCTAAAATATTAGAAGGAATTATCAAAAAGCCCGACGGGCAAATGAGAGAATTTTAATCGCATAAAGTTGTGAAAAACAGGCGGTATTGTCTTCAATACTCTATAGACTTTATTAATCGATTTACAAAACAAAAGAAATCGCTTCTGGATCTGGTTTTTAGTTAGTAACATCTTTTGTTGGTATAGCTCACTGCTCCTAAGATCAAAAGAATACATTTCGAATAGAACCAAGCTGTTTTACTTTTAGTTCGCCACTTTCTTTACGTTTAACTGATATCGACACACCAATGATTTATTATACCGACTTCAATAAGTTAGTGATTGCACAAAGCTAATAGAAAATATTTACTGGTTTACTGGATGAAAGGTACATGCGAAATGATTTAGTTATATGACATTATTACAAAATACTTTGTACTATCATAAAGTTTGTAATAAAGCAAAATGAATACCTATATCACGTAGAAAATTACTTGATTAAGTGAGCTAAAGTTCTGACTGGTATTTCCCTACCTCTAAGCTATTAATATTTCTATTAGCTAAGATAATCCATCTCTTCCCACGAGTCCGTACTAAATACTTAATTGATTTAAAAGCATTATACCACCATTAGGTAATCGATATTCCAACTGAAATTGTTTTGAAATTAATATTTAATACTAGTTTTAGATCCCTTTCAGTTGTATAAAATAAAGCTTCTTTTATTGCAATCACGCAAAGGTATTTATCATCAACCCAGGGTAATTATTGTTTATGTTTGTTTTGAAGTTATAAATTTGTAATTATAGTAGATTTAATATTATCTACCTTTCTTATTTATAAACGTTTGGAAAACTGTCTAAGAAGAAGCATTTCTGGTAAAAAGTCATACTAGCATTTGCCATGCCTGCATAGTTATTATTTTGTTCTTATTCCATAAAGAAAGACAGTAAATATATTATAAGCATGTAAACATACACAACCCGTTGTATTTCTACAATTGCTACACTAGGTCAAAACAAGTCTGGGAACATGCAGACTTTTGGTTAAATAAAAAGTCAACGCTATATCAGGTATGTATGAGTTGTTGTTCATTCATTTGTAAAGATTCATTCATACAAGTTTATGTAGGTATATATTTTACATAATGTTTATTCATATAAACGTATCCACGACATGTCGCGAGCTGACATTCTTAATACATTTACAAAACAGGACTTCGAATAAAAGTATTTTAGACAGTTGACTTTGATGTAAAAACCAGTAAAGAAGGATAAAAATCCTCACCTCAGAAATTGTACGAAAATTGACATTTCTGTCCAACTGAGTTGGGTTCTTCTAAAAACCTGTCATTGTCAATATCAATCAAAACATAAGACGATTAAAGCAAAATTTACCTGGCTTCTATATTTATATTAAATGGATTTAATGTGTAGGTACATACCTGCATACCATATATTTATAGTCCCAGTAAAGTTAGTCGGAAATGAGGATGTTTAGGAAAATTTTCGCCAATAGTTAACGCCACTTTGGTAAAATGTCTTCCATTTTGACAGCGCTATCAAAACAAATATTTTTAACCGTCTTCAAAAAAAGGAGGTTTTTTTATGTGTGTACGCGGATTACTTTGTCGTTTATGAACCGATTTCGATGATTCCTTTTTTGTTAGTAAGTAGATATCCCAAGTGTGGTACCATGATAAGGAAACCAGAATCTAATGATGGCATCCCAGGGAAATTGAGGGGAAGTTTCAAAAATCGTACTGGCGACTAGTGCATTTGTTATTTTTTTTATTAGGTATTTTAAGGTTTTAAGATACTAATATTTAGTGAAGGTTTTGAGTCGATCTGATGATGGAGCCGAAAGATAGTCGAGGGAACTTGACAACGGTTTACAACAATTTCTTGGTGATTAGACTTAATTTGTTTCTAATGATGAGAACTTTGCATCCATATGGGTTTTAAGTGTCATTCATAACAGGTGACCATAGACAGTCGAGGGAACTCCTTAACAGCAGTCATATCGAGCTTACTTCATACGGTTTAATATTCCAAAATGTTTAGTTCGTACAAAAATAATACCTAAGCAAGATTTAGGTCTACCCATCACTGAAAATCGTAAAATAAAATAATTTTAAACAAAAAAAACCGACTTCAAACGGGAAGCAAACTAAAAAGTTAAAAATAAGTTTACTTAGCAGAAAGCAATTCGTATTTTGAATTAATTAATCAAAAATTATTAAATAAGTATTTTATAATTTTGAAGTTGGTGCTAAAATGACGCCAGTGGCTGTTTAGAAAGTTATGTATTTGTAGTTTAGTAATCACAAATACATAAGTCTCTCAACGGTGTTTCAGAAGAGTTTCAGAAGTGATAAGCTTCACTGCTTAGAAGACAGTTCTTCTAAGCGGTGAAGCTTAGAACTTCTGTATTCAGCCCCCATGATGCTTCTTTTAAACAAATTAAACGTCCCACTGAAATTTGAAAAACATCATATTAATCTTCTAAAAGCTAAGTGCTTTTAATTACTCACAACACCAATTTGTACGTATAAATTAATAGAATTTAGAAGATCGTTAATTTGTTTGCGTAATAAAAGATGACCATATTTTTTTAATTTATTTGAATTATTTTGCATGAAATATTAGAATGGTAGTCTTATCGGAGACAATTTGATCCGGGTCAGGCTGGTTCACTTCGATCAGTTTCCATAAAAAACCCATCTTTGGGTGATGCAAGAAAACTAAGAAGGTAAGATTAGCTACATTTAGGCGGAGTAATAACTGCAAAAATATTTTCACTTAAACCATATTATTATTCAAAATCGATGGACATGGTATGTTCTACTAGTAAGTTTACCCCTTTGTTAATTCCTAATACTCAATAACTAAATATTATAAGAACCTACAACTAAATATTATAACAATAGCAAAATAAGAATGATACTTCGTATAAATAAGTACCTAGTTATTGTTTTACTTGACACCAACTTTAAAATTGTAAAATACTTATTTAATTATTTCTGATTAACTAAATTAAAATACGTATTACTTTGTGCTTTGTGTTTCCTTCCTTTTCTTTTTGTTAAAAATTATTTTATTATAAACTCTTAAATAAATTACATTGCAAAAACATTACGGAGAGACATGATGTCTTTTCTAAATTATTTAAACTTTCACAGCGAGATTTATTTTCAGTCAATTTTTACTCATATTGAAGTGGAATCAGTCATTATACCTAAACAAAAAAATCCGACGGATTCCCAACGAATGGCAACCCTAGGCATGCATAAATTGCAAGCACCATTTTGTTTACATATACCATTCGTCTATGAATTATTGATGATAATGAGAATTTCATTTTGAAATGATGTTACTGTTTACTTGTTTGTGAACCAATGCGTGTATTAATAAAATACGAGTACGTGTATCAGTTTGCTTGCGTTAGTATACCTACTTTATAATTATAACTAGCTTGCCGCGGCGTGGTTTTACCCGCGTCTTTGCTTACTGCTCTGATCCTGTTGCAAGTAGATGTGTCAGTGATGTTACACAGCCTATTACCTTCCTCGAGTATTGGGCTATCATGCGCATAAATAATTATTCAAATACGACTGGTAGTTCTAGAGTTCAAACAAACAAACTCTTCCGCTATATATAGATTATTATTATGTTGAGTGATATTTAGAGAAAAAATTTGCTACCTGTTGCGGGTAAAGTCTAAGTTCATTAGATCATTATAAATCCTACTTCTTTTCAACCTATATACTGTCCCACTGCAGGGCAAAGCACTTCCTCCACTTCCTCCCATGCTCTTTCTCATATGAATCGTACTAGTTTACGAATGATAAAAAAAAACAGAAAAGTGTCAGCTAATTTCTCTTAATCTAAAGCAAAGTTTTGCTCTAAAAAAGAGTCTTTAATATATATATTTTATAGTAAAATTAGAAAATATAAATCAAAAGTTATTTTATGGAGGAAAGTAATTCAAATAAAAAAGTTTTATAAGATATTATGCCTCTTTTCTAGATGCTTCAGTTACCTTAGCAATATTATTTTCAAAAATAAATTTGGAAGAAAGTGAATAAATCATTACCGAACTCCTTTTTAGGGTCCCGTAGTCAACAAGGAATCTTTGTAGTTTCGCCATGTTCGTCCATTCGTCTGTCCGTTCGCGGCCTAGCTCAGAGTCTCTTGGTACTAGGTATAAAGCTTAAAATTGCCATGAATGTACACATAAATCACGCTGACAAAGTAGTACAATAAAAACCTTAATATTTAATTTTAGCATTTATACCTCTAGTAGTATCTACCTACACCTAAGATGGGATGATATTTTTTTTTCTACACACTAAGTACTTACTCGGGAACATTTAAAGCATTTTTTTTATTTAATTAGCTGTAAAAGGTAAGAGGTATGTAGTATGGTAATTTTTTTTTATTAAATTTAGGAAATTCCCTTCACTTTTTGTAGGGTACGCATATTGCGCAATTACACTAGTACGAAACTCTACACTGTAAGGGGCCCAACACTCACTTAACTGGTTTTTTCCTAGTTGTATCTCTGATTCATCCAAAGAATGACTAGTAGAGTCCGACGGCATTCTAAATATTAGTAATATAAATACCTATTTAGAATGCATCCGTATTAGTAAAATATATTATTTAGTCATGTTGAAATAATATTGTTTGTAAACTTGTTATAAAAGAACTTATAACAAACATTTTCATCGTACATAATTCTCAACGATATACAGTTTAATACTTTACTAGTTACGTGGCACTGAGTGATGTGTTGAAGTGTTCTTTGAGTCCGTGAATGATCCTAAAGTGCTATTCTAACGTGAGAGATAAAAATATTTCTAGAAACATTGGCCTGTATTAATTCTATAGTATTAATAAAAATATATTTTATACTTACGTGAATTACAATGTAATTACGACTGGTTGTTCCTAAATAAATAAATAATCCTTTCTCAATAAGTCGACTAAGTCTTTATATGAAACTTACTTATAATACTTGACATGCTTTATCTGCTCTCATCCTCATAATAACTCTTTGAACTTGGGGTTTGAGAAGTAAATATCTAATTTAAACATATCATAAACCTGTTTCTCTTTGTAACTGGACTACTTTGAGGTTCAAAGATGTGCCGTGCCGTTAATAATATATGAATTAGGAAGGCAATGTGAGGTGGGTTTTTCTAGTCTATCAGGGTATTGGTATGATAATTAACCTAGGATTTTATAAAAAAAACTGAATTTCAGACGATTCAAATTTATTAGGTAGATTATTTTTTAAACTCAATGTATTATAATAATATAAGTAAGTAGTAGTAATAATTTTCAATATAAGTAAGTAGGTTACTTTAAATTTTTATCACCATCATAAAAATCAAAATGAAACCCACAACATGGCAGCAAGCTCATAATTTTCACGATAACTCGGTTTTAATAGCGTTTTAATAAAGCGTTGTCTTAGAAAATGTCGTGAAAAGCCGAGCTAACATTTATTTCATAAAATTGAGACACTAAAACTTCCCGGCACTTAACTTTCAATAAACGACCGCTATAGTATTGGTTGCTCTTTTAAAATATTGCACCACAAAGCGGTTTTCGTTTTGCTACCTCGTTGCTGCTACGTTAAAACGGTGTTTTTGATAGTACATTTTATTTTTATTAGCAGTCGTATATTTGAAATATTATAACTTTCATTTTTCTATTCATTCTTTTCACATTGATGCTAGTTTAAAAATATTTGATTTTTATAAATAAGAGAAGCTTTAATAGTATCTAGCAATGAGAAAATATTTGGTAACCCATTATAACATTTTTGCCAAAAAAAATTCTAGGTATCTTTCGGGTATTTAGATTTGTGCCCGAAATGTGACAAAATTTAACCTTTTTAAGCACCTTTTAAAATTTTTACTTAGAAAAATATGTCTAAGATGCAAAGCAATAAATAAATAAATTATGATAGAAATAGTTATATATATAGAAATAGTTAAATTAAGTAAAAACATTTCAAAAATCTATTGAAAATGCACAGGTCTAGGGAATTTACGCTACGTTATGGAAATAAAGAAAAAAATATGTTTTACTATATTTTGTAATTTTACGATTGTAATGTGTCTTGTGTACAAATATGAGACCAAAAAAAAAAAAGAAAACAAAGCCTATAAGGCACCTCGCGCATTAGATAGCCACGACCACGTCCAGTGGCCGCAATGACCTGATTAACCAAAGAAACATTACGAACTTTGTGCACTTGGACGCAGTCCGACCGTAGCTTTGACCAAGGAAGCGGTCATGGGCACGACTGGTTGTGGTCGTGGCCATCTAGTACGCGAGGTGCGTAATACATCAATGCATAAAGATTATTTAACTCATTTTCATTTGTTTCAGCTGTACCCGAGGCGATTATCTGAAAGTGTACTGGGAAGTCCAAGGCCCTGGTCCGCCTGGTGGCCTGAATGAGCGTTCAGCGTGGGCACGGGAACTCTGCGGCAGTAGAGCTGATGCGCCACCGGCATTGTACTCCCCAGGACCTTCACTTGTGTTGGAATTCCATACTGGCGCAAAGCAGAATAATGCCAGTGGATTTATTGGAACATACAGCTTCATCGATAGACGTGAGTGTAATATTGTATTATTATATTTGACGCAATATGCTACACGACGGTTAATCTAAATATTGTTTTTTTTCATTTTTAGAATACGTTGATTGTCCGACTCTTTGTGACTAACACAAAGTTATATTAGTTACTGCTATATTGTGAAGGAAACTATCCTGAAGAAGCCAGAATGCAAAATTAATACAGTGGAATTTTAAATTATAAAACGAACCTAAAATATTTTGCAGTAGTAACACCTGAATGTAAAATAGAGTTAGAAAACATAGAAGTTGAACATACGGTTGTTAAAAACTCGCTATCAGTGCGGCACTAACAAACCGACTTGCTAATCGGATAATGAAGATTTTCGCTTTGCCAACCACTGCACGGGTTTCACGTGACAACGCACGTTTTACCATTGTGCTATACAAAATGCATTAAGCGGATAGAATACTGTGGATCAAAACTACGATCCGTTATTAAAATCCAATATTTATGCAAAGTGCGTGAATAATTTGTGAAAACTTTTTTGTTTGTGGACTACACAAATTTGTGTGGCATCCCTAGGGAACATGTTTTCATGCGGTCAAAGGAGACATGAAAATTTAAATATATACTTATTGCGGTTAAGGAGTTGGACATGACGTGTACATTCAGATTTACAAATAAAATCTACCTAAGGTTCATTCTTTTCTTGTGAAGAAATGGTAGCGCAAATGGTTATTTTTACTTACGTCACAGATCTTCGACTACGAAGTGCAACCTCTTCTTGTGTATTGATGACATCATGGGATCATAATGGGCTGTGACAACGATGAAACGTATTTTAGTAGTAGCAATGTATATTCTTCTTGAGAACAAAGATCATAGAGCGAAAGCATGCGTAGACAATTGGTTTACTTGTTCAATTTTGAAGTCAACGAACAACCTAAAACAGCAATTATACCTCTGTTTTCTTTTTGAAAATCGTTATACTATCTACATATAAATGCTCAAACAAATTTAGTAACAACTTCTGTTATAATAAATGATTTGATTGATTGATTGATTATTAAATGCAAACGTTTGCATTTATAACACAAAGTAAATACACAACATACCTACTTGTCATCTTTGTACTTTGTGTTTATTATCCTTAATTTGTAATTTCTATAATCCTTTACGTAAACTCTCGCAACTGAACCGAACAACACCTTCACACTTGAGAGCATGTGTTTGAAGAGTATTGACGTGTAAAATAACAGACATTGTAACGTATTCTGAGAAGCTCTGTGGAAAATAGAACGAAAATACATACATACACTTTCAGACGCACTACTTAAATATACAAACACACGCTAATACGAAGTATATTTGACTACCATCATTATACCGGTTGACTGATTACACTCCTGAAGTTTGTGAACGCGGGGATTACATCCCAATGCTTTTATAAAGTTATCTATTGGTTGAAAGGCCAAACATAACATACTATAAAATAGCATAACAATGCCTTCTATTTTCGGCGAGTATATAATGTATTACCATTTCATCCACTAAGTATATTTCGTCTTATATAATAGAGGGTTGTGTATGACCTGTGGCCAGTTAGGTATATATGGACTCAACGCCGAAGCAGAATCTAAGCTCCTAAACGTTAAGAAAAAGACCTCTAAAGGAGATAATATGCCAATAAACTTCATTTTCTGTGCTTATATAAGTCACACCTCATACATAACGCATAAGATGACTTACGCAATTTACGGGATGTTCAGAATAATTACCACAGCCGTTAGTATGTAAATACGTGTATGGAAACGAGTTTCAACTTGACTAATTTCTGCAAATTAGTCGGTTTACACACTTTAAAATTTTATAGGTATGTGTGAAGCACCCGCAAAACAATGGCGTTCCATTTAAATCCAAATGCAGATTTATATTGAGTCAGTTACTGACTACACTGGATATAATATCTACGCTAATTTGGAATAGATATCGTTTAAAATGTTCATGTTAACTAGTCAGTTCTAAACTGATTTTAAACAATGTAATTCTACGAGATTTATCCGCCCTATTGAAAAAATGACTCATCATTACATTACAAAACAAAACGAAATATTTTATTCCACTTTTTAAAGTAAAATCTGAACAATATTCCAAGTCTGCGGCAATTTTTCACCAAATTAACTGCTGAGTTTTAATTACACCAGACTTATTAATGTTTGAGTAAGTACGGTGGAAACAAAAGAAAAACAAATGGTACCGGACTAGCATGATAAGTGGTCTAGCAAGATATCTGAATCTGTAATTGCCTACTATGTGTTGTAATTGCCTACTACGTGTTTTCCAGATCGATACATTGATGAATTATTTACGTATATTGAGGTAACCATCAGCTTTTGTATTGATTACTTATAGAAGTATAAGTAGAGAAAAATAAAATTACACATGTCGCCCGATTGGAGCCACCTAGACTCTGGTCAATCCAGTACATTATATGCTAGACGAAGATAATACAGCAACAAACAGACGAAGATAATAATATTATTATTCCAAAAAAATAATTAACACTACCTAAGTTATATTTGTGTTTCAGCCTACGGATAGTGGTTTCTACCCTTTCTAAAAGCATTAAGCCTGTCATTTTAAAATTGCATTAAAACTGCTATAGCCATACATTTTATGCCAAAGTGTCTGCGATATTATTAGTGCAGTACATCACATACTTTGTTGCTACTCATATAGTTATTGGTAATAATGAGTTGAATCTTCGCTAGCTCATAACATTGGTGCTGGGCTTCAGAATATAGCTATGAAATATTTTATGTGTATAAAGATCTGTTACTATAATAAGCACGTATGTAAGATCCAACATTTTACACTTTTCGCTTTTGAAATATTACGAGTATAATAAAAGAGTTAAGATATCAGCTAGTAGTATTAGTGCTGTGTGTTTATCTTAATGTTATATTTAATAAGCTATTTATACTAAGTTATGTTTAATTTAAGCCATTAGTTCAACAATAAAAGACCTCATCTGGCCTGATTTTATATGACTTCATAATTTCGGTCAATACGCGTCCACTGCCATAATATGCGAGCAGACACAATAGACAATACCTTACTGCTCGAATGTTCAAAGTGCACCTAATATTTTAGCATTGAACGCCGTCAACCACGAACAAATGAAAAACTAAAAGAAAGCTATGACTGCGTAAGAAAAATACAAATACCTACAAAAGAAATTGAAAATTAACTTCATTTTATCGCATTTTTCTACTAGTACCGTTAGGTTTTCATCTAAGTGATTACAGTGAGTTATTCCGGTCTGATCCCCCAGATCTGATCCCCTGTGGATCAGTTCATTTTAATTTTATTTTCTATTCCGGGTATCAGAAGAAAAATAATACCTATAGGTCACAAAGTACACATAGGTTACCTTTTATAGAACAATATCTGGCAAACTAAAAGATTCAGACAAAACTTACTTGAATTATACCCATATATTAATCGTCTAAGAAATATATTTATTAAACACAAGAAATGCATCTTTTACGGCTCTCTGATAGGAGTAGAACAAAGCACTCAATAAAATACACTAATAACATAAAATAAACGTACCGATCTATCAAACCTGAAGTGCTACATTTTATTATTTATTTAATATATCTTTTAATGAACTATGGACAGTAAGAACTATAATAAAAGTGAATAATTATTCCCGTGTTATTTACTGACGCCGCGCCGCTATGGATTCATCAGCCATATAGTTAATAATGACTTTTTTATGTTTATTTTAATGGCATCGATATTCTGTTCAAATCGAAGATCGCTATCTTGGCTAGACAGGATTGTATTTAGATGAAAATAATAAGAAAACAATTGTTACACAATAAATATTTATTATTGGAATCCGTAACATCTATTATTCTGAGAAATTTTCATAATACATTACGACTTAACTACCTTGCAATGTTGTTCAAACCATGCGAAGAACATAAATTTAACGAATATGTTCACAGACAAGCATCCAGAATATTCCAATCAATTATCAATACTATGTTAGCTGTCAAAGTTCAGTTTTACGAGTCTACTTGCGGTGAACACGTTCATTGGTAGCCTTGTCTAGGTTATTATTGAATAAGCTCATCCAATTCTTTCATTGTAAATAAAACATTTCCACAATGCAAAAAAGTCGTATATTACTTTCGGTAACATTCACTGTCATGTTAACAAAAGCAATTAGCTATACATTGGCTATAAAGCAAAATCATTGTTCCTTTTTTTTTTTTCGTGGGAAACTCATTATGTGTACGCACCCGCCTGGGCGAGGCGGGGGTTATGTCTGACTCGCCGGCCACAATGAGAAAGCGGCCGGCATACCGACTAAAACCCACGGTGTTCCTCCAGACGGCCAGAGTGTCGGGGTCACGGGAGACGCTCGCGTATTCATCCGCGACCCCGACGGGCCACAGCCCGCTCACCGCACGCGAGCGGGCTCCGTCCGATTTGAGGGGCCTAACCCCCCCTTCCTCGAGAGGCGCGTGCGGAACACGTGCGCTGCCGTATCGGGCCCGTGCTGTTCGGACGGCGACTGCCCTATCACCGCCCGCAGGCATCCTCCTATGGTGGCTGGAGATCCCGGAGCGCCCCACGGCGACGTCCGGTGCGTGCGCGACGGGTGGGGAGCAAGGTGGTCAGCTCTCTCTCTCGCTCGGACGCCTCTTTGGCGAGCATTACCTGCAGGCAATCCTCTGTCTGTTCCTTTTTTTTGTGGAAAATGCATTACGCATACGCACCCGCCCATGGCCAGGCGAGGGTTATGTCGGACTCTCCGACCGCACTCAAAGCACGGCCGGCATACCGACTAAAACCCACGGTGTTCCTCCAGACGGCCAGAGTGTCGGGGTCACGGGAGACGCTCGCGCATTCATGCGCGACCCCGTCCGATTTGGGGGGCCTAGCCCCCCCTTCCTCGAGAGGCGCGTGCGGAACACGCGCGCTGCCGTCACGGGCCCGTGCTGTTCGGACGGCGACTGCCCGATCGCCGCCCGCAGGCCATCTCCTAACTCAGCCGCAGAGGATAGGGAGAACGGCGCGTCGCAATACCGACACTCCTCTTCCCCTGCGGCCCCACCGCGTCCGCAATCTGGCGGTTGCGGCCCCGCCGAGACCGCGGAAGGTAGGGAGAACGGCGCACCGTAATACCGGCACTCCTCTCCCGCCGCGGCCCCGCCACTCCTCAGCCGCAGTGTCGCCGAAGCAACACCGCAGCCCGACCCAGTTACGGTGCCGCCCATACAGCACCGCAACCCCGTTTGGGGAGGATCTCATGGCCCTACCTGTACTCTGTCTGTTCCTTTGCTATCTTCATCTAAGCTACGTAACCGAATATGCTACAGTAGAGAATTAATTTTAGTGGAATAAAACTAGAAAATCCGGATTTTTATACATTTTAATCAAGTTGTTAAAACGGTAGTTATTAATATCATGTGAAGCTGGGATAGGTTGCAGTCTGCGCCTAAACGGCTGAACCAATTTCGATGACAATTGGCACGGTATTATAATGCACCTACCAGTAGTCCGACTCCTTTGTTGTTGATTACATGCCGCCATTGCGTATACCTAACTCAGTCAAGGGTCAGGGTTGTCACAACAAAAACTACTTAATTATTTTACATAACTTTTAATTATAAATAACTGCATAAAAAAGCTTTGTAAAAAGTAAGTAACCATTTTGCTTACAGTTCTACTTATATGCAAATAATGGATTAGAAACTGTCTTGGCGTTATTTTCATACGTGGCTGGGATATTCAGATGTCGATTTTGAAAGAAATCGGTTCAATAACAGCAAAATTTCTGTTTGCGCAAGTTTCCTAAATCCACACTACAACACATTTGAGCGGAAAATATACAATATTTACCTTATTCTTTGCATTATTTTATTTAATTAATCGAGTAACTAATGATAAAATTTATTCGTCATTCGAATTACTTTTTTTTTGAATAAAGGAAATTATTTATTATCTGTGTATACCAAATAAAACAACTTATTTATTCATTACTACGGCATTCGAATAAATTTTGCCCATCTCAACACAAGGAGACACAAACGGATCGACGTGGTGACTTCGATGGTCCGCATCTCACTTAAACAGAAGTTTATCTGTACTACGGCGTATCACGGTCAAATTAAATAGATAACTTTGTTTGTAATTTTCTAACGTCGAATCCTTAGAATTGGCTCTAACGTACAATTAATCAGTCGACCGGTAAACATCTAATATTACGTCTACATAAGGTTTATTAATTTACTAGTACCTATGAATTTACGAATAAACTCAAAATAACTTAACGTCCCGTGAAATCGATAGAATTTTAAATCTTTATTATACCTTGATGTAGATTTACAGTTAAACACAGAACAAATCCTATAGACCATTATGGACAGCTGGTATTAAACTCGTTACACGTAGTACACCCCTTCAGATTAGAGAGCGCAAATTAAGTGAGATTGCGCTCGTCGACCCCGCCGCTCGCTTTCCCTTAACTCCCTCATCGTTGCCCCGCGCAAGTACATCAGTCAGCTGATTGTAAGTAATACTAAGACTGTGCAATTGGTATGTAGATAGATTCGGCGCCGGAGACGGGCATAGACTACTTTTTATCCTTAAAATCGGTCTGTTATCGGTTACCGAGGGAGACAAAACACATTTTAGGCACTGGCGAAGCCGTGGGTTGCAGCTAGTATTTTATACGATTGAAAAGCTAAGTGAATCAAAATTTACGAGTCCAAAGTTCTATCCTTCACTTGCAAGCATTACACGAATCTTTGTTACAATTTAATGAGTCGATTTTATATAAATTTCCTATCTAAAGCTCGTAAATACTTCTGTAGTAAAACCTTTCATGTTTTACTGTTGATACATTGTCTGAGAGACATCTATGTCTGGTGGCGCGCGATCATAATAGATCTCTCGTATTATATATCTCGCTAGCTGATATCGCATTAGCTGATACCCTTTACATTGTTTCAATAGATTTTAGTATGATTGTTAACTACGACTATATATAAAACTTACTATGCTTATGTAGGCCAGAGCACTTTATAGGGTCTTTTGTACTTTGAGTATTAAAGCCGTTTGAATGTTTGAGTCGTTGCCATGATGGTAATGTTAATAATTAAAATATCAATAAATATAGGTAAGTAGCATTATACGTATCGTTTCAATATAATACGTATCTATATCTATACTATTATATAAAGCGAAAGAGTTTGTTTGTTTGAACGCGTTAATCTCTGGAAATACCAGTCGGATTTGAATATAAATTTTTGCGTTTGATAGCCCATTTCTTGATGGAGGTTTAGGCTATAGATAATCACGCTACGAGCGACGGGAGCTGAGCAGTAACCAAATACGTAACTTAGCGCCGCGGGAAGCTAGTTACAAATAAATCTAATAACTGAACTACTCAGGTAACGCTCAAAATGAACTTGTTAGTTTCAATATAAATCATAAAAGCAATCAACTATTTCACCTTAAGAACTTTTACTAACTTTATTTAAAGTTATATTAGACCGAATATAAATTCGTTTGTTTCCGTTAAGTCACACCAGTTTGTGTTATAATGTGGCCCAAATGGAAAAAAAACGAAAAGTAACTCTCACTTATAGCATGTTTTTTTCATCCAATCGAAGCAGTGAAAGATTCAGCAATAGACGAAAGTCACTATGAACTTGCTTGTCTTTTAACAGTCATTACATCCCATCATTCATAGCTTACTTAATCTCGTAGAGGTGCTCAATGTGCCCGCATCCTTACTACGCTTTGGAACGCTTTTGTTAGTTCTTCCTTCTACGTTCTAACTTCTATAATTTTCAATTCAGGCGTTAATGAGTTGGTAAGACGCGTAGTTCGTTTGTGTAATAATATTGTTTAAGTTTTCTTTAGAAATAAATCTTATTTGATTTTGTTGGAGTGATAAAGATTGCTCCGAAAGTTTCTTTATTGTATTTTGACACTCATTTTGTGCTTTTCACAGAAGATAAATAAAAATTCTTTCAATTTATTCAAGTATAGAGACTGGGAGACATCATTATATTTTATAAAGTATAAATTTATACTTTTCGGATAATGATGTTAATTGTTATATATTATTGCAAAACTTCTACTAATTTTAACCTAAAACGTCAAACTAAAACGTTTATAAAAGACTAAAAAGTTGTCAATTGCAATAGTATAATTAATAAAATTATTTTGTACAATATCAGCAGAAAAAAAAGAGAGATGGCGAAAAAAATTTTATTAATAATAATAATAATATTCTACCACATTCACACAACGCTATCTAGCCCCAAATTAAGCAATTATATTTGCTTGTTTTATGGGTACTAAACAACTGATAAACTACTTATATACATTTTTTTTGTAAATACCTACATATTATAGATAAATTACATCCAGATACAGAACAAACAATCATGCTCATCACACAAAGGTTTGTTCCTTGGTGGGAATCGAACCCACGACCTCCGGCTTAGCAGTCAGGGGCACTAACCACTAGACCAACAGGCCAGTCAATTATAATTCAATTTTCGAGATTTATTTCCTAAATCTTAAGCTTTCTATATTAACTACAGCTATACAACACCCCGGATTAAGTAAACGATATTAATCGGTCAAATTGAATTTCTTGAACTCTTTTCAAAGTTTAAAGCCTTTAAACCGAGTAAAGGAGGTTCTAACAGTTTAAAACGATTAGTCAAGCACTAACGAAGGTATCTTGATAGCGGGCTTGAATACCTTAGCTTTGTTATTCAATTAACAGATAGTTGTTCGTAGAAATTCCTAGTTTTACTATCTTGAATTATTGGCTATTGAAGACAATCGTATTTAAGGTTGTAGAGTTTAATGTTTAAGACTGTAATAAAATATAGGAATATGATGTTTTTTAAATTTAAAGTAGCTGATCTAGAAAAGTACCAACTGAAAGAGGCAGTAGCTAAAACATTATTTAGATAATATTGTTTCGGCTAGTGCTTAATGTAAGTATGTGTAGGTGCTATTTGAAAGACATAAAACACACAAAATACGAGTACTTATTATTTTAAAATCGAAATGAATAATCGAGAATCACATAAGTATTAGTCATAGACACATTTATATATAAAAAATATTTACAATATTTATTCCGTTACTTCTTGTTGGGTGTTACACTAAGCAACAAGCAGTAGCGTTAATATAATTAATATTCACCAATCGGCTTATTAAACGTGCTGATAATAAAAGTCCCCGCCGTTAAATAAGAGCCTAGGTGTAGATTCTGCAATAGACGTGTTCAGGCGTACAGACATCAATATTTGTGATGCAATTGCCTCCTGAGACAAATATTTATTGTCGTCCCCCGACACTGCATCGTAACGGTACTGGCGACGTAGTACCTACATCATAAATTGCATATGATATTAAGTGCTGCACTGAGTACCAGAATATTTCAAATTAGGTACTATTTATTTACTTTATTTTAACTAAGCTGAAGCAATAGTCTACCAAAAGTGACAATAAATTATCCGGTCATTCGTCACAATCCGTCAACTACGTCCATTTATGTCCAGGCTACAGGAACTCGTTGCGTATTATCTATTTAATTGATTTTCTTTCAAGTACTTGTAGAATTAAAGTAAGAGCATTTAAAGTGGCAAATTAGATATTTATCAATTAATTAGCTAAGACTCTTCTCGTTTAAATTCAAAAAAGTATTTCCAGATGCCTTTTATCCACGAGTCCTTTATTAACGTCGAATTAATTGCTTGATTTATTTTTAAGGAGAAACACTTCAGTACACAAGTTCAAGTATATAAGTTATTAAGCGAAAATTAAAAGATGTTAAAGTAAATTATAATAATAATAATAATAATATTCTACCACATTCACACAGCGCCATCTAGTCCCAAATTAAGCAAATATATTTGCTTGTGTTATGGGTACTAAACAACTGATATACTACTTATATACATTTTTTTTTGTAAATACATACATATTATAGATAAATTGTTCTATTTAAAATGATTATTGACAATACTGATCAGTGATTACCAATGTTCGGGAATTTGTCTATTACTCTTTGCTGAAGATAAATACATAAAAGTTTATTTTTGCTTTTCTAAATATTGTCAGACAATTTTATGTCTAATTCATATGCTTGACATCTGTCACGAGAGGCTTTACGAACTTACATTTACTAACACAAAGAACATCTATAGAATTATTATTCGATACTAGCGTGACATAAAATAGTAAACATACGTCGCACAAACATTAAACTATCAAAGTTACATTGTGTAGTTTTTTTTAAATAATAATATGTGTAAGCACGTATTTAAATTAGTCTTTCTTTAAAATAAGATAAAAAATTTAAGATTTCTTTAGTCTGAATTTTAAAATAATTACAACATTTTATATTGTTTTATTCTTTTATTATAAAGTCGGTCAAAGTGAAACCGGCTCCAAGCTGGGGAAAGATGATTAAGAAAGCCCTATATCCAACAGTGGAAGTGTTTACTCTTGAATGATGAATTGATGATGTCATTTGGCAAGAACCTTAAACTCCTTTTCTTATGCAGTTGGGTAAAAAGACACAAGTTGCTGCATCTTTAGTAATGAAGTCTTTGCATTTAAATAATATGATAGCTAAAAGTTTAAAATGAGGTACCTGTGTATTGCGAATATGTATGAAGCACTCTTCTTGTCTGCCAGTGCTATCTGTATGATAATTCAGCTACCACTGAAAACTATTTGTATGAAAATTGTCATTGTGTATTCGGATCATTCCATATACGTACTTATGCCGCTACTAGACTATCATAGAAATATGATCGAAGATGTGTAAGTCATTTTTAGGGTCCATCTTTTGTTTTCACAGAAGATGGTTGTCATTTAATTTTATCCACATTTTTTCTATTTTATCATTGTAAATATCATCAACAAGAATATAATTCTACACTTGACGCTGCCAGAAATAGCTGACACAATCGTCGGCTCTGTTGCCAAAAAAAAGGAGAAGAAGAAGAAGCCATTTTTAAATGAAGAACATATGGCGGTATAATAACTACATGTGATTATCTATGATCGTAGTTTGAGAGTCGTAGAACTATGATCAAAGAATTTATATATATGATAACTAGCGGACCCGACAGACGTTGTCCTGTCTTAATTATTATGTAATTTTTCGCAGAACCTTCTCCTGACAATAACAAACACAACAAAAAAAGAATTAACGGAATCGGTCTCGTCGTTTACGCGTGATGCCGTGACCAAGTGAAATAGGGATTTATTTTATATAAATATAAGATATTTCTAATCTTCCATTCTACAAACCCTCTTTCACCTACCTACAGATATCCCCCGTAAACTTTTCACTACTTTCCCCTATTCCCCTCTCCCTTCTTCTCCACTCCTCCCATTCCGCTTCTTCCCTCCCTCCCCCTTCCACTTACCTCCCCTCTCCTTTCCCCGTCATTTCACTCTCCCTTTCCCTGGCTTCTCCCTCATTTCCCCCTTGCTTACACCTCACTTACTTCTCCCTTTCCCTCCCTTGCCCCATACTTCCCACTCACTTTCTTCTCATCTTTCTCTCATTTTTCTCTCACTACCCCCTCACTTCCCCCTCGCTTTACCCTCACTACCCCCTCACTTCCTCCGCACTTCCCCTCACTTCTTCTTTCCTACCCCTCACTTCTCTTTCACCCCCTCTCCCTTCCCCCTCTTTTCAATTTTCAAGTCGCTAACTTCAAAATAATATTTCATCCCTAATTCCGTTTCTCTAAATCCACCCCAATTAAAAAAAAATTAGAAGTATTCCAAACCAAAATTTCAAAACTATGAAGAAGTTTCATACAATCGTTTTCATCCCTTTTCAGACCACCCTTAACATTTAGGGGAATGAAAAATAGATGTTGTCCGATTCTCAACCCTAGCCGATATGCATACAAAATTTCACGAAAATCAGTCGAGCCGTTTCGGAGGAGTTTAATAACGTACACCGTGACACGAGAATTTTATATATTAGATGTAATACCGGCCTAAAAAAAATAGATGCATTAAAGACATTGAAACGTTATTGAATTGCCTTCCTTTATATTTGCATTACTGCATTATTATTTAAGGTATGTACACATAAATTTTATTTATTATATTTAAATTTTTTTTGTGTCAATATAATATCAAGCATTTTAACATGTATTTTTCATGACATAATTGGAATAGTACGCAGAATAAAATTGAAATCATTATATACATTTTTACGTGTCATTCATAAATTAACAACGATTACTTTATCTTCTTCTATACATATAATAAAAATGTAACCGATCGCTGTCTGTACATGGAAGATATATGAGAAAAAATACTATTGGGACCTATATCAACGCAAATAGAACCCAAAACAATGATTTTTAAATTTTTTGTCTGTTTGTCTGTTTGTCTGTTTGTCTGTGCGTTTGTGCACGCTAATCTCAGAAACGGCTTATCCGATTTAAATATGGTTTTCACTAATATATTGTGGTAAGCTTCACTTAACATTTAGTGTTTGTTTCATGTCAATCGGTTCATAAATAAAAAAGTTATGCCAATTTAAAGAATCACATCGAACATTCGTTAATTTACTACGAAATCTTATAGAAGCAGATATTTTAACAGGTTGCGGAATAGCTGATAGTGTTTTTATTCCTCGGATTCGTGTCATTCTAAACAGTCTTTCATTTAGTTTTAAACGAGTCCAGTTTCCAGTGAGCCTATGTTTTGCGATGACTAATTAAAGTAATTAATTAATTAAGTAATTAAAGTAAAGGTAAGATACTAAAAGTTGTGGGTGTGGATCTAATATTATGTATTAGCTGTTTTTCGGTCAAATTTATGTGGCTCTATCACGTGTTAGCATTACTAGCAGCCTGTATGCTTTGATCCCTGATGGCTATACGTCTAATATCGTAGATAGAGAAGCATTTACTGTAAAGATTTTTCTTATTCACCTAAACGAAGATGTTTATAATTCAAAACAAACCAAAAGATATATCCAAAAAATGCTGCCCAAAATCACTATTCCACGCAGACGAAGTCGCGGGCTCAGCTAGTGATTAATAAAATTGTTTTAGCCTTCAATATTATTATTATAATAATGATGCGCATAATGATGTCATTACTTCGGTCAAACCAAAATGTTTTAAGGCAAACATATTTTTTTGCTATAAAAAATTGGACTTGACAGATTGCCGATTGCAGTGGCAGGCTTCTTACAGAATGCTCCCCGTCCTGTGTTGGATCATATTCCTGCCAGTTTCTGTCACCGTTTGAATACTATTCGCTAGTGGACCGTGCGATTGTCACTCCCAAACTTTTTGTAACTACTAGCTACCATTCAAGGGTAGAGTTTTGTACCTAATGTTATAAATATTTTAACTACAGAGTAAGTATTGTGAGGTCTTTTGCAGAGTACAAGTATTGACGCTGTAATCCTATTATTATTATAAATGCGAAAGTTTGTGTGGTTTGTTACCACTCAGAGCTTAAACGAGTGAACCGATTTCGATAAAAATTGATATGTAGTTAGATAGGGTGCTGGCTACTTTTTATCCCAAAATCGGACTGATTCCCGAGAGAGACAAAACATATTTTAGGCGCGGTCCAAGCCTAAACCTAAATAAACTATTATCTGTTTATTCGAAAATCATCAGCAAGAATTACATAAATTTCTACCTAGATCAAAAATAAAGAAATATTTTGTAGCCACACTTTATACATAGTCATAGTCACTGTAACGCTAGTAAGCTTGAAAATAAAGTGTTCGATGTGAGGTCATTTAGTGAATACAGTGGCTGCGACTGCTTTAATCCAAAATGTATGTCTGTACTACGTTCTAAGATTAAAAAAGACTATCTCAATTTATCAACCAGCTGCTCACCTGCGTCCTAGCATTCGTTCTAATATGTACACATACCTATCACAGTACGGTTAGGACTTATTTCTCAGAGCTAAGAACTATGCGATTGATGTTAGCACAAACTTGTTGGAATTCCAGATAAACTAATATTGTATTCTATACGTATAGTAATATGGTGTACTATTGCTTTTGCCAAGTGTAAGTAGGATGCTCTCGAGTCAACTTATACAAATGTTTGTTGAGGAGTTGGCGCACCTGTGTCCAAGTTATATGTCTCTGTCAGGAGATTGTTGTGAGCCACCCTGACAATGATCGAAGGTATCGTAGATTTGACCCGATGAAACTTCGACTGAGTTTATGACTGATATTTCTTAGGATTGAGTTTGACAGCAAGATTATGTTATAATTTATTGTAAGTAGAAATTTTGGGAAACGTTACAGGGAAGAAACATTGTTGCAGCAGACACCTTTATCAGTTTTAGTGTATTTGGCTAAATTTTCTTTCACAATAAAATTATTAACATAACATAGCACATCTTACCCCCGAAGAGGTAGGCAGGACACTCATATTTCGTCAGCTTTGTTAGATCTGTTGTCACAATTTGCAATATAATAATATAATAATAATAATAATAATAATGATAATATTTCAACAACTACACAACGCCATCTAGACCGAAAGTAAGCATATTATATGCTTGTATTATGGGTTCTAGAATACATACTTAAATACTTCATTTTTTGTAAATACATACATATTATAGATAAATAAATTACACCCAGACACAGAACAAACAATCATGCTCATCACACAAAGGTTTGTCCTGGGTGGGAATCGAACCCACGATCTCCGGCTTAGCAGTCAGGGTCACTAACCACTAGACCAACAGGTCAGTCAATATTTACTCAAACAATCATAATACCGGATATATTCCACTTAACCATAATATACTCATCATTAGTAAAAGAAACTGTATATCAATCAGTAAGATTTATTTGTTTTTGTGCATTATACATATACTTGAGGGGTTTTTGCCCAAAGCTTTATTCGAGTCCCTTAAGTAGCCCGGCAAGAGGATAATTTTCTACTTGTTTCAATGGCCTTTGCCATTTCCAGGATTACCAAACATTTAATCAATTTATCTCTATACAATATTAGGGTAGATAAATAAACAAATACCTTCGGGCACTACAGAAACTGGTTTTTGTATTCATTTTCCAAATAAATGAATAAAAACATATACCGTTTTAGAATTTCGCTTATGATAAAGACACCGACATCGATGATGCGACGCTTGGAAGGCGGGTTGGTGACGAGAGACGACCGACAGTGAGATGATAATTCTATACGCCGATATTACTGCCTGTTTCCTGGTATTTCATTAGTTGTTCAGCAAAAATGAGGTACCTTCTCAAGCCTCGCATCTCAATTGATACCAAAAAGAAGAACTTTTAATAATATAAGAATATAATATACCTGATATTTTGTTTAATTAGGTGGCTATTACCCTTTCTACACACGTTAACCCTTTCATAGACACAACTTTAGACACAATAGATGTTTTATTGTCATCACGGCTATCCGTTTACCTTCCGGGAAGGTGTTAACTTAGCTACATGTTAATGTGCGTCTATAATATCTATCGAATTGTGAGGAAAATTGTTATATTTGGGTGGCTGGAGTTACGTGACAAATACGTCAAAGGGTTGAGGATGCTTTGACAATTATACCTAAGATATTATTACGTTTCGTTCGAAAGAATTTTTAATACTTACTTTTTGATTACGAAATACAATTTGACTACGATGCTAGAATTGTGTTATAAATCATTATATTACAAATGATTTATGTTACAATTGACTTGATTAATTATTATTTATCATTTTACTGCGAACTGATCTATATAGCTTACATTTTGTTTCAAATTTGTAATAAAGAATAGACGCGTCTGTATACGTTTTTTCTTTACTTGAGTTTTAGAAAGGTAATATCTCCAAGTTTTTATAGAATATGCGCGCAGCCTACATGATATCCAACTTCTCGACAATTTTCAGCAGCAGAGCAACCATATCATTGTTATTGCAATAATTAATGAATTGGTTATTGCTACATGATTTTAGGGTCTAATAAGAAATAGAAAAGAGAAATGATGATGTTGGTGAGAAAGCTTACTTTAGTTTGTTAGGGAACATATGGTCGTATTCTATTTTTTTTATTTTTGACTGGCCTGTTGGTCTAGTGGTTAGTGACCCTGACTGCTAAGCCGGAGGTCGTGGGTTCGATTCCCACCCAGGACAAACCTTTGTGTGATGAGCATGATTGTTTGTTCTGTGTCTGGGTGTAATTTATCTATAATATGTATGTATTTACAAAAAAAAAATGTATATAAGTAGTATATCAGTTGTTTAGTACCCATAACACAAGCAAATATAATTGCTTAATTTGGGACTAGATGGCGCTGTGTGAATGTGGTAGAATATTATTATATTATTATATTTGTACCTATTGAATATTTTTTTTTTGTTTTAGTTAAGAAGTTATGTTTTTTTGCTACAATAGGACAGACATATTTATAAAATATACTTAAATAATGATAAAAACACCTGATAAAAACAAATTTTCTGAAAACCAAGTTGTAAATTATTGATTAACATTAATTACTGCCTCAATCAAATCAATGACTCGTGGATAACGCAATTTCATATATTGAGAGCATATTGGCCTCAACCGGGAATTTCACTAATGGAAATTGCAGTTACACTTTTGTTATCCCAGAGGAGTAAAACCTGAATTTTAGATATGACTGGAAAGTATGTAAATACCTACATAGTATAGGTATACCGAAATACTTCAACGACTAGGCTTTTAAGTCTTCTTCTTAGCGTGTCGATGGCAATTAGATTTTGTCAGACCAGAACTCAGCTACAGATATTGCGTTATCCGTAGCGTTGAACAATTCCTGCAGAGTGCAGGTGTTTGGACACGCAGGACATAACATAAGGTGTTCCATCGTTTGTGGAACGACATCGCATACACAGCTTAGGTTCATATCATCGATGAATCCCCATCTGGCAAGATTATCTTTGCACCGTCCAACCTGAGTCCGAAGTCTATTTAGAGACTTCCAACTCGGCCAAGGCAGCTCATGTCCAGGAGGGAGTTTCTCAGATGGAGGGACGAACGGTATAGTAGCGGAAACACCATCCCGCCACAGCCTGAGTCTGACCTGTGACCTCTCACCGGTAAGTGGGAGGACACGGTTGGCGAAACTGTTGCAACCTTTTAGCCTTTGCGGCACCGGGGTGTAAGCGTGCATCGGATGTCGGTTTTCTTTTTCCATTTTAGTTTTCTCAATAGAACTTGTCACCGCTCTACGAACCGCTGGAGGAGCAATTCCTGCTAGTGGATACAGCTTCGATACCGGGGTCGGATTCAAACATCCAGTGATGATCCGGCACGTTTCATTCAAAGCCGTATCCACCAGCTTTGCGTGCGCTGAGCGACTCCAGACGGGACACGCATACTCACCCGCAGAAAAACAAAGTGCAAGTCCGGTTGTCCGCATAACGTTAGGCGTAGCGCCCCATTTTGTCGCAACCAGTTTACGTAGGAGACTGTTCCGGGCATGCACTTTCTGCTTAATGGTCTCACAGTGCCGCCGGAATGTAAGTAATCTATCCAGCAATACACCAAGATACTTTGCGTAGTCATTATGCAATATAAGGACCCCCGCACCAGACAATGTTGAGTTTACGACCTGCCTCTCTATTGCGAAGATGGAACACGGAGGACTATGTTTTATTCGCGTTTGGCTTTAAAGAGTTAGCGATATAGTAAGAGCTATGTTGTTTATGGCTTCGACTTTCTCAAAGGTAGTAGCTTGGGAGGTGAGGGCAAGGTCATCAGCAAACTATGTAGTAGTAGATCCACGCTGGTTTCAGCATGAATGGGTCGGATCGACCGGGGCAGTACTACCCTCTCATAGAAGATCGACGTAAGAGTAATGGTATTCGTACTATTGCGTTTCGCTCGGTGAGTGAGAGTGCCGGAGGCCCAACTGATGCAAAGATGGCAATCCTCGCAGCATGTGTGGGACCAGCTGAGTATCCGCGGAGTCATTGTGTGGGTGGTGTGGGTCGACCCGCCGGCCAGGGAGACCCGTAGAAACGGTGGTGCCGCTGGCCGCCCGCGGCATAGTACAGGGGCCCAACTAGGCCTAACCACCCTAGGAGGCTGCCCCACCAGGTCGCGCATAATCCTGGAGTGGTTCGTCGTGCCGGTTGGTGACCGGATGGTGGGACCCGGCGACCATTTCCGAGAGGGTACGGGGGCCCTTCCGTCCGGCAGATCGGCTACCACCATGCCACACAGTTAAATGACGAAGCAATACTCGGCACCTTGTCTAGCCTTGCTGCGAGGGCAGTCATCTTTTCCACGCCCCTTCCTTCACCCTCCAACATGGCAGCACGCAAAAAGCAGCAGGTCTAACAGCGGCATCTTCCTCCCCCACCAACCCGCTATTTGAGGTGGAGTTCACTAACATCCGTGGACTCCATTCAAACCTCAACGCCGTCCACCAACACCTCGAGACGGCACGGCCGGCTTTGCTTTTCCTAACGGAGACACAAATACGCCGCTCTGACGACACGGCATACCTGCACTACCCCGGCTATGTGCTCGAGGAGCGCTATCGCGCTAAGGCCGGAGTATGCGCATTCGTCAGGGCGGATGTTTGCGTTCGCCGTCTGCGCTGCCTAGAGGACCCATCCTACCCCATCCTTTGGCTTCACGTTGATCTTGGTTCTCTGAGCCGGGTCTACGCGTGCCTTTACCGTTCCCACTCCGGAGATTTGGAGACAACTCGACTCTTTGACCATCTGAGTCAGGCGGCAGACTTAGCGCAGGAGCGGTTTCCGAACGCGGAATTGGTGTTTCTGGGAGACTTTAACGCCCACCACGAGACCTGGTTGGGTTCTCTCAGAACAGACCATGCGGGACGAGCCGCCCATGCATTCGCTCTCACGCATGACCTGACGCAACTGGTAATCCATCCCACCAGGATACCAGATATTCCAGGTCAAGCGCCATCTTTGCTAGACCTACTGCTGACGAGTCACCCAGACCAATACAGTCTTTCGGTCCACGCCCCACTGGGTAATTCCGACCACTGTTTGGTCTGCGCCTCAGTGCCTCTTGTTGCTCCCCCACGACGTTCGGAGGTAAAGCGACGACTATGGCACTACTCGTCAGCAGACTGGGATGGTATGCGGGATTACTTTGCTTCCATCCCATGGGCATTACGCTGCTTTAAAGACAGGGATCCGTCGCAAAGTGCTACTGCTGTCGCTGGTGAGATCTTGTTAGGTATGGAATATTACATTCCATCCTCAGATGTCACCAGTGCCGACAAAACGCGTCCCTGGTTCAACCGTGAGTGCGCCGACACTGTTAAACAAAAAGAATCGGCGTACCGCGCTTGGATCAGGGCCCGAGCACGGCGCGACCCTAGCTTGGATCGCCTAAAAGCAGCGTACAACAAAGCCACTAGGGAATGCAAGAGGGCTTACATCAGAGCGGATGCCCAGCGCATTGCACGGATTGGGCAAGAACTCATTTCGCATCCTACGGGTAGCCGTAGCTACTGGCGACTAGCCAAGGCCGTGCAATCCAACTTCTGCAAGCCTTCGCTGCCCCCCTTGAAATGTCCTGATGGATCGCTGGCCCACGAGCCGCAAGAGAAAGCAAACTTGCTTGTTGAACTCTTTGCGGCTAACTCCCGAATCGACGACCGTGGCTTGCACCCGCCGACTATATCTGGCTGCGACTCCGTTATGCCTAATATTCGTATTAGGCATCGTGATGTCCGTGCGGAACTAAGGTCGCTCGATGTTCGGAAAGCCAGCGGACCGGATGGTATTCCAGCGGTGGTTCTTAAGAAATGCGCAGCGGAGTTGTCTCCTGCATTGACGCGCCTATTCCGCCTATCTTATTCCTCGGGAATTGTGCCGGAGGCTTGGAGAGAGGCGAATGTTCAACCCATTCCCAAAAAAGGGGATAGGTCCGAGCCGGGCAACTATCGACCCATAGCTGTCACCTCAGTTCTCTGCAAGGTGCTTGAGCGGATAATAAACTCCCAACTAGTCCGCTACCTAGAGGGTCACTCGTTAATTAGTGACCGACAATATGGCTTTAGGTCAAAACGGTCTACGGGTGACCTTCTAGCGTATATCACGCACCAATGGGGTGAAGCTATGGACAGGCATGGCGAGTCCTTGGCCATCGGCCTTGACATAACCAAAGCCTTCGATAGAGTCTGGCACCGTTCGCTTCTGTCCAAGCTTCCAGCATATGGTCTGCCACCCCAGCTGTGCAACTGGATTGCCGCATTCCTGCGTGAGCGCCGCATTAGAGTCCTTTGTGACGGATCGGCCTCCAATTATTTGCAGGTCAACGCTGGGGTGCCTCAGGGGTCCGTCCTGTCGCCCACTCTGTATCTTCTGCATGTCAATGACATGTTGTCCCTTGGCAACATTCATTGCTATGCAGATGATAGTACAGTGCATGGGCGATATCTCGGACATCCTGCGGCTAAACAGACTGACATCGAGGCAAAACGCCTAGAACTTGTCGCTGAGCTCGACCAAGTATTATACCGCATTTCTAAATGGGGTTGTGAGAATTTGGTCGAGTTCAATGCCAAGAAAACACAGATGTGCGCGTTCTCTGCAAAAAAATCTCCGTTCCTTCCCCTTCCCTCTCTTCAGAACACAGCGTTACCACTACATGATAGCCTAAGTATCCTGGGTATGGACATCAGCCGAGATCTCAACCCCAAGAACTACATCGAGTGCGTCATTAAAACCGCCTCCTGTAAACTCGGTGTCCTGAACAGGGTGAGGCGGTACTTCACGCCCGAGCAGCTCTGTCTTCTTTATAAGACACAGGTTCGTTCCTGCGTGGAGTACTGCTCTCATCTTTGGGATGGCTCCGCACAGTACTTACTGGATGCACTCGATAGGTTGCAGCGGCGAGCAGTCCGTATCATCGGAAGCCCGGAGGCTACTAAGACCCTTGAGCCTTTACAGCTGCGAAGAGACATCGCCTCAATGGCCGTCTTCTATCGCCTTTACCATGGAGAATGTTCTGAAGAGCTCTTTGAATTAATCCCACCCTCTCCCTTTTTATCCAGAACAACACGTGCGGGACTAAAGTGCCACCCTTTCACAGTGGAATCTAAAGGGTCTCGAACCAAACGGTTCAGCACTTCATACTTTTGTCGCTCAATTAAAGCCTGGAACTCTTTGCCAGCACATGTGTTCCCATCTAATTTTGATCCTGGGTCTTTTAAGCGGGGCGTGAAAAAGCATCTCACTAAGCCGCCATAGTGGAGGCCACCATACCAGTAGTTTGGCTTTTGGAATGGTGTCCGCCACTTCTGGATTCCACTTACTGCTTACCATCAGGCAAAGTGGAGTCACTTTGGTAGGCTAATATAAAAAAAAAAAAAAAAAAAAAAAACGGGAGGTGTTCAGGCTAGATGGTTGGTCGTTCGTGTAGATGTTAAAGAGTAGTGGAGCAAGGACACTGCCCTGAGGTAGGCTATTTTTCTGCGACCTCCAGCGACTTTTGTCTGACAGAAGGTGAACCTGGAAGCGGTGGTTGTGTAGTAGTTCTCGGAGAATTTGAACAAACTTGTGATCTTTTGTTAGTGAGTCCACTTTCCACAACAGCTGCCTCAGGTTGACGGTATCATAAGCCGCCGATAAATCCACAAACACAGCACCCGTCACCTTACAAGTCTCAAACCCATCTTCGATGTGTTGAACCAGGTTAAGGGTCTGATTACAGCACGACTTCACAGGTCTGAAACCAGCCTGTTCTGGGATTAATTTTGGGTCTATAAGACCTGTGAGGCGGCTTAACAGAAATCTTTCGAACAGTTTGTATGTATGACATAGGAGAGCTATTGGCCTAAAGTTTTTGGGGTCGTCTGTAGTTTTGCCTGGTTTCGGTATAGCTGTGATTTTAGACTTTCGCCAAAGGCTGGGAATTAAAGATAATTCTAGACAATTGTTGAAAAATTGCCATAACCACGAAATAGCAATTGGTCCAAGTTCTTTTATTTGTTCATTGGAAATATTGTCTACACCAGAGGGCTTACCACATTTAAGAGCTTTAATTTCTGCGACAACATCAGAAAGGTAAAATGGTTTACTGATATCGCCGCAGTCATTGTTAAGTCTCTTTGACTTGGGGACTTTATTACAGCGGCCGGAAGGTTTGCCATTTAAAACAAGTTGATGTGCTATATGGTTGGCATTAATTTGACTTGGGGAGGAGGCTGACGGTGGTTCACTGGTCAGTTTACGGATGGTGTTCCATGCCTTTTTACTGCTGTGAGTCATGTCGATATTGGTGACTGTATTAATCCATGTCTCTCGCCTATTTTCGCCAATTTTGGTTAGCAGGACCTCTCCAGCCAGCGAGGTCTCTTCCGAAAACGGGTCATTCTGGTATAGGTGTTAGTACTGTGTTAGCAATTTGGAAGACTCTGTCGAGAGCCCTGGAATGTAGGCTTTTTATTATACTGTACATACTGCTTACCATCACGCAAAAGTAAAAATAATTATGAATAATAAGTTTATATTCAAACACCATTTAGTCACAAATCTGTTATGACACAGAGATGCAATATGCAGAACCGTAATAATAAAAATCTATAAAAATAACCTCATTAGATGAGTGTACAAACTAAATATTTAATCAATCAATCAAAGAAAAACTCAACGAGCTGTTCAGCCATATCAACAAAAATCTACCCAGAAGTTCATTTCAATACAAAGTGCACTTATTAAAACAAAGCTACAACAAACAAAACAAACACAATATTCGAAGTAACATTAAATCCACAAAAGTATGCACTCACAATTTCACGGAACATTAACAGGAGGAAAATCCACTGTAAATCTAAGAAAATCCTTCGCAAGACGGTCGAAGACGCTCAAATAGGATCAGGTCAGGCTTTGTAAGGACGGCTTATCGACAGCTGGGCTCCATGCATATTAAAACCACCTGCAGAATCCACAACTTCAGTCACAGAGAATATTATATTAGTTCGACAAGAATCGTAGGAGTAGTGACCAAATAGTCTTAAACCGATGGAATAGTAGATACTGAACGTTACGGATTTGATACAATGTTAATGGGTAGTTGTATTATTACTCTGTAGCTGTTAGTTTGGTAACTGTATATAGCTGTTATTGTATACATGTAAGGAGTGCCATTTCGGATTACCATGCTACAACGGTGAATTTGTAGTAACACAGAACGCAAGCAAATGATAATGTTTATACAATTTCATGGCTTGGTACTAAAGCCTACGTCTTTCCTGTAAGTTTTACGGTAGTAGATTCTTGTTTTTTAGTTTGAAAACGAACCATTCAGAATCAATCATTAATATTGCCCAAACACTACCTCAATAACAACAACAGCAAAAATCATGAGCTTTTTCATGAGTAATTTATCTAATCTTTGACATACTAATCGGGAGATCCTTATTCTTTTTTTATTTCGACAAAGGCAATATAGCTATATCGAATATTTGGTCCAGTGTTAAATGATACTTTTAATATTAGTTATTTAAATATATAACTGCGAGTTCGGTCACTAATGAGTCCCGCAATAGATTTTCTATTTTTGACACATAAATGACTATTGTATCAGCTAACACGTCTGAACTTTATGTTCAAAATGTTTATGATTGAAGTGATTAAACGCAGACAAATCAAACAAGTGATTCCTTCTGCAATTATTAGACCTTGTTTATTATGAAAACATACTATGCAATATAATTGACCGATGATCTATGCTATTAACTAGCAACTCACCGCGACTTTGTGGGTACAGGTGTAATTACATCCACGAAGATCTCGATCAGGATAATATAATATCGGTATAACACTGTTACTCGCCAATTATGTAGCTTTCTATAAGTGAAATATTTTTTTAAATCTATTCAGTACTGTTTTAGTTTATCTACAACAAACATACTCTTAAGAAAACAAACCTTTATAATATTAATTTAGATAGTTCTAGCACTGAGATAACTAAAATTTCACTACATGCTCGTAATAAAATTACGAAGCAATTACAGAATCCTTTTAAGTCTACACTACATCACAAAAACGCTTGCCTTTGGAAGTTTTTGAAATAAGAAATTAAAGCAGCGTTAGTTGGTGGTCAGCAGTTTTAAAGTAGCGTACAAATGGATAAATTAAAGTCTAACTATCTTTAAATTAAGAATATATCGCACCTTCTCAGTGACAAAAAGGCGCAAGATGAAACGTGACTATTTGGTGATTTTATCTTACTAAAAGTAACTTAGGGCTCAAAATGCCTTAGCGGCAAAAAAAAACAATTAGATGGGAGATAATACACACATATAAGAGAAAGTAATTTTACTTAAATCTACAGAGCATTTTCTGTATAAAAACATAATTCGACACAGCATAATTCACATTGACATGTGTCCAAATAACTTCAAGGTAGTCTTGAAATCCTTATTTTCGTTACTATTTGACTTCGACTTCAAAAGGAGAAGGTTATTAATTCGGGTCGTATGTTTTTTTTTTTTTTTTGTATGTTTGTTACCTCATATCTCGGCCGTTTATGAACCGATTTGAAAATTTATTTTTTTATTTGAAAGGGTATACTTTCAGATTAGTCCCATTTTTTATTATAAAAAATGGTTCAGTAGTTGTATGTTTGTTACAACAGAACTCAGTCATTTATGAACCAATTTGGAAAATTCTTTTTTTATTTGAAAGGGTATACTCTGAAATCTTATTTTTTTATAAAAAATGGTTCAGGAATTTGGCTTTAATTTTATATTTTATATTTTTTATTTTCGTAAGCAAGGAGTGAAAACGTGTAAAGCAACGTGTCGATATCTTTTACGATGAATTTTCTTACGTTGTCATTTACCTTACCGATTTCCAAAATTATTTTTTTGTTAGGAACAACGTGGCCGTAGATGGGTGACCATTTGTGTCATTTCATTTTGAGCGTCTTCATGCTTTAGAAGCAGTGGTCTCTGGTAATCACTATAATTTGGTAGTCGTTAAGCCAAGTTGGAGTCCAAATAACTGATTATAAATTGTAATAAATAGTAAAGTATTATAGCTATCAATGATTGCGTTGATTCCCCTTTAATGTTCTTAGCTATGAAGTAATTAAAATATTTATTATTTTCTACTTTTTAGTTAAGGATTGAACACGTAGGTACTGTTTGAAGTCGGTTTTCGTTTTTTTTTTTTAAATATTTTATTAGCATTAGCAGTTAATCATTTGTCACACCTACATATTTATTTTACTTCATACGCGCTTGTACATTATTGTTTATCAGACAAAACTGTTTCACTGAAATATTTTAAAAATTTTAGATCGCTTCCCTTATATAGGAATCCAGAAAGTGGCTCTTTATATGCTAAGCGACGGCACTCAGCAATACGAGGCTGCTCTCCTATATTCACATAATAATGTATACTCATGTTTATGTTGTAAGGGCTGTAATGTTCTGTTACATTTACTCAGTTTTTGTCAACACAAGATGTACGATGTCAAGAAAAATGTGTTAGAGTACATATTTTTTTCATTTTTTTTATTAGCCTACCAAAGTGACTCCACTCTGCCTGATGGTAAGCAGTAAGTGAAATCCAGAAGTGGCGGACACCATTCCAAAAGCCAAACTACTGGTATGGTGGCCTCCACTATGGCGGCTTAGTGAGATGCTTTTTCACGCCCCGCTTAAAAGACCCAGGATCAAAATTAGATGGGAACACATGCGCTGGCAAAGAGTTCCAGGCTTTAATTTAGCGACAAAAGTAAGAAGTTTGAAGATTCCACTGTAAAAAGGTGGCACTTTAGTCCCGCACGTGTCGTTCTGGGTAAAAAGGGAGAGGGTGGGATTAATTCAAAGAGCTCTTCAGAACACTCTCCGTGGTAAAGGCGATAGAAGACGGCCATTGAGGCGATGTCTCTTCGCAGCTGTAAGGGCTCAAGGGTCTTAGTAGCCTCCGGCTATATAACGGGTGGCGCAAAAGTAAAGACCCTATTTGGTTCAGCTATAACATTTTTTCTAAATTAGAAAACTAGATTTAGATTTTTTTAAATGTATATTTGTGCCATTAAATTTCGTACCATTAGGATTTAAAGATGATGTCTTTTAAATGGTGACCTCCAGAGTTGATACACATTTGAGCCCTATTTATGACATTTCGCATAACTTGCCGTAACACTTCCTGCGATATGTTCGTTATTTCTTGACGAATGTTTTCTTTTAGAGCTGCGAGAGTCTGTGGCTTGTTCACATACACCCGAGATTTCAAAAAACCCCAAAGAAAGAAGTCTGGACTGGTCAGATCGGGTGATCTTGCAGGCCAAGGCAAATCGCCAAAACGAGAGATAACTCGGCCTGGAAAAGCGTCCCTCACTAAGTCCATAGTGTCGCGCGCTGTGTGTGCCGTAGCGCCGTCTTGTTGAAACCAGATGTGCTCCAGCCCCAATTCGTCCAAACTGGGTATCAAAAACTCACGTAACATGGTTCTGTAGCGTTCTCCAGTGACAGTAATCGCATTGCCTCCAGCGTCTTCGAAAAAATAGGGTCCGATCACTCTGTCAACACAGATGCCACACCATACAGTAACTTTTAGTGGGTGTAGAGGTGTTTCTTGAATAATGCGCGGATTATCAGTGCCCCAGAACCGAGTATTCTGCTTATTGACATGCCCTGAGAGATGGAAATGCGCTTCGTCACTCATAACCAATTTTGAAGGAAAATCATCCTCTTCAAGGTTGAGGTTTATGACGCGCTGGCAGTAATCTAGACGAGCTCGGTGGTCAGCAGGCAGCAGCTGATGAGTCATTTGAGTTTTATACGGGAACATCTTTAAGTCTTTCACCAAAATACGCTGCAGGGTCCGTCTGGAAATGCCCAATTGCGTGGCACGTCGCCTCGTTGATGTTTCTGGACACTCTTCCACATCTTCGCGCACAGCATCGATATTTTCAGCTGAACGGCCTGTTCTTGGTCTCCCAGACTTAGGTCTATCCAATGTTGAGCCAGTTGCTTCAAGGCGTGTGGCAAAGCGTCGAATTGTGCGACCAATCGGTGCCGGACGGTGGGGAAATCGTCGACGAAATTCACGTTGTGTTCTTATCACTGATGAATTATTCCGTAAGAACATTGACACAATTATTCCACGTTCTTGGGGAGTAAAACGGTCCATGTTTATTTTCAGTGTATTTTACATTTGTTCTCTACACAATTTTCAACAACAGAATGACAGAAAATGTCATATATAAAAAAAAAAGTATTTTCTTTAGTGCCAGTACTTTTGCGCCACCCAGTATATATAACACTGCCCACGCAAAATGGGTCTGACATAATGTGTTAAATATAAGAATAGGTACCTATGTAAGTTTGCATGGTTATCAAAAATATGTATACAATATTTGACTTTCTTAATAAGATTACACCAAAGTTATTTAAAAATGGTTTTCTCAAATTTTATTTCATAAATATCAATTAGCTTTAACAAAACAATTATTTGTTTGGCGGTTAGTTAATCGATATAAAATTAAGAAAAAAGTATTTCGCATGGTGTCACGCAGACCAATATCCAACCAAAAGATTAGTAGTAATCAAGGCACATATACTTTTAGATCATAAAAATTAATGAAAATACATGGAAGTCATAAGTACCAGCAGCGTTATTCCGTTTTTACAAAAGGCGTAGGCAGATTCAGGTTAACCGTTTCTTCCTCTATCCAGTGTGATAATGCAGTTAGCCTTGTGAATACATTCACTAATGACATTCGAACAATTTATACACCAGACTCTGCTCATTACTATGTTCATTTTCATAGGCGTCAGAAAATTATGATTTAACACTTGATTTATTCGCGTTAAGATTTAATTAAAATGAGAACAATGATGAAATATTGATGTAATAAATATGATTAGGTGAGGTATTCGATAACCTAAAAATCTTACTTTTATTATTTTATTTATACATCCGGCACATTAGAATTATTTTAATCTAGAATATTACTAGACCCTCAATAATTAACGATAATTACTCGTATTTATTTTATAATTATTAAACAATAATTCGAGGTTAATACGATAAGATAAACAAACATGTGAGATTGAATAAATAAAAAGATTTCTGGAGTGTGAACTTCAGTTTCAAGTGTGTTGTCCAACTGTGAAGTCGTTCGAGCTCATTTCAACAATCAAAATGAACAAGCTTTTCTTGGTCGTTCTTTTGGCAGTGTGCCTTGTTAGCGTAAGTATCCTTGTATATTATTTTTACTTGTCTTTTAATTGTAGGTTAAAAATATAATATGTTATTTTATAAAATTTACTACTTAATCAGGATATACTTACCAGCTATTTTTTCTCACACTGGTCTACTTCAACCAAGGCTATCATGAATTTCTCATCATCATCAATCATGAATCTGTGTGTCTCTCATCTTACTGCTTTAGTTATGCAAATATTTATTAGCAAAGAATAATTATTCACAATGAAGGAATTATACTGTATAAAGTCAAATTGCCAGACTCATACATTGAACGAAAACCTAAAATGATTTTTAATTCTTTGTATAGTGAAGTGTATTTAGTAAACCGAATCAAACGAATAGAGAGACAGATCACAGTATCAGTAACCCTAATGTCACATTACGAACAAACTATTAAGTACTTAGCGCACTACTATTGAAAAAGAGAAATAAAATAAGAATTTTAAGTTAACAATTTTGCACTTTGTAGAAATAAGCAGAAGATATATAATTTTATGAAGGTCCTTATATTCTAAGCGCATTCTTCTAAAGACTACTAATTATTTCGGTCATTGATATAATTCCTCTTAATGTAAAATTTTAAATTAGGCAAATGTATTATTGTCTGGTTTTGTGAGAAAAATAAACATATATTATTTTTTATTATTTTTCTAACAGGCTCAAGCTTTCGTAAAGCGCGATGCTCCTGCTGATAACAAGGGTCAGGACCTTCTGGCAGACATCCAGAAACAGCTGACAGATTTGAGCACAAATATTGGGAACTCGGTACAAAAAGCCTTCGATCCTGACAACGTGAAGAAGAATTTCAATGAGCTTGTTGATAAGGTTTCTGATTTTCAGAAGAAAGTAAGCAAAGTTATTTTAAGCTAAGAGAATTGATGCATGTGTTACTTGTATGAGTGAAACAAGTCAATTTCATGATTTATTGTGATCAGGAAAATTTACCTATAGTATCACTTGTCCCATGGAACTACTGGGTTAAGTCTCACCTGTCCTTTACGGGGCTAGGGGGTAAACCACATTACATTTTGCCTAAACAAAATTGAATTTTATAAAATCTAACGATATATCCTCTCAGTAGTACTTCTTTTTTTTTTATTTCCACGACTAATATTTTTACTTATTTAAATTAGGCGCCTACTTACTATCATTACTTTTGATGATTAGACTAATAATAATAACACAACAAATATACAATCATATCTAGACCCAAAGTAAGCATCTACTAATAGCTTGTGATATGGGTTATGGAATGCGAATATACCTACATAATTACATAATTTTATGTAAATACATACATAGAAATACCCAGACCAATGCAAATAGACATGTTCATGCACACAAATATTTGCACTGAGTGGGAATCGAACCCGCGAACCACAGATGTTGTAAACTATATCTCCACTCTGAACCATTAGCCATTTACCTGTTTTCACTTTACTACATAAAATTTAAAAAATAATTTGCTATTTTTTTTGTTCCAGCTTCAAGATGACAAAAAAGAATAAAACATAAAAGACCGGTTTATGTATCAAAGAAACATAAATTATAAAGCAGATTAGCAACAAAATCGACAATTTTTATTCAGCGGTAATCAATAAAACCCACAAATTAGAATGAAATGTGTGTGTGATATTTCTTAGAAATAAAAGTAAGTACCTTCTTCAACACGAAATAAATATTTGAAAAATTACTTTTTTATTATTGAACCATAATCCTCTTTTCTACAATGAATAAAGAGACCAACCGATACCCAGACAGTACAAAAAAAAGCCATGCTCCCGAAAACGAAAACAGTAGTTGCTCTGAAGAAATTTAATTCTCAGTAGGTATCTGACCGACATTAAACGTTTGCTTGATCGTTCACAATTAATATTAGTAGCATTTATTACTATAATAATAATGCTTAGTGCTTCAGTTATTAATAATGGATGTTGCGGGATTACCGTAGCCTATAGATATGGCTGTTTCGTCGAAGTATTGCAGAAAAAAGCCGTCGACCGTAAAAGAGAAGGACCAGAGGCCCTAGACAAGTGTCAAACATTTCTATTCTATTAATAGAATAGATAAAATAATGTATGAGATTGATTTATGCGTCGGCGTTAGCTTATGTCAATCCAATACATTTTTTCCTCAGGCCTCAGGATAGGAGAAGTAATTATAATTTGTAAGATAAATAAATTATTAGCACTGAGTAATAACTTCGCAGAGTGTTTGCAAATTGATAACAGTTTATCAGTTTTTGATAAACGTTTGTAGCAAGTTCAAAGTTGAATATGATAAATAATAATAATATACACAATTTATTACCTTGGTTTACAAACATTTGATAGCATAAACAACTATAGGTACCTACTTATATTTCCTTGTTATGTCACAAATCAGAATACATGTCTAATAGCCTTGAAGTGCCTATGACAACTCTGAGGATCTAAGTTCGATCCTTAAGATGAGAATAATAGTGTTTGAGTATCTTACGATAGTACAATAGTGCTGGCTTACAGCATAAATAGGCTGAATACCAGCCTAAACTATTAATTTTTCTCTTTCTCCTTCTTCTTGCTAATAAAGTACCCATAATGAAGGCCAGTATGCCAGTAGTTTGGCCAGTTTGGCTTTCAAGATAATCAGGATAAAGGACCTGTCTGCTATCACTTACCATCAGATACCTAGAGTAGAATGAATATGGTGGGATTATATAGAAAAAAATCTATTACCATGGTGAATGGACATGGTTACTATATGTCGTGTAAAACTGTCTTGCATTTGCAATATATTATATTTTGCATTAATACGATTTCATGCTAATTAGTAAGATGGTTTAATAAAAAAAAAGTGTGTATACATGTGCATTCCCTAAGTGTTTCGTGAGTGTGTGCGACCATAAAATTGCTTTACCACAAAATAGTGACAATTTTGATAGATTTTTCTGCTAAAAGTGTTAAAAGTGGTGAAGTATGCTTTAAAATTACCAACAATTATGTTTAATAGTACTATCTCTCTGGCTGACCTGATTCTCAAGACAACAATTAAATCTATAAATTACTTATCGAAATAGTGTTGAATAGTAATTATTTTGAGATTAATATCTATGTATTTACAAGTAAGTACAATTATTTTGAATAGGTAGGTAGGTACTCAACTCATTCAATATTCAGGTGTTAGGTTAGTATCACTAACATACTTTTCCCTTTACAATTTTAATAACCTTGGGCCTAATCTGCATATGGTTAAACAATTTTTTGTCCCACATACGAATCGAACCGACAACGTCATACACAATCGCATGCTAAAGCAGTAAAGAAGAAAATGAATGGCTTGATGAATATCTAACAAATACAAGATACGTCTGTGTCAAAAAAAAGTCTTAACTTCAAACGGCCCGAGATATAAAAAATCTTAAGCTAAAAGAACGATTTCCTAAGAAGCTATTGTCAACCTCATGCAAGAGTATAAGACTATCCATATAGTCAAATATTTAATATCTGTCTTCAGTAGTGTTTAATGCCTCTTTTGATCAAGTACTTAACTGGAAACTGGCATTTGGGTGGGTCACCGTACAGACGAATGACAATCTTATCACAGGATGCTGTTAAAATACTTTTTTGATGTCTTGTCTGAACCATCATTTAGATAGTTGATTGCTCTACGATACGATGCCTAGGCAGAGTTATATAGTTCTCTAGTAGGTTTTTTAGCTTTGAATGCCAAACTCTTTATAAGTAAATAAAAGTACGATAAAAGAATTAAAATATGTATTTAATAATAAAACAGTTGTAGTAACGTCATGTTATTGTGATGTTTATAGTAATATTAATACGTATCAAAATTCTTTGACGTTGTAATCAGTCTTATTTATTGCGCTGGCTGCTGTTGTTTAGGCTTGATCTCATCAATCTGAAACAAAAAGTAGAATAAGATTCACGTATAGCATTATTTAACATTATTTGCTAATAAAGTCACAGATAAATGTATGAATGGTTTTATTGCCACTAATTAACGTCACGTTTTAAGCATACGTGGCAATATAAGAAAATAAAATAATATATTGAATTAAAAAAATAAGTACGGTGAAAGAAAGTATTGTTAGAAAACCTTAACTCAAAACAAAAATGAGTCTGTAATTGCTACTACGATTGATTTAAAAAAGCGTAGTTAACAATAATTATGCTTTTTCTGTATTCAATTTTACTCTGTAGTGTGCCGATTACTGCTATTTCACTAAAATAATATTTTACCTGATTGTGTCTTTTGGTAAAATATTATTTAATTTCTCACTATCTGCTACTATAACTGTACAATATAAAATTAAGAAAATTATTATCTCGTTTTCTGTTACCCATATAACGACCTACACCTGTTTTATTGTTGACCTGACTTACCTTATGAACGTAAAATAAAGTGAGATTAGAAACAGTGGTACACTTTATCATTATTGTGCTAGCCCGCATTATAGTAACCTCTTGAAGCTATTAAAAATAAAAGCTCAAAAGACATAATAGTTTTTATGTTATTTATATTCACTGCAAGTTTCACAAGTATATCTAATATCTTGTGCACACTCACAATGTTTATTACACACACACATTATTTCACTTAGACACCCTAAAAGACGACGTTACCCTAGCTGGTTGGTTGCAAATTATAAGGTACAGTCATTACTCTACTTACAGCTTTGTTTACTTTATCGACAAATTCGTTAAAGTTTTTCTTAAGGGTGTCCGGGTCAAAGGTATCTTTCAATGTTTTGCCAACATTTTGTCCAAACTCGTTGAGGTCTTTTTGGAGTTTATGTACGTAGTTATCGGTACTGGTTTCAGCGGGCGCATCGCGTTTCACAAACGCTTGGACCTGTCATAAAATTTTTGTTATAATTTGTTTTAGATCTACTTTTGATGAGATCTCGTTTCATTTATTTAAACCAAAAGCAATACATATATTTGTTTGTCTTTTGTACATAACTGCCCTTAATCCAAAGTACTTCGAAGGGATTCAAAATTTTAATGAAATTTAAACGTAACAACTATTGATGCACAAACTTAATAATTTAAAAGTACACCAAAAATGGAATGAACACAACACATCTTGCAGTGGTAAATACCATTGCAAGTAGGCTTTGCTTCATTCTAGAAAATTTGGTATTTTATATTTTAGAGCGGGCCGCGATTGAATTTAAAATACAATGTAAGGATACTTACGCTGACAAGGCACACAGCCAAAAGGACGACCAAAAGGAGCTTGTTCATTTTGATTGTTATATATGATTAGTAAGACGACCTCACAGTGAAACAACACACTTGGCACTGAAGCTACCACGCCAGAATTTCCCTTTATCTTAACCCACCGGGACCCGATGTTTGTTTAACTTATCGTAATGACCCTCGGCCGTTTGTTCTAGGCAAAGCTAATTAATAAATGAGTTTTCAACAATGAACGCTCAATGACAAAGACTTAGAACTTCTTGATGCGACATTTTTGTTTCGTTGAAGATAAAACATGCCTGTTCGATTTTACGAGTTATAGTCCTAAAAAGGACTTTTATCTGGTACATGACTGTTTTATTTTTTTGACTGAACTATGAAGGAGTCAGTTGCAAATAATATTTACCGTGAATAGATATAATTATAGAAGATACTGCTGTTTCTTTATTGGTAGACTTTCAAACATAAAACGTAGTCTTCGGCGTGCTAGATTTATACTAGGTGCGGCATTAATCACTTTCATAGATATGAGCTAACTTAAAATTTTAATGATCTTATGATTTGGATAATTCTTTTGTGCTTTATCGCCTTTGCCATGTATAATGTATAATTTGCTTGCTAGGCAAGCTTATCTAGGATACTAGAAAAATAGCAATTATGTTAATTAAAACGTAGAATCACATTTTCAAACAGGATATTGGGTTATGTCAGTCCGGCGCTAGTTTAAGCTATTTTAATGGTTTGGTTCCGGAGGAAACAAAGACTGACGCAAGAGATGATTGAACATCAATCTACTTTAGTATCTTTCTGTATTCATACTTAAATAAGTACTGAATGAGTAAATAGTACATTATTGTTATTGTTACTACGGTCACTGACTCTGTTGTTCAAGGTCTAATTAAGATATTAAGAAGACATCGGTAGCTGCGCCTAAAATAGATGACAATCAGCATTTTAGCCCTTTAGTCATTTTCTTTTCAAGTTAGATTGAATAAGAATGAGAAATATACAACTCTTAATTTTTTAAAAAGATTATTATTTGTGTACTTTTTATTACCAATACCGATGCTTCTGACTTTATACGGTACCGCTTTGTCAAGCAGCTGCCTACCGTGAAATTGATGCTTTTTAGGCACCACGTAGTGCATATAAATACACACGGCTAATATTTAATTGTAATACTCTGGAAGTGTATCATTAGGTCTTTTTAGACATTTATTTTTAATCTTTCTATAATTTTTGTCAAATAATAATAAGACGCAAAAGATAAGTTAGATGAAAGGGTAGAAAGGTCATGGCTATAAGATTAAAACGTTGAAGCTGACTCACTGTATTATTAACGTAACTATAGATAAGACAACTTTGCACTATATGCCGTCACTTGAGGTTTAGGATAGATTTTAATAAAGTGAATTAAATAGGTAGTAAGAGAATAGCATTTGGTTCACGACATATACTTACCATTCATGCACTCTAATTTTCTATATTACTCTTTATTACATTACGTAATCCTACTGCCAAGAGTGACGATTATCAAAATCTCTGCAAAGGCATTAGTCTGCATTGAACTTCACTGCTGGTCAACTGTTTCTAGGTAAGAGACGTTTAACCAACAGTAAACGACTTGGGGATAAAATAATGTTAATAAAAATAACTCGGAATTAGAACTTTATGTTTACAAGACAAATTTACCTACAAAAATGATTTTATATTATTTATTTTATATTGTTTTCGAAGACTTTCCCAGGTATTAAGAATGTTTCGTCATTACCAGTCATAAGTTATATATAAACATAATTAAGAAATAACTATAACTTTGTATAATAGAATGGAAAATATGTAAATCGGTTACCAGCTAATTAGTCATTACCTAATAGACTATAAGGAAAGTTTTATTTGTTTGTTTGTTACTGTATCAACATGATTGATAATATAACTCTAAAGGATTTTAACTATTCCTACTTTTATATTAAGCCGTGCTATGATAAATAAGTAATAACATATGAATAAAATAAACGTAAGTGCAAATCATTATTTATCATGGACTTTTTCAATTTAATATTTCTTTGATGACTGATTCTTATATATCATAATTAGACTATTGCATGTATCTTGAACGCAATTAGCATTACTCTGATTACAAAATTACCTTAGAAACTACTTAGAAGAGTTATAATGTACATTTTATATATTAAATAATAATAATAATAATAATAATAATATGTGGACACTATCACACACCGTCATCTAGTCCCAAGCTAAGCAGAGCTTGTGTTATGGGTACTAGATAACTGAAATATAATACATATACATACTTTTTTTTTTTGTAAATACATACTTATAATACATAGGAAACACCCAGACTAAAGACAAATACAAATGTTCATCACACAAATATTTGCCTTCCGCGGGAATCGAACCCACGACACCCGGCGTCACAGTCAGTTACACTAACCACTAGACCAACGGTGCAGTCATAATAATTATGTTTTGGATCGTAGCACAAGTAGTAGATCCACACTGATTTCAGCATGATTGGGCCGGATCGTCCGGGGAAGTACTACCCTCTCATAGAAGATCGACTTAAGAGTAGTAGTATCCGTACTACTGCGTTTCGTTCGGTGAGTGAGAGCGCCGGAGGCCCAATTTACCCCCTTTCCTCTTTCCTCACCTCCCTCATTCCCTTCCCCTAACCCCATTTCCGGATATCCATAGTGGAGGCCACCATACCAGCAGTTTAAGACGATGGCTTTTGGTATAGTGGCCGCCACTTCTGGATTCCACTGACTGCTTACCATCAGGCGGGGTGGAGTCACTTTGGTAGGCTATAATATAAAAAAAAAACTGACTTATTCATCAACTAGACCGCGAAAAACTCGTCCACGTTGTCGTGTTGGGCAGATTTAATTTTACTTATTTTTTTGTTATGCATCTCGACCGAAGACATATCCACTACTCGGTCGAGTCTATACAGCTAATTTTATCTAGCCTTGCTTACCCCGTTAACGGAAGACAGGCGTAAACTAAAACTATGTATTTAAATTATTAACAGATTTGCAAGTTTTAACATGACGCATTGCGCCATTTTAATGTCACGTACCGTTCCACAAAACCGCTGGCACAGAACACCTCTCCCTAAATCCTCTTCAACGGTTACACGTAAAATAGTTTATAATGGACTTATTTTATATTATTTCTTACTACACGCAACTATGTGAAAAGATAGTATTAAATTACCCTCCTTGACTTCGAAATTGAAATTATAAAAAAAAAATATATTTCTTTTAATATCTGTTTTAGACATTATGAGAACCAAAGAAGGCTTTGTTATATATGTTACATTTCTTTTTATGACATTATAATTAAATACTTTTAACCTACATCCCGACACCACACACTCACTCAACCATAAGTGTAATGTTGGAATAAGTACTCTTCTCCTGCACTATAGAACCAGCTCAGTATCGAGAGAATCTTTTAATGATATCCTAACCTCTGGAAACCATTACAATATGAGAAATTCATATGTAATGATGGTAGAAGCGGTAGAAACTAAGCAATTACCATAAACCGCTTTACCGCGTTCTATGCAATCATAAATAAAAAATGTGAATGGGTTTTAAGTTTAATAAATTAGCAGTGAATGTTCAAACACTAAGAATACCTAATGAATAATGATAGAAATTCGTGTAATAAAACGTACATGAGGCTTATTGCAAACGGAGCTTTATTGTGATTTGTAACAACTCTATTTGCACCACACATTAGACCTAAAGTGTTCTAGTAAATGTTTGCGCCATGGTGTGCGCCCGGTATTAGTCCGAACACACGTTCATTCCACAATGCCTTTTATAAAACAAGGCCCATTATTTACTTAGGACCAAATGTTTATTAGGTTAGTATAGGTATAGATATATCTATAAGTATAGATTGGCTACGAAATTGTTCTTGTCGAGGTTTTTAATGTTTGCGCCGACCCATATAGGAAGTTAGCGAACTGGGATAAAATGAGTATTTCAATCGAATCATGTTTATTATTTCGATGATGTTAAACTTACCTCTACTTACGGCTTGTGTTATAGGTACTAGACAACTGAAATATAATACATATACATACTTTTTTTTTGTAAATACGTACTTAGAATACATAGGAAACACCCAGACTGAAGACAAATACAAATGTTCATCAGACAAATATTTGCCTTCGCGGGAATCGAACCCACGACACCCGGCGCCGTCGCAGTCAGTTACACTAACCACTAGACCAACGGTGCAGTCCAGCATTGTATCTGTAATTCTTAGAAAACACAACTACTATGTTACGGCAACCATATACCATTAAACGGTTGTGTCTGTTTACCTTGTCCATAATTGTTGAGGCAGAAATAAGACATTTTTTTAAATAAAACACACATTTAATATTGTTACCGATCGTTCTTTTGGACGTTTAGTAGAATATTTAATTTATTAACTTATAAACTAAGTCTTGTTGGTATTTCCACATTTCCATCTTGTTTGTTAATTGTTTGAATTTCTATTTAGTCAAGTGAAGCGGGGCTCGAGCTAGGCGCTGTTAGATCCTCAAACTGTAATCGAAAATTAAACATTAATTATAAACTTCTTTCGAAACTTATATTTATTTACAAATTATAATAAGTTATAAAAATATAAATAATGTAGGTTTCCAACTAAATTCTTGGTTAGTTGATGGTGATTTTTTGGTGGAAGCATTTTGAGATTAGCACATGCACTGAGCCAGTAGAAATCAAAGATACAGCAATAACTCTTCATCCGCTAATCACAAGTTTTTGTTTTTATAATTTATAATAATAATATCGAAACAACTACATACAACGCCATCTAGACCCAAAGTAAGGATATATTATAGCTTGTGTTATGAGTTCTAGAATGCGGATATACACACTTAAATCCTTTTTTTGTATACATTATACATACAAAGTTAAATGCATGTAATGTTTACTTTGTCCATTGTTCATCAGGCTCATGTGTATTTGACGGTTAAGTGTGCTAGACGAAGTCTAAGAATTGTCATAAAGTTCATAGCTACTAAATAGCTTAAATATATAAGGAGTATGATTCGAGGAATATAATACAAAAATCATACCGCTTTAGAGAATCTGTTTAGTTGATCACTGATGACGTTGAATACAGGTTGCAAGTGCTTCTCAATTCTGACGTCATCGACGGCCTTTGACAAACTCTGATCGATGCAGTTTTTTAACGCATCCATATTATGCTTCAAAGCGTCTATAGGATCTGGTGGTGCAGATGATGCATCTCTTCTGACGAATCCATCACTCTGAGGAAGTCAATATTCAGATTTTAGTAAACCTTAGAAAAATAAATATTCGTACTACCATTTGTGTTGTTTCAAACTCAGGTAATAAACATGAAATCGTTCAATTCAGTACTCATTTCTACAAAATAATGTTACTTTCCCTTGTTTGATTGCTTTATCGATTGGCACTTTGACCCGCCGTTGATTGATTGTCCTATCTATTGTTACTTTATACATAGCTTCTAGGGTTCCGTAACAGTAAAAGAGAGTTCTGAATGTTGAAGGATCACCTCACTGTGCATCTGCGTATTAATGTCTGTAAAGCCATTTTAAAGAATTCGTTAAGGCATTGAACTGTAAAGTATATCAATACAACTTAAAAAAAATACCCAATAAAGGGAACAGCAGTTAGGCAGCAATGTTACTTAATAAGGCAAAGGTTTGACAGCGTAGTACTTAGTTACTGCCAACCTGCCTTTGCAAGAGCCTTTATGTGCAGAGATAGACGTCGTACGGTTGTAAAATAATACTAGGTTATTTAAATCTGCATGTATCGAAGTTTGTTTGAAGTGGTAGAAGTATCTACGCTATCTAGAGCTAAAGGGGAGCTGCTAACCTATTCTATTATATAAAACGGAAGACTTTGTTTGTTTGTTTGAACGCGCTAATCTCTAGACCTACCAGTCGGATTTGAAATTTTTAGAGTTTTTGAGACAATAAAATAAAATTCTTTAATTTTATTGTCTCAAAAACAGATTTCCTTGAATGGTACGTAAAGTTAGAACCTGCAAAACAAGCAGTAATAAAAACAACTTTGTGAATAACTACGTCAACTGTACAAAATTCTATGTAGTAATTACCTTGGTCTTACTCCATTTAAAATCAAGCCCAAGATTATAATCAACACAGAGGACCTAATAATACTAACACACGATTATACGATAGCTATTTAGAACAAAAGGAAGCAACCAATAGATACGGATAAAACGCACACGGGATCGACTAAAATGGAAATCACCGAAGGAGGCTATTGGAAACGGTTTCATGGCGTCAAACCCTCTTAATAGTAATATCGTAGTTAATGATTGGGAGCCTTTATAGGGTTATGTCAGTAACGTATTGAAGCTAAAAGAAAACAAAGGTACACTATGTCGGTTGAGAAACAAATGACTAGATCTGTTTTGCTTTTACACAAAATGTCGAAAATTTCTGATCTAAAGGACAGCTACTTCTAAAAGTATTACTATACTAGCTTTCCGCAGAGCGGTTTCGCCCGCATCTTTGCTTACTGCTCTGCTCCCGTCGCCAGTAGCGTGATATTATATAGCCTATAACCTTCCTCAAGAACTGGGCTATCAAACGCAAAAAGAATTTTCAAATCTGACTAGTAGTTAAATAGATTCGCGTTCAAATTAACAAACAAACTCTACCGCTATATATAACATACAATAATAACCACCCACTATTTTATTCTCAATCGATCGACGATAGACAAACAAAAACATTCTTAAAATATTATAATGTGTCATTATATAGCTATTAAGTTTATATATTAAAAACTTTGAGTATAGGTATATTAAACCAAAACTTAAATACAAAACACTCTTCATTCATGGATACTCTACTTTATCTGATTAGTAAGCTGACTGACCACCTATCTGGACAAAGTACCGTCACTTTGGTAAGCTGATAACCAAACCCAAGAATAATCCTATTAAGGCCTATTACAACAGTTTATAAAGTAAATATTGTTTTACTTACATCAACAAATAGTAATACTGCACAAAACAAAATAGCGTACTTGAAGAACATTTTAAGGATGATACAACGATAGGTAAAGATGATCGCGCTCTGGCCTTTGAAACAGCAGTCGTAACTGTTTTATGTGAGTACATATTGACATAGGTACAGACGAGGACAAACTGTATGAATATCTATGATATAATAGAAAATGACGTCTATTCGCGGTAAACGTCTAATGTAAAAGAACTTCTTAGAGATTTTTATATCTGTCAGGCGTCTAATTGACTAAATTTCGTGGTGCAGATAATTAATTTCTTAAAAACGGAAATCTTCTAATTAGTGCTGTAAGTGCGACATATTTATCTATAAATAAGCTTTCGCACGGTTACACTCGCGTCTTTGCTTACTGCTCTGCTCTCGTCACCAGTAGACATGTTACATAGTCTATAACTTGCCTAGAAAAAATTTTGAAATCCTACTGTTAGTTCCAGAGATTAACGCGTTCAAACAAACAAATAAACTCTTTTGCTTTATATTATAGTATAGATATAGATTTGTCATACATCAGACTTAGGTGTCAAACCAAAACTGCGCATAAATCTCCCCGACGTCAGAAATTTCTTAAGACATCAGTGGAAAGCGACCACCATCCAACACCTAAATAATCGTTGCTAACATTTACTTATAAAATTTATAAATTTCAACTAAGTACAAATAAAACACTTTTTGATCATTTTTAAGCCATTATGTAACTTATTTTAAAGGACTTACCTACCCTTAGGTTCTAACAACATAAGCAAATAACAAATAATGGGCGATAAAGAGATATTTATACTTATGGCGAAATTTACAAACACTTTAAATTAGGTAAACACAGAGACTTTGCATTACACCTTACGTGTTATGATATGATACAACATATTAGACTTGAGTACAAATAAATAATTAAAACATTTCTTGAATTTTAGGGTTTTATGTTTTTGAATTATCTCACTATATTTCTCTAGGTGATATAGCTTTCGATCTGGATATAAAACCATCCCATCTTATAAGAGTCGTAAGAGGCGACTAAGTAAATAATAGGTATTTAGTAATAGACATCAGTGTAATGCCTGCGATACGTGATGACTACGGAAAACTTCTTCATTTTAGAGAAGTTTCTGTCTAGTACTGGACGTCTTTAGCTTGATAATTAAATAAATATTACCCACATTGCTTCACGGAGACCTCAAAGCTACTAAATTTAGTTAATCAATATGAAATGTATCAGTAACTTGCTTTATTATCATCAAAATATATGTAGTAGGTAGATAAAAACCATTCCAAATTTAAGTCACTATAGATACAATACCACTCAACGTCAATATTCTAAACAGAACATTAAAGAATATCCCATCGCCATATCAGTATAATTATGTTGACGACTGTTCAATTTAATTGCTGTAATTGACAAAGTGCTCTGTTTAAATTATACAAAGAGACCGGAACGTTTAGATGTTATTAGTACTTAGCATCGAAGACAAGCTGATCGATACAAGAAATAACAATAGCTTTGCAGATAACCAAAAGCCGTTTGGTACTAATTTGGTGTCAGAAATGAACCGAGTTTATCTTATTTTGCGGACTTAAAATCTTAGGCATTTTATACAGTCTGCGATAGGATGAGTGACGCAAGAAAAGAAGTAATATGGAAGATTTCAACGTGACACAGAGAGAGAAACTGAGAGAGAGGGAAGTTATGACTGTGCATTACTTGCGCATTGCTATCCTGTAAAATGAAAAAGATTGTTATACTGTGCAGTCTCACAAACTGCGTACATACTGCTGAGCATTTTGACAATTATCACTAAATGAAATTTAGGTTAAGATTTTTTTGAAAACCATTTAAAAAAGAAAAATAAAAGGCATCTTTACAATACAGTACAATAGCAGTAAGTACAGGAAAATCAAACAAACAAAGAATAACACTGTCATTTAATTTAAATATTTCATGTTCTTTACGAAGTTCTCGATTATGCAATAATGTAAACATCAGAATAATACTAACAGGGAGACATGTCGACAAATTCACTAAGTAAATGCCTACTTAGTTTTACAAGGAAATATGATAAAATGTAGATACTACGAGATACAAGCGTATGAGTATAATAAGATCACAATAAATACCACTATCTTTATATAAGTGACTAAACTGCCAAAAGTATATTAATACAAGTGACAACTTACGTAAGACCTGGTGAATGAGCTTTAGGCATAAACTCATTTAAGACTGAGTTGTATAGTATCACACAAATTTCGTGCTACTCGTAATTCTTATCTAATGTGAAAAGTTCAATAATAACAAAATTTTAAATCATAAAAGATTACAATATAACATCGTACTTATACCAAAAAATTACCTGATAAGTTAGTTACAATTTACTAATTGTGTATTTCATTGTACTCAAAATTGATTAAACGAAATAAGTATTAGTACACTAAAGATATTAAAGTACATAATAAATGAATACGGTAATGACAGACAAAATTTATAAAATAATTAAAATGTCTGGAAGTATGACGATATCGTGTCGTTAGGCTCAATTTCTAAAAAAGTTAGACTAAAATATAGTGCTACTAACCTAAAATTTTCAAAAGTTTGTTACCTCTGATAAAATAATTGGTCATCAGTTTAATTGACTAATTTTTGCAAATCTATTTACATTAATAATAGATTTGACTCAAAGCAAAATCATGTATATTACAAAGATGAATCAAATAAAAAATGAAGAAGAAGAAAGATGCAAAAACATAAAATAATATTAGTTTATGTTTTGGGACAAAACATAACATAACATGGGATTCAATGGAAATACCAAACGGGACCCATCGTTAATAACTAAATAATAGGATCTAAAACTGAAATCCAATAAAAATAAACCATTTGGAATAAATCGAGTTCTAAAGGTTGACTGTGCATATGAATAGCAAAAAAATAGCTGTTAAGTCTTGTTTCTTCATATTGTAACTATTATAATAATGTAGATGCGTTATTTCATATTCAACTTCTGTTTTGGGCGCTTTAATTCAAGCTGAAGCAACAGCAATTGATTGGCTATCACCAGAATCGGATTCCGCTGTAGTTTCTACTTGAGGTGCGTCAACTGCTGGTAGTAACAACGCGTTGTCATCTACTTCATTCAAGTCCTCAAATTCTACTATAATGTCACCTCTGTCTTGTGGATTGCCTCCATTATCGTTTTGAGTATCACCGTTGCCGTTTCCTTGTTTTTGTTGGGCCACGGACATCTGAAATTCATAGTATTATATAATTAATACACATTATTATTTAATTATTGTATCTGATATCATAGTTGTAGTTATTGAAAAATTCTTGCTTAGACCGCCGGTGGACAGTTACTATAGAATTTGAAATTAAATATTTTATTTCAAGAAACAAATTGAATTACCTAATAAAATAATTTGAAATGAGCTTAACACTTTCTGGGATAGTAAACGAATATAGCCGTAATGACAATAAAACAACTATTGTGTCTACAGTAGTGTCCATGAAAGGGTGAATAATTTTACGCTTTTTTTACTTCCTAGCTTCTAGGCCTTCGTGATCTGTTTTACAGAGTGACATTTGAGAAGAAGATAATATTCTAAATTGTATAACCTATATTTCAAACTTGTGGACTTAATGAAACATGGGTCTTGTTATTAATCAGTGAGCTCGCGAATTAGATTAGACATGGTTGTCATACACCTCTGTCCTAAGGGAATGTTATAATTAATGTTGATGTTATTAGCCACTATAAATTTATATTTAATTTGTTGATCAAGATCAAAAAATCATTAGAATAACTATTCGATTTGCTACGCGTGTTAAACCTATGATTTCATCGCAGACAAATATGTGTGCAATTTATTAAATTGTTTAAAAAAGGTCTTACTTTCAGATTTATAGTTATAAGTATTCTGAACATTTTGTTTTACTGCAGTGAGTAAACAAGAACCTACTATATTTTCGAAGCACATGTAACAAAGTGTCACTATAAATATAGCAGTATGTAACGTTGTCAGTAAATCTAATATATTGAACAACAAAGGTGTACTAAAATCCGAGAGAAGCTAGAAACTATACAAATTCAAATGAAGGGACGTTAACGGAGCCTGTAGTAAATTCCAAGCGTTTTATTACTGAGGCACTAGTTAACATATAAGCTTGTGCTACCAAAGGTGTGCTGAAGTTATTTTAATATCGCCTCTAAACTAGTCTCACGAGATGAAATATATCGGAGTATTGTCATTGAACATACCTATCTAGATATAAAAGCTACCGGTGTAAGTAAGATGACTGAGTATTTCAGAGGTTATTTTACTTAATTTACTTTCATCATACAGCCTGTTATTATCTCCCTGCAGGGATAGGCCTCATGTAGAGAAGGCACAGATCGAGATGGAATAGATATGTATGTACCTACTAACAATGTAAGCTTAGCTGTAGTGAATTATATTCCTATGTGAAATTGCCTGCTTGTTTACATTGGTTCATACGCTTACCTAGCCGTGATGTAAGAAAATTGGGTAACGCGTACGGCATTAGTAAATAATATGAGCTAAATCGGTACTTAGTTGCGCTTCTTCAAAAGAAATCATGTCACAAATATTATTTGCGTCAATTTAAAAAAAAAAACATACGACCCGAATTGATAACCTCCTCCTTTTTGAAGTCGGTTAAAAAAACACTCGCTAATTTTAAACACAAATGAAACGGGCAAATCTTTAAACAGTTTAAAGTGCAAGTAAACTTATTCGAATAGTATGGAAAACGTAATACAGCATCACGCTTTTATCACCGAAGGGATAGTCAGAGGTTTATAACACGAATGTATCCAGCTATCTTGGATCCCATGTTACAGCGGGCGAGCCTGTTGTCATTTACCGAAATCATGTCTAGAATGCTAGCTAATACTAGATTAAGAACTTCTGATATTGAATCCTCTTCATGGCAATCTGTACACACTACCTCTTAACTATCGAGGCAGCACTTAACACTTAAAACTAACTATTGTAAAATTAAACGTCCGAGATTAAAACTCTTATAACTATTGATTACATGAATAAGGTTTGTAAACCTTACTATCCTAATTGTATTTATATTTGAAATTCAAATAAGCCTTTACTTCGTCAGCAATCTAAACAGGTAAGTTTGTGACGTCATGTATTGTGTACAGTAAAGTAGTACTTAGTGTATACATAGTTGTGTTTACTTAAAACTTTACACGAAGTGCGGACTGCGAGACAACAAAGTGTTTGTAACTTGGCGAGTTCTCTGAATCCATTTGCTTAATTTGTTTTTCATGGAAATAGCTAAAGATAGATTCAATTTGGCTAGATTGGTATTATTACATGTGTATTCAGCAACATCGAGTTAGATTTTGGGAACTTATTGTAGTTTAGTCACTAGAAATGCCAAGGCTCATATAAATAGAAGCGAAGTCTTAGTACAAGGAACTTTTAGATTAAGACTATAGTAAAATTGTGCTGTTTTACGTTCCTGTTTGAAAGTAATTCAAATTCTTGATCCTAAGGTCACTAGCAATACCAAGGCTTGTATGTATAAGTATACGTTGGCAGAAGTTTTTTTTTATTGCCACAATGGCAGACGATAGCCTAGCATGGTAAGTTCCTTGCAACATGGCCGAGTTTTTTTGGCTAAAATACTAATTTTAAAATCCTTACCACATAATTTAGGTAACTATAACATCCATTCGTTGCCATAGTTTTGTAATCCTGTTGAGTATCATAAGTCATCTGTGATATTATTGGCATCATGTACTTTGTCATGGCGTCGTCTAGAGCTGCCTTGAAAGCGTCCATTTGCTGTTGGTAAGGATTCGCAGGAGGTGAAGCTACGGCTTCAGAGGTTGTAGATGCATCTGGCCTGGCATATACCTAAAAAAAGGAATTAACGTTAAATAAAATGCTATATTGAAATTTGCAGAAATACGAGTACAAGAGTATTAATCCACAAGAATCATAGAGTAGTTTAGGTAGTATCCAATACTTCAGTTTACAAAAATCTGAATAAGACAATGAGTTTACTCGTAGTCAAAATTTCCAGATACAGTTGGCACTATTAATTGTATCATAGAGGCTAAACCCTTTTCTCTTAATGGTCCTCGCATTATTTCAATAGGCAGCTATTTTGTTTCTACTTTCATGTATTATCAATATTTATCAACCACTACAATATATCCATTATATCGTCGTCGTGACCCAAACGCGTCGCATATGCATGAGCACATTCCACGCTTTGCATAAACACTTGCCAAAACACTTCCAAAGCACCATTATCATGATGAAGTCTTGGCTAACATTTATATCGTGTTTTAAGTAAATTCTCTTTTACGTATAAGTTTTCTAAAGGAATTTTCATTGTCTGATTTGTAACGTAGGAAGATGTATTTTAACGTTACTGGTTGAATCTTTCAAATGCACGCCACTTGCTATGATCAAAGCGTACCTCTATGCCTGAACGATTACGATACTATAATGGGATAAGAAAATGCTTCTGCACTCTGATGGTGCATCTATACAAGACGCCGGTTTTACCCGTGGACAATAGATAAGAATATTAGACAGATAATTTCGCGCGTGCCGCTGTTCAGACCGCCGACTTAGCCGTCAGCCGTACTGCCGGCCGGGCCGCCGAGCATGTGTGGATTCGCTGTACCATAAGTAGGTATGCATCATACGCACGTACGCATGTAGTTGGCATCTTTAAAAATTACTATGAATTAACACGCGGAAAAATACTAGTTAACATCTCTTCAAAACTTGCATTGCTATTATCCAAAATAACCAGAGCTAATGTGTAATTTGAGCAATTTGTATGACAACAATGTTGTCGGACTACATCAGATACACTAATTAAATACCCTTAACCACAATTAAATAACCAGAATGAAAATCTTGGTCAATGTGACCACGCAATCAGATCAACCAGCTTGTGAAATTGTCAACGATTTTTATTGCAGTTGATAAACAAACCAAATATTGTATCTACGAATATGATAATAAGAAAATTTTAATATCCATAGGTAATATGAAATAATAAAGCTAAAGAGTTTGTTTGAAAAACTTGCAGTCTGACCTTATAAATATTTTTGCATTTGATAGCCCAATTTACTTATTTATTAAACAAGATACAAACGTAAAGAAACTAGTAAACATATAAAATAGAAAGCTAGGTTGTAACTCTACGTATGTGTGCAAAGATGCTCCAATTGAGGAAGGTTAGCTATTTAACATCACGCTACGACCAACGAGAGCGAAGCAGTAAATAAAAAACCTACTGAACGCAGGTAAACCGATCTGCATACAGCTAATCTGCTATATAAAATTCTTGTGGATTAATACTCACAAAAGGTTTGTCAGTTTAACGTACCTCTTAACATCAAGAAGCGCTGCGTTAACTGGTAGCAACCCTAGTTAGTCTAATATTTAAGCTAGTATTAAAGTGGCTTAGTATTTAATAGAGTATTACACGACTATATATAGTTATGTCATCCAAACTAAACCTAATATAAATCAATGGCTTCATTTAACAGCATATGTATTAGAAATCTATTTTAATATCACTATCTATAAATAAGCGATCTTTTAATAATAAGCTAGAAAACTAAGTGACATAATTTTAACTGAAACTTTAACTTCTAACAATATTTTTAAGTAACATGCAAAATATATAGACTAATTTCTACATTCTATACCCACAACAAGTATAATTAACATACTTCTTGTATGGAACAACTAATAACGCATACCAAATAATAGTTAAAATACTCACAAAATAAAAAGCAGTAGCAAATAATGCTATATTAAGAAACGACATCTTCGAGTACAAAATGTAAGAACTATACTTAGAAAAAAATATCAGCAACTCTTTTTAAATAAATGCGGTTCCTTTATTACCTTTTGTGGATCAAAATAGTCACGTTCAGTTGATAAAGCTTTTGTTTAGCACGAGAAACAACTTGTAATCTTAACACCTATGCTATCATGTAATAATATAGTATAAATATTATAAAATGAAGTCGCACGTCTCTGTTTGTTTAAGCACTTAGCTACACGTGTGCTAAGGCTAAGATCACCCACTAAAAGAGCTACCTTAGTACAAGTCGGGTAGGAATCCAATTCTTCTTTTGGAATTATGCTTGGAAACGACAATACAATAAAGCTACATACTAGCTAAATACTTGAATCACATAGGCGCATAAAACAGCAACTTAATCTATACATATAATAAAATTGGAGTGTCTGTTTGTAATATTGGAATAACCGTATTTTACTAAGTACATGTATATGAATATATATACTTACATCATAACTTTCTTACAATTTTTGTTTGTCTGTCTGTTTGTTCCTGCTAATCTCTGAAATGGCTGGACCGATTTTGACGGGACTTTTATTGGCAGGTAGCTGATGTAATAAGGAGTAACTTAGGCTACGTATATTTTAGAAAAATTCTTTTATTTTAGAAAAATAAAGTAATGTTGATCGACTGTTAGGCGGAACGAAGTTCGCCGGGTCAGCTAGTATAATTATGTATAAACCGCAGATTGTTTACAACAACGATTGAAGATATTTAAAGGCTAGGTGAATTCTCTACAATGATAAGAAAAAAAAACAATTAAACAAGAGCGACTCTCAGCAAAAAAAAATAGAAATATAATATGCAATGTTGAAGGAAGAGAAAAATTTAAACAACCATTGTTGGACTTAAAATAACTTTTAATTAACCCTTCAGTCGACACATAGCAAAATTGCGTTTCGGGCTTCATGTATACTAACAGTAAGATACAACAATGTAATACTTGCTAGAGAATTCTAGATGTTGGCAATTTGTATTCATGAATTGTACGTTTGTAAAGCTCATAGCGAGAATCGAAAATGCGAATTGTCAAACCGACTTCCAACTAGCTAAATATTTGCAACGAAGTGTTCAATATACATAGTTCGCTAGTACAATTAGTAAGCAGAAAGATGTCCAACCAAACGCAAAGAGAAAATACATGAAAATTGTCTAATAAAGAATGAGCAACAACGTTAAACACCAATTCATCTAAGATAATGTCAAATAAAGTTTGATGATTTTACGTGATAATGTCATAAGAAAACATTGTGAATTGAATTATTATCACTATTTTGTATAATACAAAAAAAGAGTTTACGTCACAAGCCGAACGCTTAGGCTGATCGTGCATCTCTATCGCTTGTTCCGCGCTCTCGCTTGCACGCGGAACGTAATAAAAACACCAGGCATACTGCTTACGTATAGCAGTGGCATTCCATATATAAAAAAGTATGCTTTTATATTTTTTTACTATAGTATAACTGTCTTAACTAGTACGATTACACTACTTCGCATATCTCTATGTATGTTACATAGGCTGATAATGCACGTGTTACTTACCTACATATGGAATGTATTTATAAAAATACAAAGAACAAAAGCAAATCGAGGAAATGAATTACATTATATAATAATAATTACACAAACTTATCTTTTTAAACACAAACAAGTTGATATATAACCTGTATGTTAGAAACGTGACCAATACGATATTTTCCAAGATGGCACTGTAGTTGAACACGTGATGATAATAAACTTATAAACATAGTACTCTATTTATCTACACAAGTCACTTCCATGTTTGTTCTTTGTGCATCAATATGTTGTTTTAAAGGTAAATAGTTTGAAACTAAATTGTATGTTGCATCATGCATTTTCTGTTATATAATACCGAACACAACTTCTGTACCCGATCTCATACTGTGCAATCTATACTATTATATAAAGTGAAAGAGTTTGTTTGTTTCTTTGTTTGAACGCGCTAATCTCTAAAAATATCAGTCGGATTTGAAATATTCTTTTTGCTTATGATAGCCCAGTTCTCGACGAAGATTTCGTAACATCACGCTACTGGCGACGGAAACAGAGCAGTAAGCAACGACGCGGGTAAAACCGTTTACTATGTAATATAACTAACAGCAACTACATAGTATGACAAATTTCAGACTGGTGACAAATTTGGTGCCCGCAGTTTGTTTGCTTAAAATAGGGCACTAAAAATTAATATCCCCATATTTAGTTTTAGCGGTTACTTCTTATTATCATCTTATTTCTTAGACAAATTAGCCACCCTCTAGACATAAAGTTATAAACACTACGTTTTTTCCATTCAATGGGTGTTCGACATAGTGTTCAAACGTAGTTCTACAAATATTTTTTTTATTATTACACTATACACTGGTCTGGATAATGCCCGATTCGGAATTCCAAAAGTGGATCAAATGTTCCGAGCAAATATTTCTTCCCGCGCTTCTTTGCTTCAAGCTTTAGGTTCTATTTACTGACCAATACGGCAATGCACCATTTTATAAACGTGAACTAAAGAAATATGGTTGGACAGTATTAACAATTACTTTAAAAATGGATTGAATAGACATTAGACAATAAAATACATACGCGTTTTGTTAATTTTAGATATCTACTGAGTATAAATAAATCATTTTGATCTGTGGTCCGAAATAAACTTAATCTTGAAACCCACAATGTTCTCAGAACTCCTGAGAATAACGTTGGGTTATAGCCATGATATAAAGTACAGCATTCTAATCGTAAACCTGGACCGTTCTCACCTTAATGTAGGCAGTTATCACCTATACCTAACAGTGCAAAATCGTCAGTAAACCTGACCTTGATACTCGAACATAAGTAGTTACACCGACATGATAGCACACGTACACTTTATTAAATTAAACCCTCTTAATATTTCAGCTGACTCTCTATTTATTTAGGACAGCTTGTTACAGTACCTATAAATATATAAATGAATTTTTTGTTACTGTGATTCGGAGTTAATTAGAGCTAGGTAATTTTGTCAGTGTCCCTAAAATAATAAAAAAATCTACTACACTTTCAATGACCCACAAAACAAAGTGCTAATGTACAATGTTCATTAATTTACCTTATTAATTCTTAAATTTTTTGCTTGTTTTAGTCGTTTGTCTTTTTAGTTCAATTTGATCAAAGGAATTATATTAATATTATTCTAAACCTAAACTCCTACATTTAACAAACACGGAACACTGAATTCTAAGATAGGTACAGATGTTTCTGTTTCGAAGTGGAAGTTCTAGTTTAGAACTCAGGAGTCCGTATAGTTTTAGCAGCCTTCTAACATTATAATTTGTAAATTAATTAAGAAAATATGAATTTAACTTTCTTTATGTTCTCTTTGGTCCAAAGTTCCATTTATATTCTACTAAAGTGACTCTACTCTGCCTGGTGGTAAGCAGTCATTGGAGCCGTTTTGGAATGATGTTCAGGAATGATGAACATCATTCCAAACCTATCTATCGCCTCAAACTGCTGGCATCGTGGCATTTACCTTTTACCATTTACCTTTAGCTTTTTTCACATAATAAACATTATTATTATCTTTTAGTGACCAAATATGATACCTTAATATACAAACCTCTATAGTATCCAAATAACAATACAGACAGTATACTTTTATGTCTCGTAGTAGGGTAGAAACAGATCAAAATTAAAGAACACCTCAGCAACATTACCACGTATTCAATAACGACGGTACAACGGGTACAACCTCATGAAATGCTCGTTAGTCGTCATTGCCAACCCTGGAATAGGTTAAACGCGTTGTTTAAATTTGTAAGGTGTGTTAAAGTTTGAAAGTTACAAGACTGTCTCGACTTGAATTGGAAATTAATGATTTAGGTGAATTAAACTTAAAGGTGATTCTGAAGACGTTGCTGAGATAACTGACAATAACGGCATTGTACAGGATTTACAAAATTTATAAATAAAACTATTATCTCCTTAGGTATACATAAATACATACTTCCTTCCATCTAGTGACTTATCCACCGCGGGCATAATTTGCAGATATTGTAACCATCAGGCCATCACAACTTATTTTATATAAAACTAGCGTCTCAACTAAAAACTACTTCAAAACATTAACACCTTTTTGATATAAGAATAAATCGTTCTGATTTATTCTTATATCAAAAAGGTCTTAACACAGTACGGAAACCAGCCAACTTAGAATATCCTTTTTAATACGCATTAATTTTTAAAATGGACACGTGCACTTTCGTTAATTTCTGAATAACGTAAGTACTGAAACTATATAAAGCGGAAATTGAGAATTTCTATTTTAATTTAACCAGCCCTCGTACAATGTAAAAGCGCATAAAATGCTTAAACTTTTACTGCTCAATAAAAGAATATTTCAGACAAAGCGTCCTTTAGAAATTATAAGTAATTTGCATTTCAGGGAAATATTATTGATTGTTCATTAGGTAGACATAGCAATAAATTATAACATGCATTATTAATGTTTCATTAATTAAAATAGTAACTTTATCAATTCATTCGTATACCTACTACGTTTAGCTTGATCATGCCTTGCGTGGGATAAAAAATTTGACATACAACTAATATGTTAGAGAGAAAAGATTAAATTTTTTGTATGTTTGTTTGTTTGTTTGCATCAAAAAATCTACGTTACCGATGTGAAAAATTCGTTCACCTTTAGAAATCATTAAATGAAGCGGGTAACAATAGGCTATATTCTATTTTGTTGAACATATGTTTTCAGTCATTTTCAGAATTACAATAAATTATGCGCCATTGAAAATCTGAATGATGCAATACCACACTATTGCAATGAATACCCAAGCGAAGCGAGGGCGGAAGTCTAGTACCTCTTAAATAAGCGAAGAAAAAGTCTGAAAAACAAAAAAAAACAAACATTCCTTGTAATAACAATCTCATGGATACTACAATATGGTCCTGAGTAGCACGTACTCATAATAAATATGCTACCAGATTCCAAGACAAAGGATATTGAAGAAACTCCTTTAAGGTTAAGACTGTACGAGACATAAAATTACAACCAGTTTTCTTTCAAGAAAATTGAATAGTCATGCAAAGAGATGGGAGCTATCTATCGTGAATGCCGATCTTTCCGTTATATCATAGCTCAGTTTTATACATAAAGCCCCTCCCCTACTCACTTGACTTTAATACTGAAATTTTAACTGAAAAGGATACTTCTTTTTGATATATTTGAAATTATATAAAAGTGTCATTGATTCTTGTGAATTTAGTAATATACATAATTCCGTTTCAGAATTTAAGCTACCGTAACTGCTGTAAGTACGTTGTTGGTCTCAGCGAACAAATTTTAAAATAGGCTGTGATAAAACCTATTTGAACATTTTCGCTAAAAAATTCTATAATTACATCATTAAAAGTTGCATGCACGTCTTACACTACGTCATAACTACCACGTGTATAACCGATGAAAATTATATTAGTTACGAATTACAATATGGTTGAAATTCTAATGCTGATCTTCTCGTTCTATTTTAAATTAAATATGAAAAACTACACCGTTTTAACTCGTATAATTCTTTCTACCTCTCGAAAGTTAACTATAAAGTTTGTTAAGTCAATACGTCAATTGATCCTGGTGCCTCAGACTGCCGCTGCGAAGAAAAGGCGGCATAATAATATCTAACGCTGTTGACACAGATCTTAGGGCACTAAAGACCACCTATCACTAAGTAGAACCTCTTTTGTAGAATCTTCCGCAGAATTCTGAATTCCTGTAACAAAAGAAACATGAGTAGGGGTTTGCAGCTTTCAACATCGCCTTCGCTAAGTCTTACAAATGACTTAAAACATTCCTTCGCTTATAATATTGATAGCCCTAGCCAAGCTTAGAGGCTTGTTTTGCTAAGTTTTAAGACAAGCAATTATTTATTTAAGTTTACTTTATTACTAATAAGTAGTATAAGTGTTCTAAATTCAATTTTATAAAGATATCATGAAACTATAACTTAATGTAGGTTTACAGAGTTTAAAATTTGCACAATTTGTAAAATATCTATTTTAATTTCAATATTACTTGTTTTCGACAGTAATACATGCTACACTATTTTATAAATACAAAACCAACGTTGCAATCAAGTGTTTAACGTTTACATTTTATTTATATTCACACTAACATCATAAAACAATTGAAACTTTGGCTAAAGTTTAACATAGTCACCAAAAGTGATGGCAGGCCGACTGGTGGTGACCCCAGTTGATTTTAGTACTCAGTAATCAGGGGCCTCGTAGGGCTTAGTAGGGCCTCAGTAAATAACTATTTAGTATGTTCTTAGTCGTCTCTTACGATGCGGTTTAAGATGTGGTTGTTGCTTATTCTAAACTTTCGATTATACCGTTAACCATCTGCCAAATTAAATACTTTTTATCAGTTGGTATAAGTACGTACCTAATTATTACAACATTCTACACAAATTAAAAAATAAGAATTTTTGAAAATGTAATTTTACTTGTACACATTATAATCAGCCTGATAATGTCTGCCGCAGGATATAAGCCTCTGCCAAAAGGCAAATTTGTCATAGACTTTAGTCACCACTCCATACAAAATCATACATTATTATTATTATGCATATCTGGCTCTATAGACCAGCAATTGTTATTTAATGGCATGTCTTGAAACACTTACAGCAACAACATTGCGATTTCCAACTAAAATTTCAAAACTTTTATTTCACAATTTTAAATCACGTCGGTTAAGTATTTCGCAGCATTTGACGTCGTGCATCGGACATGGAACTGAGCGCTCTTCACAGAGAGGCTCAAGTGCTCTCGTTGCATCGCTTTGTACGATTTACTCTAGAACAAATAAAGCCTTAAAAGAATCGAACTACATAGCGCTGTGATTTATTGGGAATGTTCAAAGTATTTGTAAGTGCTCTGTAAGTGGTAAGCATTTGTGGGAATGAGAGTAGAGATATACCGCATGTAATGGGTTGTTGTGTTTAAAGATAATTATTTCAGGATTTTATGTTTTCATTGCTTTTGTAGTTAGAACAAAAGAAGGTCTTTGTTTAAGAAAACGGTATTCATTTATCATTTTATTTCTAAATTATTTACTAAGAGTTTGGACATATTTTCAACTTTTGTTCCAGCGCCTAAGTTCATTCTTCATTTCAGCAAACACTAATTAAATTTTGATTTTCTAGTTTAGTCTGATAGTACTAGAAAACAGTAGATAATGATGAACTTAACAATATCACTAGGTACCCTTATCAAAAGTACAAGCTATAATCAAAATAATAATATCGAATTGCCATTAAACTGCATTTTTAACCGACTTCAAAAAAATGAGGAGGTTTCTCAATTCGAGTCGTATGTTTTTTTTTGTATGTTTGTTACCTCATAATTCGGTCATTTATGAACCTTTATGAACTTTACTACAATAGCAAATTAGGATTGATAATACCTATAGGTACCTAGTTTTACTTGGCACCAACTTCAAAATTATAAAATACTTATTTAATCATTTCTGATTAATTAAATCAAAATACGAATTACTATCTGCTAAGTAAACTTATTTTTAACCGACTTCAAAAAAAGGAGGAGGTTTCTCAATTCGACCTTATATTTTTTAACTTTTTAGTGTCCTTTCCGTTCGAAGTCGGTTTTATTTTGTTTAAAATTATTTTATTTGTCACTTAAACGAGAGAAAAGTTTAGTTCTTGGAATAAATACCAGGAGCGCTGTTAATTTTACATACATATTTATTTAAGTTCGTCTGTGAGACAACATTGTCATAGTAGAACTGCAGACCACATAATAAAATTAATACTGTCTTTTGCATTCATATACTATTAAAATTAAACAGAGTGTAAACCCAGGCACTTTTCAAAATGCAAAAATAGTTTACTCGCTGGTAATGGAGATTGGTTTTGTGATTGTATGCCATTTTTATACAGTCATTAATATTCCCATTTCTGATTAGAATTTTTGATCATATCACTTTTTGGTGGAAAATAAACTGAGCTCAAAAGCACCAGTTTATTATACCACAACTATTTCCGCGTGCTTATACATATAAGCAAGGACCCTATAAGTTGTCGTTCGGCAATGATTACACACACACATAAGTTAAAATAAAAGTTTCTGTATTGTAAAATAAAAGTCTTTACATAAAAATCTTTTACAAATTATACCTATACTTTTTAACCGACTTCAAAAAGGAGGAGGTTCTTAATTCGGCTCGTATGTTTTTTTTTGTATGTTTGTTACCTCACAACTCGGTCATTTATGAACCGATTTGAAAAATTATTTTTTTATTTGAAAGGGTATAACTCTGAAATTGGTCCCATATTATTATTTCTGCTGTTGTTAAAGTATTTTTAGCACCAGTACAGACAGATTTGTTATCACTTTACAACAGCATCACACCAACAAACATTGTTCAGACCATGAATCGCTTTGTAAGATTGTAGTAAGTATACCTAAACTTAGATTTCATTTTATTTTGGGGTTTCCCTTTAAATTAGTTTCTTTAACAAATTATAAAATATTATTAAAAAAAACTATCTGCAACATTGGTTCTTAAGTTCTGATGGTACGGAATTAATATAAAAATGGTAAAGAACGCGAGAAAATAAACAACAATTTCCACTTCTCAAAGACACTGCAAGTTTGTAAACGGTTGGCTTGAAATAAAAATACTTTTGCAATAACAGCCCGAGTTTTGAGTTGAGTTGGGAGAGTTTTTCATTAGTTTTTCAATATAGCAAGCATCGTCGGCGTCACTATCTGTGAACTAAACGAAAATACAGAATCATTTTAAATATTTAGCAAAAATTTGACACTTTTTACAAATGGTGATATAACTTTACAACATGGTTTATTTGACAATTATGCAGATTGCTATATTTTTTTTAAACATTTTACTTTTAACATCTTTTTATCGTTTACCAAAATAAGTAAATGATCTGATTTATATAAAGCAGAAACAGTGATATGACAAACTCCTCCTTTTGAGATAGACTCATGTCCAGCTCTCGACGTTTTTAAACTGATAAAACACAAAATACATGAAAGAGGTCGGTGAACAATATTAAATATCATAGAGAGTGTAGTTTATATAGTTTTCGGCATGGAGTTACCTCATCTATTTCAAATAACGTAAGAGAATTACCATAAAAACTGACAGCAGCATCATCTGTGTACTAATTTAGTAAATAAATTTCATAAACCATGCAATCATTAATGCAATCACTATCCGCTCGCTAATCATGACTACTAAACGAAAACCTTACTATTTAGTAGTCTATGTCTAGTAGGAGTAGCAGTAAATAAAGTGATTGATCGACAGTAAACTTGAACTAAACAGTCAAAATGAACTTTAAAATTTCTTTTTTTATCTCCGAAGGGGTAGGCAGAGGTGCTTATCCACCCACTTGTCGCCATTTTTTATTTAAGGTCCTATATAACAGAGGGTTATTTATCGGGCACAATTCTTAACCCCGGGCTAATAGTAAGAATTTTTCGACAGATAAACTCAATATCACTTTACCCAACCTGGGGATCGAACCCGAGACCACAGAGTGGTACACAGTACCACCAAACCACAGAATAATAATAATAATAATATTATATTATTATATATTATTATTATTATTATTAAAAACCACAGAAGCAGTCAATTTGTTTAAGATATAGATAATTTAATAATTTTGTATTTATCGGTTAGATGTTTATTAAAAAAAATCTTAAATTATGAAAGATAAAGATAACTGGATGCAAACCAAATTCGGTCACTAACTAAGACTACAATCGCACAAAATATTTTAATGCTATTCAATTTATTTATCCTATCTTTGTGTAACTAAATTACCAAGATAAAGATTAGAAATTATCTTCAAATACGCAATAACTAATCTACTTTTAAACTAAACCTCGAAACTTTCAATAACATTAAGTATTGATACGAAATAATTCAAAGAAACAAAGCTTTATCAATGTAAACTTCATAATGGACTTGCCAAATAAAGTCTTCGATTCAAATGAAAAGTTCTATCGTCATTTGCTTTAAATAACAAGCGTCCAGGCGAACTTATTATGTCTCGTATTTTACTTATAAATTAAGATAATGATATTGACTGTTATGTTTAATTGCGGTATCAAAAGTTTATATTTCTTTGAAATGGTTTTGATAAAATACTGATTTATACTCTTAAAGTTACTTTCTTATCCTACGCTAGCAGGTGTGATATTTTCAGGTGTAATATTTTCTATACTTACACTATTATGGTCGGATCTTAACCCTTTCATGGACACTACTGTAAACACAATAGATGTTTTATTGTCATCACGGGTATACCTGTTTACTGTCCCGGAAAGTGTTAAGATCTTTCAGAGTCTTCTGACTGCATGTAGAAAAAGTACATCTTCACTAACGCAATCAGTCATATAAAAAGGTAGCGTAAAAATCATACACACTCTTAGAGCATTAAACCAACAGGAGTGGACACGCGCTCTATTTCCCTTGCGCAAAAGTCTGCCACTTTCGGCGGGGGACGGGGTAACGCGAGCAACGCACACTAATTACAATGTTAACTACTAATGCATTTTTAAATCGCGTCGTTATACACGCACACAATAAAATTATTACACACTAGCTTAAACTAAAGACACACAATCACATTCACACACAGGAAACATCTATCAGTTTACGCTTCCTTAGCGTAAAACAGTTAGAGCTTGACTCTGTCGATATTTAGTATCGATGTTTAGGATTTCATATAAGTACGCGAAAGATTTAATTATTTTCATGATTATTATGTTTGCTTATTAAAATGAGCATTATCTTATATTATATAGAACAGTTTTAGGTAATAATAATCTATTATAATTTTAAGATTTTTTTTTATTTAAGCACTTTGAAATAGATAAAATTAAAGTAAATAGTTCATAAACATGAATTAACTAGAAGTAATTCTGTTAATTCATGTTTATGTCAATATTACAGGAAGAATAAAACAGTGTTTCTAACTAGCACACTTTTTTGTAATTATTATCAAAAAAGCCCGTCATACGGTCGGGCTAAATTTATTTGTTAAACATTGTTCGACAAACAAATCTGGTTATGCGGTCGGGCTCTCCTACTATGTTTACTAATGTTTATTCAATACTTCCGATCCCTGATAGTACGGAACCCTCGGCGCGCGAGTCCTACTGGCATTTAGCCGTTTTTTTTGAAGTTATACTTTTTTTGGCGCGATTGGGAAAAATGATGAAAGTGAATTTTCACGATGCGCGCGCACACCGACAGAAAAAAGCAACACCCTAAAGTTAGTTGCGAACCTTTTACACACTGAAGTTAGTTGCGGATCTTTGTGTGTCGTATCAGTACAAATAATCTGTGTGAATAAATAAAAAATATATTGGCGTTTATATCAATTCAAATATTTATGTATGTATGCGTTGTATTATTATTTGGTATTTTTGGATTGTTATGCCAAAGAAGTATAACTTCTTACGTGCGTACATGGGTACCCACTCTTTTTTTTTATTTTACTACTGCGCACAAGGATGTATGTTCAATAACCACCACCTGTTGAAATTTGTTCTAGTGTGGATTAAAGATTGTAATTAATTATTACGTGTCAATTTTACGTGTATTATTCCTAAGTATGTATGTATATTCAAACCAAATAATACTTTGAATTAATTGTCTGTTGCTATTAAATTTCGTTCCAACTAAGCAGAGCTTGTAATTGGAGGATTTTGTTCTGATTACATAATAACAAGACACTGACATGAGAATGTATGAGTAGATTTTTATTAGAGAGATATTTTATCTGTTCAGATAACAAAAAAACAACAGAATATATTTCAGAAAGTCTTTATTTAAGTAGGTATAATAAAATACTGAAAAACTGTGCAATTTAAATTAACCTTATAAATCTAGTTTAACTAATCCTAGGTAATGCAATAAGAGGAGGTAGCGCACAGCGAGTTTACTTGCTAAAAACTGAGCTCTCCGCTACTTGGGGGGTAGGGAGGAGGTAGCAGTGCTGGCAGCACAGAAGGCTTTGTCTTTTAAGCTGTTAGTCAGATACTTGTACGCTTAGGAACCCACTTATATAGTTCCTACAATATTGGACCCAAGCGACTCGAGGCGCTGCTTCTTTTGAAAATCTAAAACAAACAAAAAAAAATTAATTTAATACTGGAAAACCAATATCGATATTTGTGATTAAACTGTCTCATCTCTAATTATGTTAAAGTGTGACCAGTTTCTTAAAAATAAATACGCTTATTTTTGTAAGAAATGAGCAATTATCTTTCGGAATAAAGTGCACTAATCTTGTATATTTGGATTTATAATCTCATTTTACTTGTTCATTTAATATTATTTTGTGCATTACTTGGTAAAAAAAACATGGGTTTTAATTAAAAATAAATAAATATGGGAACGGTGACACAATAATGTACATCCAAAATGAAACTTATTAGATATGTCAACAAGGCGAGATATAAAAAAGGAAAGGTTAGTTTTTATGTTAATTCAACTTAAAATATTACCCCAGATTGGAGTATTGATGATAAGCCTGGCAACACTTGTTGATTAGCATTTTATTTGGTTAAATTGCTAATATAATGCCTTATTTAATAATATTAGAACAAAATAATACTTACAGGTGGAATGTAATATTATCCTTTTGTAGACTTGATGTCGCTGAACGCTTTTTACACCAAAATACACTGCAATTCGGCATTTCTATTGAGACGCTATTACGCATGCACTGATAGGTGACTTATGATGCGGAACGCGCGTCAACTAGTTTTATATAACGGGTATGACCGGTGGGCTGGTACCTTTGGCAGAGGGGTACGCCTGTCAGTGGCCTCTCCGGTTGGTTTAATGCTCTAAGTACACACTAAACGGACAGGCTGTTTTGAAGATACCACACAACAGACTGTACGGTCAATCCGGTCGCACCGCGTGGCATATGTAGAGACTTTAAATTTTAATATTCAAAATGAGCGAACAAGTTTTACAAAAATAACACCTCAGTTTTCCAACTAACACCGTGTAAGCCTAAAACTGAACGAAAAATTACAAAAAGATTACCAGTAACATCAAGTGCATTATTGATCGACAATCAACACAACACAGTGTTGTAGTGTGAGATAATGAAAGGCAAACACACCTGTGTTCAAGATACTTGGAGTTGTTTGCTTCAATTTCAATGCGCTAGCGAAAACCGTAATATGTACGAGTATCTATGTACTAGATAGAGATTTATAGAAGCGCTGTTCATTTTGTACGAGCGTCGCCTCGTGCCAACAAATTGTATTGGATTAACTAACTTTTGCCTACAACTTTGTGTGTTAGGTTTTGCATGGCGTGATAATTGTTTATTTTAAAATTGAATTTTTTAGAGGCGTGTTTTACCTAAAATAAGTAAAACACGCCTCTGAAAAATTCCAATCTTATATGTTCTAGCTATAAGTTTTGACTTATCGGTGGATCAGTATCACGTACAGTTAGTACACGTCAGTATTGTTTCGCCTAACATTTGTTTTCTATTTGCTGTAATTTTAATATTGTTACCTTAAATCTTACTAAAAGGGAAAATCTATACTTACTAAAAACTAAACAGATTACATTAAAACACGCTAGCTAAACAAATTTTAACTATCCTTACAGTAAATACAGACTTAGATAGTAATAACATAATAACGTACTACAAATGAACATGTCAAAACAACGTGGTAGTACCAAGAGAACACCTGTGTATGACGTTAAGTTAATTGAGAATCTTTCGCTCGGATATAATTAGCCACTTTCATATCTAAGCACTACAATGATTGCGTTAGAAACTTTCTGCTGTGATACTATCGATTTTAAAATTTGTTGGACTTTATATGATCGTTTTGTTGAGTAGAGTTTTATAAACAACTGTGGTGTATATTTTGCATGTTAGGTGATTTTTTTTTTTTTTTTTTTTTTTTTATATTAGCCTACCAAAGTGACTCCACTCTGCCTGATGGTAAGCAGTAAGTGGAATCCAGAAGTGGCGGACACCATTCCAAAAGCCAAACTACTGGTATGGTGGCCTCCACTATGGCGGCTTAGTGAGATGCTTTTTCACGCCCCGCTTAAAAGACCCAGGATCAAAATTAGATGGGAACACATGCGCTGGCAAAGAGTTCCAGGCTTTAATTGAGCGACAAAAGTATGAAGTGCTGAACCGTTTGGTTCGAGACCCTTTAGATTCCACTGTGAAAGGGTGGCACTTTAGTCCCGCACGTGTTGTTCTGGATAAAAAGGGAGAGGGTGGGATTAATTCAAAGAGCTCTTCAGAACACTCTCCATGGTAAAGGCGATAGAAGACGGCCATTGAGGCGATGTCTCTTCGCAGCTGTAAAGGCTCAAGGGTCTTAGTAGCCTCCGGGCTTCCGATGATACGGACTGCTCGCCGCTGCAACCTATCGAGTGCATCCAGTAAGTACTGTGCAGAGCCATCCCAAAGATGAGAGCAGTACTCCACGCAGGAACGAACCTGTGTCTTATAAAGAAGACAGAGCTGCTCGGGCGTGAAGTACCGCCTCACCCTGTTCAGGACACCGAGTTTACAGGAGGCGGTTTTAATGACGCACTCGATGTAGTTCTTGGGGTTGAGATCTCGGCTGATGTCCATACCCAGGATACTTAGGCTATCCTGTAGTGGTAACGCTGTGTTCTGAAGAGAGGGAAGGGGAAGGAACGGAGATTTTTTTGCAGAGAACGCGCACACCTGTGTTTTCATGGCATTGAACTCGACCAAATTCTCACAACCCCATTGAGAAATGCGGTATAATACTTGGTCGAGCTCAGCGACAAGTTCTAGGCGCTTTGCCTCGATGTCAGTCTGTTTAGCCGCAGGATGTCCGAGATATCGCCCATGCACTGTACTATCATCTGCATAGCAATGAATGTTGCCAAGGGACAACATGTCATTGACATGCAGAAGATACAGAGTGGGTGACAGGACGGACCCCTGAGGCACCCCAGCGTTGACCTGCAAATAATTGGAGGCCGATCCGTCACAAAGGACTCTAATGCGGCGCTCACGCAGGAATGCGGCAATCCAGTTGCACAGCTGGGGTGGCCGACCATATGCTGGAAGCTTGGACAGAAGCGAACGGTGCCAGACTCTATCGAAGGCTTTGGTTATGTCAAGGCCGATGGCCAAGGACTCGCCATGCCTGTCCATAGCTTCACCCCATTGGTGCGTGATATACGCTAGAAGGTCACCCGTAGACCGTTTTGACCTAAAGCCATATTGTCGGTCACTAATTAACGAGTGACCCTCTAGGTAGCGGACTAGTTGGGAGTTTATTATCCGCTCAAGCACCTTGCAGAGAACTGAGGTGACAGCTATGGGTCGATAGTTGCCTGGCTCAGACCTATCCCCTTTTTTGGGAATGGGTTGAACATTCGCCGTGATAAACTGAACTGCATTTTTTAGTGGTATAATATGTTTTAATTTTTTTTTTTAAAGATTCATACAAACAGCGCCACGTTTTTATATTGGAAGGAGAACTCATAGGCTCACTAGTAATATTTTCTATCATGTAGGGAGCGAGCTTATTACCATATGCCAGCTGCCAGGAATGATTTAAATGGATTGATGTATTTTTACCAACATTTATCCATATACGCAACGTAGCCTAAACAGGTTAAAGGCTAAAGCTGTACCTATATACCTGCCTTAAAATTCTAACTTACGTAGTATAGAAAGTAATATGCAATAAAATCTTGAGCCAAGATAACCAAGCAATGATAATATCTTACGATTAATAACCTCCAGACGATGATTAATAAAAATACATATTTATAAAAGTATCTTTGTAATAGATTACCTCACTTAATCCGTCGAATAAGACAAAGTATCTTTTTATGAAAGTGATTAATCGCAAACGTACTTTCGGGTTAATGATCGCTACTCTGGTTTAAGACACCTCATAGGCTGTTTTACATAGTAGTGCTGGCGCCAGCTACTGGATCAATGTAAATCAACCTTATTACATTATGCAGTTTCTTCTAAACTTATGTAAAAATATTACTTATTATAAGAACTTAATCAGAAACTCTTCTTCGTCTTATACTCTGAAAGTATCCGAAAATAAAACTAATTTGGTCACCATGTTCGTTTAAGCCGGCTTGGCAATATAATACCAAATATATAGTTATCACATTTTATTTTATTTTTTATTTATTTTATAAATTATAGGTAAAATTTTACATAAACGGTGCGACATAAATCTGATTAGATTTTTCCGCACACCCTGCATTCATCGACACTGATCAAACTTATTTCTATTTTCCAAACTTTACTAGGCCTTAATATTCTTAAAAGCGTTTTAACTGTTTATTCATAGTCAGTCATATTACATTATAAACCTTACAGAAGTAAGAAATAATATCACGGAATATCAATCAAGATAAAAAAAAACATTATTTAACATAGAAACACCAAAGTTGTTAGAATAAAAACTGCGAAGACGAATCATCGTGGATGTTTTTTGGGCTAGCAACCAAAGCGTGATTCGTCTACGTCAGTCATTTGTCAGAGCGACTTACTTCGAGCCTACCGATCCGAAACTATCGATATCTAAACATCCCTTAGATAATATTGGATTTAGAATAAATTACAACGTATTGAACTTAAAAAGATTTTTTTTATTTCAAGCTAATAGCAGAAAGCTGCATCTTAACCATATTCGAGGGACGTATGAAATTCTAAAAACATTTTGTTTGAACCGTTACTACTTACAATAAGCACAATATTTTTCTAACTCAAATCTAAACAACTTAGAAAATGAATTTTGTACCTAGCTACCGTGTAAGTTTTTGCGCACCGAAACTTGTAACAACGATTTATGGATCGAACAAATTTTTAAACTAATTTTCCTTCATAATAACACACTAACCTCGCACTACGAACAACATAGGTACTTATACAATACTCGTATTAAAGTCACACTAGAGAGAAAACATACTGTATTGCTGTAGAAACATAAAGGACCCAAACTTTACTTCGAATTTTAAGGTGCTTCTGTCGGTCTGTATGTAGGCAATTTGTAACTTAATGCTCAAAAACGAATCTGAAATGTTACATTACAGGTGAATATTCGCGGTGAGGGGCACCTTTAGAAAGATATTTATAAACACAAATGACTAAACTATTTATTTATTACTAGTTATAGTAACAATGCTAAAGTACACCTTATCTTTTACAAAAAAAACCTAATAAATACATCGTAAATGTTTCTAACAAAGAAAATGTACGTAATACTATCAAGACTGTCCCAACAAACATTAAACGGATTAGTTATCTTGATCCACGTAATTTGATTTAGTGTCGAGTTTGAAAATTTCTATTCAACCTTTAAAAGTATCATTAAGAATAAGAAATTATCTCAGAAGTTTTGTGATGTTATCTTAATTAATTTATTACAAATTTTCTGCCAGACGTCTGATAACATTAGTTACAAAATTATTTGTTCTTAACTATAATTTTAATTATTCATTATTCATAATAGTGTATTTTCATTAAACTTTTAAATAAAACATAAACATAATACCTACTACAAAACAAAACAGAAATCTTAAAAAATGCTCTCGACAAATGAATATTTTACAGCCCGCGTGTTAGGGTGCATAAGGTGCTTATTAGCACGGAATAAAACCTGTAAGAACTAAATGCCATTTTACTAAACGAAAATACATTTTTAATCTATTCTATTCTATCATTTATGCCATATTATTATTTATGCCACTTGGCTGGCTTAAAGCGTACAGAGGGCCATGTACTACAAAAAAGCGTCACCTTATTTCAAGGGCGTTTAAAATAAATTATTTTACTTTTTAAATCAATTGTTAAAATCGTATCCATCAACGTACTTTGTTCATGTGCATGAAATTTCAACAGGGCAAGCATGAGTAAATTGGTAAGGAGGATAAATAAAAGCTAGCCTATTAGAACCAACGGTTGTGAACATATTCACAAAATAGATCAAACCACATAAAGAAAATACATAACCTCACTTAATTTCTTTGTATCCAATTTATAAATTTTGAACGAAATTTCACTCAAGCATTTGTTCTTTCGCGAATTGTAATAAAATTCATCTCTTTGTTTCGAGTAATAAATAAGGTAAGTGTAGACATCCGAACTCAATATTCGATAAGGCGTGGCCCCTGAGTGAATAACTTGCCGCGTGACATGTCTAATCCACTACGTGCGTGTGTACGCACCTTATTGAAATGTATTTTCTTGGAAGGTGTTTCACGAAGTAAAGCGTACATTGATTGCCTTTTCAAGATTGGTTTTAGAAGTCAATTTTAATCAGTTCAAATAAAAACACACGTAGGCACATATTTCTTTGTTTATACAAATAAAAAAAAATTGAACTTGATTAGCGTTGGATTGAAATATGGCAATATATTGAATTGATTAAAAACCTGAAACCTTAAAAGTGTCATTAGTATATTAAAAGAGGATCGACTCCCATAAATTTAATATTACCAAGAAAGACTATAAAGTATAGTAGGTAACACATTATATTAATGTAATGAAGATTACAGTACGTCGGAATGATGAATTAAAATAATCTTTATTGGTATTTGCGGCATAGCATTAAAATAACCAAACTTTTTACCATTACGCGGGTAGGAATTAAATATACAGTTCAATTGGGTTTTATTTTTGTCATAATAATTTACTTAAGACATAAAATATATAAACTCATCACTATATTTATGCTACTGTACCGTATGTCAATAATGTCTAAGGTATATTTTAGAATGCATTTTTTTTTATAGTAGCCTACCAAAGTGACTCCACCCCGCCTGATGGTAAGCAGTCAGTGTAATCCAGAAGTGATGGCCACCATACCAAAAGCCATAGTCTTAAACTGCTGGTATGGTGGTCTCCACTATGGTGGCTGGGAATGGAGTTAGGGGAAGGGAATGAGGGAGGTAAGGAAAGGGGAAAGGGGGGAAGTTGGGCCTCCGGCGCTCTCACTCACCGAGCGAAACGCAGTAGTACGAATTAGTATTCGTACTACTGCGTTTCGCTCGGTAAGTAGGTAAGATCGACGTAAGAGTAGTAGTCTACTCTTACGTCGATCTTCTATGAGAGGGTTGTACTTCCCCGGACGATCCGGCCCATTCATGCTGAAATCAGCGTGAATCTACTACCGTAATATCAGAAAAAAGTGACATTCTGGTTCATTTTCGAATCCACAAGCTCGTGCGCAACACCCAAATGACCTAGTGGTTAACTAACCCTTTACTACAATATCTTCGTTTTAATCTATCATACGTCTTTACAGGAATATTCGACACAGACGGTGTCCGAGTTCCTGGAACAGAATGCGACTTCCAGTTCAGCCGGTCAGGTAACAAACCGACACACGGCAGGCTCTACAGCCCCCGGTATCCATCAATCTACCCCAACAACGTGCGGTGTTCCTATCATTTTCATGCTCGGTTAGTATAATAATGTTAAAATTACAATCCTATTAATATTATAAATGCGAAAGTTTGTGTCTATGTTTGTTTGTTACCACTCAGCTCCTAAACGGCTCAACCGATTTCGATAAAAATTCGTATGTAGATAGATTTAGTGCCGGAGACAGACATAGGCTTTTTATCCCGAAAATCGCTCTGGTTCCCGACTAATACCAATTTCGAACCCGCAGGGCGTAGCTAGTATAAAATAAATTACCAAGTTAACATTTTTAAACCAAGTAAAATATGGGAGGAATTTGTTATAAGTAGTATTTTTTACATGATACCATTTTCAGGTAGACGTTTTTGTTCATTTACTAAATTGCAACTGCTTTCCTTTCAGACCGAAAGAGCGTGTGAAAATTGTATTTGAAGAAATAGCACTACAGAAAGGTGATATCAGGTATGTACTACGTCTAATAATAATCAAATTCTGAAAGGGAAATTTTCATGAAGGACACATATAGTATAAAATCTTCTAACAAATAAATGCTGACACCAACCGATATAGGTAAATAACATAAAACTAACAGAGTTAAAGTATAGATAAAACACTGAGGTAGCATAAAACAACCTTTCAAACTCAGTAAAGCATAATTCTGAAGGTAAAAATCCATCTATAAAGATAAAATTGCACGTAAAATTATTCCATAAACTCACCTTCAGTATCCGAAGACTGAGTAATAAAACTGCGGAGGTATGGCTCATAATCGAATCTTTGATCGAAAATATTGAATACGATGACGGGCGGGCTACATGGAAGCTAGCGTCGCAGCGTCGCCATGTGCTTCGTCTTTGTAATACTTTGTAGGAACAACTTCTTAGTTGCTTTTTAAAATAGCAAAATCTTTGCATACCTACTTTTACAGGTAGGTATGTAAGAATAGAAGCATGAAAGCTTTTTTTTCTAGTCACATATTCGGCCTGTTAACTAATTTTTAAAATTTATTTATGACTTTATGGTGTTTTTGTTGATTGGGGACTTTAGAGAGAATTGGGACCACAATAACTTAAAAATGTACAAACGAAGCGAGTAGAGAGCTCTTTATCACCTAGTTACGAGTTAGGTCGTCACCCGACATTTTACAACGTATTTATTTCTATAATGTCTGCGTCAACAATGCGTTTTCATTAAGAATATCATCCTCACACAAAGTTTTTATAAGTAGGCATAGTTTTAAGAGCTATTAGAATCACTAACAAAAGATCTTCTTTTAGTCGTAACTTTATTGTGATGTGAGAAAACGCGTAACACATTTTATGAATACCTATTTAACGATAAAATTTGTAATATAGATTATTTTAAAGTTCGCTTACCGATTCCAAAGTGCCACAAAGTCTTTCAATTCATAAGTCCAATCATCAATAAAAATTGTAAATTATTACTTGATTCATAGTATTCAATAATATTCTTTGACAATGCATATTTTATTGTTATACTCGTTATATATTAACAGTGTCGTTGTAATGCACAAAAGAGTAAATTATGCAACGCTGACCGCCAAGCGATTTCGGTTTTTGGTTTTTGGCTTGCTTCGTTACTTAGCGTTTTATTTTTATACGAATTTTAAATAAAAGCGCACTGAATTAAAGTGGATAACACAGTTGCTGACCGTGTATAAAACAAAGAGTCTTTATCATAACTTTCGTTATAAATATTTCTAGGACGTTACATAAAATATTGCATACATAAAAGGAAACTCAGGCAAATCCCCAATTTTTCAGTTTATATATATCTCACTGTATCGATGATCATACTAACAATGATGACCTAAAGTTTCTGTCACTAGTTCTCTATGCTCTTTCTATAATCTTGACCCCTTAGCTGTAATATTTGAAATTAAACTTAGTATTTCTCTCTCGCACATCGAGATGCACATATAACTAAGTAGCTCTTCGCGGCGCAGTTTCACCCGTGTCTTTGGTTACTGCTTTGCTTCCATCGCCAGTAGCGGCAGCAGTACATTCTTCAAGAACTGGGCTATCATACACAAAAACAATTATTCAAATCCGTCTGGTAGTTCCAGATATTAGCGCGTTTAAACAAACAAACAAAGAAATTCTACCGCTTTATATATTGTTATAAATAAGTATACTATCCCTCATAACGATTATAATTAAACATCCACACCTCATTACTGCGATACATAAATAACCTAGAATAATGAGCCATTATCAAATCCTAAAACGGATAGCAACAGAGTCGGTATAATTAAATTATGGTTATAACGATCGTCCGGCGCACATTAATGAGTTCAGCTCATAAACTATACTTGTTTAATTAACCGGATAATACATGAATGCGTCCACTTTAGACCCACTATAGCTACAGGTATTTTGCTTAATATTGCGGTCAAGTGGTTCACGTAAGTGAACTGTTAAGCGAGTTTGCGTACCTATTTTATGTGCGGTATTACCTCGGTGTTGAATAATAGGTTAACTATACTGCCTGTTAATAAAGGTGGTGGGAAAATATGAGATTCGGGCATACCAGTGTTTGGCTAAAATCCGAAATTAAAAAGGCAAAGTTCCATTGGAAAGGATTTTTATTTTGTACTAGCGGCCCGCCCCGGCTTCGCACGGGTGGTCATTTTTTTAAACATCTATACTATTATGTAAAGCGGAAGAGTTTTTAGTTTGTTTGTTTGAACGCGTTAATATTTGGAACTACCAATCGGATTTGAAAAATTATTTTTGCGTATGTTTAGTCCAGTTCTCGGGGAAGGTAGGATAGGCTATGTAACATCACGCTACTGGTGACAGGAGCAGAGCAGTAAGCAAAGACGCGAATGAAACCGCGCCGCGAAAAGCTAGGTTTGGCATAAAAGTAAAGATAGTCTCTCTAGCCGCGTTGCTCACTGCGCTGAAAGACATGATAGACATTTTTTGGGAATTTTTTTTACACCTTGGATTGGTTTTAGTAGGGATTTCTAAGGATCTCTATTTTTTCCTAGTAATATAAATATAACCTATGTTACTCAGTGATAATGTAGCTTCCTAATGGTGAAAGAATTTTTGAAATCGGTCTAGTAGTTTTTGATTTTATTCGTTGCATACAAAAATACAAATCTTACCTCTTTATAATATTAGTATAGAAGTAAAGATGTCACAGCAAATAGTTTATTCCAGAAAAAAAGCATGAAAGAAATATGAACATGAATGAAAAAGCCTTTCACTATTCATATCAATTCCAAAAAGCACTAATCTGCCTATGCTTCGTTATAGGCCTTGTTTCGCTAAGATCTCCATTTGCCTAACCCCCCTTTCGTTAGTGTACGTGTACAAACACGGTTTACACCGCATGTGTAAGCTCTCTCTGGCTAAAAGCCGAAATCAAAGAGGCAAACTATACTATTGGAAAAGGCTTTAATTTTGATAGGCCAGTGTAAAAGTGAAACCACAACTAATGACAAGGGATTAGCCCAAAGACACTGAAATACTATAAGTCATCATAGTCGTCAAAAATGTCATAGTTACCTTCCTGCTTTCAGCGAGATTGAGGCCGGGAAGAATCCCTTTCATAGAATATCGATTTTACATTTCAATCAGTGAGCCACTTGAATCCCTTCCTTTTCGTTTTTCGTCCTCATTCCTATCTCGGTAAGAAACAGCTTAATAGTATTGCCACCACCGCTTTTGGAATTTTTAATAAACATTATTTTTATAATACTAACTGGCTGGTATGCTCTTTACAAACAAATTTTCTTAAAATAAAACTTGTATTACCGAAAAGCGAAATCGTAGTTGCGAATCTGAGTGTGACGTGTTTACAATAGTCATTTTCCCTTACCGAGAAATGGTTCAACCAACCCCTAACTCAGTCTACTACGACTGCGACGAACTAGAATTCCTTAATTGTGGCAATAAGTCTAGTATAAACGCGTTTAATTAGAATAACTGAATTATTCATAGTGGGTAGTAATGTGAACGCTATACCTGCCTATATCAACATATTTATGTTCATGTGTTTTGAACCAAGTTTGACGTGTCTTCGCGTGTGTGTGTTTGTGTCTGTCTGTGGCATCGTAGATTTTGTTTTTTTTTTTTGTTTGGAAGGTGAATTAGTCGAGAGTGTTCTTAACTATGCTTGATGAAAAAAGGTCCAAGATGGCCGACGCCACAAAGCGCCGGCGGATTTCATATATTTTCACAACTCGCTTATTATGGGTATCAAATGAAAGGGCTTGACTAGTAGAATATTGTAAACTATGTCAGAGGTTTCTTAAATTTTCAATTTATATGTTATAGTTACAGAAATAGATATTTAGTGATGATTTCAGGCGGTAATATGATAATATTACATTAAAAGTATAGATGGCTTTTTTTATTTATTTGCTCATACAACTATCATTAAAAGTGTATAATCTAACACAATATTGTGTGCAATTCCCGTGTGGATATATTCTAAGTACAGTTAAATAAATCAATTTGTTGTGACATCTCGTTGAGCGTGCAGCAGTTTAGTTGCACTTATGACATAAAAATAGTAGCTGTGAAATGACGTAAAATTTTATTCAAAATCAGTTTACAAATCAGAACAGACCAAAAAATCATTCTTATGCTTTTTATTTTTATTGTATATGAAAATAAAAAGCATAAGAATACTATTATATGTAACATGAAAGTTTTTTTCATAAATCCTTTACCACTCAAAAACAGTTAACCCGGTTTATATGCTCGGTAGGTATTCAGGATCAGCTTTAGGGCTCCAAGCTAACATTCACAGACTGACTAATGATAATACTAGGTACACTTGCGTTTCATCAATCATGTCAGGGAAAGTGAAATAGCCGCGAGTCTATTGCCATACGAGTAACAAAGCAAATTCTACAATTCGGAAATTATCTTTGTGATACAAATGGTCCAATTTTTTGCATCCAACAGAGATTAATTAACAAGTGAACCTGATGCATGAGGATTTCTTATTTAAATGTTTAAATGTAGAATTTAAGGTACAATATTTAAAATTATGCCGTCCTTTGTGAACATTGTCAACTTTGCATTAACATAATGACGTGCTTCGTACGGCTTACAAAAACGACTATGGCTCGGAAAATTACCTATTTATCTTTAGAATCATTCGCTTTTATAAGATTGCATTGTAAACTGGAGGAAATCTCATAATATTCAAGCTGCTAGGAAGACATATAGACGTAAAGTCATTTATAGAGTTTTGGCTTATCTCAGCGATCAACTTTTTCTTCGGAATAGTACAACTACGTACCTACTTTTACTTTTTAGGTCTAAATAAGCGTAATTGTAATTCAAAGATTGTGTTTATGTAATGATAATAAATATATTAAAAAAAAAAAAAAAAATTACATATAAATTTAGCTCGCTATCTTGAGAAAGATTTCATGACAAATTTAAATAATAATTCAATTATAAAATTTATTCTCTATTTCACTGGCTATTGGGCTGGTTCATTATCCAATAAATTAAAAAAAAGGAAAATATGATTTAATGAAATATGATAGATATGATTAAACCTCCCTTTTTCTCCTTCTTATAACTTTATTGCACCCACTTTGCCTATCTCTGCATTACCTTGGTTGACTGTAGCGAATGCCTATGACATTAAGTCCGCCATTGTTTATTAGTGCATTAAGTTTTATAAATAATTAAATAACATAAAATTAGTAAATAATAAATAGGCAAATATTTAGTACATAATATCGCTACTTCGGGGAAGAAAGGGCGTAAAAGCCAAAATAGCAACTTTACAGGGGAGCGAAAAAACGTTTTTTTTTTTAAATTTTGGAAAATAACTTTTTTTGCAATAGAGTTAAATTCGAATGAATTGGTGATATTTACTTGCATTTAAGTGCTCTTTAATATCAAGAAGCTTAATTTTAAGTAGACCTTATGGTTTAGAAGATAGGATGGATTTACGACCCAAAATTTTAATAAAAATGGCTTTTACACCGTCTATAAATACGTACTATAGGACGTAAATCCACAAATATCTATAATGCTAACATACATCGTGTCGTATAAACCATCTTTAGACAGTGAAAAGGTCGTAATGACTGCACCACTTATAACAATTATCGTGAGTAAACCTACAATTATTATAATTTTGTAAGATTTAATGTGGTGAATATTGAAATTAAGGTGCATAGAAGCTCAAAATAATAGCATAATAATTATTATTATCTGATTTATCATAGTTCTATATTACAAAATTTATTATAACGAATTAGGTTACCTACCTGTTAAGTTAAATGCACACGATTCATGAATAGTGAAACAAAAGAAAAGATTTAATTGAATTGAACTTTGATTATTTTCATTAATTTAAATTTTAAGTTAACTGTGATAAATAATTACTATCATCTAATATTAATTAATTAAGAAATAAATTAACTAAAATTGATAAAATAGTATAAAATAATGGTATGTTTGTAATTTATTCTACTAGGTAGGTATTGGTGTATTAAATAAATAAATTTAGTTAAGATGCAAATCAGTTTTATTCATTCATAAATCAAATCAAATTGACAATAATTAGTAATCTTCTTTTTTTTCTATTTCCTTTTCTGTTTTTTGTTTCGTTTTCTTACTTTTTTAATTTTATTGCTTGTAATCGTATTCTTCTTTATTTTTTTTATCTTTTACTTTCTTTTTATTCATCTTCTTTCTCTTCTTATATATTTTTTTCTTTTTCTTATTTGTTTAACCTTTTTTTTTAATTATAATTTGTAAAATAAATCTTTCTTCTACTTATTAATCATTCATGCATTATTCTAATGAAATTAAAATGTAGATAAGTACCCATTCATTCTAATTCCTCTACTACATCGTCTTCTTCGTCGGTATCTAGTAATTGGTCTACTACTGTTTTAAAATGAGGCAGCGAGTCATTACGTAATAAATATTGTATTTACGACCAAATATTCTTTCATACTATGGTGATACGCCCTTATTAATTTGAAATAATTAAATAATGTCATATACGTCAATTTTTTTTAATAAAAATGGTTTTGGTGAGAAAAAAATCATGGGGGTAAAAGCCATTTTTTTGGGAATATTGAAATTTTAAATATACAGATCGATAGAGCGTCGAAAACTAAACAAAGTTGCATTATTAACTCATTTTGGCCAAAAGTGGCTTTTACGCCCTTTCTTCCCCGAAGTAGCGATATATACCATGTGCAATTACGAATACTATATATCGTCGACTGTGCAATTACGAATACTCAAGTTCTTTGGCCATATAACACGAAATACTGACGACTCGATGAAGCGACTTGTAGTCCAAGGCAGTACTCTCCCTCTACTGAGGGCAAGAGATCTCGTGGTCGCTCGCTAACCTAACCTAACCTAATTAAGTCCCTCACTAACACCACCATGTCCGACTGCGCTCACAACGCTTCAAATAGAGCTGAATGGAGACGCATAGCAAGGAACGCTATTTGTGTAGACCCACCCATAACCACGACCACTCTGTCAAGAGTGCACGACTAAGAAGAAGAATATACCATGTGATACCTAGACATGTCTACAAATACAAGTTTGACGTGAAAACTAATAAAATGAATCCAATCACTGAAATCTTTAAAATATTTGCAAAGTGGTGGCAATTTATTTTAATTTCGTTGACAAGTTCACGTTTGATATTCCCAGATATTCCAAGGTAGATTTTAAACGTAACCATTACTCACTTATTACAATGTCACAATAAACGTCACTTTTGGATTTATTGAACTGTGATGTCTGCAATTTGCTTCAATTAATAAATGAGAATTTTTAAGTATTTTGTAAGCGTTCCACATGAAATAAAGTTTAATTAATGAATTATTTCGGATTAGTTCTGATCATTTACATTAAAGAATTTAATAATTAAACGTTAAGTTGCCTGTGTCACTTTGCATGCTACTTCAAATTGTAACTTTCTAAAATTGTAAAAACCTGGCGATTAAAAAGAGTTTCTTGCCAGTTTTTTTCATGCCCTACCTTAGGTCAGCCAACTGGTTGTAGGTTAATTAACTGACATTTTGTAATTTTAACGTTCTTATGGGTTAATTGAATTAACCTATATAAATAAATACATTTTCATTATCATTTCACTTTTCGATATTATTATAAAGGAACTAGCGACCCGCCCCGGCTTCGCACGGGTGCAATGCTGATACTATATTTAGTAATAGCATTGCCCGTGCGAAGAAAAACAAATGCTGTGAACGCTGTATTTACGCATTCTGTAGTATATTTAATTTTACTACAGAATGCCGGCCGCCTGCCGCTATATCCCTCCCTGCATTTTTAATCTGTAATATCTTTGAAAATATTTATTTAAAATACATGCTCCAAAGGGCATTATTGATTAATATTAAATGCACAATGTATTTAAGGTACATAATTTGATAAGGATAATTAATGATGTATTGCTTAAAATCGCTTCGAAAATAAGCCATTATTTCTAATAAAATGTAAAGTATAAAAATGGTTATTGTGGGTTATCCCTTAGAGATAGTCATATACTATCAAGGACTCTTTTGTAGACCTTTTTAAGGTGTACAATACTGTAGTACATTATTTTGATCTATCTTGTAAGGTTTAGCCAGCGTTGCAATGTAAGCGCAAATAATTTGTTTATTTACGACATTACATTAAAAACATCTAAATTTATCAATGTTTCTCTACTATATTATGCATGTTATATACATATAAACCTTCCTCTTGAATCACCTTATCTATTAAAAAACCCGCATCAAAATCCGTTGCGTAGTTTTAAAGATCTAAGCATACATAGGGACAGACAGCGGGAACCGACTTTGTTTTATACTATGTAGTGATGATCTGGTGGTTAAGTATTTTAAACTTTCTAAATCACCGCGCAATATTCTTAGTTTTCTTGCATAAGAACCTTCTCCAGACAATAACAAACACAACAAAAAAAGAATTAACGAAATTGATTTAGCCGTTCACGCGTGATGTCATGACCAAGGGATATAGGGATTCATTTTTATATATATATATAGATTAGTCATAATCACCACCGAATTTGAGATACTATATACATGGAATTTTCATAGTACCATTAGACATTGCTACCACATTGACTATTAAAAAGGTAGATCTCAACACTGCACACACACTGAACACTGCTTGTTTACTACCAGACAGGCCTCATACCTGTTTTTTTTTTTTGCATAATCACCATAGTCACAATTTACAATAAACAAAATAATGCATATTAAAACAACTACAGTTATAAATTCTTCTCAGTCGGATAATAAAACAAACACGACAATTTTCTCTAAAGAAAACCTCATAAACACAGGGGTAAGGTACTAATGTACGTCAGAAGCAGAAGTCACTTTATTGCGTATTGCAAGGGTTACCGGAGAAAGTTGGCCGTACGTATATTTATGACGCACATACACAAAATAATCTTAAGTAGGGAAACATGTCAAAGTAATAGCAATGCAAAGGGTCTGACTACATCAATCCTACTTTGCATTGGGCTTATTAGAATAAGGAATTAATTAGTTCTGAGCAGATCAAGATTACGACGTCGTTAACTATTGGTTACCCTACATATTATTATTTTTTTTTTATACGTTAGCCTACCAAAGTGTCTCTATCCCGCCTGATGGTAAGCAGTCAGTAGAATCTAGAAGTGATGGCCACCATACCAAAGTTTAAAGATATTTTATTCTAATTTCAAGTTAAAACTTAATGTTTTACGGTAGTAGATCCACGCTGATTTCAGCATGAATGGGCCGGATCGTCCGGGGAAGTACTACCCTCTCATAGAAGATCGACTTAAGAGTAGTAGTATCCGTACTACTGCGTTTCGTTCGGTGAGTGAGAGCACCGGAGGCCCAATTTCCCTCCTTTCCTCTTTCCTCACCTCCCTCAATCCCTTCCCCTAACCCCATTCCCAGCCGCCATAGTGGAGGCCACCATACCAGCAGTTTAAGACGTTGGCTTTTGGTATAGTGGCCACCACTTCTGGATTCCACTGACTGCTTACAATCAGGCGGGGTGGAGTCACTTTGGTAGGCTATAATATAAAAAAAAAAAAAAATAAAAAAAAAAAAAAATAATGTATATAAAATTTAAAGATTCTGCATAAATTATTTCTAATGCAAGGACAAAATTTACATAACCGTAACATAAAACAGCATAACTAACATTTAACATCCAATAGAAGCAAACTAAGCAATTTAATTCAAAAATTATATAAAAAGAGATGCTCGTTGCATTCTAAAATAATGAGATACCAGTTGCAAAAATGAATATCACAAACTAAAAAACAATTATGGGAGAACGTCTTATTATAATGATATGAGGTAAACCAATAGTCGGCCGCAGACCGCAGTTCTACAAACTATTTGCGGTCACGAAAGTGGACACAAAACGCTTTGAAAACAATATAAAACAAACCAGTTAATCTGTAGGAAGCTAGTCCATTAACCGAAGGCGAAATTGTTTTTGAGGCCTAGCTGTAATTATATGTTTTAAGGTTTATTAAATGTTATCGAAAGCTACGTTCAATAATTACATTTATTAACAGGCTGTTACAGAAAGTGATTAAGCATAGAGTTATACAATGTTTATAAATGCTGTTATTATAAGTCTGAAATCGTCAATCTTGAGCAAGCCTTAAGGAAGCGTAGTGATCAAAACCATGCGTTCTCTGTATGTGAAGAGACCTTAACCCTACAATGGGATAATAATGGACCACGATAGACTGAATGAGTCCAAAGAGTTATTTTCGACTTTCGTTGTATTTTAATCTTAGAATATATATTAATTCCGTGAATGGTTCAAATATTTGGTGTACCGGTTTGCTATCCAACATGCCAAAAATTATCCTTGGTTGCGGAAGAAGAAATTAAACACTGAAATCAAAGAATGATTAGGTTTGATCTATAACCCGCATAAAAATAGATTTTGTTGTTGGAAATGTAGTCCCTGTAAATTAGGATTAATAGGTTTGCCCCTTTGTAACCCGTGTCTACTCGTTCAGTGAATAGTGTTATGTGAAAATAATCATTATTAATTGAGTAATTAAAGAATTCTTTTTATATTCCAGTTGCCTGCGACGTGCAGACATTATCAAAGTGTTCGATGGAAGAGACACCAACTCTCCCGCAATATCAATGTTGTGCAACGAACTTACAGGTATGCATTTGCGAATATTTATTTTATACTTACCTGGTGAATCCCGTAACTTATATTAATACCAGCAAGGATCAACTAACATAATACCGATTTTGTCGGTACATGATCAGTTAAAATCTACCTAAAAGTACCAGACAAAATTATTAACAAAAATTTAATTAACAATATGTCATTTTGTAACTACACAATAAAAATTACATTGATTTCTTATGGTAGGTTTAAAATCGACGTCAAACACTGTTTTTTATATATATGATATTCCTCAATTTTCCTAAAACTACAGCCTTTAATGTATATTTTCTTTAGCAAATAAAGATTAGCATCTAAAAAGACCGACGACTACAGCACATACACTTTGAAAGCCAAATGACATCGTAAAGCAATTACCGGTGATTCCGTCTTTCATGGCTCTTAAAGATAGCATCGTAAACACCAATTTACAAAAAATAGCAGCGTTACGTCACATGCCATGTACACAGCTAATGAACGTTCGGGAATACACGTAGAGATAATTACTTTTAATCCAATTTAATGTCAGTTGAAAATATTGTTTTTGGTCTCTCAAAAATGTTTTTGTCCTCGGTTTTTCGTTTACTGCTATATTCAATACCTAAAAATTCAAAAAGTTTTTTACTTATATTGCACATTTCACTTGCACTTTATATGCTTTTTAATAACGTGGCAGTTCTTAACCAGTACTATTATTATGATAGAAGAATATAATTAGTTTATTTTGATGAATACCTGAGTTATTATACAATATACAATTATACAATGTAAAGTATACAAATTTATCATCAAGATGAACACACTTACATTTTTGACGATAAAGCTTCCTTTGGCGATCCTATCCCTTTGAAGAGGATCCTAAAAAATAATCTTTTTAACGACTCGAAATCTTTAAACAAATTGCGATCACTATCAAATGATTATGAATCTTTAATTAAGATTTACCATTTTGATAACATACTAGTATTTACCTACCTAATATGAGAGATATTGAAAAATCGGTTTAAAGATCTAATTTTACGCGATGCGGCGATGCGCGACATTGCATTGCACTGGCCGTGACTACAAAAGAATCTTTGGGTTTTGTCCTTTCATTTTAGTTAGAACTGTGCTCTGAAAAATGGGTTCTTTGATGATATATGATACGCTTATGTTGTTTTGACAACAGATTTCATGTTTTGAACATCATAAATATGTAAATAAATAACCCTTTGCAATGATATTTGCAATGACGCTGGCAAAAATAACTGACAAGAAATAAAGATGAAGGACAAAACTGTTTGCCTAAAACCATTTTCTTACGACATTTGCCTATCATTTTTCTAATAGATACCTATACAGCTTCTATCTATACAATAAATAATAATAATAATAATAATAATAATAAATTCATTTATTTCGGACCACAAATTAATCCATAGTATTGTTGATATTATGGTCAACTGAGCCCACAGCCCGATTAGCCCGCGGGCTCAGTTGACCACTCTTGGTTTTTAATGGATGACTTAGCCCACTAGACGATTAACTCAGCCCGCGGGCTTAGTTGACCACTTGCTGTGACTGAGGGTCTACTCAACCTGCGGGATCAGTCGACTACTTTCTACCCTTTCGTGGTCAACCCAGCCCACATCCTCCCTACGTTGCCATTAATAAATTTCTTTAAGATTGGAGAATTATAATTCTCCGCTACTGTTGTGTTTTAAGAATAAAGTCATCACTGCGTCAATATATTTTTTCCATAGAGTATTCAGTTCCACCGACAAGAGTCTAACTCTTAAATTTATGATCATGATGAGAGTATTCTTTCTCTTCACAAATGCGCCCTAGATACTGTAGAATATACTTCTGATTTTGTATGTGTTTCAAACCTTTTTAAACATACTTAGGTACACATTTTTATTTGTACACAACTTTACAGATGACTATTCTAAAATTAACTTAAAAACACTATAAAAATAAAGGTAGTTTTATACGAAAATGTTATATTTTTACGGGGTAGCATGTTAAGCTTTGGTGCAATACTCGTATTAACCCTTTTAGCAGGGCAGATATTTTATTCCGTTTGTGAAATGACTGGCAACAGATGTTCTATGTTTATCTTTTATTCGGTATATCTGAGGATAGAGAAGCGCAAATTGAAAGTGACATTTTGAATTAACCACTTATTAAATGGAGAGCGTAATAATGCATGAAGATTTCTGAGTTCACTATTATGCTTGACTAGATGATTTACGCGTGCAATGTGTGTACTTTATAATCGAAAGTAAGTATACTTTATAATCAAAATTATTTTTAGGCCAAAAATATACTACTGACAAAGACCAAGGCTTTCGCTAGACGTCAAAAGTTTAAAAAGAGATAAAAGTTTGACTAAAATCTTTTTTTAAGTACTTTGACTGCAAATCTACCTGTTACACATACTACTACTATTATTTTGCCGAGATTTGGCCTGAATTCAAAACGACTTTTATAAAAGCTATAAAAAGCTGCTTAATAGATTACTACGTATGCAATATCCTATTATTCTTCTTAACGATCTTGGCACCAGACCAAACGGTTAAGAAAGCCATAAAAATATAAGACAACACTTAAAGCTTAAAGATATCGGCGTTGTCTACACCATTCACGATTACGACAACAGGCAGAATTGTATAAGATCATAGGATTCCATCATCAAAATATAGCAGGCTTAAAGACTTCCTTAGTTGTTCCCTCTTATATGAAACCTTTGGAAAATGAGAAAACCACAACAAGGAAATCCTTTCTTGAATAGCTGACATGACGCTTTGATATGACAATTTTGTTAACAGTTTCTGGAACTGAGGCTAAAAATAAAATTAATATAACTGACGTCTTAAATCTAAGTAACTTCATTAACAATAGAACATCAACAAATTTAGGAGCTATAGTGCTTAAAATCAAACCTAGTCTTAAATCGTACGGGCAGAGATATACATAAGATAAGATTTTAAAGATTTCTAAAACGAAAATTCTCTACATTATACTGTGACGTATAGACCAACATTTGAAATCTAACTTACTCTCGTCTATATTGTATGCCTTCACCTTAGCTACCACATACAATCTATTCTTATCCTGAAAATCTATCGATTCAATCTACTCGGTATATATTCTACTCAGAATCATGTTGGCTCCGTCACCTCCAACGACGACGTCCAACCGTTCCCTTTTTGAATGAATAATGCCGCGTCAAAGTAGTACTGACTTTCGAAGATAGGGCTGATACGAGTAAAAGAAATTTATAAAATCATCATTAGTGAATAATCAGCAACATGACAAATCACACGACGCAAATTCTTACTTTACGTATATCAAATAAATTAATATGAAATCAGTTTATAACAGGTTTTATGACCTTTTGTACTGAAAGTACAATACGTCCAAATAAAAAATATTAACAATTTTATAAGCGCCAAACTACTGTTTTGCTAAAACTAATATACTTGAATGTATCTAGAGTAATAAACTACTGTACCTATACAAAGAAAGCTAATAATTTATATGCTTTTAACAAAAAATAATATCGTAATAAAACAATTAAAAAACCTTTTAATATATCATTTTCGACTTCTACGCGGACGAAGTCGCGGGCAAAAGCTAGTTAATAATATAAATTTACACAAGAAAATATTTTAACTACCAAAACAATGGTAAAACTGAACAATTTGAAACAAGTATAAAATTGTTATTTGCTATCACTGTTTAAATATTGAGTTCGATCTATTTGTATGCAGCACACATGACGCAAACCCGCTCATGGGTCACCCATGAGCGGGTAATTGTTGTACTAGTAACTAGTTTATTGTAAACAAAACTGCTACATGCTCACACTTATAACACTTGTGAATATTGCTCAAGCTTAGGTTAATTAAATATACCTTTTAAAAAAGTATGAGTAATTCTCAATCTATTTTAACAACCCTAGCCATAACGTACTCGCTCCAGTTACGCTGAGCTGTGATTGCTAGCCCAACTCTATATACCAAATTTCCAGGCTTTATATATTCAAACAAAGGATCTATTCTTTGTGCCACTTTTTTTTAATATCTTACGTAACTCCATAGTATGCATATCTATTATTTTCTTAATGGAAAATGAGATGCAGAAGAACAAGAGTACTGGTAGGAGAAAACAATACATACACACATTTCTGAAACGCTGATCAACGAAAAATTTACTAATCAATTGTTAAATCTCATGTAAAGTACTATTACGGTTGCTAAAAACATGAATTATTAGTTAAATTTGACCTAATTCGTAACTAATTAGATCAAATTAAGCCAAATATCCATGCTTTCAGCATGATTTTAGGTACTTTACATGAGATTTAACAGTTCCAGATTCCAGAGTTCGAAGGAACGAAAGAACGAAAAAAAAAATATCGCTAGAATCCAATCGTGCTGGACAAAATCGTTTCCAAGAACGTGAAATAAACCTTGAACAATTTATCAAAGAACATGTTCATTTTAAGCAAATGTTAGCAAATGTCATCTAATGTAGGCACGTAGGTTAAATCGGATGATTTCTAGTAAAATGCATTATCATTTTGGTGGCCAAATAAATAAAATTTTATTACGTCTTTCTTTTTGCTCGTAAGCACAAATATCAATATACACAGATCCAAAAATAAGCAGTTAAAACACTTATGATAAGATTAAGTTTTATCACATAAGTGTTATAATTTTTCAAAAGTTTGGTGTTTTCAAAACTAGAAGCTGTTTTATTTTGGTTCGTATTTATTTTATGGATATAGTTTCTAATAATATTTTACTGGTTGCAAAGCAGCCCCCTTGGCCTCTTGGCCTACTGTGCTGGATTATAGGAGTAGAGTCATATAACCATACAACAGCCAAATATAGGTATGTAGACTGCGAGTACAATAGACAACACTGTAACAAAAGACTATACTTGTATTTATATCTATTGTTTTCAGATCTTGTTTGATTTTTTTAACTTGCTTCCACTTCAGACCTACAATATTTCATAAAATATTGAGCTTCAAGGAACAAGGAACAATCAATAAGTAATAAAGTACATAATTCATTTATTTGTTTATACTTCTAATACAAAGTTTTTATTTCTTTTCATTAGGCTTTTTGTTTTCTGAATTTGCTCAACCCAAAAGTCAGTAACAATGGGTTAGGGATCATACAAGTTAGTACGCTCATCTTTTCAATACGAACCTTCCTCAAAAACCTTTAGTAACAATAGAACGAGCTCTAAGTTTTTCAGAGCATGTTATGTTCAGCTGTTTCCGTCTAATGTAATAAACATAACAGGACTGACGAGTACAAGAGAATTTTGTCTTTTGATTTCTGAACACCTTTTGATGCCAAATCCTAAATCTAAGGCCTTGTGATGTTTCAACTAACGGCAGCTATTCAAAATTATTTGTTCGATATTGAATGGAATCTTCGTTAAATGGAAATTTTATTTCAAACATTCAATCGGTGTAGAGGCTTTTCCGTGTGATAGATTTTCAATTTGACTTCATCGTAACTCACTGTCCAAAACCAAAAACGTCACAGGTACGTTAGTAGGAAAAATACACTGATCCACATAGGTATTTGTACATGACATCAAAGGCAATAGAGCTTCTACAATGACAATCACATAAACAAGCTTGGCAAGCAAATTAATTATCGCGGTGTTTACTCCTTAATTGATTCTAGGTGGTTACGTTATCAGACCTTGTTACTTATACTCGTTACTCGTAGCTATAGTACATGTGTAAGTTTTTATTATTTTTTATCAATTAATCACATATGAAAGATTAGTATTTGTAGTATGTAAAAACACAAAGCTGTCCTAATTTTTTTTAAAGTAACTACCGAGATAAAAAAACCAAAGAGACATCGCCGCAATGGCCACCGATGAGAGTGTTCTGAAGAGCTCTTTGAATTAAATTTATCTTTTTACCCAGAATGACACGTGCGGGACTGAAGTGCCACCCTTTCACAGTGGAATCGAAAGGGTCTCGAACCAAATGGTACAGCATTCATACTTTTGTCACTCAATTAAAGCCTAGAACTCTTTGTTAGCGCATGTGTTCCCATCTAACTTTGATTCTGGGTTTTTAAGCGGGGCGTGAAAAAGTATCTTACTAAGACACCATAGTGGAGGCCACCATACCAGTAGATTTTGGAATGGTGTCCACCACTTCTGGATTCCACGGACTGCTTACCATCAGGCTGAGTGAAGTCACTTTGATAGGCTAATATAAAAAAAACCTTGCGTGTTATAATGACTTGTAGATACTAAAATAGCTACAAACTTTTGTACATTGAAGCTGCTTGAAAACCATATAATCAATAGATTTGTAATACTATTTAGATCCATTACTCCACGAAACGTTCTATTTTCCCTATTTTGTTTTAGGATATGAGGTGCTGTCAACAGGACCGGCTCTGCTGATCCAGTTTACAGCTAACTCCGCCACACCAGGCCAAGGTTTTGCAGCCACGTTTCTTTTTCAACCACCGCCTGATTCTACCGCTGCAGGTTTGTATAGACCGTGAATTTCCTTTACACCAAAGAACTTTTAATATAATTTATCAATGGTCACTGAAGCTTATAGCTGAGATAATATTGAAATTCAGCAAAACTTTAAAGTTAAGTTTTGCTGAATTTCAATATAATCTCAGTGTTAGGTATATCAACACCTAATTAAAAGCATTTCTATTAGATCCATTGTGTCCATAAACAGTATTGGTTGAAAAGTCGAAAATCGAAATAATTAATTTATCGCCATCTTTAATTTTTAAGGTGGCAATAATATAATTCATGCATCCGAGCTAAGATAATTATATGAAATATTTTTATAACAGGTAATTATGCAGTGAGTTTTAGAAGGTAGGGAATATTCGTAGGTGTAAAGAAATAATTCTTAGTAGACTTAGAGAAAATGTGACCAGACCGTTGTAATAACCGTCGGATCCAGTTAAATTGCGAGTGCCGCTAACATTATATGAATAGGAATCTTGGCCGTAATCCAGGGCACCTGAGCTGTTTGCTTATTTGGAAAACGTATTTAGGCAATAGATACCGAAAGCTTAGGTACTCGGAATATTTGAAATACTTCTTAGTACATACGAGTAGATACATTATTTGGTAGTATAAAAATTTTATTTTTATTACTACAAGAGATAGTAGAATGGTAGGTATACCTATAGGTAAGCAGTAAGTAAGCACTTATTATGTACACCTTGGATTCTGTTATTATGCTTTGATGAAGTTCACGTTTTTACACGTTTTTTCCCGTCATTTATTTCTGTGATGTTCAAAATAAACTTAATAAGTAATGTCGTATAGACATAATTATTATATTTTAATAATATGCGACTATCCGCTGGCACTCGTCGCTCTGAAAGTTTTAGCGCCATCTAGTGAATTCTGTTTAAAGTACCAAGTGTTTCGGCCGCCTACACACTACTAGTAATTCTATTTGTCTTACAGTTTTCAATGAGCCTTTCACTCTGTACAAATAGATGGCGCTACATACATAGCTTCACGCATTTTATCTCCGAAGAGGTAGGCAGAGGGTTTTATTTAACTACACACGTTTCGCCATGTAAGGGCGAGCCTGTTGCCATTTAACAGGCACAACTCCAGATTCCGAGCTAATACTGAGAATTTCTCGACAGATAAACCCAATATCACTTTACCCGACTCGGGGATCGAAGCCGAGTTGTCTAGCTGCGTGGCAATCCGTACACAGTACCACCGAATTACACAGGCAGTCATAGTCATAGATGGCGCTGAACACAAAATTTTCAGCAACATTAAACTTACTGTTGCCGAATTTTTCTATGATATATGTTTCAGATTCAGATCGGCTGCTTAAACTAAGCTTTGGAAAAGCTTTCGAGTCACTTGGGCCAGAAGTAAGCGCTACAAGTAAGTAGAACCTTTGTTATTACTAATTCAGTGGTGTTCAATATTTGATAGGTAAGTGCGTGCAAACAGCGTATCTTCGCAAAGTAAACAGCTATCTAATCTTGTGCCGCGAACAGTTTTATGTTCAGCGTTTTCTTTCAGGTGTTATAATTATTTATTAAACAGTACATTTAACTTAAGTATTCTTTGTTCTGTGAAACAAAACAATCAGTTAGGCTTTTTACGATATTATTTTGCTATACTGTACATTTAGTTATATAATATTATGTTTATTTCAAACATATGCAAAATTATTAACCATGTAACTTCTATACGTTTTACGATAAAGAACAAAAAACAACTGAGTTTTTGAGCGCTGGCAATATTTAAAGTAGGAACAATAAAATTGCCTTCACTACGGATTGTCGCAAGAAACGTTTTTTATTAAGCTTTCAATTGTCATTAACATTCCTAAATTATGATAACCTAAATACGAGTTTTTACTCTGCTAATAACAAATTTTTTTTTCTACCGTAGTACCTATTTCGTATTGTAAATGTTTAAATAACATACTTTTTACTGATATCGGTTCTTGTAATAAAATTATTTTTAGAAAAAAAACTGAAAACCGACTTCAAACAATACCTACATGTTCAATTCTTAACTAAAAAGTAGAAAATAATATTTTAATTACTTCATAGCAAAAAACATTAAAGGGGAATCAACGCAATCCTTGATACCTATAATACTTTACTATTTATAGTTTTTAATCAGTTATTTTGGAGTCGGTGCCAGCCAAGAAGGATCATAATGACCTTCATAAAAATAACCTACCTACTAGCAAAAATAACCTAGGTACTTGATTAATCTACTAATATATGAATACAAAAAAAAAGTATAAACTCATGAATCCTAATAATAATATAATGATTATTAAAATATTATAGTGCAGCAAGTACTCAATTAACAAATAGGTAACTGTTAACACAGTTTCTCTGATTTATGAAAACTTTTTTAAGTTGAAAAGGCCTGGACGATGGTCTTTGATAAAAGGATTGCTAGTACAATATACTACCCTTCTAAACTACCCTTATTTTGGTACCAAATTGTATTTGTTAGCCGCACCTTTTATCAAAAGATAAAGACATGTAGGTCAAGATTTGAGTTTTCTTTGTGTTCATAATTTAAGATACTAGTATAAATATCATCGTGTCATATTGCCCGTATAAATAGAGGTGTGAGATACCCAAATTTTGCTAGCTATTAAGTTAAATTCGTCCCTTGTAGTTCACAAGGGACGAATTTATTGTCATATTTTGGACATCATTTCAAAAGATGTTCATAAGACACACACTACCAGAAACGAGACTGTATTCACTGCGACATTATACGGGCAATTGCAAATTAAAATGTTTATAAAACCATTTGCAATACCTACATAGATTTATCATCACCATCAACCTCCACAAGCATCCTAATAATCACTGGTGCCCAATATTGTTCGTTTAATATTCCTAGCGAAGGACTATCACCTTCTACCCTTCTGAAAAACAATGCTTAAAATAAAACACTATTTCTCTTTATAACTGCAATTTTATTCTAAAAAAATAGTAGTAAGTCAGTAATTACTAAGCAAGTCTTAATAATTATAGCTAGTTCTGTACTTACAAATAAACTTTGTACAAGAAATAAGTTGAAGTAAAATAGCTGGGAACTAAAACGTATCTCTCATTAAGCATTTGTTGCATCTTTTAGCTGTTTGATTATACCTAAAGAAACGTATTAATGAAGTGTTTACTTATGCAACTTAAATTTGGGGTATTATTTGATTCATCTGTACAAGTAAGTTAATTATTAAGACTTTTTTTTGCAAGCGCATTTACTTGCCGCTGTTAACATACATGTAAAAGGGTAAACTATAAGACGTCCATTGCTGATTTTAGGAGGAGGTTTCCATATCACCATTCTTAGCCTGTGAATGGTGTAAAGCAATAACTGAATGCATAATGTATGCTGTTACGCGTCTCTCTGTCTCTCAGTTGTTTGAGGGATGTGAATTGTGGAGATTCTGCCCGTCGTGTCTTTATGATACCCACGCCGGGCAGAATCTCCAAATTTTTCCATAAATTAATCTCCATATAATTAGTTATTGTAGTTTCGTTACGTAGTTGTTGAGCGCATAGTTGAATTTTAAGGTCTTTGATTAATAAAGTTTGCATTTTCCCATCTAATTAGACCTTATAATATTCAGTAGTACTTTATTTTCTATTAACATAATAATTTATTCATCGCCGCAGAATGTGCGGTTTAATTAATTACGAATACATAATCAACTAGTCAAAGCCGCGTCGGGGACAGATGAACGGAGCGTCAATTTGTCGTGGCGATTGGCAAACGTAACTGAATTAAATGGCAACAGTCCGGTAAATAAGCTTTCGATCAAAAGACCCGAATTAGGATCTGAGGATTCAAGTTACAAGAGTGTAACTTGATAAAGTAACTACCCATACTTCAAAGAACTGTTAGTAACATATTTGAACGAATTAATACGAGAAGTTTATACGTTATTAATATCTAAGGTAAACTTGAAAATTACATATGAATTTAAAACTATTAAAACTGATATAAAAATGCATGACATTTGTGAAGAAACAGGTCGAATTTCTCCTCTTTCGTTTTTCCACACCTCTCTCTTCAAGGTAGGCAGCGGCTTCGCAGAGTCTCTGGTTTTGCAGAAGCAATGTTAGGGACTCTGACTCGTCCATGAGCGATAGTTACCACATACCACCACTTGAGCTGTGTGTTCGTCTGCCACTGTCGGCAAAAAAAAACAAAGACATATACAGCATAGAACTTAGTATGGAACTAAATATGCAAAGTCTATGCAATATTCCCGCTAATTCCAACAGATATCCAATCGATCTAAAGCTTCTATGAACAAAGGACTCGATCAGTGTGTTAGCAAAGATAATGAAATGCTGTAAGAGCAGTTCAAGATACTGCAAATAACGTTAAGATTGGATCAATGTTGAACTTACAACACATTTCAGTACTTTAGGTATTTACGTCGATTAGCCGACTGTTCCTTTTTGTTAAAAATAATATCTTATGAAATTGATTGCTCTGATCTTTTGCAAGAACTTCACTTTAAAGTCCATAATAGATCAGTTAGATACTACCCACCGATATCTGTGCCTTTTTCACCATCAAATTATAGGCAGAATTCATATAGGTATTGTGCGAGCGAGTAGCGATTTTAATAACTTATGCAAGGAGTATTCCTTTCAACACTAAAGCTCTGTGGTGCGCAATGAGCTAAATCGGTAACTTTTTCAAATTATAATTAGTGTAAATTTATTCAATTAATATTTATTTATTTTCAAAATTCGACATAGATTAGTGTAAGCGTGAAAACCTGTAATTGGCTTTATGTTTCCTATCCTATCTATTTGTTAAATTTGTACAGCTGTTCGTTTTCCAATAATAAATAAATAAATTTACTAGAATATTCAACATTACATAACACAAGATTACGCCTATTTCGCGAAGCGTAGGTGTCAAATACCATCAGCTATGTTAAACACAGTTCACACACTTGTATACTGGGCTAATAGAATTTGTCACAAAACCAATAACTCTTTACCAATTTCAAACAATCTGGGGTCGAACCCGAAGCTGTGGCAGCCGCTGTACTATATTACTGAACCTAAATATTTGACATTCATTTAATTTTAAAGTTATTCTGTACAAACACCAAACGTTAAAAACACACACGTCAAACAGCTTCCTTTATAAAACAGATAGGGAGCAATGGATGCTCCTTTTATTTTACCTGTCCATAAAACTTAGAACCGCAATATATTCAACGTCTACGAAAATCTTTTGGAAACTAACATGAGAGTGCAACGTCACATCGCGAAATGTGCCTCTGAATTCTCTCGGCAAGTAACTACGGTGCATGAAGTATACATAACTTAAATAAATAATCAAACGAGCTGCACCGGCCGACATGCCTCACACTCCGAATAGAGGCCAAGGATTTGTGGCACAACAAAATAACTAAATATTTAAAACGGATTCTTTTAGATTTTCGGGTTTGGAATCGGATTTGAATTAGAGTGGTACAACGTACGCTATGTGGAGTTGTTCGAGAGTTTATAGAGGCATATATATTCATAGAAGTCAAATCATGGAATCATGGCTCGACCTACGTACATATCGCGTGCTTTCTTTGGGATTGAACAGTTCGATTTGAACAATACGCCTACTTTTCCAAAGATCAGAGTTAACTAATACTCCTAGACAAGACTTTGTGCCTATTGATGGGTAGTGTCTTCATAGTTCCTTCGAGAGGCGTTATTCTAGTCGCAGAAAGGTCTTTGTTTACTGCACAGTACTGTATACGCAAAACTATAATTCAAATTACGTTTTGCATTAAACCTTTTATTCAAATTACGTTTGCATTACACATTTTTAAAAACTTCAAAGTCTTCAAAAAGTATAGTAAAGCAGCAGACTTTCGTGTTCATTAAACTGTAATGCAAAACTAAAACCGTAGCATCTATTTTATCTCGCAAAATTCAGAGAGCATTTTATATAGAATAATTAAAATTAAATAAAGCTGTTAATTAGAAAAAAAACTGTTAATGGAGGCGTGCATTAAAAAAAGAAATGTTTAACCATTTGTGCAATCATCATATATTCCGAAATAGAATAAAGTCCGGTTTCGTTTAATGAAGAAAAGTTGTGAACTCGAAACCATATTATTTCGAAAGTACCGAGAAACTGGTAAGTTTGTTAATTAATTTGCGAAATAAACACAAGTTTAAGTTCCAAAGGATTCATTCCTCATTCACTTTGTCATAAATTTCATTTGAGCTAAATATATATTTTTAAAATCTATCATTCAGCACTATCTTGAAATAACGATGAGTTATGCCTAATGATGATGATAATTGTTACGCAAATTATTCGTAGTAGTTGTACTTATAAACATGAGCATTAACCAAAGCGAACAATATACAATATATTACTAACACAAATTGTACCAGAATTTGAAACGAAAAATCTGGACACGCTTGTAAAAATTGAAACCGGGCTTAAAAGTTTTCCGGCTTGTGATTTAATAGTCTCTCCGTTCAATAGTCTTCTATACCTTAAATATATGTATCTGTGCTTATATATATACCAACTAGCTGTTGCCGGCAGCTTTCTGCGTGAATATCGGATATCACATTTTTCATTCATCTCCTTTTTCCCCCTTCAAGCCATTTTTTCGCAATAAAAGATGGCCTATGTTTTTTCCTAGGGCTCATTGTATGTCTATACCAAATTTTATCAAAATCGGTTTAGTGGTTTAGGCGTGAAAGCGTAACAGACAGGCAGACAGAGTTACTTTTGCATTTTTAATATTAGTACGGATAGTATGGATTAACCTATCAGCTGGAAGGCGTCCATTACTGCTCATAGTCTCTTCCAAATAATGCAGGAGTTTGTCTCATATTGGTGACTACAGTAAAGCGATAATTAACATGCAGATAACGCTGTTCTTAGTCGCCTTTTACGATACCCTTGGAACGCATCCATATTTTGGATCACAATTCTAAATTACTTAATAATTATAATAATACCAGCCTGTTTTACTGTCCCACTGCAGGGCAAAGGCCTCTTCTCATAGAGAAGGAATGAGCATTAATCATCACGCTTGCTCAAGGCGGATTGGCAATTTCAGACTTTTTAAGTCCAGGTTTCCTCACGATGTTTTCCTTCACCGTCAGTCAGAAATGTCCAAGATAAACTTAGAAAGTACATATGATTTGAAAAATCACATTGGTACTTGCCCGGATTCGAACCCACTACCTTGTGTTTACGAATCGGGTGCCTTATCCACAGGGCCATTTCGACTTCAAATTACTTAGCTATAGTATTTAACTCTCAAGTCATTTTATAATTTTAATTATAAACTTGGTCCCTATTACTATTAAATTAAGGTCTCCAATATATTTTATCGAGGTCACTTCCTAGTTATAAATCTTCATTTAATAACCGTCTTTTGATTAATATATTTCTCTGTTCATAATAGTGAGTTGGTGTATTCGAAAAGTATTCACACGCGAATAATTTCTAACTAGAAGTACGACTATAAGATTCTATCGTTAATTAATAAAATATAGAGTACGAGAAAACTATGTAGGTATCGGTTGGTAAAAAGTGCGTGTTCCTTAATCAAGATTCTGATTGGACAATTAAATAATGTTCGTTATGTAGGTAACTCTTGTAGTGTCACTTTGTTGTACGTTCATCTGTCTGTCAAGTCCTTTTGTCTCAAAAACTAGTGCAATAGTAAGCACAGACAATTTGCTTCATGCCAGCTTACATTTATTATTATTAATGACAACATTAAGCAGCGAGTAGCATTAACAGTGATATCGCGCTTCCTTTAGAATTTATCACAAAAGAGCGGGCATTGAATAGGTTTAACTTTTACTTTGCATTTTAAGTTTGCAAGCAATTAGCGCAAAGGTCTATTAAAAACTGCATTTATATACTTAAAATAAAATTTATATACATAAATTAAAATTGCGACATTACAAAATTTTCTACAAAGCTTACTTCTTTTAGTGTATGTGTACCTATATCTTTATTCTAAATAAAAAAATCTTTTTCATACACACGGTTTAATATTCTAAAGATATTGAAGACTTAACAAGGTAGTGAAGCTCACCGAGAGTAACGATTATTCCTGGACAGACTTTAATAGGCTTTTCCTAGTTAAGACCTTTAGCGACTCGGAAATTGAATATCCTTTTAAAGATTGAATATATTTTTTCTTTGCAAGTGTGTTAAACAGATTAATTATTACCTATTCAGTGATAATTATATTTTGTGTCTTACCAATTTTGTAATTATAGTTATTCAATAATCATATTACATTTATCTGTAGTCATACTGTTGCTTTAAATTTAAAAGCGTTTACGCGTCTTCAGTGGCAACGTTGCAATTTCGTAAACATTTGAAACATAAGTTACTTTATTTTTATAGTAAAATAACTGTAAGCATTATGGTTACTTACTTTTTACACAGCTTTCATCTATTTCTAGCATGTTAACAGAACAAATTTTGATAATTTAGGTGAGATTAAATGATTAAAATTTAAAACCACAAAATAAGACACCTATTTGCGACGTTCCAACTCATGCCGCGTAAACCCTCTGCAAACCCGTAATGACAGTCGTTACTGACGAAAAATGATTTTATTATTTATTTTCTCCTTGCATAATTATGTCAACTAGAACATTAAAATTATACATATATTACGATGTCAACTCATTTATGATGAGCTCTGAGTCGCGAGGCACTTTACAAACTTGATTGTATCAATTACGGATTAAAAGTATACCTAAACTAAGCTGCATATATTTATTTATCACACAAGTTTTGGCCAATGAGAGAATCGAACCCACAAGCTACAGCAGCTGTAGCATGCACTTTCACTTCCGATATAGTCAGTACAAACAGTAATTTATAAGTTCATTGACAAAATTCAAAACCATTTCCATGAAAGTACGAATAGGATAATGATACAAATATTACTATTTTAATTTCAATTTAACATTTTACATTCAATTAAAAACAAATTGTGGGCGGGCACTTCATTGCTGTACAATTAATGCAACGTAATGACGATGTGCCGCAAAAATTAATTGAGAATGAAATTTAATACAGTACTTATTCTATATTGTACTGAGAACACAGATTATACAAGAATTAAAACACACTATAATAAATTATACTAGAGCTGTTGATAATTAAATAAACACTGGCTTCATCATAAATTTATGTTCTTTTCGACTTTTATAATAATTATTATGTATTTTAAATTCAGAAAAAATATTGTTCTATTAATGTAAAAATACGAAAACTCCATATTATGTTTGCGGTATCCTTGAGTAAGAATATTGCTACGTAACACTTACATATATTGTATACAAATAACGCATACCACACTTTACTTTTTGTTCTATTTACCATTCCATACATAAAACGAAACGTGTGACTGTCGGTCCGTTTACGACCGATTCATGTTTTATTCTGAATCTTTTACAGAATTACGATATTCGCATAAGTCAGGTTTAGGTTTATAATACTAGTGACCCGCCCGCCTTCGCACTTGGATTATTTACTTACAAATCGTTCAAATTCTCGGATTAGCTCAATTTTATACTCGTAATATGCATGGTCCAATTCTAATTAATAGTAAAATCTGTATAAAAATCTAGAAAACAACTTCTTACTAAACGCATCTGCATGGTCTAAAAATTTTAAGTGCTTAGTGTTTACCTTGGTAAAACCCTACTCCGGTGGCGTCAAGACCCTTCCCTCTTTCCTAATCGAAATCCGTCTCTCAACTCATCAGTGAGTCCTGGATCAGCTCTCAGAAGTTTAACAAAAGTAGACAAATAACTAAAATAAAGTACACCTACCTACTACACAGCACTAACAAATAACACAAATCAAAGTCAAAACATTTATTTCATGCAAATTTACATGATACATAAAAACATCAAAATTACAAAAAAATATATAATAATGTCAACCAATTAACCTACAGCCAGTTCGTTGACGAATCAGGTCGTGAGAAGAACTGGCAAGAAACTCAGGCGAGCCTTTTCAATCGCCAGATAATTATTATAAATTACAATTTTGGTACGAATTACAATTTTAACATTTGACACAACAAAAGCACCATACAAAAAAAAATATTACCTAACAACCATCTAATATTATTATCATGATTAGGAAAAACAAAGAAATAATTTCAATTATTTAGTTTCAACTAGTACTGTAAAGTCTGTAGAAGTCGAAATGGTCCAGTGGATAAGGCACCCGCTTCGTAAACACGAGGTAGTGGGTTCGAATCCGGGCAAGTACTAATGTGATTTTTCAAATCATATGTACTTTCTAAGTTTATCTTGGACATTTCTGACTAACGGTGAAGGAAAACATCGTGAGGAAACCTGGACTTAAATGTCTGAAATTGCCAATCCGCCTTGAGCAAGCTTGGTGATTAATGCTCATACCTTCTCTATGTGAGAAGAGGCCTTTGCCCTGCAGTGGGACAGTAAATAGGCTGGTATTATTATTATTAGTACTGTAAAACACCAAAACAAACAACAGAACAGAACAAAAACTAGGTACAAACAATAAATCAAACATAAACGTTAACTAGCATACAGCTTTCACGTTTTCAAAACTTTTCAACCTATTAATTATAACCGGAGTTGGAACAGTTAACACAATCATAATAACACTCTTTGTTAGGAAAAAACTATGGCACAGCAATCCCACTCCCTGCTATTGACAAAAGTTCCGTGTAATAAAGCCCTGTACACAATTAAGCTTTGCTACGACCGCAAATCGGGTTCAATATTTGCTACGACCAACAAAAAAGATAAATACTACCTATCGATATAGACAAGTACTCATACATCGAAGTATTGTTATTAAGTTATTTACTAGCTTTCCGCGGCGCGGCTTTATCTGCGTCTTTACTTAATGCTCTGCTCCTGTCGCCAGTAGCGTGATGTTAAATAGTCCATAAACTTCCTCAGAACCTGGGCTATCATACGCAAAAATATTTTTTCAAATCCGACTGGTAGTTCCAAAGATTAGTGCGTTCAAACAAACAAACAAACTCTATCGCTTTATACAATAGCATAGACTTTTTCATACACATTGTCATTAAAATACAATCATAGTGCGTCTTAATTACTAATTTTTACATATACCTACACTTTTGAGATTTGAAGAATACTACATTCAATCATGTAAGGAATATATCGTATACATTACACAAAATACAATAAAACTACGTAGAAAAGTTGGCTGTACCATACAAAGAAAAGTCTGGTAGGGACAGCTCATGCAAAGCGAAGTCTACGATTTTGAGAAATGTTTTGAGAACGGTATTTTACCTGCGGTGTCAATTTGCACAGCCGAACTTTGGACATGCAGTGGGTGGGATCTTGAGTTTAAAAAGCCATTAGATTTTTCTTCTCACACTTTCAAATTGTAATAATACTGCAATTTGAAAGTTTAAGGCAGTTTTATGTAAGCATGTTTTGTACTGCAATCTTACGGTAGTTCAGCTTGGTGGTCCAAAATCGAATAATTCGTTCTTTTAATCTGTGAAGTAGTGCCAAGATAAATCTATGTAGTCTATTACTACATTGCTAGATTCGAGTTCCTTTGTACATTTCATATCTGGCCTAAGGTTATATAAATTACTTCGCTCAATACGTACATATATCAGAAGATTTGTGAGTCTGTCAATATGTTCGTCAGAACGACATATAATTAGTCACGTTCCAAAGAATTCATCGCTTCATTCGAAAAACTTATACTCTCTGAATAAAGACCTATTTCCATTTCATAATTTTATTATTTTCTTTTGTTAAAAAAATGCTAAAGCAAAGTCAGTATTTTATTAACAAAACTAAACTAAATTCTAACTTCACTAGTTGTATGAAATTCTAAATTCAAATTTAAAATTCGTCATTTTTGGGTACGCTAAAGCCAGTTCTGATATGACTTTGATTAGATTAATAAATTCACATTTTATTTAAACCACGATAAACTTTTATTCCAACAACTAATTACTCCAACTTTTAAAGACCTAATCTTCTAATAAATTGAAATTACTTCGAAAGAGCGACAGAGTTATAACTTATAACTTAGGTAATATTAGACCTCAGTCAATAACTTATACGTAGATAAAAACAAGTCGAACTCTTAATTATAAAGTTTTGTTTGGCTTCGGCTGCCAAAATTGTCGTAAGTCGAATTGCTGTAACATTTTTTCGTTTATTTTCAACCAGTTTTGTAAAATATGATCACAAATCATTGTAGTCACGAAAATGTGCCTACAATATTTTTTTTTATACGTAACTTATAAATGTTCCGTGGAATCAACAGAACGCTTCAATTTCGATTCGATAACCGCAGATTAAATAGATATGAATTCTCCTATCCGACGGAATTCGATAGAGGCGAAATTCTGAAGCTATCATTTGTTTCTTTTCTCATGTGTTTTTGTCATAAAAAAAATGTTGCATCTTAATGCTAGCTGCAGTGAGCTCTTGAGGTCGGACAACAGCCGTGTTAGTAGTTAATTTATTTTGACTGCGTGCCAAGTCCAACTCATGAATGAAAGTCGCAACTATGATCTGTGGTTCGAATTATTTATGTAATTAGCATAAGCTGTATTTCTCTCTATTGTTTTAATCTTTGATTTAGCACCTTTTTTGTCTACCGATGTTGTTAATTACTAAGATAGTTTAATTACTAAGAGAGGTAGAGTATCTATAGTGAGCGTTTTTTTGATGGAGAATAAATTGAAGTAGCCTGACTGGAGCAAATTACTTGACAGGATATAAAATATATAAGTACTATCACTTTCGCTAAGTTAGTCTTTAATAGCAAAAAAAAATTGTAAAGTATATAATGCCAAATTACAGAAAAAATTTTACCATCTGCAAGCGAATAACGACAATTTAAAGACAGCTATCGAAACACATCGCACAGATGTGTTCATACAAATTATGAAATAATAACAATAAATCACTTTCGTTTCAAAGAAGCACAATAAGAGCAATAGGGACATGAAAGAACTTAATAAAGATCCGTCAAAGAAAATGAAAATAATCTGTACCAATATCAAAGGAATATAAAAAATTGATGAAAAAATTAAAAATAAAAACCTGAATAAACAGACTGTAATCAAAATAATTGTCGAAGAGCCAAAAATATTGCGCTGCTTTTGAGACGACCTTGTAGAAGTGTTAAAAGACATGATTTAAAGATCGGTCCTTAGTGATATTTATTTATTTAAAACTTTATACACATATATAATATGTAAAGGCGGACTTAATGCCTGAGGCATTATCTACCAGTCTACCTATTGTTCTGAGAGTCTACCATTGGGTGATGCAGAGACAAGGTTTGAAGTTAGAATTGAATATAGTGTGGTTAGCGCACGCAAACTTCAGCGTTGAAAAATAATTAGCCATTTTAGCTGGGACCGATAAGTGGACACATGGTCATACTTACGAAGGTTAAAAGTAAATCGAATGCAGTTATTGAGAAGACGGTCGAGTTTATTGAGAAGCTCTGCATCCAGGTCAAAACATCATCATAGTCGATTAAAGGAAAAATTAAAGCCTGCACCAGCATTGCCTTAGTCCTCCATGGAAGAAAATTTTTTAGTCGGTATAGAACACGCAGTGTACCAGTGACTCTTTGACTAACTTGAGCCACTTGAGCTCGCCAATTCAACGTAGTGTCAATAATCGGGCCTTGACTGTTGGTGACAATTTTATGGCTTCACCATCAAATATAAGAGGTGGAAGCGTAGCTATGTCTAACCTGCTTATTAACTCTGGCTACCCACCACTATGGCCTGACACTTCGCGAGGTTAACCGTCATGCCAAACCTATCAGACCAATTCTTTATATGATCCAGATCACTATTGACCATGACGACAGCGGACGACACTTTCTCCACGTCAGCCTGATAGTATATCTGCAAGTCATCGGCATAATGATGATACTCACATTGAAGGTTCTTAGTTATGAAGTTAATGAAAATTAAAAATAACAAAGGAGAAAGTATACCGCCTTGAAGAACGCCAGAAACATCGTCACGCCAATTCGATGACTGCTCATCTACGCGAACCAACTGCTAGCGACCTCGAAGATAACTAGAGATCCATTCCAGAGTCTCGGAGGAGATCATAAGATGGGAAAGGATTGCTAGGAGGATATCGTGACTGACAGTATTGAAACCTTTTGAGAAGTCAACTAGAGCCAATACGGTGACTTTAGTATTCTCCATGCCCTCTCTGATATAGCCAGTCACTTTGAGGAGAGCGAAAACAGTGCTGTGACCTGGTTTGAAGCCGGACTGAAACGGGCTTAAAAGTTTGTGCGTGTAAATGTGATACGACAGTTGCTTATGCACAACAGGCTTCAAGCACTTTTGATAGGAAGGGGAGAATGGATATGGGTCTGAAGTGATTAGGAAGGGAAGGTGTTTGTACCTTAGGAAAAGGAATAACATGAGCTCGGCGCCACGATGCTGGGCACGTGCCAGAAAGGAGAGAATAATTTCTGGCTAATGCTGTCACTGCCCACCGCATTGAATTTAATAGACAGAATTATCTTTTTGATCTTCGTCGGAGTTACTGGAGAAAAGCCCAAACTTACTATTTCTGGACGAGGTAGATCAGCTAAGTAGTTGATAGTCTGACACTTGGTTTGGTGATCAAATAGAATATTGGAAGAGAAAGGGTTGTTAATGTCATTCAAACCAATTGTCAGATGAGAGTCAACACGTCGCTGTTTGCCGATACCCAGTATTTTGATATCACTGTTACGAGTCCACCATTAAGTGACTGACACCATTGACCAGATCTTACTTTTACAAAGTTATTCTTTGTTTGTCCCACTAGATTTTGTTCTGAAACAAACTGAATTTTGTCACTGATCTTGACAAACAAGCCAAAACAATGTAGAAAAAACACGATCAAGTCATCTCTGACCGTGAAAGGATAAGAGAATTTAAAATAAGAAGGAAAGGGAGTAATACCAAGAGGCTAAATGTGCGCTCAAACTCACCTACTACCACACGGGAACTAATACTTCATGTCGATATTCTGTGGGAGAATAGTGCTTCACCGGTCGGTTCATTCATGCTGAAACCAGTAAAAATCTATTACGTACATTTATAACAAGTAGAGTGTAATACATTTTCAGTTCATCTTTAAAATTCTCGGTAAAACTAACTCACAGCTTCGTTGTTTGTGAAGTGCAAGAAAACTTAAACTCTTTTCTACGTTACATTTTTGCAATAAGTATAAATTATATACAGCGTACTGTTTTAATTGGACATGCTAATTTACTTCAACGTAATTATTAGCTTTGAGAAAAGAGGACATTGAAATTTATATAGGAAAGACACCAGTAAGAGATACTTTAGGTGCAAATTTGTAGAATTTTTACAATTTCATTAGCAATAGTGATTATTTAAAAAAATTAAACATTTAAAAAATTTCAGGTGTTTTTCTACATTTTTTTAATTGGTTTTAATGATATTAACAAACAAAATAAAAGGGTTTTTTGCCCCAGTGATGGACAGGTGAACCCAGTTAAGGGTACCCAATAATGGACTCCCTAATAATAGACAATAACCTAGTCATGAATCACGTAGTAATCGTCAAGCCTTTGATGAATCCATACATTTTATCAATCATACATTAAATTAGGAATATGGCGTTATACAAAGTTTTTTTTTTCAGCTTTTAGAAAAAAGTCCAGAGTTACGTTATGCCTCTTGAGGTAGGTTACATCGTAAAATTAAATCATCATAAATTTAATGATAAAAGAAAGAAACACGGATAATAAAATCGTAATTTAAATAAAACTTCAAACATTGATAGCTCGACGACTTTTTTCTAAAGTTAAATATTCTCGACATATAAAAACTCATTCCTACTCCTATTGTCATTCACTGGTTCCATGCCCATTACTGGTGCAATTACTGTATATTATTTAAAGGATTATGAACTTTTTCCTTGTTACACTACACTCGGTACGGTAGATTTACTTCTTATCATCATCATATCAAAAAACGTCCACTGCTGGAAATAGACCTCCTCCAACTACTTCTAATAAAAGGATATAATTGTGTTTATAGGTTTTATACATATTTAGATTCAGATTCCGTCGTAATATTTATAATAACTCAATAACGTTTTGCGGATACCGAACAAGCAATGCTACTATCTTGTCGGCACTCAAATTCACAAAACGATATTTGTTCATAAATCATAAAGCGCTTTAATAAAGCAATGGAATAGACTGTTCTATTTATGCAAAGTGTCGAGGTAAAAAATGTTTTGCTACCCGATAAACAAATTGTAAATAAGAAAACACATGAAATTCTCATATAACATTTTGCCTATGTAAATAACATCAGAAAGGACGGAAAACAAATAAACAGATGAAAAGAAAATAAAAATCAATCACAACAGTTTGTTCCTGTTCTTTTGACTTATTTTATTTATCACAAAGTTAAGACATCGAGGAAGTATTATCATAATCAGTAAACGATTAGTGTAACACTATCGTTATAGTCGTAAATAAAAGAGGTAACAGCTTTACATAATGATAAGCATGTGACATACCAAGTGTTCTTTTTTGTTCCGTGCATAGCAAATAGCAACGTCGAATCGAAACGTGTGTTTGGCTATTCTAAATCCATACATACGTATTATGTGGACAGGAGTGTTTCATGCAAGTGTTTATAATAAATAAAACCTATGTTAACATAAAAAAAAATATTGAACCTTAATAATTCTCATTTCGTTACATTATTCTTTGTTAGTACAAATGAATTATTTATTAACATAGAACGGCTATCCGATTCTGAAGTAAAAACTTCACTTTCTGCTAATTAGCGCAGCAATGATACTCTGGAATTCAAAGCTTGGCAAGTTCACGCAGCAACCCTACGAAAGCAAATACGAGAAACAAACTTCACATACACAGACACTTGTTTATGAGCACATGCCTAGTTTGTTTAAAAGTATATAACTTTAACTTCAAAGTAGGAAGCATGTTTGTATTATTTATGTCATTGAATATAAATGTTTAATATTATGAATATTGTTTATGTGAGCTAGGGTTGGCACTGAAGTTGCTTGCAAATCATGATAATGTATGGGCGATAAGTGACAATAGTAGTCGACTATGAGGGTCATAAGGAAAATAAATGGGGTTGTGTACTTATTTACTGAAGCGGGAAAAATGTATTTGGAAACTGTAATAGTTTTTTGGGGGTTGCGGAAAAGCTTTGCATGATTACGTCCACGCCGCGACAAGAAAATACTATATAACTTTTCTTGAACACAAAAACAATTTTAGACTTTAATTTCACTGACTACTACTTGTATTACTTTTACTTATTGCTACTCTGACCGCTTATGCTTAAGTCAATCTAACACCTAAGATTTACTTCATATCGTCATTTATACATTTAGCATAGCCGGTTATTGGGCTTAGCCAGCATATCCCATCACTTTAATTCGCAAAAATACTTTCTTTATTGACCTACTTAATCATCACTAGTTACATCGCTCAATTTTACTTAGCCTCTTCTAAAACATACGTAAACATATGTAGATACGTATATTCTTTTCTACTATATAGAAAAAAAAACTAAACTTGTAATGAAACGGTTGTTGAACGCAAACTATTTATCCAATAAAATGGTTGGCCCCGAGCGGCTGATTCTGCTTCGTCAGGTGCTTACCTATCTATCAGCGCATCATATATCTGGGTCAAACAGCCGCAGACAAGTTAAATAATTGAAATCACTTTATCGAGCCTCGGCGTTGTGGCAGCTTTGTGGACTTAGTGGAATAGTTTAAATGACAAAATGTAAACTAGTTCAAGGTATCATGAAGGATGGCATCATGTCACTATGAAAAAATGGTTTGCGTCATGATCAGTATCGGTCTAATGCTTAAAATATATACTAGCGGTTGCAATTCTACTATAATTCATTATTTTTTATGTTACAACTTTAATGAGTTTCTTTTATAAAAAGTAGGTCTCATCTTGTACAGAGAAGTCATTGATCACTACGGGTAGCGTATTGATCAATGATTTTAAATTGGCCATTTTAGACATATAGTCCAGGTTTTCTCTCGTTGCTTTTATTCATCGTACTCGCATTTGTGTAACGTCCAAAATAACCTTTGAAAGATTTACATTGGATACTGTTACCTTTCGGACCTGCAACCTCGTGCTTGACATTACTTGAGAGGTAGACATGACTAGGTCATCACAACTCAAAAAGATGGATGAGTACAAAAAATCATGTTACCTAAGTTTACACATTATTGAATAATGATATCACACACTATTTTATTGATAAAAAAACATTACTTCAGCACGATCATTATCCTTCACCCATATTCCAATTTCCAATACATTGATCGCATTTTCCATTCGTCTCTGAGACAAACAAATAGTCAGCAATTGTCGATTCAACTTTGCTGATTGAATGAATATTATATTTCACATTCCTCGTCTCGTTGATTTATTGGAAGAATTTCATTTTGAAGCTAGCCTTCGTGGATACAAAAATGCATTTGCAAACTTCAACTGTTCGTTTCAATTCTGTATTCTATTTGTCACTTTGTAACATTTGTCGAATCATCGAGATCACATTGAACAGCCAATATGTACCTATTCGTAATTATGCATGAAGATGGACTCTCATCACATCGATGTCTGATTGTAAGTGCGTTCAATATTCATAAGACGGATTATTTGTGTGTAACATTCGTCATGGACTTTGCTTGTTGGGCATAGTTCACCGCAATATTAATACTCTCATATCTAGTAAGTTGAGTGGATTCGGTAATTAAATAGCTGGGTTCTGCAAACTACAGAAACTATGTAAAGCCAGTTTCTGGATTGGTTTAATTCACTTTGCGTATCATGACTCCGATGGCAGAGATTAAAATATTTACAATCTGATTCAAAGGAACAACAAAAATGGTAAAGGATCACATCAAAATCAGTTCGTAGTTGACTCGTGTATATTTACAGTTTTTAGTAATTAGTTTATTAAAGTTAAAGTCGTAAAACTTAATTATCTCAAGAGACCGAGGTATTTGTATTTTTGGTTAGTTGTATCTAGTAATACATATACTGTTTCACAAGATATTAAATTTTGTGGTGAAGAAAAACATTATATCTCTATTAATCAATTATATAGACTGTTATATATTGTGCAGAATGAAATATTGTACACTTCATTAGTCTTCAACATAAATTTCAGCTCTCAAATATTATTCAGAGCAAAATAATGAGGCTTCAAAAATACGCAACATCGATTCAAGAAAGTACACTCGTTTGTCTCCACTTGAAGGGATATTAGCGTGCCTCCGAATATATTATGTACTTAATAATAACCGTGTAATGTTACACCGACTGTTTCATTTTAAGAGATTGCAGAGATTTTCTGAAGTAAGAGTTACTTTTTTATTCTCAGGTAATATATCTTGTTCAAAATTAAGCAACGCCAGCAGATCAAGAATTGCAAAGAACCAATATTATTGTTGCCCAAAATATATACGTAGGTCGATATGGTGGCATCGTACTTGAATGTTTCAATTACACCAATATGGTCAACCGAAACAGATTTTCGTAATCGAATTACGTATTTTCATTAATATGAAACAAACTTTGGAAAATATTTTTATTACCTACCTTCCAATAAAGGGGAAAATAGGTACACATGATATTTTATTTATTGTGATGTTTATTAAGGCCCTTCTTGATAGTAAGGGGTTCGTTGTTTTAGAACTATTACAAGACCAGAACCACAACCTCATATAGCAATCTTATAATAACCTTACTTTGTCTCTATCCTTGTTTTTAATGGTACAAAAGAAAAAGACATAACACAAAGTAACATTAAAATAATACTGCTGTAAGAGCCGGTAGTGGTAGGCTCCCAGATTAGGTTAAATGATATTTTCTTATTCAGCATCTTCTGTCACCATGAAAACACGTCATACTAGACCTTGCTTGCGTTATAAATTTATAATCATACGGGAATTAACGCGATCATGCATTAGGTATTTACATACCTTATTTTGCTTGACGTTTCGACCAGGTTACACCGGCCGTGGTCACAAGCAGACTGGTGAGGCGATGTCACGGCTCCGTATGTGAAGTAGATTCTAGATCTACCCTCACATTTTTGTCTTTCCACGTACTATCACAAAACACACTGACAGTGTCCCTATTCTGTATGCCGTCCGTATTCCGAGCGTTAACCGACTGCGCAAAGCGAGGTTGCGTAATTTGAATCACTGGATTCCACGTAGCCGAGAGCTTGAAGCCGTCTTCCCTATTGAAATTTATGTGTTTCTTAATTTCAATAGCTTCTCGTACAACCCGAGAGTAATAGGTACAATCAGTGGAGAGGACTTGCGTACGATGAAATTCAATCCAGTGATTGGTGTCCGTTTGAAGAATATGTTCGGCAATCGCTGATTTGCTGGTCTGTCGATTCTTTACAGCGGCGATATGTTCTTTGACCCTTTCAGCAATAGTCCGCTTAGTCTGACCTATGTACGAACTCGACAGACCAGCAAATCAGCGATTGCCGAACATATTCTTCAAACGGACACCAATCACTGGATTGAATTTCATCGTACGCAAGTCCTCTCCACTGATTGTACCTATTACTCTCGGGTTGTACGAGAAGCTATTGAAATTAAGAAACACATAAATTTCAATAGGGAAGACGGCTTCAAGCTCTCGGCTACGTGGAATCCAGTGATTCAAATTACGCAACCTCGCTTTGCGCAGTCGGTTAACGCTCGGAATACGGACGGCATACAGAATAGGGACACTGTCAGTGTGTTTTGTGATAGTACGTGGAAAGACAAAAATGTGAGGGTAGATCTAGAATCTACTTCACATACGGAGCCGTGACATCGCCTCACCAGTCTGCTTGTGACCACGGCCGGTGTAACCTGGTCGAAACGTCAAGCAAAATAAGGTATGTAAATACCTAATGCATGATCGCGTTAATTCCCGTATGATTATAAATTTATATCATGCAACGCGAAAGTTTAAAAGTAAATATTGCTTGCGTTATACGTAGGTACTTACTATCTGCTAATGCTGCAGCGCCGAGCGTGTTGTAGCGTTTAGAAATTGTCATACATTCATAGCGATCTGTCTACGTAGTACAGCTGCCTCTTGAACGCAATGTCTACCGCTGGACTTTACTATCTGCTAACGCTACAGCAACATGCTAGTCGTTGTGATTATATATTATGGACCATTAGAAGCTATACTCGATACTGTAAACTTTGATTTAGAGCACCGAAGTAAAATCAATGTAACACCTTTTTTAACCGACTTCAAAAAAAGAAGGAGGTTTCTCAATTCGACCGTATATATTTTACCGCAAATACTTTACGAACCGTACTTACTACAATAGCAAATTAAGATTGATTATACCTATAGGTACCTAGTTATTGGTTTACTTGGCACCAACTTCAAAATTATAAAATACTTATTTAACCATTTCTGATTAACTAAATCAAAATACGAATTACTTTCTGCTAAGTAAACTTATTTTTAACTTTTTAGTTTCCTTCCCGTGTGAAGTCGGTTTAATTTTGTTTAAAATTATCATAATAATATGTTGGATATAGATTTACTATCCACTTCAGAGTTTCGCTTAATTGGATGACAATGAATTGGAAGTCTTGCAATATCATAATTTTACTTCTTTTTTAAAATCTGTGATATCGTAGTAATATTGCCTCCTTACCCATAGAATTTGCCAATATCCGTAAAATCCTATAAGAATATTTTTTGCAACTATGTATCTATCAGTGGCAAAGCGTCCACATAACACGATTCCTGCCGGCTTCCCTTTTAAAATATGTCCGGACCTCCTTATACCTATAACTAGCCTTCCGAAACTAAATGATTTTAGCCCCACCGACTTCCCTCCTCTGAAAATGACTCTTCGCTACTGGTATCTATAATGATTTAATCAGCTTAGTGTAAATATTTGCGTGCAGGAACATATTATTATCTATTTGCATTGGTCTGGGTGTTTCTACGTATTTACAAAAAAGTATATCCGCATTCTAGAACCCATAACACATATATTTTAGGCTTACTTTGGGTTTAGATAGCGTTGTGTGTAGTTGTTCAGTTGTAGTGATATATTTTATTATTATACTAGCTTTCTACGGCGCGGTTTCACCCGCGTCTTTCTTAACTGCTACCGTCGCCAGTAGCGTGATGTTACATAGCCTATAACCTTCCTCAAGAATTTTTTAAATCCGACTTGTAGTTCCAGAGATTCAACGCGTTCAAACAAACAAACAAACTCTTTGGCTTTATACGTAGTATAGATTATTATTATTATAATGATTTACATAATAATACAACTACAGTTTGTTTTATAACCACTTCTTTAGACTAGGCTTTGCAATTGTAGAAGCGAAGTACAAAGTACTCCAGACTGCTAAAGCATTTTAAAAATAAAATATTAATATTTGCCTGAAGTTTGTTCTTTCATTCTGTGTAAGAAATTACCTTTTATATTATTAAATTGACCATGGGGTCCGAGAGCACGAGCTGTTTACCAGGAAATTGCCAAGCGCCTTGTCGAGGCTTCACGTGACCAGAGGGCTGGCTTATTCTTTGGCCAAAGAATCAGCATTGCCATTCAGCGTGGCAATGCTGCCAGTCTTCTGGGCACGTTGCCAGATGACAGCGATGCGGAGGAGTACTTCGACGCGATTTAATCCTTGTTTTAGTTTTTATTCTTTGTTACTTTTAAACTTGTACATAATTAAATTGACTACGTTGTTGGTTCAGTGAACTAACTATAGAATTATGACTACTCGTTGCTACACTGTACACCTAAACCCCAGCTGAGGGTGTTCTTTACAAAGTGCTAACAAAGTAAAAAACAACTATAGAAAAAAATTCAGTTAGATTTTGTGTGTAGAAATGTTAGATGTAGGTACGTCAGGTGTAAAGTAATGCGAGTATCAAATTATTTAATTACGTGATCAACATTGTTACTACGTAAAGACAGAACTATTATTAGTCCGTGTGCTTGTAAAGGTTAATCTTCTTATGCACTTATGCACACTTATTTAAAAAAATCTTTTAATAATTGAAAGGTAAATTATTCCAGATGTAGTTTAACACGAATAGAGTCAAGGTGGGCCGCTACTACCTTTATAATATATAATTATAGAATAGAATAAAATAACTCTATTATATTTTTATTTATTAAATTATAAATATTTATCCAATGAAAACGCATATCATCTGTTGAGCCAAGACAAATAAGGCAAAGAACACTTAGTTATGGACTTACCCACATTTTATATAAGTGACGTCAAAAGTAAAGAACTGAAATAACACGAAATTTTCTTGGTTGTAAAATATATCAACATGGCGAGCATCCAAGTTACATCGTAAGTTCTAATTTTAGAAAAATGTATGGTTTTGACCTAATTGGTTGACAACATAATAATAACAGAAATATTACTACTACCAAGTTTGGAATTTAGCAGAAATCGTGTAAAAATAATAAGTCTACAGTTATGGTCTTAAAATTGCAATAACTGTCTAAAAACAGTCGTAAAACATTCACTGCTGAAGATTTCTTTAAGGAAAAAGGTTTCGATAGCATTTATGCTTGACGAGCAATGGTAACCGTAGTAAGACGATATTTTAAGCATAAAAGAGATATGTAAGCAAGTAACATTACTACCTGCCTGGTACTATCTTACTCCCTTTATAATACAACTACAAAAAATGGTGTGGTCTTCCTAAATCTAATCTTATAAACATTCCAATATGTATCATTCAACTCCGAGGCTGATCTTGTAGTAAATTTAATAATTAAAATGGAAAGCATTTTAATTATTGAATTTGTTGACAATAAAACTGGCAAGAAGAATCTCTAATATATAGTTATAAAAACATAATATAGAACTGGCAAATTAAGAAACAACAAACCAACACTAACACCTAATTTCTAAAAGGCTGATCAACGAAAAATTAACCAATCATCTGTTAAATCTCACGTGATGTACCTAAAAGCATGATAAAAGCATGGATTTTGGTACTTTTAGTAACTAATTAGTAATTAATTAGATAAAATTAATTACTCATACTTTTAGCACCTTTTACTTTTAGCAGTTTGTATTTCACATGATATAAGTGATTAGTTAATTTTCCGTTAATCAGCCTTTCAGAAACTGGGTCTATGTATATTCTTGTCTCATAAAAACGAATGAATTCTTTTAAATAATGGTTACACTTAATATATATTACGCTAACTAATCACTGAGCACATACCTGAGAGGGAAAACTTGATAACTTAACGTCTAATGTAATGAGTGGTTTGTATTTTTATTGTGAAATAAAGCAACCAGAGTAAAGTACCGTACTTTACTGTGGGTGCTTTGGTTCTTAGTTTTCTATATTAGCTTATAAAAATGACTTTATCTTGATAGTAAGCAGTCAGTCAAAAAAAAGCAGTCAGTCAAAATTACGATTGAAGATATTAGAAGTTAGAACACCTTTTACAGATTACCTATAGAACTATACTCGATTTGTATTAACGACATTGCCTCTGGCGCTTGCCGGTCGGGTAGAGCTTACTAGCTAGCTTTCGGACAGGTCTTTCGCTGGCTATTTATTACCTTCCAAAAACTGTTTTAAGGTCTTTAAACAAACCCATTTACTATTGTATCCTAAATGCAATATTAATGCACACTTTGGAACATAATATTATTATTATTATTTATAACATATGCACGCTCCTGAAAATACAGACAGTGTGCTACTGAAGAAGGCAATTTAAAACTAAAACCACCAAACAGCATGTTCATACAATCAAATGAAAATGAATGAAGCAATGTTTAATTAATTTAAAAGTAAACTTTTATATCGAATAATAAAACCATTGTGACATAACGAATCTCGACTGAATTGTGAAACTAGATTGTCAGCTTTTACGTAACCCTGCACTGTTTTAGAATTAGCTCGGTTTAGTTTGCAGGTTTGCCCGCGGAATAGGAATGTGGGAAACCATAACTCGATCAATTGTTCTTGAACGTCGTGTGGTGCTTCGAATGTTCGATACAAGTGTCGTTTGTTTCGAGGAACACAATTGGTGATGAAGTTGCTATTGCAAAAAAGAGGTTTTACAAGCTCGAGCTTTCCTAAGTAAGTTATTGTTTCGTGACATCTCAAAATCTAACAAACAATAGTGATCCCTAATTCTGTATATATAAAAAACACTTATTTTTTACACGGCTTTAAAACGAATATGTACTCAATTTTAGCAGAAAAATCCATATCCAAATTAATTTTGTAATATTTTTGGTCACAATTGATAGCTTTTTACACAAAGCGGCTATTATATTTATTGTCATTGAAAAACAATTTACTTACACAAATAAGTTGTGAACATATTAAATGAATTTTAGTTTTTTTCATGGTCAAGTTATGACGACTAACAAAAATACATTTTGTGTTTGATAACTTCTGTAAATAGCAGACAAGTACTTCGTCTGTGCTTGAGAGTTAAGTTGGTAATCAAATAATGGGGGTGGTTAAAACGGAGATGTTCGAGGAAGGCTTAAACTAACAATCCACATCTTTAAGTTAAAATGATGATGTTGTTGACTTTATTAGTTTTCAACACCAATACTGATGAACTGGTTTTTCCCAAAAAAAATATGAGTACAGCAAGATTTTAATTACCTTAGAGAAAGCGTGTGACAGAATTTCCAACAAACATTTTTAAAAACAAACTGTGTATTGTAGTCACTCGTAGTGATAAACTTTATTACATTTTTTTGATAGCAACGCAGAAGGCGATTTGGGACCTTTATTGCCGCTATGTCTACCGGAGTAAAAGCGCAGAAAAGCTTGCGGTTTTATTCCAGTACGTAGCGGCGACTCGACGTAACGCGACACGACGTAAATGAACCAAATCAAAAGGCAATCGGTGTTACTGGTATTATACTTGACCTGCTTTTTAAAATAACTGCCTTAATTATAAAACGTTACCATAACTATTAGCGACTATTAAAGTCGAAAACATCTTCCTTAAGAACTCCAGTGAAGCACTTCTTAGTGAAGAATTTACATAATGACCAAGTTTGGCACGATTTGTGCGCATAAAGATGTAACAAGATCTTTTCAATCCTCTCAACTTTTAGATGAAGGCGGTGTTCTAAAATAGCACAAATGCATGACAGTTTGGAGCAAATAATACGGTGTATTCTGCACTACTTTACTCCTACAAAAGACTGCAGCCATACTACATATGTAGTATTCAATGCCGCTGAGTGAGTTACATTATATACTAACAATAGGAAAGGTAATATTTTGAACTGCAAAAGTACTGTTTCTCCGCACATGATTGCAATAAAAGAAACGAATCGTTTGTTCCTTCATCTTTTTTTAATACACAATTAACACAGTGCAAAAGCGGCGATCTGAATAATTATTAATTCAAACTATTTTACTACCTAGGCTTCATCCAATTTGCTCCATAGCACCTGGCACTTCGCTATCGCAACCTCTGTACTCATATTTTTTTTTTATATATATTAGCCTACCAAAGTGACTCCACCCCGCCTGATGGTAAGCAGTCAGTGGAATCCAGAAGTGGTGGCCACCATACCAAAAGCTATCGTCTGGTGGCCTCCACTATGGCGGCTGGGAATGGGGTTAGAGGAAGGGAATGAGGGAGGTGAGGAAAGAGGAAAGGGGGGAAATTGGGCCTCCAGCACTCTCACTCACCGAACGAAACGCAGTAGTAAGTATACTACTACTCTTAAGTCGATCTTCTATGAGAAGGTAGTACTTCCCCGGACGATCCGGCCCATTCATGCTGAAACCAGCGTGGATCTACTACCGTCGACTGTCTTGTACAATAAGTATTTGTATACTCGGCACTTTGGATGTTGCGGTAAAGCCAAAACAAAACTTTACTTTTCTTAATACTATCCAACCAAACAAAACGCTTAAATTATTTTTATCCAATTGCAGAATCTGTCCAAGTATCCTTTAGGTGTAATATGTGTACATAAGCTTACCTATAATTTTACCTAGTTAATTAAATACATTAATAGCCATTCGACGTAATAATTATACGAAGACCCGTCTGCTACATGTGCATAAAAGCTTGACGAAATAAATCTTTAGCAAACCTACTAATAATAATAATAATAATAATAATAATATTCTACCACATTCACACAACGCCATCTAGCCCCAAATTAAGCAATTATATTTGCTTGTGTTATGGGTACTAAACAAGTGATATACTACTTATATACATTTTTTTTTTTTGTAAATACATACATATTATAGATAAATTACACCCAGACACAGAACAAACATTCATGCAAATCTAAATATAACAATATAATATTAACCTACTAAATAGAACATTGACATATAATGTATTCTTATTAAAATCAGAAAGCTAAAACCATTCCAATGACAATGTTTCTCATTATAGAACGTTCAAGAATAAATTTCACAGATCTAAAGAAATTTATGCAAAGTCATTATTAGACACTTTCACCGAATATGCCAATTCATATTACATTTTGATAACGTTAAAAGTATAATATCTCGCAATTACTCCAAATAAATTGTAGAGACGATACGACTGTTATATTTACGATCTATACGCTCAAAAAGTTACATAGAAAAATTATGTTTAAATCAAATAGATATGATATATTTTTAATCTGAGAGAAATGTATACGCCTTAATTAAAAAAGATATATTTTTGCGTATACGCTTAAATGTATAGCATGTAAAATAGTAAACACAAAATAGCAAACAAACACTGAATATTAAATGAATGGCTTTTGCCCGGGGGTGGATAAAATTTTTCTGTAGTTTCTTTTACAATAAGCACAGTGTACTGTTTTAAGTAATTAACAGGTCGTTACCACAGTGTTTTTATAAATATGCAATTGTGTGTAGTATGTTTTGTTTGAGAGCATTGTGCTACGAATATGAGGAAAAAAGACTATTTTTCCAAGTACGAGTATGATTCACTAAAAGATTCTGAAGAATGATGTATGTATTTTAAAGAGTGGCATCCTCGAAATTCTTAAATAATATTTTCTAAGAATGGCAGACAGATAAAAGATACAAAGATACTACTACTACTACTTAGGTAGACTTGTTAAAGTCTTCTCCGATGGTACCTTGGCAGCTCGGTTGTAATCGTTCAAGAACCTACAGGGAGTTCTTCTTATATGTATATGCTGCACAATTTAAACTTGGATCTGGCTACCAGCGCATGTGTCTCGAAAATGCCATGCATGTCACAAAAGCACTATAGTGGTGGCCATAGTGCTATTAATTTGCCGTGATAGCAATCGAAATAGTGTCCATTACTTTTAGTTTTCACTAAATGTCTGTCATTAGGTAGAGTGAAGTCATTTTGGAAGGCAAATAAAATAAAATTGAAATATCTGTGATCTGGTGTACCTACGGCACTCGTCCCCTAATTCGGATTAGTCTATCATTTCACCCCCTCTTAAGTTTTATGTTCGATAACCTTTTCGATAAATTAGTGTTGAGTATTTCTATTTGGCAATATTTCATAGCAATACTGGAACAGTGCCCGATTTGACAATTGGCCCTTAGTACAACTAGCTAGGAAAATGTTACCTGTAACTTCTGGTAATAATGTTATAGATTTTGGTTTACTGCATATACTTGGTGCAACACAGCGATTGTATATTTTACTATTTCAATCAATAAACCAAAATTATGTAGTGTCAATTCACCTTTCAACCATAGTCATTATGGCAAAACCTTCCAATACTTGGACTCCCGTACGTATTACTCAGAGTTTTGTATGTATCCAGCTGTTGTAGTATTGTTGTAACAAGATGTCATATTTTGAGACCAAGAATTCAACGACTGGCTAAAGAGGGGGTGTAGAGTGCGTGAGAGAGTAACTTAGCAATTCCTTCAGAAACATGATTAGAGTGCTCAGGGAGTGAACATACTAAAAGTTCTCTCCCCTAGGAGCTGGAAGAGGAAGAGGCGTTTAAAGTTCCCACTTTTGGGTTTTTTACTAATATCTCCAAAACGGTGCATACTAGAGAATAGTGTTTTTTTGTATAACTTGTATTCTGTGCACATTTTCCAACTTCCTAACAGTTTTTGAGCTACACGCTCTAGAAAAATAGAAATGAATATAAAACCGTTGTACCTAGCATAAAATTAAACTTGTGGCATAAACTTATAGGTACAAGAGAAGTTAAAATATTAAACCAAATTTATTTTCATTTTTTAATATATTTTTCTCACAACACTTAGACATTCATCAGAACGAAAAATAAAATTTCTAAAAATACTTTAAAAATACTTTGTCTAAAAATACGCCAAAACGGTGTTCGTCTCTTGTTCTTCTTATTGTCTTGTACACTATAATTCTTTTATTAAGCCTATTATTTTCTTTTCTTTTGTAACATATATACACTATCAATATTTTAATCACAAAGTCAATAAGAGCCACTTGTCATTCATTAAAATCTAATATAGCCTCTGATTATCAAGTTTGGGTTCGTCATAATTATGTATGAATGGCTGTCTTCGCTCGCTTAGTTCTAATTATATATGCATGCTACTAGGACTACTAGTATCCCACTTTACAAATTAATTATTCGTCAACAGAAGATTAGTTTACATAAGACAAGTATTGACACGTTACTTGGACAAGAACAGCTTACGCGGTAGTGCCTACGATTTTTGGACTTCCGAAACTCGATTTTGGATCAGGTTTACCTATACTTGATCCAAAGACCTGTCTGCTTGTACTTATCACTAGAGAACAGAACTTATATATGAGAGTAATCTGATAATTTCTTATAAATTATTCAATATTTATTGCTTTGCTCGACTTAGAGAGAACAACGTAACTACTTAACCCTTATTTTCGCAAATCACAATGGATGCGTTTTTCTGTGACGTGTGTCTTCGATTTGTTCATTCTTTCTGCCTAGTTTTCAGGAGGTTCCAGATACAGATTAAAATAGTGTATCAATGTCTACCTAATATACGAAGAAAACTTCATAATGTCTGCTAAACATGTAATATAACAGCAATAAATTGTAGTATGTATAAATTTATGACATTTTTATGACCTAACCTTTCCTAAAAATGGTGAAAATTGATGTATTGGATACAGATGCCTACTCTATACTTAATTCATCTAAAGTACTTAAAGGTATTACGGATCGTTGTAATGTGAAAAGTTTTATCCTAAGATTTACTGCTCAGCCTAGGAAAAACCGGCTCTAAATATCTAAAATCAACATCACTAAAAACTTGCTTAACTGATGGAACTTTTGAAAGTAATACATAGAAAAATGTTATTTATTACAAGGGGATAAGACAAACATAATTGACAATTTATACTATCTATATACTATTAGATAAAGTGGAAGAGTTTGTTTGTTTGTTTGAACGCGCTAATCTCTGAAATTATCAGTCGGATTTAAATAATTCTTTTGGCGTTTGATAGCCTAGTTTTTGAGGGAGACTACAGGCTATGTAACATCACGCTATTGACGACGGGAGCAAAACAGTAACTAAAAATGTAACTTAACGCGGGTGAAACCGCGTTGCGGGTAGCTATAATTGTATATATTGAATTTTAACATACAATATCAAAAGACTCGTTACCGCTGTATTTTTTTTAAATGTTCAATGAGCTTCTTCAACATTTAAATGTCCCATTTACTTTTGACTGTTAAGTATTTTTACCGTACGCGATTAAAGCAAATTCTAGCCACAGAATTTCCCAAAGTTTACAGTTTAATAAAATAAGTTAGTTAACCGATTATTTATCTGATACCTTTATAAATTTCATTGAAACAACATCACCTCTCACATTTGGCAGCACGTACATCAAAGGTAATATATAGCCTCCTAACAAAAAACGATAAAAGCTTTTAAAGCAAAGCCAGGGGCATAACAATCCGATAACAATTTTTTAAATCCAACCCTCCATTATTTTTTCACACACTGTAAAATAAATCCAGGGAGCACTAAATTGAAATCTTACAATCACAATTCATCAACAAACGTACCGCACTCGGTAGATATTTAAAATAGACCCACTCTCCCCGCTGTATATTGTACCAACGTCACATTAATAATAAGTTTCAATCGAACCTCATCCATCAAAGTTCCTTAAATTCATAAGCATTTGTAGGGAATACGCATAGGGCTTATTGCTTGCTTGCTTTGCTTCGGTATCAAAAGTTTCATTCGATCACAACAAACTTCTACGAAAAATATCATAGCAATAGTGTTGTATTGCGTCATTTAGATTTACGAAGGTGCTCCAAATATAAAATTCTGAAAATGATTGAAAATAACAAAATGTAGCCTATTCTATCCGCTGAATTTATTGATTTCTAAAGGTGAATAAATTTTTCAAATTGCTAACGTAGATTTTTAGTTAAATCGTTGCAAACAAACATACAAAAATCAAATCTTTTCTCTTTATATTATTAAGTTTAGATGACTTGGACGTAAAAGTTTGCTCAACGATTTATATGGTAAGCAATATTATTAGCTTTACTATATTGACTGGGAATTCAAATATGAATATTATTACGCGCAAGAAAAAACCATAAGAATATTTTAATGGCTGCCTCGGTAGCAGTGGCGTGCACAGAGATTTTTGACAGGGTAGGCATTATATATTTTTGACAGGGTAGGCATTATAGATTTTCGACAGGGTAGGCATTATTTAATTATGTTGCTCAAAATGTGATTTCATTAGGGTAGACAGTGCCCTTCTGCCTATATGAAATGCACGCCACTGCTCGGTAGATCAGTGATTGAGGTCTTAGGTGCGATCCCTGGCTGTGATAAAGTAATATTGAGTTTTTCTGTCGAGTAATTCTTGGCTTTAGCCCGAAGTCTGAAGTTATGCTGCATACATTTTATATGAGACCTAATATACTTAGTGCTATACTTCTGCCCACCCCTATGCTAATAATTAAATTTGGAATACACAGGACAACATCTAAGGGCGAATATCTAGAATACTAATAACACTAACATTTAGACGGTATCAAAGTTAGATCCATGTAATCTGTTTATAGAGTTAAGGCTTGAAACTCTGTGAATTGAATTTGAGCGAACGGTTCTTACCAACTCACATCAATTTCGATGCTCGATACAGCAACACACGAGTGATACTCCTGAAATTTAAAGGGTAGGCTATGGTTACTGCTTACCACCGGGTGACCGTATGCGTATTTACTACCTAAAAAATCTTTATATCTACTTTGTACTACAGTAAAAAACTCCTTAAGTTACAAATAGTACATCAACAAAAACCCATCAAATTTATCTACTACACCGTAGCTTACCGTTACGACTATACATTATTCATGAACAAGGATTTCGTCCAATACATTACACGAAAAACCTACCACTTAAAAATTAAAAAACATGAAACGTGAAATTGTAAATATTACTGAACTTTTTAATTTTTAACCACTGAAAGCATTTTATGCATATATAAAGCCGGTGTGAACCTGACGAAATTCCTGCACCAACCTTGTTTAAAATAAAAAATACACAGCTGAACGCTAAGCCGGTACTGCGCAGTGGTCCATTTCTCCCGTTCTAGTTAGAGGGACCTTGCTCAGTCAGTGCTCACGTGTCGAGAGCTCTCGACCTTTGCCGAAGCAGTAATCGACACTGTTCTAAAGCGCTCTGCTACTCGCATAATACATCCAATACTAATGTAACTCGCGTAAACATATATGTCAAGTGATATGTGAAGTGCAGTTATAAATATTATTTCAACAAAATAAAAATGCAAGAGTTCTCAGTTTAGTTTCCCGGGTGAAAAAGTGCGAAGAAATGATCAAGAAAAGTTATCAAGGCGTGTTTTTAAGCTTAATCTCCATATCCTTTTGCTGCCAAATCACCGAAACTATAGCAAAGAGTGCAAGCAGATTCATTGGTGAGCTATCCAATTACTTTTGAAGTCATTTTCAGCAAGCTATAAAAGTGTATCGACAGGGTCTACGTTATAAAAGTAACATAAATCGTGTCAATGCATGAATAATAAATCTAAGGCGTTTGTACTTAGGTCTCAGAAGTGTAAATTATTTATTTACGCACACCCCTTGCGAGACCTAAACCTTGAATTGTACACTTAAAACAAGATTTAACTACTAAACCTCCCGAGAATTTGTTTTAGACCGCAAGTTTTAGTGTCGTATAAATATGTTAGTATGGTGAAATTGTAGTAAAAAGTTTACGATAATTTCAAAAGAAGCATTTTATATTATAGTGCACTTTAATTTACGTAATAATATAATTATGTAAATATCACTATAAAAATATAACAATCTCTTTCACGTATGGAAAGTATTTATGCCTTTACATTTGCAGTAAAATTGACCTTTTGCCTACACCGGTCATACTTTATCCTTTTAGCTTTGCAGCGGCTTACTGCAAATTGTTGAATATTGCATAGTATGAGAGTGGTGCTAATACTTTTGTCTCTTTAGGGAATAGGCAGTGTTTGAGGCGTCGACACTGAGTGGTACAGACTGACGAATAATTTATCAGGTTTAATGAACCGTGCATATATTTGATGGATGATTATCCGAACATTTGACTTTTACGACTTGCGGGCGATGACAAGCAACTAATATTTGTATAGAAAGAAAATAATAATATATTATTAATCATTACAATTATTTTAATACAATTAAAACTATTTTTATACTACCAAATTATTTCTACGCCGCCTAATGGTAATTAAGCAGTCGGTTTCTGGAGATGAAGACACAACTTAATTGCTGTTATGGCGAATTTGTAGCATAATTTCCCTACTATAACGGAATTGTAACATGTCTTTTTAAGTCCCACTTAGAAGACCTAGAATGAAATTGGAATGCGACACAAATATTGGCTGTGTTCTATTTATAACAAAAGTCTATTCGTAGTTTTGCATCACTTAAAATGCAAGTGTTGTGAATATACGGCAAGGTTGAAGTCATAGTGTGACTTTCTATTTAATTGTCAATACTATCGCATACATTTTAGTTTTATTACAATTTTAAATAATTGACGGTAGCTATTGTCGCATAACAAGTTGCTTTTAATCAACGATTAAACAGTATCAAAGTGTCAGTAAGAACTTAATGGATTATAATAATACTATAGAAGCACTGGTTTTATAAAATATTCTCTAACTAGAATATACAATCTTAAGGTTGGCCTTATAGAAAATATAATGCCTAATAGGGCACACACCAGCAAAAACCTCCTTACTTAAGTTAGCAGGTAGTAGTAGGTTTATGGTTTGCAGTGACATCATGAAAGTGTAACATCATTGTTTCAACTAGAAGGCAGACCAACGATTTTCATGACGCGTTAATTAACACCGTACATACCATCATTTAAAATTTACACTTAAGTATAACATGTTTAATGAGTTTGTTTGTATCATTTAAATGAGTATCATTTGTATGCTGACCTAGGGATTACGGGGCTGGTAATATACCTACCTACTTATTTAAAATATCTGTAATTTATTCAGATAAACAACCGATGTTTGTATTGCGAGTGCAGTTGGTTTGAATGGTTATGTGTTTTAAAGCTTTCGTAGAATTATTGTAATGAGTTGTTTTAATCATGGTCTCTAACAGGTAGGCAATAAAGGCTACTTATTGAAATTTTAAGTTGAAATTTGTTGTGCTCTTGCTAGATGATATCTATATAATAATAGCCATATCTACCTATGTACTGTGCAAATAATCAATCGGTCTCTCGAAATATCACTCGATAGACATTTAGATTGAGACCAGTGGGCACAAGCCTCCAAGAACGAGGCAGTTGCATGGCAACGGGAGAGTTAGAAATGTCTCGCATTAGCACTCTCATCCCTCGCAACACTTGCATCTCTCAACATTTTCGGTCATTAAGCCAACAAAATTAAAAGAATGAATAAATGAGAACGATCCAACCAACCACTATCGAAGTTTATATTATACTGCTTTTGTGGCGTAGTGGGAGCACAAGCGACTGCTGTGCACGAGGTGGTGAGCTCGATCCCCACACGGGACAACACTTTGTTTAATCTAAAAAGGTTTGTTCTGAGTCTATAGTATATAATAGTCTATAGTCCGCAACACAGGGCTTGTTCCCTAGTGTCTTTGTGTTTTTAAGAAAAAGCAAAAAAGAACATAAAAAATATATATGTATAAACTAGCGGTCGTATATACTTCACTTGAACAATCGATCAACCGAATGTTTGTCAATCATCCAACATAGAAAATGTGATATAACTATAGCCTGAGATCATCTAGCCATGCACGGTGATTACAATATTTAGGGAAGGCTAGTCCTGCGTTGGACGGTTTTTTGGCTGAGGTAATTTTGTTATCTATATCTATATATATAAAATGCTTTGTCCTGAATGACTGACGGATCAACGCACTGCCTAAACTGCTAATCGTAGAGACTTTAAACTTGGAGGGTGTATTCTTTGTATGACATAGGCATCCGATAAGAAGGAATTTTCCGAAATTCGACCTTTAAGGGGCTGAAAAAGGGGAGCAAAGTTTGTATGGACAATGCTATTCCTTGGTCCAATCTACTTCAAATTTTGCATAAACAATCTTTAACAGATTAGTTGAAAGTCCCATAACGGGGTTAAAAAGTTATTTTGGGGATGATTTGCTTTGAAGTTAATATCAATACTTCTTAGTGCTTTTCATTTATGAACATTTTATTTTGACACATGATACCTGTCATGTTTAAAAACTCAATAAACGTCGAATGTGTCAAAAGTTGCTGTAATTAATGTTGGACTGGACTTTTGCTTTTGTTTTCACGGAAGATGGTTGTCATTTAATTTCATCCACTTTTTTCTATTTTATCATTGTATTATACCATTAATATCATCAACAAGAATATTATTCTACACTTGACGCTGGCAGAAATAGCTGACACAATCGTCGGCTCTGTTGCCAAAAAAAAGGAGGAGAAGAAGAAGAATGTTGGACTGCAATTTTCTACGCGCGATATTTAAATTGAGAGCTATGATAACACAATCATTGCATCGAATAAGTGAAATTCATCGCTCATCGATGCTTTACAGTACCCACTTTTGTATTGCTTGGGCGAGAATAGATACTTCATTTCTGTACCCCAGTGCGATCCTCCTCGTATAATTATTGGAAAAGGAGAAGATAATCATCTGCTATATTTTCATTAGTTTTTAGCCAGATTTTAGTCGACATGTTTGCCAAAAGAAATCGAGATAGAAAGTTTGAAATAAGTACCTATAGTAGGAAAAAGCGAACAGTTTTATACACTTGCAAGATGCAATAGAGACACAGGATGTTGATGTTGTAGCTAGCAATATACTTATAAATCCACCAAAATTATGCAATGTCACCAGATTGCAAGTGAAAATGCAATGTAATCGAGACAACTATACTGACCGGTTTTTCTAGACAAGAGTCTGAAGATATTTATTCCTAGGATTCCCCTAATACCAACCAATATCCCTTTGAATTTAAGCGAGTGCAGTTTCCCATCAAAGTCTGCTTTGCAATGACAATAAACAAAGCTTAAGGTCAAACTCTTAAGGTAGCGTAGACTTGAGCGAAAGCTGCGTTTGCCACGGCCAGTTGTATGTAGCATGCTCCAGAGTAAGCACACAGAGTCCGAGTAGCCTGATAATTCTAGCACCCGAAGGAAAACCAATATACCTAATATTGGGTTAGGACTCGGTCTGTTCCACTTATCCCTACCAGTTGTCCTTCCCGGTGGGGACAAGTCGTGGTCCTGCCAATTTTTGGTGGGACTACGGTATACCACTATGTACCCGTGGTCCTACTAGGCTATGGCTAGGCTATGGCTCGTGGTCCTCCACGAGTGCATGGTGGTATACCGTAGTCGTAGTAGTAACGTAGATTTTTTAGTTAAATCGTTGCAAATGAACAAACATGCAAAAAAAACATTTCATCTTAGTTTCATTAGTTTAGATAAATAAATACTGCGGTAAGTGTAGTATTTCGATTTCGTTGTAAAAAGATACCTAATACCCTCATGTAACTTCTACCAGATCAAATGCTGAGCTTCGTGTTCATAAAATATACCAAAATTTTATTTTTTTTATGTTTTTTTCACTTTTAAAAGCCAACCTATCAAAGATTGTTATGTTATAAGTATTTATACATTTGAACATATAAATTATTATGTTCAAACAATGATGTTTATAACAAAATGAATAAAGTAAAAAACCAATTAAATATCCTGTTACAACCATTTTCAACTTCTGCGCGGACGAAGTCGCGGGCAAAAGCTAGTTAGATATATAGTTAATAAACAAGTTTAGTTATTCCTTAAATAAATTGACTATAATTTAATTCTACAAACTTGCCATACAAGATAAACTAAACTCGGAGAACAATTAGAGGCAATACTAAAATAACACTTATATTGGGGACCTTGGGAAACATACTTCAATTTAAGCGGTGCTTTGTTTATCTCGTGCTACTAATGTCACTTTGTATGCATTTTAGCAACAAAATTGATGAAATGATAACAGTATTTCAGCTTCATAAATCACAAAGTAAGATTTTGGACTCAGAAATCCCCTCATTAACTGTTTTACGAAACTTGGACAAACCAAAAGCATTACGAACTTTGAACGAAATATGTGACAAGTCCTCCTACAGACTATATAAGTAGGCATACAGATAATAGTTCAGAATTATACGTAAATCTCTGTACAAACTTTCTACCACGTACATTTTTCTCAGAATACATAGGCTATTTGACTTATTTTGAAAAAACAGTTTTATATTAATGTTTATGTCATAATAATTTAACTACATTAATATTTCGGAAATATTTACTATTTTATTATTACAAGAACCATACTGAAGTTTGAATTTACTAAAAGGCGCCAAAAACACTGTTTCTGTAATGGCGTATTAATTAATGTATGACGTCACCTGCCTGTAAAATTTTATTTTTATCAGTTCATTTGAGGTGTATGTTACTCGTGTGTGACGTCACCGGAGCTGCAACCGAGTGACAGATTATTTACGTACCACGTGAAATTTGAAAAATTATACATAAGTTATTTCATTTATTTTTAAAAAATACTATATATATATTTTTTTTTACATCAAATTAAAGTAAAATATATTTTACGCTATTTTTTTTGAGGATGACTACAATTTGTAGTATATTTCGAATGTTGTCAAATAGCCTATTTCGGCTATCTAGAATGTAGTCTGATAAATATAACAAACAATTTCGTTCTAGCACGATATATCTGCATCGTGTATTGCAGACTTCGAAATCAACACAAAATTTTTATTTAGACTCAAGCAGCCACACAATCTAGTATAGCGCCTCTTTACATTTTTTAAACGAATTAATTAATAACGTACAGCTGAAAAAATGTTACAAAGCTCTTAATTAATAAACATGTAGGTACAAAACAGCAGATTTTCTTAGCATAAAAGGAAAAGTAATTATTTTAAAAGAATATGTAACAAACAAAAGCTTCAAAGATTATTTATTTGAAGGTTTTGTTTTGTGTACTACATTTTGTGCCTAATGTAGACTCTGTTTTATTAAGTAGGTACTAGTAGTGATACGCCAAAGATATATATTTATAAATAGGTATACATCCCATTTAATATACCTAATACAAAAAATCGTTCTGTATCTCTTTAAAATATTAAAAAGATCATCGAAGTGGATAGGCATAGATATAATATAGGTTTCTAAATTATATATCTTATTTTTGTGAATATAAAAAAAAATTTATTTATATCAATTAGCTCAAGTTCTGATGCTGAAATGGCTAAGAGAACGATGTCGTCGGCGAAGCGAAGGTTAGTTAGCCTTCTGCCACCTACAACAATACCTCTCGATTCCCACATACCCGCCAAGTTATTAACACAATATTGCGTTCCCAAACAAAAATTGCTGACGTAGGTCATAAAACCGCCGAGTTAAAGTAGGACTGGGCCGGACATTTTTGTCGCATGCACCTGGATAGATGGCCACGTATCAAGTTTATTTTATCAAGCTAAGTTGGTTGCCACAAGATGACAGAAGACAGACGAAGACAGCTCAAACAGAGATGGTGGGACGACTTGGACGACTTTTGCAACAAATAGCCGAATATAACTAATGATAGGTAAATTTGGAAGTCTAAGGGAGAAGCCTCTGCCCAGCAGTGGGACACACAAGAAGGCTAATTAATTAATTAATTAATTATTATCAATTGCAGAAATAAATATGATTTTCATTATAATTACAAATCTGAATGTACTTCACGTATGAACTGAAACGCTTTTATAGCAGTTCATAAATTTTATATCAATACGATAAAAATATAGAGAGTTTATTGGATAGTATTCAAGCTATAAAATTCCACAACTGCTTTAAACAAACGAATCGAATTTGTTCGTTTTGTTCTATCATTCTTTTATTCAAAGCTCTCGTGTAAAATACGTTACTTTTGTCAACATGTATATAAAGCTACAACTTGTAAAATGAAACAAATAATAAACTCCTAAGACGGCATAATACTAAAAGTATTTAGTTTTGACTATTATCATATCATTCAGACAAACAGCGTGAGGATAGCTGGACATAAAAGTCTGTAATTGCCAATTCACCTTGAGCAGGCATGGCGATAAGTTTCCTGCAGTGAAACAGTAACAGGCTGATATTATTACTAATATACTATACATATATGTATAAATAATTATTACAAGCCCTACTAGAGGTAAAACTACGTTTAGCCTTTAGTAGGGTTTGCTAAAGGAAGAAATCGTAACAATAACTGATAATAATATGAAAGTTTACAGTACGTAGTAGGTACGTACGTATTTTTTTAACTTCCGTACTATTGAACGAGCCGTGTGACGGCAGACTTTGCAATACAATTCACGAACACAAAGTGCAGCTAGACTAACACACTCTCCCACTCCACAGCTGTGGGAAAGTACCTAATACTATTTGAGGGCTGTGCCATTTTGCTTTAAATATAATAAATATTTGAGAAGATTTATCTAACAAACGTAATAAAAACCAAAACCTATATTTGATCACATAAAGGTAAGTTTTTCAGTAATCTCATAATTCTGTGATAGAATGTCGTAGCTGATCATTAGTTATCTGCGGTACATCGACCTGTTGAAAATCTTTTCTTAATCGCTATTAAGGCAAGTTTGTAAACCGACTATATAATTTTCTTTTTATTTAAGGCGGCAAAAACACTAATAATAATTAGGCTTATATCCACAACTTAAAGATTTCATTCCAACAGAATCACAATCTTCTGTTGCCCACACTGTGCTTCTTTGGAAACCCTCACTCACCAACACACACACTCACTAAACTTACTAGATAATGTTGGTCTATTTAAAGAAAATACCTTTACGTTACACCAAGTAACCAAAAAGTTTTCTATCTAAGACGATTCACACACTGCCCCACATCATGAAGCATAGTGCATGTTTTTGCGTTGTTTGTAAGTATCTCTCTTTTAAGAAAAATCACGCGAGGTGCAACACACTAACAAATATTCACGCGCGGTGTAGATGTTCCTTCCACACGCACCTCGCAGCGTGTTTCGGGCAGTGCATGGATCGCCTTATTATGCCGCTCCTATCTTATAAAATACTCTAAGCCTTCGGTTTTAACCTACAGCTACAGCACAAACTCGTTTTAGTACAGTTTAGAAAGTCTTCTTAATTAAATTACAATGTACTGCCAGCCAGTGAATACTCCGCTTAATAAGCTACTGTACTAAAACTATTTAGATATCTTCATTTAAAGATTTCTAGGTACCTACTTAATAATTCATACATTATACTGTCAAAGTTTTAATATCAAATCTGATTACAAATCTATAACCAACTTAAAATTAAATAAAAATATCAAAATCTATATTTAAATTCAAATAATGTGATTAAAAATGCAGGACTATTCATAAGGAACATATATTTAATAAAATAATATTAGAACAATTTTAGTTCTGCTACATCTATATTTTTTTTAATATCCCTAAATTATCTCCTTTGCGCAAGAATGGTACACCAATAGTTTCTCTAAGAAAATAGTTAAAATGTCATTCTCTTTATTTATTAGAAGACTACAGCCGTCGTTTCGTACGCTCGAAATTCAACTGACTATGTTTAAATCTTAACGTTTCATATGTCGTAGGGATAAACAGCAATATTTTGGCTTCCCTCTGAACGTTTTACTGTAACATAGGTTTTCTAGTGATAGATTTAGCGGTATCCGTTTGGATTGTCTCCAACTCACGTAGAAAGGAAAAGAATCGGCTGACTGAGATAAAATTGAGCGTAATCGAACAATCGCAAAGGCGTAAGCGTCGGTGTAGTCTATCCTTACACAAGTATTAAAGACCATAGATTTTTGAAGCTGAATATTGCAATTTGGCTATGATCCAAAAATTCCTAATACTCCCTGAATCAACAGCAAATGTATTCTGTAATGAAGACAGGGTACGTACGATAGATTAAAGGATATCTTTATGCATTTCATGGTAGGTGTGCATATACTGATTTGTTTTTTTCATGAAGAGATTCCAAGTCTGAAATGTGAAGTGACTTTTCCTTCAGTAATAAAGCTATTCGGTTATAGGCAACCCTAATGTAGTTTTGAGCTTTTCTCAATATCCACTATAGTATACACGAAATTTTAATTTAAAATATTTCAGCTATGTTATTTCAAAGCATAAGTAAGTACCTATACACATTCCTGAAAATTAACTTATTGCTCAAGACCACAATAAACACAGAATTATGAGTATTGTTCCCCTTTATATACGGAACGTCTGTTGCGACTTAACTGGTAAACCAAAGAGATTACAACTGTCTCATAAATAGCCATAAATTTACCGTAAAACAATGACTTTTAAACAAATCTTTAAGAACGACAAATTAAAATTAGTATTAATATATGTTTTTTATATTAGACACCAAAGTGACTCCACTCTGCCTGATGGTAAGCAGTCAGAGGAATCCAGAAGTGGTGGACACCATTCCAAAAGCCAAGCTACTGGTATGGTGGCCTCCACTATGGCGGCTTAGTGAGATGCTCTTTCACGCCCAACTTAAAAGACTCAGTGCTTGACCGTTCAGTTCAAGAACCTTTAGATTCCAAAGTTTGAAAAGCCTCAAATGGACAGTTATGATGGTCTTGTAGTTAAGGCTTCTATTACCACTGTGACTTTTCATATTTATGCATTTCCTACGTTTACTAAAGACATTACAGATTGCTGAAATAAAAAAATCTTCAAGTCGCCTTGAGCAAGCGTAGTGATCATGACTTACCTTAGACAAGAGACTCTGAAGTGGAATTATATTGAGTTGACTGACTTTTTAAACGAAACATTATAAAATATTACAATGAGTAGACAAAATTCGATCCCGGAGCAGAAATTTAATCCGTACCTCCCGGGAAATTATGACAATCGAAGCTCTCCCTATAAGTTTGATGTTTGACGTTTTGAGAGTGTTTATCTATGTCAAAAGCATCATATTCACGTTGCCACTCTATAAAAAATCAATTTCTACAACTGATCTAGCTCTTGAGTTTGTGTTCATCCTTTCCAAACAGTTACATCTCAATCGGATTATTGTATACTTACCAATTTTACATATTATTATAATATTATTCTTCATTGTTAGCTCTAAGAACTTAGCAAATTATAAACTAGTAATGAGCTAATTCTGTACCTAATTGCGTGTAGTGGCAACAGCTAATTATTTACGATCTCATACATATACTATCACACTTTGTTTAGCTTCGTCGTCCTAAAGTCCAACTAAGCAACACATTGCTTAATAGCGCAGATGATTGTCGGGCGACGAACTTAACGTCGCTGCAATATTGCAGTTTAATACTTATACCGACATGCGGCATTATAACTTTGTGGTGATAGCTGTATTGTTAGTAATATCTAACTTTGTCTCAGATGTGGCACATATTTTGTACTAATATTACTCGTAACGTAGAATATAATATATATTATTAGTGAATGAAACTTTTAAGACGAAAGTACAGACAATATATAATACAAAACAGAAAGAGCTCCAAAAAAAATTAAATTTAGCTCCAATTTCAAATTAAAGCATTCCTTTATACACCACATTTAGCACCTGTGAATGAAACCTTGATATAAACAGAGTCATTGCATGCCTCAAGCTGTCAACCAATGTTGTTATGAACACATCTACTTCTAATTTTAAAATATCTCGTAACAAAGTTACTAAAACAGTTTGAAACAAATCAATCAAAAGAACTAGTTCAAACGCACTTGCTTGTGCAGCATTAGTATAAACGCAAAAACATTTACGAGTAGATCACTGTGTTCTTATTACATAAATTTTATGCGAAAGTGTCCGCATAAATCTTCTTCGCCTTTCGTCCTTTTTCATGTCAAAATTGAATTACAAATCGTAGGTATAGATGGCGACTTGGGGCAGACAGGTACATAGGTTACTTTTTATTAACAGAAAGGTATCTGACGTCAACTAGTAAAAGTTTCCTCTGTTCCGATAGACTGTGGTTTCGTAACAATGTCCCTTCTTATAAAAAGTTTTTCTACCTTTTTCAAATGTAGCGGTAACTTTGTAATATAAGTTTAAACATTAATTATCTCTTTACGGCCGAAACGAGAATGTAATAAATCTTAAAAAAAAAATATTTCTTTATCATTTAAAACATCTTAAGAGTTTTGTTGATGTCTTGTATTTATTAGGGGAAAACAGCTCCTTCCATATCAACAGTGTATGGTAGTAAACATACTCGTAGAACAAAAAGGTGCTTATCCACTCTATATGCCTGCCCCTTTGGGTATTCCTATACAGAATTACAGACCGTAGAGTTATTTATTCATTACATTTTAACTTTCGTAATCTCGTTTCGTGTATTTTTGTTTTCCTATATATTCTATGTTTACGATTGAAAATCTTTTATTTACATAAAGAATACAATATATAACGTACTGAAAATGATAAACCCAAAAAATTAAATAGATTATTGTTTTTCTGTCGCAGTTCGATAGAGATCGGTGCTACATAATATTTAATAACTAATGCATCAATTTGGTTTGCTCCTTTAATGGAATGAAAGTTAGTTTGAGTACGAAAGTTTCTGCTGAATCAGGGCGTCCGATAATTGTATTCGTATACATATAACTGATATTACAACGGGCAAATGAATACTAGATTTGTAATGTTTGATACGTAATATAGCATTCTATTGTTCTGTAAGGCTATATATTATGTATTACCTCTTTAGCTGTGTGTATTACGTATTTAGCTAGCTATGCCAAGTCATGAAACTCAGCGTTATTATATGAGTAATAAAGAACGGGTTTATAGTCACATACCCAACAGAATTTCAGTTTTAGGTGTACTAAGAATTTCGTGCTGTTGTGTTCACTATCACTACAAATGACATAATATCACGCCTTATTTTTCCAAAGAGATAAGCAGAGAAGTATAACACATAGATTTCGTGATCGGGGATCGAGTGACAATAGAATCAAATAATCACAGACTATATTTTACCACGCATTTGTTAATACGGACCTTTTAAATTTAAGTTGAACGTTTGTAGAAATCGAACCATCATGGTTTAATGGTTTCTTGAGATATAGAAAATTGTGTTATGAGAACAAAATAAAAGAACATCGTATTAAAAACGTGCTTTATAACGATATAGTAAGTAGGTATACATAAGTATTGAAACAAATACTCATTAATCACACAACCCGTATATTAAATCTTACAATGTCGCAAATAAATATTTGTTTGTGTCTGAATATTTTTGTTATACCTATACAACGTACTCAGTATGGTTTTTTGGTTTTAACACTTTACATGATAATCTCAAATTCTAAATCGATATTGGGTAAAGGTTAGGTTAGGGGAACCTCCCAAAAACAAAAACAAAAATTGTGATTTCAATAGCTCTACCAATAGTTAACGTGTGTTTATTTTTACGATGACACACATGTATGGTATTTATTATATACACATGTTATATAGTATGAATAGGAAAATGGCAAGTACGGGTTTGACTCGCACACCGGGCGGCGTTGACGCTTCCGTACAAACTTGTATGTAGAACGTTCGTTCATCATGGTCGAGTCCTACCAGCCTTGCATACAACACACGAGATAGTTTCTCGTCGAAGGCTCCACAAACATAACTATTTAAAATATGAGTAAAAGTCTAATATTGCAGTTAGAAAAAAGATTTTCATTGATAAAGTACGTCATACTCAATTATTTCAACTGCAAAATTTGATTTGTAATAGCAATAAAAAAATTAAGTTTAATTAAATTAGATGTGTGGAACAATAATAGCAGGTATATTAACTCCAAAATAAATAAAAATGTAACTGAAAAGGCAAACTCACGGGAAAGCTACTGATGCAATAGCACTATTTAAAATTAGTTTCAGATTCTCTAATCACCTATATGCAAAAGCAAAAATGACAATTGACACGACAGAAATATAATTATCTGATTATTTACATTCAATTTTGCAATCCAACGTTAATACACCAATAAACCCACCTCATCACAAATGGTTAAAATGATGCATCAATAAAATTGTTTTATGCAATATTGAAATCCGGTAATTGGCAGCTTAAACAAAATTATTAATGCAGTTTCGATACGAATACAGCAGCTCAATTAATAACTAACAATACACTTATATAGAAAAGGCTAATCACTAAACTTAATTAAATTCTGTGTTTCAATTGAAACGCCTGCAATAAGCCTGTTGTGATAGGATAAAGGTTAAAGCACCTTCTATAAAGTACCTGGTTGTGGTTCCGAAAGTGCAAAATACCAATATGACTGTTGCATTATCATCGTATTGCCTAAACCTTACTGATTTAGGCAAATATAGCGGGCAAATCTAGACTTCTATCAAAAGTATAAGCCTAAAGTTAATCAGTACTGCATGATTGTGCTTTGAGCAGATCATGGTAATCAATAGTTACAAGAGGCACTTGTAGTGTTAGTTGTTAGTATCATTACTTCCAATACTACTAAAGTATTTTAGCACCAAGAAACATCAGTGAAGTACAAAAAGTATCCAAAATTGCATTACCTATTTAATCTACAGGTAAATCAAGGTAGGTTAAGTCTAAAGGTAATATCGGCACATTATTATCCCACTGCAGGGAAAGGCCTCTTCTCATACTGAAAAGGTATGAGCATTGATCGCAACGCTTGCTCAAGGTGGATTGGCGATTTCAGGCTTCCTCAGAAGTCCAGGTCACCTCACGATGTTTTCCTTCACCGTCAGTCAGTATTGTCCAGATAAACCTAAAAAGTACATATGATTTTAAAAATCACATTGGTGCTTGCCCGGATTCGAACCCCCGACCTCGTGTTTACGTAACCAAACAGACAACAAAGATTTATGGTCCAACTTGGACGAAGTTCTAAACTGCTAGCCATAGAGTATTCAGTTTAAATTATACAGTGAAAAATGTTCTCTATACTAACTGTTCTGTACTAACGGTTCGGGGACACTCAAATTATGCATTGCAAATGCCGACATTATCTAATGGGTTTCATTCATATGAGAGAATTTACTGCACTCATTCGAATTTAAATGATTTCTAAGCGTTTATAGACTTGAAATTTGATCGAAAGTTTTTAATAGTAGTGACGCTTATAAACCTTACAAGCACAGTTGGCTGCTGAAGCCTCACAGCAATCATTCTGATCCATTACAATTTTCATTAGGATTTCTTACACAAAAATATGACTTATCTGATTTTAAATACTCGTTACGTTACTCTAGCTTAAGGACATAATTTATGTTTTTTAAATATTTCAAAAAAATTAAGAAAACAAGTATAAGTTATACTAATATTAACTACTTACAGTTATATTTGATCAAAATATGGCTAAAATACCAAAGTGATTAGAGTTTAAAGTTAAATAAAAGTAAAATCCGTAAAGTAATTTCCTAAAGGATAATTTTATAACGCTGTAATATCCTACCAAAATTTTAAAGTGACATTAAAAAATCCTAATTTAAATATGAACGTTATTTACTTTGTTACCTGGCAAAGTTTGTTTATTAATGGACAAGTATTAATCACTGGCGAGGCTCGAGTTGACTTAATTACAACTAAGTTAGTGGCGATCGATGAAGATTCCCTTGCCGGATACAATATAGCCTGTATTGTTTAAGATTACTCTTTGTATACAATGATACACTTAAAAGCAGTAATATTTTACTCGTACATTACTGATCGATGGATTTCAGGTCTAAAATAAATGGAACTATCTTGTATTTTTCCGCGGAATTCGTAAGACACAACTAAGAGATACTTACCAGGTAATAGATTGCGTATTAATTAACTCTGGTGATTAGAATGAATTAATTAATTTCTTCCTTTTAGAGATATTTATGTTTAGTACTTACGTGTTTAGTCTTTACGCTAATAGATACGAGAAGCGTACAACGGCAAAAGGATAACCGTGTAAATAAGAAACTGTTGAGATTGAACTGAAATAAATAACTGTCAAAATTCAGATTGACACTCTAAATGTTGGAGATCCAAACTGTAGCGGTGATGAGATCGCTATAATGTGGATTACCAACATTTAGAGTTACAAATTATCAATCGTATAACTTTATTAGCCGAACATTCAGACGAATATTGACAGTCAAACCATTACATAAGAAGGCGGCAGAAAAATCATACAATACAGAACGAATAGCAGATGCCAGTCATAAGACAGATAGTTGAGTGAAATGGCCTATTAAAATATAGGAAAATATATGTTTAAGAAATTCATGTCTGCCTACGGAATAAACATAATAATGTGTGAGAAAACTCTATTATAAGTTCCTCTATACATTATATCATTTCTGTCCTACGTAGTTACCCTTCACCACTAAACTTTCCAACAAAACATCCATAATTAACATTCAGCGACTAGTCCTGTGACTCTTGTCGCGACACATTGCAAACAAATGTTATTAGTTGTTCAAAGAATGCCACAAATGGCCTCTAGTGCGTGGTTGTGGTTTCAACTTCTTGTATTGTGTTTGTAGGTCGCAAAATACTCTACTAGTCTGCAGACCAAAAGATGTGCCTTAGTTTTAATTTAAATACTTATGTACTTGTTATATTTATATTAACTCAAGATACGATACGAGTACATACCTAGTTATCTTTGTATAATTATACGTTGTATTACTTACGGTAGAACACACTGTAAGTAAACCTGGACTTTAAAAACAACTGCAGTTTAAATGCAGTTGTTTAATGGTAGCTGCTTCAATGGCTCAAAGTACTCTGTTGTTCAATTTAATCTAAAAACACGTTATTTTTACATAGAAAAGATCATAACGCTGTAATCTTAGGAGTACAATGTAGAACGTTTGATGCAGAACATTTTGTACATTTACACCAGATCTGAGCTTACTACCTACTAAATTAATTTGCTAACATGAGCAAATCTCAACTTTTGTTCTTACAAATCTTTATATAAACTATAGTCTGTATATAATTAGTATGCGCAACGAAACCCACGATACATTTCTACAAAATTATATGAACTCATAAATTTAGTAATACTATTTATCTACAAGTATATGGAGCACAAAGACGCTAAACAATAAACTTTGCATTTTATATTTTCTATAAACTCTAAGTAGTACCTACTCCTAGGTTCGCAAATTATATTGATTTCAGTAGCTTTAGTACATAAGTTAGTGTCCAAATTCACCGGTAACAAGTGTTTGGCTACTAACTCATTTAGATAAAAAACAAAATGTTAACTTATAATAATAATAATACCAGCTTATTTACTGTACCACTGCAGGGCAAAGGTCTCTTCTCATATAGAGAAGGTATGAGCATTAATCAATCACCACGCTTGCTCAAGGCGGATTGGCAATTTCAGACATTTAAAGTCTAGGTTTCCTCACGATGTTTTCCTTCACCGTTAGTAAGAAATGTCCAAGATAAACTTAGAAAGTACATATGATTTGAAAAATCACATTGGTACTTACCCGGATTCGAACCCATTACCTCGTGATTACGAAGCTATAATAATATATATAAATGTTAACTTACAAAATCTTAAACATTACTTATTCTTGTACGGTTGTAGATCCACGCTGGTTTCAGCATGAGTGGGCCGAAGAGTAGTAGTATCCGTTCTATTTATTTCATTTCGTTCGGTGAGTGAGAGCGCCAGCCCAAATACCCTCTCGGTCCTCTTCTTCTTCCTCTTTCCTTCCTCATCCCCTTCTCCGTGGTCGGTAACGGCTTGGTTGTTTTATCTAAGCATTATTACTTCTGTAATGCTTGGAAAACACAGCCATCTCTATAGGTTACGGTTACCAATTACCAAAATTCTTCAATCCTCATTTATCTGGGACCAAGCTTATATTATCTGCAGGTCAATCATGTATAATACGTTACATCTATACACTAGTTTTGACCTTGTCATGCTTCACTGTGCGAAAGTGCACACTCGTGTTAATTGTAGGCGGTCAAGTGCAGCTGTGGCTCGAATAGTTTTTTTTGTTCCCTTTCAAGAATGTCTAACAGACTATATTGTATAAATCTATACCTATTTGATCTATCTTATTTTGATGAAATTTGGTATATGGATAGATTAGACCTCAGGGAACAACATAGGCTATCTTTTGTCGCAAAAAAAGGCCTAAAGGGGTTGAAAATGCGAAGCTGCGGGCAACAGCTAGTAGTTAATAAATAGTTCCGTTAAAATCCCATTCATGCATTGTAACGCCAAAGGCTGATGCCTACCTAAAGGAATATAAAGAAGTGTCATAGCCTACCGTGAAAACATAAATGTCTTTGCTATTACAGACTATTATTTGGCATAGAAAAATATATCATAACTGGAAACCGCAGCAAGTTGTTCTTTACGACATAAATGAATGCGAGTACACGTTTTAAGAAGCCGATCGCTATAATAAATATTTAGGCAATTATGTTATGAGTGGTGAAGTAGACGAAGGTTCTGAAAATTTATATTTGTTTACCCTTAAAAGTTATGTACTACTAGCTGCGCCCTGCGGCTTTTTCCGCGCTGAAAATGGTATGTATATAATACGTAATGTATGTGTTCAATGTAACCCGGAATCCAAACCGATTTTAGGGATAAAAAGTATCTTATGTCCGTCTCCGGCACCGAATCTATGTACATACCAATTTTCATAGAAATAGTTCAGCTGTTTAGGCGCTGAGTGGTAACAAACATACACACACACACAAGCTTTCGCATTTATAATATTAGAAGGATATAAGTGCTCAAATTTTTGTGAATATTTTATGAATTTCTAAAGTACTAATTACAAATTTATAATTTATTTAATTCATAAAAGTCACACAGTCGTTGACACCTTAATGTTTCGCAGATTTTCATTTTCCATTAACAAAATATCAATAACGACTAAAGACCCACCACAGGTCTAAAGACATAGAAATTGTATTATTCAATTCGTCAATCGACATTCTTTGACTCGTAACATACAAGCACTTAAACATCATATTTCTGACGTAAAAATCTTCACATACTCCAACCCATTTAAAGGTTTTTAATATACATCTTGTATGCAAACCAATTTTGCATCTATGACGTCATTTGTATACCATACGCCACGACCTCAAAGTCGCATACGGCAGTGGTTTGATTGATTGAATTGCTACGTCATATCGTCATATAACCGTCTTATCTTCGCTTTGAGTTTCAGAAGACTACAAATGTACGATATGTTCGTATTCGATCGGTATTAGACGAGTTCCCAAATTAGTTACTTTAGTTGCTACAGTTAGTTATCTTAAGAAAAGTTGCTACTTTTGTAATTAATGGATATCTCTATACTCGTACCTCGTAAACATGTGATTGAATATATTTAGGTTTTATATGCCTATATATGCTGCTTGTAGGTAAGCAGTATTTAAGATCCAGGAGTGATGATTACCATCCCAATCGCTAACATTAAAAAATTGTTGACATGATGACACAAACAATCGTGGCTTAGCTTAGCTCAGCAAGATGCTTTTCACGGGGATGGTAAAATTTCGATTGTTTATTAGGGTCAGGGCTTACCACATGACTGTCTGAGTAATATTGGAAGCCCATGGTGACCTTAAATTTATTGCCATGGGAACAAAAATTCGGGTATATTCAGTTATATATTGTAATTATACCTTTGGAAAGGCTGCCTCTGTGGTTCGGTTGCGGGTTTGATTCCCGCTCAGTGCAAATATTTGTGTGCAACAACATGACTAGGTACCTATTGCATTAGTCTGGGTGTTTCTATATATAATTGTATGTATTTACAAAAGAAAAGAAAAAAGTTAAGTATGTACTCGTATCATTATACGTAAGTGTAAAGTTGTTGAGATAGTATGTATTTTTGCCCGACAGCCGCAGTCAAGGAGGGTAATGGTTTTCGAGCGTATGTATATATGTATGTATGTTTGTATGTATATATGTGTGTATGTATGGGAGTGTGTTTATTTCCTTGGCACGCTCTACAGTCTAAATGTCTTAATGGATTTTAACGTATTAGTTATCATTAGATAGGATTAATTGTGGAAGTGACATAGGGTACATAATATATCAATGTAGCGTCAGCACGAGAAAAGAAATGGGTTTCTTTCTTTTCACTATGTTTAAGGCAGACGGGCTTTTGGTTTTTTTATAATATATATTGCTTGTACACTAAAGTGCTTAACGAATTGTATGTTACTCATAGTACATTTAACGACTTTTGAATGGTATATACTTCTATTTTAAATTCATAGAACTCTTAAAAATTACAGTTATCTATTCTAACACATCTATGTACCTACAAATGGATCATCAAATAATGTCTAGTAAGTTTTAAGTTATTATACCATTTATCGTCTAGCTAACGTCGAATTCAATATGATATTGTATAAGTTTTTCATATCAAAACTCGTCCGAAAAGTATTATTCGATACTACATAACTTAGGTTTATTGGAATAGTTACTAACTCATATTCTCAAAACTTAAACTCGGCTAATGGTGTATAAGACTCAGACATCTGTTTTTTCATTATATCAATCGTAATGACCTATACCTACACTAGGTTTTAAGTTTGGAACCGAGGAAGTACTAACTTTATTAAAGTTATATGAACTTTATAAGTTTACCTCTGATTTTTATAACTTACGTTGAAGAAAAACATCGTGTGAAACTCCGGACTTAACGCAAAATATAAAACTTAGCCTAAATTTGAAACTGCAAGTACAGCGTTTGCCAGATAATGCTTAAAATGATCAATGGTGCGATCAATGATGCAGTCAAAGTAAATGCAGGTTCTAATACCTACCTCTCTGTCGCATATATACAAGGTTTAATTATATTTATTACTATTTTAAAGCAAATGTAGTTTATTCTATTTAACGTACTTTATTATAAGCCTCTACAATGTAAATATGAAACTAAATGCATCAAAAATGGTTAAATCTGCTTTACTATTGGTTTAAGAATTAATTAAAATTTAACAATAATAATATCTCAACAACTACACACAATGCCAACTAGATTATAGCTTGTGTTATGGGTGCTAAAGTCCAAATATACATACTTAAATACTTTTTTTTGTTATTATATATATATGTTATACATAGAAACATCCAAACCGATGCAAAAAGACATGTTCATGCACACAAAAATTTGCACTGGAATCGAAACCGCGACCTCTGCTGATAGTCCATACACAGTACCACCGAACCACAAAGGCCGTCAAATTAATTAATATAATTTAAACAGGTTAAGAAACACTAATATATGAGTTATTCCGTATATACATTTGGTAGCGACAAAAACCGTTTAGCAGTCCACTGACCAATTAACCTAAATACAGCAAGAAGAGTCCATTTTAGTAAGAGCAGGATAGTGCACGATTGTGATACAATTAGTCACGTACAACAAACTGTTAATCTCTCTGGACGTAACATATTGCTTAATGCAACCACACGAAACGTAATGGCCGCTTCAACGCAATTTTGAGGAAATATTCCAACTTAGATCTCATTACAATACTTCGATATGAGGATACTTTATAAACATCGTAACGAGAAGCATTATATTCTAGCTGCCAACACACTGACGAAGATAATGATGTACTAGAAAAAATATTTTTTTTTTTTATACTATACATTTTTGAATTATTATTTTCAAAGGTAGCATACTAATCTTACCTAAGTTCACATCATAGTAAGTAACTACAGCTCTTGAATTCCGAATTAGTGACTTCTCCGAGGATGTCCTACTTTGAACGAAAAACTCCTAAGTAAAATCTTTTTTAATGGATAAATAATTTTAGGTAGTAGGCAGAGAGACCTCACAAGGTCTACCGTCGAACTGCAATATGGTTACATAGTATAGAAAAAACGCAAACCAAAACATTAAAGTATAAATAAAATCACGGTTTTCATATAAGAAAGATTAGAAGATATTGAACAATGGCGTCTTCGTAAAGATAAATCATAATTTATGTATTTCATTATGAATACCGCTTTCTGTTGCTTATTTATCTTTAAAATTTATCTCAATAATGGATGAAAGATATTTGTCTTAATGTAAGATCGTTTTGTTGTATTTTTATTTTGAAACTTAAATACCACCGTTATTTAGACTGCTTTGTTAATTTATTATACCTATAATACTTTACTATTTTATAGTTTTTAATCAGTTATTTTGGAGTCGGTGCCAGCCAAGAAGGATCTTTAATTCTGCCTTTGCAACGAACTTTTGTAATGCACGGGGCGGTAATGGCACGCGTGGGGGATATGCCTGAAAGCACTACCCGAACGCGGTCATACTCGTGAACGCAGACGTCATTGATAGTTGTGTTCAGATATACATAAAAAAATTGACGCGCTCTTATCAGATTGCGTTCAATTTCTTGTATTAAATCTATATTTTTCATTCATATATTAATAGATTAATCAAGAAGGTTTTTTTTGCTAGTAGGTAGGTTATTTTTATGAAGGTCATTACGATCCTACTTTTTTGACAAAACATAACTTCGACATTATACAGGATATAATAATTATGTGGTTATGCTATCGAGATAATCAAATAAAAACAAAACAGACTCTTCCATATTAATGCATATACACCGTCACGCAGAAATAAACTAGTCTTGTTACTTTACCATTATTTATTAATACTATCACACTATATCAAATGATATTAATAACCATTGTATCATATAATATATCGCAATAAATAAATTAATGTAGTGTATTTACTCAAGTACATCAAAAAACATATACTTTACTTAAATGTTCATGATAAATTTATAACTGCTATTATCGCAATTGATGACTAGTATTTTTCTAGATCAGCCTCTTATGTAACTATATAAAGGACAAGAATGTCACCTCTCTCCTCTCCTGCGATAAATAACGCTTTTTGAAAGCTTTCCCATTCGAAATATATTTTTGTAATCAAAAAAATTGGAAAGCTTTGGGGGATAAATACAATATATAAAAATTCAAGTACAGTAGAACTTGATCAACTCGGTGCAAAGGCAATCATATAAGTATGTCAGTTTATTTATTGTACTATATTTGTGAATCTTTCTGCAACACATACATCCAAAACATTCTAAGTCATTTTAGAAACTATCACGTAGGGTTAAACCATCTGTAACGGACGGACGCCACCATAATCACTCTGTTATTACCAATTTGTGAGTCGTAAACGCCTAACAACACATCAACGGAACAAATTCACCGCTTCCTTAACCCGAGAAATAACGTTTAATATACCACGATAAACACACTACTGTTCGCAGTGCAGTTTCACTTACGTTATGTCTCTGGTTACTGCACTACTCCTGTGGGGCGTAGCGTAATGTTACATGTAACCTTACTTAAGAATCGGACTATCAAATGCAAAGAGCAAATCTGACTGGTAGTTATTATTTTAGAACATTTAAACAAACAAATTCGTCAACTTTGTATACACATAATATTCATATACTTACAACTAATCGTCTATTGACCATATATTGTACTAAGAGAGTCCAGCTACAGATTGTGTGGAGAAATTTCGTCTATACGTTAAGTGTTATAGAGAAACTATTCCCACTTATTCCATCTAACATTACTGTAACGAAAGCCACAAATCCTTCCCTTGTCTCTGGCAACGAATTGTGTTTCAAAGACAAAAGGCAACAATATTATATGGTTGACTGAAAGCGTAGGAACCAATTAAATTTATGCTGAATGCGATTTGATTGTGGTTATTATGATGTGAACTTTGATGTTGTTAATAGTTAAATAGGAATAATATTCACAAAAAAACCAAACTTTTATTCCACAAACGGCACAGAAAAATTATTAAGATTATTGTTTAGTTGTAAGTGTTGATTATTTTATGCTTAATTTTAAAAATGGGTACATTTAACAAAAAGATCAAATTAAAAAAACGTTGATAAATTACAAAGGCCTTATCAATTTTTAAACTAACCAGTAAGGTCCTTAAATTTCTTGTAATACTTTGATGGGGCTTTGAAAAGAAAAGATTACGATGAAAAGGTGTACATGTGTATTTACTAATATCTAATCGTATGTTCTGTGCCTGCCCAGTCTAAAAACCAATGTTGCGCCATTTGTTTCAAAGCAAAAAGATTAACCCTATCTAAATACCCCAAATCTTATATTTATACTGATAATACAGTTCTAGTTCATAATTGCAACCACAGTAGATATGCATTACATACATATTACGGACATTAAAATTATAAACAGACATTTCGCTGTCAGCTTTGCTGCTTGCAATGTCATAACGTGTTTTAGTATTTAATTGTTCCCTTCATTCATGACAAATCATAATCGCAATAGATATTGCATTAATGTATTTATTAGTTATTATTTTATTTATTAGCGTACATAATAACGTATGGTTATTAGAATATGCAGTATTAGGTACAGTACAATGTGCGGCCTTATCGCTAAAAGCGATTTCTACCAATATTTGGATGGGCATATGTGTGCATATGTGCAATGTGTGTATTAATAACAACGGCATCAACTATTATAAGTATGCTAAATTCTATCCAAATCCATTCAACAAAACTTAATAAAGTTTTTTATAATTTTTTTATAAGTAAATTTACAAACTCATTTATAATACACCTGTAACTACGTTAGCTAAATTACTTAATATACCTATTTAAAGTAATTTATTTTTTACTATATCTAGCACATTATCTACAGCAGGCAACTACCAAAATTCAATTTGACGTGAAGCGGTATTGGCGTAATTACCAAATGCCGAAAAGCAAACTGCGTTTGCAATCTATGTATTTACACGGTAAACAGAGTTACTGCTTATGCTGCATTTATACCTACTTCAGATGAAAATACAATGTAAGCAAACCGTTTCAACTACCACAAACAAACACGTACCTTATTAAATTTATCTATTGTACGATATTAACGTCTGTGTATACTTTTACACATTTAGTAAGTTGAGCAAACGGACTATTGTGTTTAAGCGCTCAGAGCAAGCAAACACGACCATGTATGCAATTAGAATTACAGTATGTTCGTTCCAGCCCACTATATTTACACTGCAAGGACTACATTTCCTATTATAAAGAGAGCATTGATCACTACGACGGATTTGTGATTTCAAACATATTTTTTAGTTATATGGTTGCATTACTGACTTATTAGTGAAAAAAAAACAAAGTAAACTTAGAAAGTACATAATTTGAATAAAGTCACTTGCCCAATTTCGAACCAATAACCGACCTTAAAAAGGCTATCACTATAAAAGAATAATGTACACACCCGTACAATATTTTTTATAGTGATGGCAAGGTAACCACTTTTCTTTGTGTCTTATAAATTGTGTAAAATATTAAACAGCATTCCAACACGGACGCTTTGTTATCCGTTGATATTTGTAGAAACGTATTTCATACAACAATATTGTTGATAATATTCGTCCGAGCATACCGACAATAAACATTTTAAACAGGTAAATGGCATCGTACAAAAATACGGGTCGCATTTTGCCCAGACATTTAAGTGTTGCATTGCTATTTTTCCAGTTATGCTGACCTCCTTGTCACTACTGACACTGTCGTACGAAGGAAACACTTTTTACTTATCTAACTTTGTTTTGACGCTTACAAAAAAGAAAATTTAATAGGAGCCGCCCCTTAATACAGACACACTTATACTGAACACAACTGTACAAACATTTTGTGTTCTTGCTAAGAGCACCTGGAATAAAAAAGACATGGAATGATTTAATTTTGAACATAGTGTAAAGTTGTAGATAACGGGGTAGAAAGTCTTGAAATAGTGACTTCGAACAAATTCACGGTAGTAGATCCACGCTGATTTCAGCATGAATGGGCCGGATCGTCCGGGGAAGTACTATCCTCTCATAGAAGATCGACGTAAGAGTAGTAGTATCCGTACTACTGCGTTTCGTTCGGTGAATGAGAGCGCCGGAGGCCCAATTTCCCCCCTTTCCTCTTTCCTCACCTCCCTCATTCCCGTCCCCTAACCCCATTCCCAGCCGCCATAGTGGAGACCACTATACCAGCAGTTTAAGACGATGGCTTTTAGTATAGTGGCCGCCACTTCTGGATTCCACTGACTGCTTATCATCAGGCGGGGTGGAGTCACTTTGGTAGGCTATAATATATTTAAAAAAAAATGTTTACATGCAACAATCAGTGTATTTCAAGAGTGGTAGACACCACCCCATTTGCTACTTTGTGTGATGTTGTTTTACGAACAATGGAGTTATCTGAAGAGAGAATGAGCCTCAAATTGTGCGCCAAATTTGCTAAAATCGATCGAAAATTTAAGAAATGGGAATGAAAACTCTTGATTTGCTAAAACAGTCACCATTGTACTTATACTAACATACTACATATTTCATTTCAATACTTCTCAAAGATGTACATCAACACAATAGTTCATATCGAGCTGAACCAATTGCGGTTCGTTGTGTGGTTGATTGATTCATTAATCATAGGTATTGTCTAAAGGTGTACATGCGTATTGTATAGCTGTTAGGCACTATTGTTACAAATTAATTATCAGCTATAGCGTTGTATGAAAACACCGTTCACCCGAGCTCCCGAGACCTTTTTATAATTATCTTAGCAATGATTAACCTCTATCATTTAGATAGGTATGAGACTTATTGCAATAACAGGCGTAAGCGCTCAAGCTGCATTCTGCTTCTAGCATAACCAATACCATACGGTGAAAATACAATATGAGTTGTAAACAAATGAGTGTCAATAATACAAGTCGCGGTCCATTTTAGGAAAACAAGAAAATTGCATGTTTAATATTATACTGCTTAAAGCGCGACCATCGTTAGTGACATGCTCAAGCTTTGTTATAGCGACGATACAATTTTACAAGAATAGTACGAAATGCAAGTGTTAAAAGTGCATTATCGCCCGCTACATAGTGAATGGAAGGGAACCACTTATAAAAATTAAAAACTGCTGATTCATGACATGATATATGATGTAAGTTCTTAAATAATAATATAACAATAATAATATTCTACCACATTCACACAGCGCCATCTAGCCCCAAATTAAGCAATTATATTTGCTTGTGTTATGGGTACTAAACAACTGATATACTACTTATATATACATTTTTTTTTTTTGTAAATACATACATATTATAGATAAATTACACCCAGACACAGAACAAACAATCATGCTCATCACACAAAGGTTTGTCCTGGGTGGGAATCGAACCCACGACCTCCGGCTTAGCAGTCAGGGTCACTAACCAATGGAAACTAAATGGAGGCTCATTTCCAACTGTCATGACATGAATAAAAAAATTCAATAAAATTGTGCGAGACTTGTCCCTTAATAATACAAATGTCTCTCAATTTTAAATGATCCTAAAATCGTGCTATCTCTGTCACTTTAATACGAAAGCGACAGTTTAAGTTAACTGACGTTTGAGTACCTATTTGTCGGATCGATAACGCGTAAGCAATTCTCTTTGATGCGTTTACTATAAGCTTACTTTGGTAGTTTGCAGGTATAGAATGAACGTTTGTAAGTTTAAAATTACAGGTACCTACGTCTTTGCCAATAAATAAAATTACCCTATAAAATTGATTGCTTACTTCATACAATGAGATACATACAACAAAGTTTATTTGTGTGTATTTAAAACTTAAATACAAAGACAGACTTTAAATATTTTATAATGTAGATATTCACTTAATTTATAGATAAACAATAATATTAGTACATCTACTACAACACCATCTAGCCCAAAGTAAGCGTATATTATTGCATATGTTATGGGTTTTAGAATGCGGATATACATACTATAACTCTTTTTTTTGTAAATACATACTTAATATACATAGAAACACCCAGCCCAATGCAAATGCAAAAATTCATGTTCATGCACACAAATATTTTCAGTATTTATAAGTAGAAATATATAAATTAGCATAATTTTATCTCAGCGGAATGTCAAAATGTGAAAATTACATTTCGGACTACTACAGCATCAGTTTTGGCATATTCGCCACGCTTGGCAGGCAGATTAGCGATCGTAATAGAGGCTATTTTATCCTAGAACGGTTTTGCCTGTCCGATGGTTTGACTACCATTATTCGGTTAGCTGATTGCGATAATGAAGTACAGATGACCGCTAGTTGTACACCTATCTAAATTATGTAGTGTAAACTGACAATAATATATGCTTATTGTTCATATTCTAACTAGCTTCTTTTTTGAACACGAGACATTTTTCTCTAATGGATATGAATAATAAGAAAGTGTAGTTCCTAAAAAATATAATTTTCGACAGAGAGTGAGTTCTTCAAGTAAAAACAAATTAAATACTCCCATTTTGAAGTGAAATTAATGAATCCTGTTTGTATTTTTTACCTTTTATGAATACCTACGTTAATTTACACTTATTAAAAAAAACAAGCATAATATAAAATTATAGGGCATCCAAATACTTTTTAGGAAAAAATGTGGTACTAAAGACAATTTTTCATAATTTTGTCAAATTGCCTGTAATTTGCTTATTCATTATTTTCCATAGACACGTTTAGACAGGCGGGACGGACCATCAATCTCTTCGGAGTTTATTACGTAGAATTAATTAAGGTCAAAATGTTATTTTTGAGAAAATATTCGTGGCGAGAAGAAAGTGTGAACGCGCTAGTCCATTCTATCAGCTACATGCTATCAGTCAATAAAGTAAACGGGCGACCTACTACGGCATTTACTAAAACCTACCAAAAAATCCTGCCCTAACCTACAAGTTACATTAGGTAGTTTCTAAAAAAATCTATTTCGGTTTAAATTCATAGTTTACAGAGGTCGGGTGGCTTTACTTATTCATGGACGGTTGTCCCCAAACCTTTGTTAATTATGAGTTGCTTGTACCCTTGAAAATTGGGTATTTAAGGTTGAATACAAGATATCACATAATTTTGTATAAGGGCAAGTTATAGCGGGTTGTTTGCGAAATATTTATGCCGCTCGCTTTGAAGGCTGACTGATGTTTGAGAGACTGTGGCTACTATATGGTGTTTAATTTAAATAAAGTAGTATTGAAATAGAATAGCTATGATAGCAAAACTGAAAACAGATAGATATTTTATGCTTTAGTACCAAGCATCTGGATCCTTCAGAAAACCCACAGGAACTTTCTAATCATTTCCTATTGGTGTGTAATGGCAGCAGAATAAAATATTATGTTTCTTGCGCTGCGGGTATTTGCTATCTTTTTATGACTTTTTTTGTTAAGTACTATTTTTATTATTTGCGTTCTTGTTACCCGAATGCCAAAAGGAATGTTATTTTGGTTAATCAAGTGTCGACTTAAAGTAAACTACATGAGCAGACTATTTTAAATTAGATATACTTTTCTTTCCTCAATACCTAGTTTGGATTAAATTTTCCGAGTTCCAAGTCAATTTAACTTTCGCGGAGTCTCAACGAGCATCATGTTCAGTGTTTTCTAGGTTAGAATTCTAGCGTATTCTAGAATTATTAGTTTTTTGCTAAATTTAAAATATCTTAAGCCATCACGCGTAAAACGTACCTAGATACATAAATTATGATTTGGTTTTCGACCTTAAAAATATTTTGTGTCGTCTAAACTAATATTATAAAGACAAAAGATTTATTTATTGTATGTTTGTTTGTACCGATTAACCTCAAGATCTACATAACCGAAAAATAAATTTTACCTTTAAAAAGCTACAAATAAGACAGGCCACGTTAAATCTGAATAATGCAATACGTCACTATTGCTATGAAACTTTCCGTAGGCGTTCTTTGTTTGACCGAATGAATCTTTTGATACCAAAGCGTCGCGAGGACAAACGTTTAGTATTTGATATAATAAAAACTCGGAAAGTTTTTTTGACTGTAAATGTCATTGATGTAGCTTGTCATCCAATCCTCAGCCTGTATAATAGGCAGTTCCGTAATAAATGTGTTCAACTAGTTTATTAGGCTGTAATAATATATGTAGATGCCTTAGCTCGTAAATAGGGCATTATAATTTGGTTATAATGTAGCCTGCCTAACACTTATTCTCGGTTTTCAGGTTCTTTTGCATACGATCAATAAGAAACATCTTTATTACACACAAATTGTTATACTTATAGTTTTTGCTAAAAACTTTTGTTTAAGCAATCTTGGATTATGGATCCATGTTATATACTTGTATATTCTAATGACAGAATAAAAGCTCCATAAATAACATTTATTGTCATACAAATGGTTTTACAAAAAACATGTTGCCAAAGCTTTCCTTGTGTATATCCGTAAAATAGATACTGAGATGAGATACGGAAAACAGGCAGTATATAAATATAGTTAAGGCTTTTTATTGCTAGAAGATTTTATTATATACATAACCTAGTTTACATAGTATACTGCCACTAAACAATAATATGCGAATATTTTGTATTACTACGGCTGAAATAACCGAATACCTTAGGATAGTCAAAAGTAATATATATATATATAATAAAAAACTGCTGTGTCAAAACCTACGTTCTTTTGTGCTGTATGCTAAAATGAGGTCTAAACTTATTGCAAAATGGGCATAACGCGAATGAAGCTACTGTCGTTAAAGGCTCAGGTCAAAACCAGATCAAATCGGTTCATAATTTACACCAATATCTAACGTCTCACTGTAACAGGTATTAAATATCTATTACAACAACATACGACCTCTTTAATAATGTTCCATTAGTGCATGCTATTAAGTTTGTATCGATTATAATACTATCCTATCAATTCACTTAGAGTTACTCATGATTAAATTATTATACTAAGTAGATACCGTTGTACAGGAATCTAAAATAACTATTAGTAGGAACAGTTATTTGTTACCACGAAATATTAGTCTGCTTTCATCAGTTTACGTTACGTTACATTTTGTTACGATTCGTATATTTAATTGTGTTTAGGTTAAATTCGGGTGACGGGCAATCGATGGAACAAGGCGGCTCACGTTAATTCAAAACTGGGTGGCGAAAATTGGGGAGGCCTATGTCTTTTAAATTATATGATGATGATAATAATGATTATTCGAATATTTTAAACGTTTTTACCACCCTTGTTTGTAATAGCCTAGTTCATTTTATGCATTTTAATGTAAAGCTTATAATGTAAGTGAAGCTATTGAGACTTAATAAAAACTGTTAAGACAATTATTCGATTCAAACTATGAAAACAAAGACAACGGAACAAAGACAAACTTAAATGTTACAATGCTCTCGATTTTGTGTTGCAAGATGTTACAGACTTCTTCGTGTTTGAATTTGTATTAATTATAACAATATGAAATATACCACTAAGTAAATTGTTCTTATTTGGAAGGTGAGGTTATAAATTCCTAACGCTAAATTTATTGCTTAGTTCGCAGTTTCTGCGCGAGCTGACACTAAGTTGCAGCCGAAAGACGTTTACTGTTGGAAATAGATCTTCGCGATAACATCACTACTTTAGTCAGTCGACGGTCACAAAATAAACTGACGACCTGATGAAGGTGACGAACAAATGATAGTAAATCAACAAACAAATGGAAATACAATACCAGTTATTACCACAAAGCTTTAGTATTGGCTTAGACCCACAGCGCAGTCGTGATTGTAGCCGCCATTTCAGCACTTGACAGTTGCAATCCGAGTTATGATGTCATAAGTATGACGTCACAATACATGATTATACCGCAACGTTGAGACGAATTAATTAGCATTATTATACCGACTGATTAATTTTAACAATCGGTTCATTGTGAAGTGGATTAATATTACCATCAAATCAAACATCTATCTCCACATTTAAGAAATAATTTCTCTAATTCAAATATCAAAATAAATTTACCTGAACTAACTCCAGATACTACTACAGATATTCACTACATTACCGTACACAGCATACGCTTTTAAAGTAAAGCATATTCTGTTTTATTTTAGCACTTTGTCGCATTATAATCTCCCGAAGTCCCGAGCTTATTTACGTCAAAGGTGCCGCCTTAAGCCTGAGTAATACATTCTAAGCTGGAAAAATGTCTGTGAAATAGCTTCGCTTTATATCTGCAGGTATCGCAGTTCTCAATCCAAGTATAAATCTTGAACAAGTCTTAGTAAGTCTTTATACGTATTATTGTGGCACTAAAAGTAAATTGATGTAAATACGGACTACTGAATCGGACGCTGGATTTCTTAGTTTTAAAAATTTTGCTTTTATGTTTGTTTTTAATAATAATAATAATATTAATATAATATTCTACCACATTCACACAGCGCCATCTAGCCCCAAATTAAGCAATTATATTTGCTTGTGTTATGGGTACTAAACAACTGATATACTACATATATACATTTTTTTTTGCAAATACATACATATTATAGATAAATTACACCCAGACACAGAACAAACAATCATGCTCATCACACAAAGGTTTGTCCTGGCCTATACGGTCGAATATTCAAGAGTGAGCAATGTGCGTAGCGTTTGGAGCGTAGCCCTTTGCTACGCACACTGCTACGCTCGCCGCTACACAAATAAACCAAACTTTTGAGAAACTGACAATTACCCACCAAATAGACTATTGGCTTCTATACCACTATCAATAGAAAAAAACTACTCAACCTTCTTCAGTAGTTTCTACGTAGAATTATTTTCAATACTTTAAATGTGTTACAAATGTTAACACCGTTCTTATTACATAAAAAGGCTTTAAAGAACTAAGTTATTAAAACAACCTCCCTCAAAACTTTTACTAACTAAAGGTAATATTAAGTATTAAAACTCTCATCAAATAGTTGGAAGCGTTTTATTATTCACACCTGAACAGCGTTCTAGAAATTTCTATTTTCATAACTACCCGACAAAACCTACTGATAGCTACGTGTGAATACAGAACTGAAAGAATATGTATTGTTTAGTTACGTCAATTGAACGATTTTAAGGAAATTGAAGAAATAGAATAGAATTTATTTCCTTAATACAATTTCATAGCGTTAGTTACAAACTACTAACATAGGTATATATCTACTTAATAACATAAATTCACGCCTATTTCCCCGAAAGGGTAAGCAGTGGTGGACACACTCACGTTTTGTAACTAACTGTTTTGTTTCAATCCAGTTCAATTTTAGAATAATAAATTGTGGGAAAAAGTCGAAATAGTCCAGTAGATGAACATGAGATTGTGGGTTCGAATCCGGGCAAGTACCAATGTGACTTTTTAAATCATATGTACTTTCTAGGTTTATCTTGGACTTTTCTGGCTAATGGTAAAGGAAAACATCTTGAGGAAACCTGAACTTCTGATTTAGTCTGAAATCGCCAATCAGCCTTGAGCAAGCGTGGTGATCAATGCTCATACCTTCTCTGTATGAGAAGAGGCCTTTCCCTGCAGTGTGATAATAACACAATATCTATAGAAAATGTTCATATTAATGTAACTAATATTACGACTGGCTTTGTGCTTTTCTCTAACCACAACATCATTGTTAAGCCCCTTTTTGTTATTTTCTCTATTATCCTAGCTTATTAAACTTTGCAAGAAATTAAAACTTGGCAATCAAAGGCTTCTTATTATTCCAGTTTGCACAACAACTAGTAATATTTCTTTATAGTTCGCGTTAATTAATACAACAGAGCAAAAATCCTTACCTGAGCCATATGTGAAGACTTTTGCTCTGTGATTTTAAGGTAAGTTCAACAAATTTAATTAATTAATAACAGGCTAGAAATAAACGTAGGCATTTACATAATATAATTCAGTACAAAGAAATTGACTGCGGAAAGTTAAATTTTCTGCGGAAGAACCTATCCAGGTTCTTCCGCGACCGAATCAAAATCTCTTACCTTTTGATTCGATCCAAAATCGAGTTAATGAGGATTGTCGATCGAATCCCAATCTATACTAACATAAAACGAAAGAGTTTGTTTGTTTGTTTGTTTGAACGCGCTTATCGCTAAAACTACCAGTCGGATTAGAAAAATCTTTTTGAGTGTGATAGCCCAGTTCTCGAAGAAGGTTATAGGCTATGTAACATCACGCTTCTGGCAACGGGAGTAGAGCAGTAAGCACAGACGTAGATGAAAGCTAGTTACACAGATATACGTCACTGAACCATACTTTACTTCCTGTATAACAGGCTAGGTTCTAAGGAATTTTTTGAGCCACGACAAGACTTAACAATCGCCACGCTTGTAAAAAAAAACTATAATTCAATATACAGCATTTGAATCATGATTTATTTATAACACTTTCTCGGAATCCCACGATCTATAAACGTATGCAAAAAAAAAATTTAATTAAAATATCATTACGTATTTCTGACTCTTTACAAAGTTGTGTGCATGGTCTTTTTCATATGATTACGTACTATAGTAATATTATATGTATATCTATGTATATAATCCCGGTTTATAGTACCGAACAGGTGACATATTAGCAACATGGCCGACTGCTTCCGAATACGGGATTGACTTATATTTATAAGTTGACAGATAGTAGATATTTGCACGTTATTGCTTCTTCTATAATTTTTGTTTTGACTCGGTAGGAATGCGTGCAACTATTGTGTTAGATTGCTTGTTAATTTGATTCTTATACAGAGCTCTCGAAAAAACTCAGGAAGGAAGGAAAAATAAGTTAAAAGTTCAACTTTCTTTTTTGTTAACAAAGAAGACTGGCTTTGTTAAACTTGAATTCACCAAATGATCTGTAAGAATTAATACGAATACCTAATGTATTACTGGCGGCCATTATCCTATTAATATTATAAATGCGAAAGTTTGTATATGTATGTGTGTGTTTGTTTATGTGTGTGTGTGTGTGTGTGTGTGTGTGTTTGTTACCACTCAGCGTCCAAACGGCTTAACCGATATCGATGAAAATTGGTATGTAGGCTACTTTTCATTCAAAAAATCGGTCTATTTCCCGAGGGATACAACAAAACATACTTTACGCGAGGGCAAAGCCGTTGGGCGTTGCTAGTGATTAATAACGTCACTAGCGCAATTGGTCAACCGAATAATGGTCAAGCCATATAAAGATGGTAGATGAAATCATCCATCAAAGTACGGGAAGCGACTTCAAATAAACTGCCTCTGCTATCGCCAGTTCGCTTGCCAAGTGTGGCGATTATGGCAAACGCATCCCAATACTTCACAGAGGTTAGTGTATGATGTTCGAATTTATTACAAGATTTGGTCTTATTTCCTAAATAAAAACAATCTCGTCCGTCAACTTCAGTAAAAGTTTAGTTTATGCTATGAACTGTTAAAGAAATTATAATAAACCGTTAAAGAGTGTGAAAGTACCAAATGGCCGTTGCTTTTGCTTCGCGTCTCGAAGTTCAGGTAACCCTCTTTGTCAAATAACTACAAGGATCCTTATGGACCGTCAAAAATACTCCAATATTTTGAGAATTTTGATTTAGTTTTTGTACGAGTTTGGAGCTAACTGATGATGTCATGAATTTAACTCCATTGCCTCTCAAAATCTCATTTTGACAAAATTATATTCCATTCATAAGCGAACAAGTGCGAACAGTTTATACATATAAAAGTATCTAATACTCGCCGAAAAACCTGTCTACTGTCTATTGTTAAAAGAAAAATGGTTACGAAAAAATTTACCATCTAAGAGTTTTACAGATATTTGTCGAATCCTGCCTCATGCCTATAGTTGTAAAGACATAGCTTACTCTCGTCATGAAACATCCACATTGCCTCTAAAAAAATCTTAAAACGTGTCATGCAAAGTGCACATTAACCTTTCAGTATGTATGTAAAACAGCAAATATGAATGTTACATAAGGCTGTTATTTCTGTAGATGTTTTGAATAAGTCCAGTTGGATGGTTAACAGGACGAGAACTTTACAAATAAATAATAAAATAAAGACACAGTGAGTTAATTCAATTTATACGAATCCCTGCGAATAAAACCAGACTCCATCATATTTTGAGTAGCACACTGAGTGGCTAATTAATTTAATTACTACTAGAAAATAGAAAATGTAATAATGAAGCGTAAATATGTGATGAAATACTGTATTTTTTTTGGATTCCTTATCTCAGAAGGCAAAACGGAGTCAATATAGGATCACTTTGTTTTTCGTCTGTCTGTTTATCTGTGTGTCTGTCTGTCAAGCCTGCCTCTTTCTTGGTAACGCGTGAAAGTGTATCAAGCTAAAATTTATATCGAATACTCTTGTCTGTAACGTTTTGAAGCTGTGTAAAAACCAAGAATCTAAATATGGCCGTTCAAGTAATTTATATTGACTACAAGATTGTACAGTATCCTCGGTGCGCGATTCCGATTCATATTTGACCGGCTTTTTTTCTTTTACTTAGAATGTATGTATGAAGTATTGACGTAAAGGTTGTTTGGATTTGTTCGTTGGTTTTTCACTTTTTAATGGTTCACTCGGACTTTTATGATGTTTTGTGAACGTGTATCTACTGCAAACCGGTACAGCGCTGAAATGTCGTCAATTTTAGTTCGTTTTTTTATCAGTTTCAAAATGTTTTTACATTTTTCAGACCAGTTATATTTACTAGACTGTTATAAACATACTCATGTTTTCTTTGGTATCTGTAATTATTTTTTAAATTTTTCTAAAGGAAATGGTATAGTAACAACGATGGATGATATAATGAGCAAATGTTTACTTCATCATGACGTGTTTAGCAATTGTCTTAGCTAGTTCAAAAATCAAGTAATACGGAATGTATGCAGTTATTTTTAATATAGCAATCTCTACCTATACATTTACGTTTTAAGTTAAGTGAGAATAGTCACGTGAACTCTTTGCTTAACTGGGTATTCATGCTGTTATTTGCGAATTATGAAAAGAACAAAGTAGCACTTTTGCTATTTTTATATGTAGTATCAGATAAGTATACGGGAAACATTCTTACTATGTAATGGCAATAAAAAAAAACAACAAAGTTAAGAAAACTTCGTAAAATGACGCAGATAATTATCTACTCAATGACAAACCTTTTTTATTTCGAACTAATGGTTAAACTGGTTAAACGGCTTTTAGGAACAGATTTGTACACTACAGAAAATTCTCTCTAACTATCATTATTCTCTGACCATTGTTGTAATGTCTCACTGCGCAAGCACGCACACGTCGTGAAAAACAGACCGTTCTCATCTGAACATACTAGTAGACGCTCTGGCGTTAATTTCCCTTTGAACTAAGGAAAATTGCTGACCATCGTTTACATGATCATACAATGGGTACTAAACCACACGCTATACAACTTCTGTGATACATAGCATGAAACCTATTTGTAAGTGTATCCTAGGGAAGCATATATAATAGCTGTGTTCTCTGAAGATCACACATATTTCATTGTTTTAAGCTAGAAACAAATTGTTGCCGATTATGTAGACAAAATGTAGGAAGGAAAACAAGAGGATCGGGTGATTGAGTCCCCGGCACTCTCGTTCACTGAACAAAACGTATTAGTATAATAATAATAATATCACGCCAACTACACACAACCCCATCTAGACCCAAAGTAAGCATATATATAGTATGGAAACTAATACCTTATATTCTATGAGAAGATACTACTTCATCGATCATTAGGGTGTCTACCACCATCTCTTAGGGACCTACCACTAACTCTTATAGCAGTATTATTTTATTGTTACTTTGTGTTTTGTCTTTTTCTTTTGTTACATTAAAATCAAGGATAAAGACAAAGTAAGATTATAATAAGATTGCTTTATGAGGTTGTGATTTATTAAACCAAAGTGTGAACCATATTCTTCGGGGTCTGAGTATACTTTGTGTCTATTATTTTAGTATCAAACTTAAACATTATAGATATCACGCACTACAAACTGCAAGCTGAATAATCTATGACACTGCAACGGTATTGACACCGACTAGAAGACACCGTAGTATAAACCAACACAAAAAAAAACTATGTAATAAAGACATTAGGTCTTTGTTAGTGTTATTTCAACTCGCAAATTACAGCGTTAAAGGTCTATACTCACAAATTCGGGCCAAACTTAGCTATTACAAAAAGGGGCAACGAGTTTAAGCTTTCTGCTTGTTAACAGTTTGTTAATCACGAGCATTTCTTTCTTTCATTCTTAACTATACGTATGTACTAATGTCATGATTGTCACTTTTTACTTTATAGCCGTTGAGATATTTAATGAAATCTGAGCAAGAGCTTTTTTAAAATGTATTTTTAAATAAGTTAGTTCTGATCAGTCCTATTTATTGATATTGCTAAGCTACCGTCATAGCCATCCACTGCAGACATAGACCTCTAACAAAGCTCTCTTTGTCTCCATACAGAATACCAAAGTCACCACTCTAGACAGATGGATGGATTGGTGACTATAGCAAGATAATGACTTAAACATCCAGTGCGACTGTGGTGCTCTTGTACATATAATGCACCTGCTGTCATGTTTATCGAGTTTCTATACTTCCACTAGGGAAGATTTTAATGCTGCATCGAGTTCTTTGTTGAATGTCACAAATTATTCTTCTAAACTGTATGCGGAAAGTAAATTTAAACGAAAAAAGAAGATGATATTTCGTACTTTTAAATGACCATTTTAATAGGACATTAAAGAATACTATTAATATTACTCTTAAATCGTCATAAAACAACAAAATAAAATTGAGTAACATATATTTGTCACAATGCAGCGTAGAAGAAATTACTGATCTTAAAAATGTTCATCATAAATTCATAACGTGCACTCCAGTTTCATAAATCACAATAAACTGTAATATTGCAGACGTACACTGAAATTGTGTTAGTCTTTGTTTAAATTTTACTTGCGTACTATTTATTTACTCTCCAAGAAAGTAAACTTAATTTTTCATAGTTCAAGTACATTCGACATTATATGTTGACAGGTTTACAGTTAAATTGTTTCAGACTAATGTTCGGGTATTTAACGCCGTTTGGAGTAGTCGCATAGATTGTAATCGTGTGTGGTGGCATTTGTTACCGTTTTCAAAAATTCATCAATGGTAGTCTGTAAGAGAGTATATTAAACTAAACAAGAACATTTTTGACAGCCATTAATAAATCTAGCTACTAGTCTAATTATCAATATCGATATTATTCAGAAATTGAAAAAAAAATTTTTTTAAATTAATTTTGTATATACAGAGTGTATACGACGGTTTGACATTAAATGAAAAGGCAGGTGTTACTAGCCCATATAATGATTTCTAATTAATCACGAAAGTAATTTGACGAAAAACAAAAATTTGAAATTTTCTAACAAAATAAATAATATTTTAATAGTAACGAAGTAATACACCATTTTATTATGACAAGTTCACTGAACTGTAATGAACGGCAACGTTTATCCTTCGACGTGGATTATGACTTAAGTCAGTGACCGTTTGACGTACTTACATAGTGTTAATTTAGAATTAAAGAAATTAAAAAATTTGTTAGACACATCTAAACTATTGAAGATATTTAGTAGATTTTTTTTTGTCTCGCTTTATAATGTCACATACTATACGTAATTGCATTTAATGTCATACCGTCGTATACACTCTGTATACAAAATTAATTTTTAAAATATTTTTTTTTTGGACCGATATCGTTTCGGGGAAGTTTATATATAAACTTCCCCGAAACGATATCGGTCCCGGGGAAGTATCATCTTTTGGTTAGCCAGCAGATTTACTAGATTGTCGGTTCACCTTCCTCTTTCAAGGGAGAATGGACAATATGGACATACTGAAAATTAGGCACATTATTATCACACAGTTATAGTATAGCCTTGTAAAGACAAGAGTGAAGTTAACAAGGGAAGCGACATAGCAGGTAATCTACCCGCACATACTTACCACATAATGAGTTACAGGTTAACAATGCAGATATGACTTAGTACCCATATTCACTCGATCTCTAAACTTTTCTAACTTATTTTCAATGCTACAGAAATACAAAATATGTAATCTTTTTGTATCTACCACAAAAGAATATTTTCTTTATTAGTGGGAAGTTTAAAGTAGTAGACACCATTCTAAAAGCCATTGTGGTAAACTACTGGAATAGTGACCCACACTTCGGCGGCTTTGTAAGTTATTTTTCACGCCCCTGATTAAAGAACCCGTAATGAAAATTGGAAGGAAACACAAGCGCTGATAGAGAGTTCTAAGTTGCAATTGAGCGACAGAAGTAATAAGTACTGAACAACACATTAACTATCAGTTTCAACCCATCAACCAAAGTGTCAACCCTAAACATTGAAGACAGGATTCTCATAAATGCTACTACTCGATGTACGATCTGTTACTAGATCTATACATATTATGTACTTGAACGTAGACAGACACTGTCAAAGGTGCCTCGAAGCACCTCTTTGGAAAATGAGCAGACTGTTCATCCGGACACCTTCATATTAGAAATATGGCAGGTATATGTTTCCGCCTTTAATAAAATTTGATTTATGGTGCCAATTTCATATCAGCTGAGTTTATTTACTTACACCAATACGTAACTTTATTTATACGTAGCGTTCATTTAAAAACGCCAATTACGCTTTAACAAGTTTATTAACACCTTTCTACTATTGCAATAATGTTATCTTTTCTACACATTAAACACCTAATATGAATTAATATTTTAAATACTAAGGCAGTTACAGAAACAATTAAGTAACTGAGATCTTGTAAAGCTTTCCTTCAATATTTCTCATTGATTTGAATCCTGAACACCTGACGTCTGCGAACGCCTTATACTCAGCAATATTTTCCGCTTTTTTTTTATTCGCTAATAACGATCTCGGGATACAACACACAGACGTGAAGAACTGAAGTTAAAACAAATATTAAACTGTCACAACGTAACAATTATCATTTTTAACCGACTTAAGAAAGGACTAGGTTTCTCAATTCGACCGTATATATTCTTTTTTGTTTTTTTATATTAGAAAATTTACATGCTCCAAGAATTTATAGCTCATTTGTAACAACTATGTGTCCTAAATAAATATAATTTTCCAAATTTAATAACTTAATAAATGTGGCAAAATTTGATTAATAATGCAAAACCATTTTACGCCACACTACGTTTAGTACAAAATTTAGTTCGATTAAATTTGCCTTGTGGTATATTTTACATTATTCAAACAAGTCTAGCTCCGATATTACAACCCGTATTTTATATAAGAATAAGTAAACACTGCAGATGTAGACCTCAACCGCATTCACCTAACTTCCATCTCAAATTGTCACACAACATTCTCAGCACTAAGGAAAAGTCCGAACTTGTGCCAAAGTTAAGTTTTCTAGCTCGTTTGTGCCAATTGTAGAAACGGTGTGTATGTGGCTTCAAAATTACGTTTGTTGAGATACGAGTCGAACGTTAGCCTATTAGGCCACTGAAAGAATTACTTGATGAATTAAGTTTTAAGTTTGATGATGCTTAAGTAAAAAATGTAAACTAGATGAAAGAAAGTATCATTATTATTAAATTCCGTTGCTGATTTTAACAAAAATGTAAGTTTCTGAAGTAGGATTGCATTAGTCCAACTGGGTAAGATTCTACACCTTACTGAAGACCGCAGCCACAGCAAAACAATTTCGTAAACGCGGTACTGAATAAATCATAGGTCTTAGCACGGCACGGTAGCAACGAAGGTGATAGAGCACAGCTATTTGCAAAGCTAGTTCTGCTGCGGATAAACCAATTATTAATGCGGATAACCAAATATTCCACCACTCTACAATGAAAGATCTTTAAACAATACGAACGAAAATAACATAGGTATAATAATAATAATAATATGAAATAATAATATTCTACCACATTCACACAGCGCCATCTAGCCCCAAATTAAGCAATTATATTTGCTTGTGTTATGGATACTAAACAACTGATATACTACTTATATACATTTTTTTTTTGTAAATACATACATATTATAGATAAATTACACCCAGACACAGAACAAACAATCATGCTCATCCCACAAAGGTTTGTCCTGGGTGGGAATCGAACCCACGACCTCCGGCTTAGCAGTCAGGGTCACTAACCACTAGACCAACAGGCCAGTCAACTTATAAACCAATGAAAAGCACTATTAATATACCATCATTATCCACACACAATTTATCTGTTACAAGGAAAACAAAATCTTTTCTAATACCGCTTTAACAATCTCGTGAGGCCTTACCCATTTATATTAAAGATAGCTCAACGACCCGAAGCGACTCTGGCCTTCGAAATAAGTCTTTCACTTAGGCCAAATCTGCACCATTTCTTAATCTTTATCGTATTGTTTTAACTTTCGACAAACTACATTAGGTTAAAGTAAAGTGCTTATATTTACTTTCTTTAATATCGCACCTTACTGAAATGAACTTATTTTTATATCCAACAGGTGTAATAGTACTAAGAAGTAGCATTTTAAAGAATAGGTTTGGAAGTCTGAAATAGTCACAGACTGGGGAAAGCAATACCTTGTGTGCCTTTGTGGCATTTGAACAAGGGGCTAGATTTTCAATGCAGGATGTTCTTCGACTATTGATGAACGACTTGAAATTCAGGCTATCGAATGATAAACTGTAGTATGCCATGAATTAATATTATCTTTTCTTTCTGTTGTGGTTATATTCAATGCTATTTGATATTTTTGTGTGAAATGAAATTATATTTCTATAACATTTTAATGTTGTTTTTAGAGCATTTGCTGTTATTGCGAACTTAGTAATTTTATCCTATTTTGTCTTCAACAACTTTTTCTGTACATGAAGTTGGGTAGCATTTAGACACAGTTTTTATATTCTCCAGTATTTTTACATAGAATAGATACAATATTATATTTACTAGTTTGTTTTTCTCTCTATTTTCAATAAGTTTCCTTAAACATCGTCAACGAAATAATGTAGATATACTTGAAAAATAATAGAAATCTCACAATTTAAAATTCATAGCTTTTTATCTAATTCTAGATAGTGCCTTCAAGATCTTAACTCATTTGATATAGTATACTTCCGAATACTAAAGGTCAAGAGAAACATCTATAATAGAGTTCCAAGTTTGTAGATTTTATAGTTGTTCAGATTGTATGATAAACCGCGGCGGCGCGGCGTATCGTTTTTATATAAATAGATTGCTTCTAACTTCGTTCACTTCACTGGCTTTATTATTCGATTTGAAAAGGCATCAAATATGTCTTTGGTGACTGTTTTTAATACGTACGCGCTTTTCCTTTTTATTGACTGTGTTACTGTTCGTCCCGTTTGACCGCAAATATTGGCACGTTATGAAACCAACGAGATAATCTTCAATATTCTATTATTAAAAACATTGCAAGACATTTAACAATAGAAAACTTGGTGCAATAAAGATTTAACGCTAAATCTCGACAGGACAACATTACTTGTAACTACAAGTCACGTATTTATCACCCGTTTGTGAAAATGCGCACTGTTATTAATGTGTGATATAAAGGGAACTAGCTTTAATGACATAGTTAACTGTAAACGTGCAACTACATTAATTATGCCTGAAAATAGACTCCCAAAACCGCTTGTGCTATTACCTATAAACCAATTTAAATAGTTTAGTAATATTTCATATTTAGTTTACTGTAGTTACACTGTCATTTCAAATGTCCTATGTTCTACTAAAGTGTAAACTAGCAGATTGATTGCCAGTATTAGCCTGGAGAAGTCCATTTTTGGATATAAAACTCTCCTAATGAAAGACGTTTGCCTTAGTATGTTTGATATATTTGCTTTTATATAAAATATTTAACAACATATAAGGCAGGAATTATCTAAAATTACAAGATCCAATACTCAATCTTGGATACCATTCTAAAGCAATCACATTCGGTCATGGGTTTATGAGAGAGTTTTAACTGTCAGTGCAACTGCTTCTGTTTTAAAATTGACTGCCTTGTATTGGCTAGCATGCACTTTCCGAATTTGACAAATGTAACTTTATCATAAATTACGTAACTGTTGCAAAATAAAACTATCGAAAAGTGTGAATTTTTTTTTAAGAATTGCCAAATTAAAGTTGCTGTCTGTGTTTTTACGATGTTAAGCTGGCTACTAAACTTAATAGTAATTACTTACACATAAATTTGAATCACACTGGTACTTACCCGATTTTGATGCTACGTCTTATTAAAAAAGACGTTTCTTAACCACTGATTACGATACCAATAACTTATACCTTACATATTTTTTTTCGCCCATACATAACAATGAAAATCCGTATGGAATATAAATGTTACACGCACAATATAATTCATAATTCCCTCTGCGTACGCTCTCAACTGACGAAGGATGATATTTACTTTAGTGACAACAGTTTCAGCTCAAATACTTTTATTTTCAATTGTTAGGGCTCAGTCAGCATGCAAAACTGTGCCTCGGCTGTTACAGTTTTTTAATAAAAAAAATATAAAAACATTTTTTAATATAGAATAGTTTCTTTGCTTTGCTGTTTTGTTTTAGAAGAATCGACTACATGATTTGAATTTCCGAAAACTCGTTGGAACTCTGATGACTTACACAATATTACCGAGGTTATTTAGTTAAAGGCTCTGTACCACATGTTGGCCTAGTGTCAATACAACAATTTCTGGTGATATTACTAGTTCTAGTATGGGTAAATAATACCTATTGTGCCACTATTGCTACTACATGCTACACAATATACATTTTGCACAACTTTAAGACATGCATACAAAGCAGTAACAACTAAAAATAAGCACAAACATGTATTAACCATAGCCCGTAATATTATAGCTTGAAAAATTTTGTCATTCATTTTAATGATACCACTTTAAACTACGGACAGAACAAATAGGGTACCCTTAAGGCTATTAAGATCTTGTTAAAACTTTCGACAGCATAATATCAGTTAACTTGGCTTAGAAGCTAACAAAATTAAAAGGAAACACCTTCGTAATTGAATCAAATCATTTGATTCGACCTAGAATAATATTTATAAGGCACCCGAAATTGACTACTAACATTGTTCCATATAAAACTAAATAATGTAGTTTATTAATAGTTCTATTATTGTTCATTTGAACTTAACGTTACCAAATTGGCTCTATATAAATAGCGCATAGTTACGCGCGTTACTTCGGGCGTAATTACCTACTACTATGCTTTTTAAGACTTAAAATTCTCTCCTTTTTCTACTTAGAATATGCATATATTATTAACCTGATAAAAAGGTAGTAAAAACCGTATCATTTAGAAGTTAGCGAAGAAACGGGCAGGAAAACACCGCAACTTTATAGTATAGTATTCAGAGATAAAGATATATAGAAGTTTTAGGTATATGTAGAACTAAACGTATGCATAGTTAACATCATCAAAGTTACTAAAATAACTTGCCTTTTATCTTATTAAGCCTATTCCTGCACGTTAAGTGAACAACTTCAAAAAAAGTAGTTCAACTTTCGGTCTATTAGTTGTCAACTAACCAGAGAGAGCGATGGTGCGAGTAATCCAATTTGAAGTTGTGCACGACCGACCGCGGCCTGTCATAATTAACTGGTAGCTGGGGACAATGGCCATGAATAACTGAAGCACTGACAGCCGTGAAACACTAGCCTTACATATGTTTTGTTTAGCTACTTCTATGAAATGAAAATTTTACAGCTGCGTTGTTTTATGTGAGAATGAGCAAATTTATGTCAACATAACACATATTGGTGTGTAGTTGTTGAGATATTATTATTATTATTTAAAATATATTGCTTTTCTTAGCGACTAAGCTGGTAAAAACTACATCTACGGGTTGTTACTAAGTAAATGCAGCGTGTAGTGTGTAACGATTAAGTAGTATCTGTAGTTATTTGTGTAATTTAGTTCTCATTGATTTGTATGAATTTCTTAACTGATCTGCAAGTGTTTAATATGGCAGCATATTGTGTGTTATAATGTATGTATTTGGTGACAGATTAAGTATTATAAACCTATGATGCAAATATTTAGGTATAATATTATTATTACCTGCCTGAAGAGTCTATTCCACTCTGATCACCTGGGAGTTCATAGGTAATTATTTAGTGTCCTTTGATTACTCACTTGATGTTCACTGCTAGACATAGGCCTCTCCCAAAGAAGGAAAAGAGAAGAAGGCAGGATTTACCATAGTTTGTGGTTGCGCTTTGTATTGACACAACATTGCCACAGTTAAATAACTGTTATTGTCCTTGATGCATATTTGAGGTCTTAACTAAATTTATACATTTTGGTACCTTTACCTTACGGTAAGGTACCAAAATGTATAAATTTAGTTAAGACCTTAAATTAAGACCGAAAATTCTTTGTCTTGTAACAAAGACGATTTTTACTAATTTTACAAAACTAAATAAAGCGTCAGTTTCTTGGAGTACCTATGTGCAGGAGTTGCCACTAGAGGCTTTTATTGAAAATATGTCAGAAAACGAGCTTCATTTCGTTTTTAAAAATCTCGCACTACAGGTAAGAATAGACACATGAATCGTAGTCATACAAAACCTGTTTTGTAATATAACGTTATTATTTATATAGGTTGCTTGTCAGTTGAGAATAGCTATCAAGTTTTGATAAGTTTATATTATATTAACACGATAGTTGATGAATACTTTTGACGGATATTCTTTGCATACATCGATTAAACAATCCTCATAGCATTGACTTTATCACACGTTTGGTATTCGATACCAATGCTGAAAACTCTCTGTTCAATGTATCGATGCGCAATCGGTTACCGTTTATCATTGCCGATGCTAGGCAAGAATTGATACCGGGAAAATTGACGGTTATTCTATTGTGAACATATTAAACGCGCTCAGCAGAAAGTTCGGCGTTTCAATTGTAGCTGTATATTTTTTTATGACATGGTGCTTCATCAAAAAGATTTGTAAGAAATATTTTGAATATTTTTCTAATTTTAAGAATTTATCTCAATAATAAACCAAAGTCAAAACATTTCTGGATTCCACTGGCTGCTTACCATCAGGTAGAGCAGAGCCACTTTGATAATATAAAAAGTATTTTTTTCTTCTGTCTGTTCATCCGCTAACTTCTTTTAAACCACTTAATAATTGATTGATTGAAATGCTTCTCACTTTCGTTCGTATCGTTCGTACCTTTTCTCAAAACAGTTCTGTGCCTAGTACGAGTTTGTTTTACATTAACGCGATCGACACGCTTATGACGTTTGTTGCTCCGATTGGCCGGTTCCAAGCTCTTAACCAATCAGAGAACCAAACGCTTCGATAGCGTTAACATAAACCAACTCGCACTAGGCCCTCTGGTATTTTATTCTGGAAAGTTTATTATGTATCATCTTCATCATTCTAGTCGAAAGACGTCCACTGTTGGGCATAGGCCTCTCCTTATATGTATAACACAAGTAATAATCATATAAAAACATAAGTATTACTACTCTCATGCGAAGCTGCTGACCTGCTAGTGGCTGCGTAATAATAGCTATTTGAAACGGTCATTGTAACTACTGTAACTAGGATACTATTAAAACGATATCATGCAAATTTATACACAGCCAGAGGCTCTAAGCCATTACAAACCGCCGATAGATTCATCAACGTCCTCGAAATACTGATTAGTATGTAATGGAGTTCCAAATGAATGTTAGTATTGCGTTGAATACCATTATAATCTTTGTTCGTTAATTCACGACACATTACAGTACTTAATGTGGAAACTTTGAGTTATTGTGTTATAATTTTTACGGGTTACTGCACTTAATATAGAGTACCAACTGTGTCAGTTGAATTTGTCAAAGCTATAAGTGAAAATAGAAAAGTTTAAATTTTATTTAAAACTAGCGGCCCGCCCTGGCTTCGCACGGGTGGACATTTTTTTTAAACATTTTGGTTCAACATACTTTTGTGGTGGACGGGAGGACATTTTTTGTAGTTAAGTATCTTTTTTGTGCATTATAAGTGCACAAAAATGTGCATTAAAAGATACTTTTGTATGGGAATATAGAAAAGTATTTTTTTCAGGCATTTTTTTAAATTTTTCACTCCGTAAGAACCATCCTTGTACTTCAAGAAATATTATAAAAAAAGAATTAGCGAAATCGGTTCAGCTGCTCTCGAGATTTGCGCTTACCAACACATTAACCGATTCATTTTTATATTATAGATGTAACGTACATGTATTAGGTGAACACGTCATATGAAATCTCGTCAATGGTCTGTTGTCACGACAGTATATTCACCGGTAGTGTCTTGGTGACCTGAAAACTTACATCAGGCGCTAGTCTCTCACTGGTGGAGTATTATCTCGCTATTAATTTGTACTGTAACACTAACTATTAAATCACTCCTTTATTCAAAAACAAAAAACTTATAATCTTTAAAACGTATATGTCTCTCAGTACATAATATTATAATGTGTTAGATAAATTCAAACATATTATACATTACTTCTTATAGCCTCTGTTCCATTCAAAGGGCCAATTTTGTGCGCTGAACCTGCTCATAAATCATTACCTATTCGCCAGTTATAGGTCCCAAAGGTGAGATACACTTACTCTAGTTACTGGTCCTAAATAACACATAGTTTGTCTAATACCAAGGCTTTTAGGGATGAAACTAGCCTCTGTGGTTCTGTGGTACTGTGTACATACTTCCACCAGATCTGATAAAGTAGTATTAATTTTCTGTCAAGAAATTATCAGTCTGTCAAGAAATTAAGACTCAGAGTCTAGAACTGTGTTTAGTAAATGGCAACAAGCTCGCTCCCTGTTAGTTACCATCATACTAGCGAATGTAGGTGGTACACACTTCTGCCTATCCTTTAGTCGTAAACGTCGTGAAGTTATGTATGTTTATAAGTACTAGCCATGCAAAGCATGGTGCTTAACGAAGCAGTTTTTAGATGTAGGGTGGCACTGAGAAGGTCAGTTACTTGAACTTCCAGAAGGGTTTTACGTATTACTAAGCGTATACATATAGTGTTTGTATACCTTGATTTAGGTTGGCAGCTTTGCAGTTAGATGTTTGATAGTTTAGTAGTTTAGTTTAGACAAAAAGCATTGGAGATTAAAAGTAGCTACAGCTGCTTTATGTCACAAGAGTAAGAGAAAGAAAGAAGTACCAACTAAAATAAGACGTCTGCTTCATTCAAAAAATTACGATTTATTCCTAGTACTGGGAACTGGAAATAAATCGAAATGTCATGTCATAAGCAAATATTTTTATCATAGAAATTTATAAAAGGTTAAATTTTCAATAAATTAGTTAATTAACATAGTATAATCCTATTGTGATATAGTAGCCTATTTACAAATATTTTACACGAAATTAAGACGTACAGTTTCTATTTGTAAACTTTTTCAAAAGTTCACAAATAGAAACTCTTTAACTTTCTTACAACCAACTTCGTTATTTTCCCGTCATACAAAGCCACCCATTAGTGTCTTTAAACATTAAGTAAAAGTTCTATCAACGCAAGAAAATGTCAGAAAACTTGAGGCATTTCAAAACGTAATTAAATTCGTGTAATGTTAAAGTAGATATTTATTTTCGTGTTTACTATATTACACTGTTATTTTATATAGCATGCACTTTTTTTGTTTTAACTTTTTCTAACATTAAAAACCTTTTGTATACTAAGCAGTAACCGAAGTTTGTAGTACATAATCATTCAGAACTAACTCTTATGGATAACTTTATAATCCGACAGACCTGGTCACAAAGATAACACTTACTTAAATTAGTCTTTTTGATATACCGAACACTGTTCGTGAATTCGTTTCTGTCTGGAGAGTAGTCGTACTCAAGCCGGATTACATATTGAACAGACCCTCTATACAGTCAATATCTACTCAAATTACATTTTCCCATTAGCAGACAAGATTGACACAATGTCAACTGACGACATGCACTACAACCCAATAGTAACTTTACCTATTTGTTTACCTACGAGAAATCAACATGACGTAGCACCTCACCTTCTATGCCTTAACGGGTGGGCACTAGCAGTAGTAGGTATATTCCATAAAACATTACAAACCAATACAGCACATCTTTTAAGAGTACTGGAAGATATCAGCAGTATAGAGGATTTGTAGTAGAGAATAGAGGTTTTCAATTTTAAAGAGAAATCTAACTTGAGAAAATCTATCTTTCCATATAACTCGACTCCGAGCTGATACAACAGATTTCTACCTAAAACCATATTTTCCCAAACCCAGAATCTAAATAGATACGCTAAACTAACCATAGTATTCTTATTACAAATGCCAAAACAATTTTAATGAGATTTACGGATTCATCAAACTCAAACTCAAAACTCAAAAATTTCAATTTCAGGGTGCAGATACTATTATTATTATTATTGATATTATTTCGCGGACATTGGTGTGGGTTAAATTATTAAAAAATTTATGTATACCTTTTTAGTTATTATGAGTACATGCTCAGTGTGTAACTGTTTTATGTTCCTTTAAAATAAAAAAAAATAAAAGGTCATAATTTATTTAAACTACATAACAGACGGTTATTCTTTGTTATAACTGATAAGTTTTCATTAGATATGCCAATATTCTCCGTCTTCCTGTCATACGTCATTATTCTCATTCATTTGGGATCGTCTTAATATTTTTGTCAAAACAGTAGTCTACCAGAAAATAATTCTACACAAACTTTCTTTCAGACTATATTATCTTATACAAATGATCTCTCATCTTACTTACTCTTTATTTCCACTATTTATTGACGATATCACACTATCGGACGTAAAAAACGTTTATTGCCTTCCTAAATATGCGCACCCGAAATCCATAAGAAAATTGCATCGCAGTATTTTAGAAGACTGTTCGGCAATTTAAAATAATGTTGGTTCACTGTGTATATCGCGTATGCAGAACGCGAATCTCTTATAAATATTTGATACAGCTCAGGCGGGATATTTGCGTTTGCCAAGCAACAGCAGCGAAGTAATAACGTTGAAGTTTCAGAATCCACCTTCTGCTAATAGAATTTTCATTTCAATAGCAAATCGTTGAGAGAAAGGCCAGGTAGAAACTGTAGACAAAAGTGTTAGGAAACAATGTCGGAAAGGCGGAACGATAAGATTGTTACCTTACTTGGCTTACGTCCCACGTCTAGGTAAGGCACACTATAATTCAATGAACATATCATTGCTGGTAAACTAGAATTACCAGTGTTTCAAGCGTGAAATAGATTATCTTTACTAAAAAAATGTCCGTTTCATTTCAACTTCCACTGCATTTGTGTATAAAGCTCTTCGATCCCCTTATGGGAAAAAATATCAGTAAATTGTTTTTTGAAGTGTTCCAAAAAAATCTCAATTAATAAAATTCAGTTGGTGTAATGTGTTGATGCTGGGTGGGTAGGTACGTAATTAATATTCTAACTTGTCACCGCGTTGATCAAACATGTAAGGAAGCCTACACGGTTAATAATATATTCTGAACATGTTTGATGTCAATCGTTACAGGTCGTTATTTCAAAATTGAGAGGGTTGTTTAAATGAATACTGTCATTGATAATTGTACGGAATCAATCACGTGTTCTATTGTATTTAAACTTTTGACAACCGTTTCAAAAACTTTCGCTAACTTGCTAACTTGATTATTCTAGAATCCGGTCTATGTTTAAATTGCAGTGTCGCGCTATTAGTTCTAAAGGTTAAACGATGCCTGTATCTTGTAATTAAATATACATATGCAGAGGAGATAACACAAGACTAGCAAAGCAAGGTAGAGGTTTTCACATTTAATAAGAACATGAAAATATTTACGAATTATGCATATTGACCGTAATTAAACAATGTCACATAAATTTAAAGTAATCATAAAAGTCGCACACTTTTCTTCAGGTAAGGAAGCGAAAATTCTGTTTACCGTTATCAATGAAAATATCAGTCTCAAGCGACTTGAAGACTCATTAAATGTTATGGGAAAATGTAAATGATTTTGAATGTTTTGAAGGTAATATTCAAAATATGCAAACATTCCCTATACAGTTAATATGAACGAGAAAAGCTCCACGTGAGTATAAATAATTAATTTGTTTTTGCACACACAAAGAGGAGTGTAGTTGAGGTTTTGAAGCCGGGATGTTAAAAATTTAAAAGAGAACACACGATCCGCCGCCTAAAGGTGTTTTCAGCGGTTATGAGCGTTCAAAGGTATCTGCGATACTCTTGTACGACAGTACTCGTTTGACACGTGTTTATACGTTAGACGAACCTTTGTTTTGTCAGTAGGTTGTTTAATTACGGTCGTATTGGCAATCTGGCCACTATTCACAGCCACTATTTCACGAGATGAACAAACAATACTTTTTTTGTTAGTGACTACAAAAAGAACATTGTTTTCATTAGTAACCTTCATTTTATTTAATTAATTAATTACTTACGAATTGGAAATGCCTATCTATTTTATTTATTGATCCTAATTTGTAATTAAGTAGATACAACATATAGGATTCTAAATAACTGTCAAAATATTAGCTCAACATGATATTAAGTATCACTAACAAAATAATGTAGCAATACCTAGATAAATTTTGAACTGAGCGATTTGGAATATAGCCAGGTTATCTAATACTGAACTAATATTACTAATAACTGGCCATAATCTGTTTTCGTGCGACATAACAGTAATAGGCAATCCATCAACGCGTACCTTTATAAAGTGCGATCAAATTACTTGCGGACGAAAAGAGGCACGAACGAGAGGATATAGATATAAAAGACCTAAATATTGTTTTTCTAAGAAATAGCGGCATATAAAAGCTTCATTCACACAATTTGTCTAAAACTTCTTTAATGCTTATTTACTTTTTCTTTAATGCTGTTTTTAGTTTATCTTTATTTATTGAACTTGATACTTGGTCTTCTTAACTTAATAGATACTTCAGTTGGATTGTCACAACGTCACAACAAAGTGATGTCCATTACTTTAGACCTTCCTGACTACCATCAGGCAGAGTCACTTAGAATCAATTTTGTAGGCTGATATAAAAATAAAATAAAACTAATATCACATTACTACTTTCCTTCTATCGTCATTTTGTAACACAGTACCTAAAACACCGCAATTAATCAACTGCAACAGCATAAAGTCTGTTTAATCCCGTCGAATATACTAAAAGCTAATCTATTTGCAAAGACTAATTAAACCCGACCTACTTTTACGGTTTTGCCATTTCGCCTATCTCTAACTAATAACACATTTACCAAATAGGTAAAGAACTTCTTCAATGTGCATAAAACATGTCCTTGCAAGCGTGACTTCAATGAAGTTTACTCCACTGAAGTCAATTGAAACTCTAACTTACTCTTAACTCTAAGAACAAAATTAGCGATAATACTCGTAGTCGTAAATTGAATGAGATTAAGAGAGGTAAAGCAGCCACACTCATGAATATTCGTAATATTAGAAAATGTGTTATTTGTCGTACGCTAAAAGATGACAAGACAAACAGGGAAAACTCAAAGAAGTCCATTAATTTGGAATAAATACCTAAGTAGATGGAAAACCTACACCTGAATTCTAATAAGAATAACCTTGTAAGTTAGTAATATTTTGTGTGTAAAAATACGTAGTAAAAATATTAGATAGCAAAACTTAGGTCTTAGGCAACATTCCTTAATAACTATCTTACTAATTATACAAAGGTTACCTTCCTTAGCGTCTGCCGTCTATCCTACGTTATCAATTTAATTTTATAGAAGTTTATGTTCCTTTGCTAGTGTAGCTAAAGGCGAAATGGATAATTATGGACTGTAAAATAAGCAGAATCACACTGCACTGCTGTGTCGAGGTTAATCATTGTATTGATTTATCAAGTTTGAAGTTTTTTACACAGTAGATACCTCAGAGATACGTACATAATATAAATCTTCTAAGCGACATAACAGATTTTAATGGGATTTTCACTATCATTTCGATAATTCCTTTCTGAAGGTTTGTATGTATAATACATACAGTTTACATCTTGCATCTAAAAAATATTTATTAAAAAAATACCTAGTCTGTTTTTTGAAAAAAGTCATAATTAAGTTGAGTACTTACTTACTATTTTAGTTTAGGATGTTTTTTCATATTTTATTTGAAAGGTCATAAGGTCTAACTATAAAACTACAAGGTTATCTATTGTTTATCGTACACTCAGTATAACTTCAAAAAATTATTACAAAAAGCATCAATATTTAACGCAAGTCAAAACAACTTGACCGAAATTAATGTTACAGGAAAAAGCAATACGAATCTTCTATTATGGATAGCGAAAGCGCCTTAACAATGTTTCTAGTCTACTACCTTTGTAAGAAAACGAGATAATACATTTTATACTTATTCGTAACATTCAGTAAAGCTTATAACCTTTTTCATGAGTTTCTATATTATCTAATCTTAGGTCCTTCATATAAAAATAATTTTCGCAAACAATTTCCGTAATGAGCTTTGTTACGCTAGTCTGTAAAGAAATACCTTACTTGTAATAGGAAATAGTGATGACATATGGAGCAGAGACGTGGTCGCTAACTATGGGTCTTGTCAGGAGGCTCAAAGTCGCTCAGAGGGTCTCCTTGCGCGATCGTTTAAGAAACGAAGAAATCCGCAGGCGAACAAAGGTAACAGACGTGGCCCGCAGAGTTGCTTCTCTAAAGTGACAATGGGCAGGACACTTAGCTCACAGAACTGATGGCCGCTGGGGCAAAAAGGTTCTAGAGTGGCGACCAAGAACCGGAAGACGCAGCCTGGACAGACCCCTCACAAGGTGGACCGACGACCTTATAAGGGTGGCGAAAATTGGGGGAGGCTTATGTCCAGCAGTGGACGTCTTTTGGCAATATTATTATAATGAATAAGTAATAGTACACATACTACCTTAGATACTTTGCATTAGGTATATGGTAATGGGCATAAGGAATAAACATTGTTTTAGGTAAGTATAGTAAGGTGGTCAGCGGTCGATGGATATCGGCATGGCTTATGAACTCATAAGCCGATCATAAGTCTCACATAACTATGTCAGACTTATGATCGATCAAAGTTAGAATGTTTGGAATGGTTTTTAAAATTACCAATTAGTCTTCAAAAAGTGTTATGTTCGCTGGCATTGATCACTATATTTCATTGTACACTAGACAGGCAATTTTAGATATACGTTTTGTCCAGATTTGTAAGTCCATATTATCTTATGAGAGAATTCCTATAGAACCTCTTAAACACTCCACCATCATGACCATTCTTGAGTTTATATCTACATAATATGCAAACCTGATGTAAATTAATATTATAGTTAATAAATTGATCTAATATTAATTCAAATTGATGACTATCAAACTCGTATCCCTACACTGCAACAAGAACTAAATATGAACCAAATATACCTTGTATATTGTATGTAACTTCCACTCCATAAACTTAAGAGCTCCATTAATCAACCTTTTCTTTGGCGCTCTTACTTCGATCAACGATAAAAACAAATCGCTATATTTTCTTGTCAACTCTATTTATAACGTAGCCTTTTCGTAAATAAGGTAGTAAAATATGTTGTTAGTGATGATGTTACTATTACCCGAATTGACTGGGATTTATTGGTTTTTAACCGACTTCAAAAAGGAGAAAGTTATCAATTCGGGTCGTATGTTTTTTTTTTTTTTTGTATGTTTGTTACCTCATATCTCGGTCATTTATAAACCGATTTAAAATTTTTTTTTTAATTTGAGAGGGTATACTCTGAAATTGGTCCCATTTTTTTTATTATAAGAAATGGTTCAGTGGTTGTATGTTTGTTACAACTTAACTCCGTCATTTATAAACCAATTTGGAAAATTTTTCTTTTATTTGAAAGGGTATACTCCGAAATGGGGTCCCATGTTTTTTTTATAAAGAATGATTTAGTAGTTTGGCTTCAATTTAATATTTTGTAACAAAACGTTTGCAAGAGGTGAAGACGTGTAAAGCAACACGTCGATGTCTTTTGCGACGAATTATCTGACATTGACATGTCCATGCTACAAGTGCGAAGTGATTTTCAAAATTCTTTTTTTGTTAGAAACGAAGTGGCCCTGGATGAGTGACCATTTGCGTCATTTTATTTTCAGCGTCTTCATTCTTTAGAAGCAGTAGACTATGATTATCACTATAATTTGGTAGTCGTTAAGCCAAGTTGGAGGTCTTATGGTCGTGAGAAATTACAACAGCAACGGGCGGCCTTAAACCTGCCTTTACAGCACCACTGTTTATTTTTTGTATATCTGAGCGATTGCTCGGTCAGTTAAATTATGATTTTTGATGATTCTTTATTGTTGGTAGATCATCACTTTTTTGTTTTGATTTGTGGTTTTGGATCATAATGACCTTCATAAAAATGAAGCTACTAGCAAAAATATACTTGAATAATCTATTAATATATGAATGAAAAATATAGATTTAATACAAGAAATCGAACGGAATCTGATAAGTGCGCGTCAAATTTTTATGTATATCTGAACACAACTATCAATGACGTCTGCGTTCACGAGTATGACCGCGTTCGGGTAGTGCACTCAGGCATATCCCCCACGCGTGCAATTACCGCCCCGTGCATTACAAAAGTTGGTTGCAAAGACAGAATTAAAGATCCTTCTTGGCTGGCACCGACTCCAAAATAACTGATTAAGAACTATAAATAGTAAAGTATTATAGGTATCAAGGATTGCGTTGATTCCCCTTTAATGTTCTTTGCTATGAAGTAATTAAAATATTATTTTCTACTTTTTAGTTAAGGATTGAACATGTAGGTGTTGTTTGAAGTCGGTTTTCATTTTTTTTTCTAAAAATAATTTTATTATAATGTAGTATTCGATTGCTTCAAAATAGTATATTTGCGAAAACATAAACGGACCCGCTCATTTTGACGCAAATAAATTATATTTGCTACCTATTTCAGTCAAATACTGTAACTGATATTTGAATAAGACTGTCACAAGAGCATGCTCACTTTAATCAAAATGGCAACAAGTGCTTGAGACCAGCTGTTTTATCGCACTTCTTTTAAAATATAGCACTCCACAGCCCATTCTCGGTGCTACCCATATTGCAAAGCTATAAAACCTTAACGACTTTGCACTAGTGAGCTTCGTAAAAGCTATGTGCTCCTGTTAGCTAAGCGCTGATTGTTTCATTATACATTATAGGTAGTGTTGTCAGACTCTGAGGCCCAACATGCATACCTATTTGTTTAATATTGCAGTCTGAAACTTTACTTTAGTTGAATTCTCAATGTAGTGAGGTTTATTCGTTGGAGAGCTAAGATGCGACAGACAGACACACATACACACGACAAAGTTATCTCCCTCTTTTTGCGCAAAGGGTAAAAAAATAAGGCCGTCGAAAAAAAGTAGATATACTTATAAAATAAACATATTATTATCCATTTATACAGTACATACACTAAAGAAAATATTATTATTCTGTTACACGACGAGCCCTGAAAATAGTTTTGTGGAGATTTGCTTAATAACTGTAAGAATTTTTTTTAACAATTATTCAAATAAAGATTCATCCATCCATCTAAAGATTGCGTATTTTCAAGGAAATAAGTCATCGTAAAACTCCAAATTATTCTACTTATTTTAAAGGCTTCTAAATGATTCTACTTATTTTAAAGGAGTTGATTATGAGAGGGTTTCACACATTTTTTTGCCTACAAACAGGGTTTGTTCTCAATACAACAACAATAATACGCCTGAATTTTCATACATTCCAGTTATAAATTTGTAAAATATGTTGCGAGGCTCTGAGGACAGAATAATCATGAAAATATAATGTAATTTTTGTAGTCGGGCTTTTATAAGCTTTCACATATCTCAGACGATGAAATTACTTTTTTTACTTCAAATTTTAGGCTCTGCTAAAAACACACTTGAATTTTAATACAGAATGATGTAGGTAGGTACTTACATAACATTTTCTAGGATTCATCAGCAAATTAAGCGAAGAGGTTGTCATTTTTCGTTCTATTTTGATCAGAAATACCAAAAAGTATACCTACATTATTTTCAACGTAAAAAATATTAGGTACCTACAGTTGTGTTAGCTCTAAAGAAAAGTGTAATAATCCTATAACTAGGTAAGAAGCATTGCGTTTTCATTTCATAGCAGAGCTTGTCCCCAGGCAATATTCACAACAACAGCCGCGCCAGTTCAATCTGCCATACAGTTTCTATTTTAATTTAATATCAGAAATAAACTAAGAATATTTTTGTAAAATCTTTTATAGTAAGAAGGCTAGTGGATAAGTACTGTTATGTAAAAAAATAAACACATATTACAGAAATGTTTTTGCGCGATGTATACGATACGATGTATACCAAGAATAGAAAGCAAGATAATATGTCGCCACAATTGACTTTATACTGACCTGATCTTAGCAAGGATCTATTTCAAGAACTGTCCTACATTTTTTAGTTTCTTGGTGTCATATATGGCGACTAAAGGTATAAGGATATACTTTAAAATAAATAAATAAATACTACACCAATGAATTTTATTGTGACTGGGAATAATGCAAAACTATACGTCAGCCATCTCTGCCGAGATAAAAGCGTGACGTTTTGTGTATGTTTGGTACATAAAAATTATCGAAATTTCAAATAAGATGACTACTCATTCCATCAAGCAGATTATCTTTATAAACAGAACACCGAAAAGCGTTAGGCAAAAATCTAACAATAATATCTTCTATATATTAAAACATGTATTTAAAACATTATAATCTGAAAAGCTCTGTCCTTTTCTAAAAGGTCTCATCAACAAAGTTCTACCGTCGAACTGATAGTTTCCTTTTTAATCCCGCAGAACCGCAAAGCCTAGCATAAATACACCACCGAATATCAAAAACAAAAGGATCTCGCATCTTTGGCGCATGCGATACACCACCGTAGGTACACAATAGGTCGTTCTATTTCTCCTACAATTACAGTACATATTCCTTTTAGATATTATCGGAAAGTACAATAGGCACCCTTCGCTTGACATGTTCCATCGAATGTCAAGAAAATCTTTGTGTCTATTTATAACTGGTTTCAATGGCTACATGTTTGGACAGAGACTGAAAAGCACAGATATATTCGGGTATTTAGTTCCCTATCGTGTAAATTCTACTGTGATTTTCGGGACCATTGTTGACGAGTCACTTTAGTGTTATTGAGTTGGGCAAGTACCGTTGTAACTTGATGTTTCATTTTCAGTATTATTTGAGATTTAATAAACGAGAGCGTTGGAGTAGGTCTGCAGACAGTTCTGGCTCTACAATTGAGATTATTTCAACTTTTGAAATAATACTTAGCAGTAAACGAACCGTAGTGAAATAGTAATGAATTGAATTAGGTAGGTAACATATTATTAATATTATTCTTTCTGTGACATATTGTTTCCTTTGTGGCTTGTTTACATAGGCAAAAGTTGAACAATTTTATAGAAATCACTATTAAGCAACCTCGGTATGTAATTGAACCGAGGATGTTGATCTAACATAGCTATCCATAAACTCGATCGGATAAAATAAACCAGTAATGAATAAAAAAAAAATTCATTTTCATTTTCATTTTCATCATTTTGGAAAACAGTCGCTCATATACAATCTCACCGCGACAAAAGCTTTTGACTTTACAGATTCCACAGACCTCAATTACTTGCGAGGAGTTACGAACTTATTCTATTTAACGAAAAACCTACTAATGAGCAAAAAATTACTTATCTACATACAGCACTTTCGTGTCGTAAGACTATCACGTGACAATCAATAATATTGCGTATCTCTACTGATATCACTGTCTACTTATGAATTACATTATGTTACCTACAACTTTAACTAGGTCTATAGAATAGACACAATACGCCAGTTGTTATGAAACTTATACCAAAACTACTACTGTTCAAACCCAGGTACCTATTACTAAATAACTACATACATAGATTACCTACCTCAATACCTATATACAAACGGTAAATAGCAACGGATTAACTATTCCATTTTTGACTCTTTTATTTGATGGTACATCTAGGTACACCTAGGTACTATGCAAACACAAAACTATACCACTTTAGATGGGTAGGTATTAACAAATGAATTAGATTCTGTATTGTGTCAAAGTAAATTAAAATTTTGATAGATACCTACGTTTTAAACTCATTGTAACTACCTAGAACCAGGATATGCCCTACATTCTGTTATAAAAATAAAATCAGTATACAATTACTTACCATTATCAAAAAATACCGACGTAAGTGAAATGTATTAAAAACTTTTTCTTATCGTTATTCCTAACTTTATAAGTATATTTTTTCTTTATTTCGTACGATCTGACTGTAATCGTATTTTTCACTTTTAATTTAATATCCCAACATTGAATGCGCATTAGGATGTTTTGCGGTACCCTGGTTACTGTCGACTAGATATAACATTTTATATTTGTTGTTATTTTACATGCAGTGTACTTCTTCAAGATGCCTGACTAGAGATAAATATTTGTTTCAATTATTTTGAGTAAAATTTGGGTGAAGTGTCTTAAATATTTGTACTCAATTACTGAGTCTTACTAACAAAGAAAACTGCCTTGCATTATTATAGGCAAGTGGCAAGTGCAAACTCGCGTAGTTCCGAGATCATAATACGTTAGGAACTAACTAGCAACATTTAAAGGCAAACGTTGAGCCAAATGGGCAAGCAGGCCTGGGTCATTCAGTTCAGATCACAATAATTCAGCAAAATAGCCCAAAAATTGGCACGAAAACACAAATAAACTCATTCACTACTAACGTTGTACAAGTTAAAATGAACACAAGGTTTGTTTATAAGGTTGTAATACATTTACAACAAAATAAAATGGTGCTATAAAAAGTCGTTGCCCCAAAAGCGCCAAACAAATTATTCTGATTGTATGCAACATAAAACTTAACACTTCCATAAACATAATAAGAAAGTCCCTTCATACTTTTATTTACAACGGTTCTATCGTAGAGATTTTTTATAACCCAATTATGTACAATTGTACATTGCCAAATCTGTTAAGAAATTATTTGCCTATATATCCAGAGTCGGATAAACGAATTTACTATACCATACCTACGTAATGTGTTAATATCATTCAGTATTTCTTTAAAAAGACGTTTTTATGGTCAAGCCACTAGGCACCGCCCATCTACCTCCTATCTATACTTTGATACGATTTCATCCACCATTTCTAGATTCCAGAGCTTTCATTTTTATCATGAGGCATGCACGTGTAACGTCTGAAATGAACAACCAGTTGTGATTTTTTCCAAACGAAGGTTTCAAGTTTTAAAGGAACACTAAGTTTACGTTAGGTACCAGCATTATTAAATCCCTTACACTGTCTAAGTCCATGGGCAGCGGTTTTTACTAACCATCAAGTGGACTGCTGCCTCTTCTACCCAGCAACATCTTTTATTTTTTCAGTGTGTTTCAAGCCGTGCCAATGCCAAGCCATAGCCAAGCCGTGACAACCACTTCACTTTCCCGTCAACAAAAGAGACGTCAAATCGCCTTATCTATATTGACTACTAGCTGTGCCCGCGACTTCGTCCGCGTGGAATAGTGATTTTGGGCAGCATTTTTTGGATATATCTTTTGGTTTGTTTTGAATTATAAACATCTTCGTTTAGGTGAATAAGAAAAATCTTTACAGTAAATGCTTCTCTATCTACAATATTAGACGTATAGCCATCGCGGATCAAAGCCATACAGGCTGCTAGGATTACTTACACGTGGCAAATCCACATAAAGCTGACCATGCGAAAAACAGTTAATATTTAGATCCACACTCATTAATTGTCATCGCGAAACATAGGCTCACTGGAAACTGATCTCGTTTAAAACTAAACGGGAAATTGTTTGGAATGAAAGGAATCCGAGGAATAAAAACGCTATAAGTTTTTTTTTTTATATTAGCCTGCCAAAATGCCTCTACTCTGGCTGATGGTAAGCAGTCAGTGGAATTCAGAAGTAGTGGACACCATTCCAAAAGCCAAACTACTGGTATGGTGGCCTCCACTATGGCGGCTTAGTGAGATGCTTCTTCACGCCTCGCTTAAAAGTCCCAGGATGAAAGTTAGGTGGGAACACATGCGCTGGTAAAGAGTTCCAGGCTTTAATTGAGCGACAAAAGTATAAAGTGCTGAACCGTTTGGTTCGAGACCCTTTAGATTGCACTGTGAAAGGGTAGCACTTCAGTCTCGCACGTGTCGTTCTGGATAAAAAGAGAGAGGGTAGAATTAATTTAAAGAGCTGTTGAGAAGACTCTCCGTGGTAAAGGCGACAGGAGACGGCCGTTGAGGAGGCGATGTCTCTTCGCAGCTGTAAAGGCTCAAGGGTCTTAGGCCTCCGGGCTTCCATGATACGGACTGCTCGCAAAAGGCCCCCGTACCGTCTCGAAAATGGTCGCCGGGTCCCACTATCCGGTCACCAACCTGCACGACGAACCACTCCGAGATTATGCGCAACCTGGTGGGGCAGTCTCTTTTTTTTTGGTTAGGTCTAATTGGGCCCTTGTACAATGCCGCGGGCGGCCAGCTGCACCACCGTTTATACGGGTCTCCCTGGCCGGCGGGTCGACCCACACCACCCACACAATGACTCCGCGGATACTCAGCTGGTCCCACACATGCTGCGAGGTTTGTCATCTCTGCATCAGTTGGGCCTCCGGCTCTCGCGCTTACCGAACGAAACGCAATAATATGGATACTATTACTCTTACGTCGAAAACTATGAGAGTAGTACATCCCTGGTCGATCCGACCCATTCATGTTGAAACCAGCGTAAATCGACTACTACTATTTCGTAATTCACTTCAATTCCACCTATTCCGTAATGAAACGTGTTAACAAACATGTTTTTATCACAAAAAATAAAAAATAAAATAAATCCAAAAAATATAAATCTAACTTGTATTTACATTTTAAATAATAAAGTATTTACATTTTAATAAAGAAATAAGACGTGTTAACCTAACTTAAAAACAAACTAAGCTAAGCTATATACATACCACATTTATGACGTGATTATTTAAATTCATGCTACAAATATTTGCACTGAGCGGGAATCGAACCCGCGACCTCACAGTACCACCGAAATACAGAGACAGTCGATTTCCCCCTGACTTTCCCCTCCCTTTCCCCTGACTTCTCCCTCACTACCCCCGCGCTTTCCCCTCACTTCTCCCTTCCTTTCCTCTTCCTCCCCCTCCCTTCCCCCTCCCTCCAAATTTCAAGTCGCCAACTTCAAAAGCAAAGATCTTTCCATACAATATTTCATCCCTTATTTCACTCATATAAATCCACCCCAGTAAAAAAAAAAATATGAGCGTATTTTTTATTTAAATAAAAGTATTCCAAAACAAAATTTCAAAGCTGTAACTTAAAAAATGAAGACGTTTCATACAATCGATTTCATCCCTTTTCATACACTTAAGGGTTGAATTTTTAAGAAAGGGTTTCTTTGTACACTTCTAGACATTAAGACAAACACACCCTCCAAATTTCAAGTCGCTACGACCAGCGGTTTAGGCTTTACGTTGTCTGTCAGTCAGTCAGTCAGTCAGGACAAAGCCTTTTATAATATGTATGGATGTATGGATTAGACGTATAGCCATCAGGGATCAAAGCATACAGGCTGCTAGTAATGCTAACACGTGATAGAGCCACATAAAGCTGACCGAAAAACAGCTAATACTTAGATCCACTCCCACAACTTTTAGTGTCTTACCTTTACTTTAATTACTTAATTAATTAATTACTTTAATTAGTCATCGCAAAACATAGGCTCACTGGAAACTGGACTCGTTTAAAACTAAATGAAAGACTGTTTAGAATGACAGGAATCCGAGGAATAAAAACACTATCAGCTATTCCGCAACCTGTTAAAATATCTGCTTCTATAAGATTTCGTAGTAAATTAACGAATGTTGGATGTGATTCTTTAAATTGGCATAACTTTTTTATTTATGAACCGATTGACATGAAACAAACACTAAATGTTAAGTGAAGCTTACCACAATATATTAGTGAAAACCATATTTAAATCGGATAAGCCGTTTCTGAGATTAGCGTGCACAAACGCACAGACAAACAGACAAACAGACAAACAGACAAACAGACAAAAATTTTAAAAATTATTGTTTTGGCTTCTATTTGTGTTGTTATAGGTCCCAATAGTATTTTTTCTCATATATCTTCCATGTACAGACAGCGATAGGTTACATTTTTATTATATGTATAGATTAAAAAATACTAAAATAAAAGAAAAGAAGCGTCTCACGTCTTTACTCTCGTATTACCCTTCTGTTTCAATAAGAATTTGTGCAATGCCTCAGCTAAGTAAAGTTAAGTGTTCTCCTTAAAAATAAAGTTTAAAGAAAGACATAGGCAACATAGTGCTCGGAGAAGTAGTTTATTCTAAAGATTACACTTGAGCCTTGACTATATTTAGAACTTTTACATCTCATCATCATCTTTTACTTTCCAAGATGTTAGATATTATTTTAATCTCCTTCCTTTTCTCCTCTTTTCTTCCTCTCCTTTTCTTTTCTATAAATAAATCCGTTGCGTCATTTTATCTTCATTATTTGTATACGGGAAAGGAAATTTCGTATTTGAAAAAATATAAATGAATGTGTATTGTTAAGAAATAGTTCGGAATTAGAAATATAAACTGAAATGTTCTGTAAAAAAATACTGAGAGTAGTAAACTACGAGATTCTTTATTAAAATTCTTTAGCTCATCAGCTACCCTGACCAAGTACCTACATTAGTACAAAATAACTACTATTCCTATAAAATTTTGCCTTTGCAATCAAACAAATCCATATTGGTTTAGATCACAATTAGTGAATAATTGAATAAAATAGATTGCAATACTTACATTAATTAGGTTGACTGAATCCGTTTAGCTGTTTGGCGTGAAATGGAGCGGCAAATAATACAAATAGATATCCACCAAGAGTAGTAGGTACGCCCTTTCGGTAATGCGAGTGTACGGTACATGAAGCTTCTCGAGGGTTTCCTTGATTGAAGATATCGTAATATCACAAGAGGCAGAGCTTTCCTGCTAAAGCTTGAATAGCCCAGAAGGAAAAATATTGTACGTTCGTTTATAATAATAGCACTATTTCAGTTTTGTTTATGATTACCTACTTAGTATTATATCCAGTTTTAAATTGCTGCACTGTTAAAGCTCTAAGAACGTTGTCTGTATAACTAAATGTGTAGATAACGTTTAATTTATTTTAAGCCAAGTCCAATTTCTCCTCTTTCCTTTTTCCTCGCCTTCCTCAATCCTTTCATATACCCCACTTCCTTCACGGTAGGCAGCGGCTTCACAGAGTTCCAGACATTCAAAAAAAAGCAACGTCAACAGCATAGGTAGATTTGTTGTTTTTTTTTGTAATCTATATAGCTAAGCGTTTTTTCCTTTGACCTCATTGCTCAGTCAAATCTCTTGTTTTTCTGTAACATATTATTACTAACTAGCAGCTCGCTCTCGCTTTACATCGGTATCAAAGTGGCAATTATTATATAATAGTGAACTGATAGTTCACTATTATCGTTACTGATCGGCTTCTAGAGCTGATACGTAAATCTATAGATACTATTATACAAAACAAAAGAATTTGTTTGTTTGAACACGCTAATCTCTAGAACTACCAGTCGGATTTGAAAAAATATTTTTCAGCGTATGATAGCCCAGATCTCGAGGAAGATTATAGGCTATGTAACATCACGCTACTGGCAACGGGAGCAAAGACGCGGGTGAAACCGCGCCGCGGAAAGCTATTGTGTTATATACCTACCTAAACTTTCCTCGAGAAACCCACAATATAGTAGTGAACACCACATCCAAATCCATTGTGTAGCTATCGAGATTAGCGCGTTCAAACAAACAGATACTTTCCAGCGACTTCCTTTTATACCTATAGTTCTATTGCAGCATAGATCGCAATTTAATCTAGAATAACCCTGAAAGAAAAAGCCTGTACTAACGTACAGTTATAATGAGATATATGTACATACAGTAGATAATGTACATACAGTAGATACCTACTAAACCACATCAAATTAGCATCTAATGCCATCCAGATAGTTTTGCTAAATACCCTCGATATCGAATGGATTGTGGTTAATTTCACTACGTTTACGTTTAGTGTAGGATAGTTAGGTAAGATACCTAATAGTAGGTATAACGATGCGTTCGTTATACCTACTATTAGGTATCTGTGTTTATAACTATCCGTATATAATAAATATTATTCTTCAATGAGACATTTTAAGATAATTGAATCCCATTTTAACAAATTTAATATTCTACATAGACTGTGTAGCCTGTACGGAATAGAGGATAGAGGAATAGAAGTGAACTAAAAGCACAGAGTAGCAGCTACTTTGTGCTAAAAGGGTAGTTCGTTCCACGACCGACTAGCCTTCACACCGCTGTGACATTGACATTTGACATTGACGTCAAAGATCTAAGGGTGTTTGACACCGCTTTTGACTTGTACACTGAAAGAAAGCAGTGTAGCACTCATAAGTAAACGATGACGATTGCGAGAATATAGATCGTCCTATAGCACGAAATGTATCTAGTACCTAGGTACGCACTTTTCCGCTAGGAAGATATCTAACTTGGGATTGTTCTTACCTACGTATCGAACTTGCTTCAGGCAATTCATCTGTTAGAAATCTCAAACGAAATCTGTAGGAAAATAGGTCACGTTCTCGAATTGATTTTAGAGCCTACCACAATGGTCAGTCAGTACTTTTCTACCTAGGTATTTATCCACGTTCGGTGCACGACGGATATTTTTATATATAGGTAGGATTGTTAAAGTGGCATTGAGCTATGTCTTTTGATCATAGCTCTTTTACGTAGGTACCTATAGGGACCTACCTAGATACCTACCTTTTCGATAGTTATTCCTAAAGATGCCTAAAGACTTAATTGCTTACAGAATGTAAGCCGGTACCTATCAACGAATAGGTACCGTTTATGTTGGTACTTACTACCTACTCATACCTATTACTATTAAGTAATAGGTATGAGTAAAATGACAATTATGTCATTTTGAGTTTCTTAGGTAGGTACCTACTAATCATTTTACTTACATCGCATCGTCAGGAAACGATCTTACTGCTCTCTAGTGTCGTACCTATCAGTTGTACTGTAGGCACCTTTATGTTATGATGCGCTGCAAACCGTTACATAGGTGACGGTGTGCGTTAAAATGTTCATAAAAATTGTGCCTGTGAGTGAGAGGTGAGAGTATATCAGATAATTAGTGTGTCTTATGGAGAAATTAATTTGTTTGCCTATAGCAAAATTTGTTTGCAATATACCTACCTAGTTTTGAAGTTATTTGGAAAAAACGATTTTGCTGGGATAAAGTTTGAAACATTACCCCAGCAAAATGATTTTTTTTTTAAATTATCGATTTACCCAGATCCAATTATACGAATAAGTTTTGACGGTTTATTCGCTTTAAAACAGATTCGCTGTCACTACTGCGATTCATCATATCAGCCAAAAGATGTCCACTCTGCTGGACATAGGCCTTTCCCAATTTTCGCCACCGTGGCCGGTCGTTCGCCGCCCATAACCATCGGCTGCCCGCCACCCTTATAAGGTCGTCGGTACACCTTGTGAGGAGTATGCCCACGTTGCGTCTTCTGGTTCGTGGTCGCCGCTCTAGAACCTTTCTGCCCCAACGGCCATCAATTCTGCGAGCTATGTGTCGTGCCCATTGCCACTTCAGAGAAGCAACTCTGCGAGCTACGTCAGTTACTTTAGTCCGCCTGCGAATTTCTTTGTTTCTCAAACGATCGCGCAGGGAGACGACTAACATAGCCCGCTCCATCGCCCTCTGAGCGACTTTGAGCCTTCGGATACGACCCATAGTCAGAGACCACGTCTCTGCTCCGTATGTCATCACTGGCAACACACACTGGTCAAAGACCTTGGTCTTAAGACACTGCGGTAGTGCGGACGAGAAGAAATGTTGTAGCTTCCCGAACGCTGCCCAGCCGAGTTGGATTCGACGAGTGACCTCTTTCTCAAAATCGGACTTGCCTAATCAGACTATTTGTCCCAGGTACACTGCTATTATCAAGTTCCAATCAATCAAATTTTTGACATCAAAAATCTTCTATTGGACTTTTGTCCAGCAACGGCAGAATTTTGATTTACGAAACTACACATACTTAATTATATGTAGGTATAGATTTTGTAAATAGTTAAACTCTATATAATTAGTATAGACTAAGTAGGTATCTAGGTATCTATCATACTTTTTATTAGGTAACTACCTAGTACTTATATACCTAAGTGGTTTTAACAGGTAAGTAGGTTTTGTAATGAATGTAGAGCTCACAGAATTCCATAAGTACCTAATAAATTTAAATTTCACACTTCACACAAGATTCGACCTTATTAATCGCTTTTACGACAGTTTAGTATGTATCAATATATCTATTTCAAACACTGACCGTCCGAAGTTCTGGCACGGCTTACATACATATTTGAATAAATGAATTTTCGAGAAACTTTGGTGTCTAGGTACGTACCTTAATAAAGTAGGTACTTTCTGCTATAGTAGGTAAATACAAGGGATTATTTTGTTACCTAAGTATTAATGAACATAAGGTACATTTAGGAATAAATGTTTATTCAATTAGGCTTCAAAATATTTAACAAACAAATTTTCCTACAAGGTCAAGTGTTATCATTTATTTGGTAGGCTTATAATAGGTACAGGTAGGTATATGTATAATAATATACTTAACCGAAGTTGAATTCAACAAGACAAAAGAATCTAGATATAAAACTATTAAGTAGGTATCTACTAAAATTGTTGATAACTTTTATGCCTTACTTATTAAAAGAACCTTTTATGCAAATCTGCAAACCATTTTTAATTACTTTAATGCAAAATTTTGTTTTTTATATAAAAAAATATCATTGCCACTATTATTTTAAGTAGGTACCTACGTATAACACAAGGAGAGCTCAAGTAAATTTATCTACTGAAAGTTTTTTAATTTACTTCTAACCAAGGTCATGTTGTTATCCATCAGGCTGTTTAAATTCTCTTGCATTTTAAGCAAAATTTCTGATTATTTTTCCGATCCTCAAATATTTGTTCGAAGACGTTCTACACAAAATACAGGTCATGTTTATAATAATGCTGTGAAGTAGTTACAATACGAGACCAAAAAATAAAACAAATAAAACTTTAAGATTAAATTTTTCTTTTATTATTTCAAACATATCATTTGAAGTAAGTATAACAATACTCATATTTATATATTACTAATGTTATTTGTAAACGTAAATAGACAAAACAAGTAAATAAAACGTGATTTTCATCATTATTTCATATTAGATGAATTACAAATGTAAAGTTTTTACACGAACGCCGTAGGCTACGGTAACTGTTTTCAATCTGCGCCACCAGCCATATAAATTTAAGCCTAAAAATTACTGATAAACGTGAGTTTTATTAATTAGTAAGTGCCTAAATACAGAGACAATTAATTTTAAATGAATTTCATGTCGACATTGTTCAATATATCATGGAGTGATGTGATGAACTAGTTAATTTCATAATTATAAATATTACAATTTATCACAGAATTAAGGTTTAACGCAAACAGGATACTTAGTCGTATCACACAAAGCAACATCATTAATACATTTCATCAACCAATCTTTATTTACATGCCTAACATTATCTGGTAACTTACTATTCAACTGTTTCATTTTATCAAACTCTATACTTCTTTTATTATGAAGAAGGAAATCAACGTTCAATGCTTTAATAGATTTTACAACTATACCGCCGTAAGCAATCCAGTGTCTTTCGAAATGTCTCCTTTGATCCTCGGGAAAACTTATAAAGTCCGGATAAAAACCTAACCTTTTATCTTTAAATACATCCGGTAATGGGTTTTCTGGTGCAAACACGAGTTCTTCATCATCTATTTCATCTACACTCATATTGTTTTCATCAATTTCATCCTTAATATCATCACCCTTTTCACGAATGTCTGAAGTTTCTAATTTTATTTTAGCTTTTTTATCCTCTTTCTTTTGGAAAAAGTTATCTATTTTCGCATTTTTCGGGCTGACTTTTGCTTTACTTGGGCTAGTTTTGATTTTCTTTGCCGGCGGTTCGTCATCTGTAGCCTCAGCGATTTTATTGAGTAAAGAGACATCTGTTTTTTCTTTCGATGTTTTAAATAAATTCTTTAGTTCATCTAAATTAGTTGCCGTGCTCCAATCTTTGTCGTCCCTTATTCTCGTTACTCTTGGAAACCTTACGGAGATACCGTCAGCTGTGTGTAAGTTCGCTTTTGTTAACTCAGTACCTATAAAAAGGAAATAAAATTAAAGTATCAATTGCAAACTTTTACTACCGAGAAAGTCGACAATTGTACTTGAACTGTCGTAATCAACACAATAGCCGGTTGGACAATAAAATCTAATAGAATAAAAGTTTAAGAGACTTGTTGTCTGATTAATACAACTTGAGTGAATATCTTTACGACATTATCATAAGTTCTTAGTTTAAGGTACCCTGATTTAAACAAATCAGCCGAGTGAGTGACGTCCACTGCTGGACATAGGCCTCTCTAATTTTCGCCACCTTAGCCGGTCGCTTGCCGCCCTCATCCATCGGTTGCCCGCCACCCTTAATCAGGTTGTCGGTCCACCTTGTCGGTCTGCATATGCTGCGTTTTATAGTTTATCAATTAAAGAGTTTACATTTCTACCAACCTGTAATTTCCCAAACTGGCTGTTTTGTCGGATCAGCAGCAACAAAATCAGGCACCATTCCCTTATTACAATCCAACCATGATGGTATTTTATTACTGTCCTGCGATATTTTCACCATGAGTGGTGCCAATTCTTTCTGTAGTCTCTCTAAAGTACTGTCGTCATGACCCGATACTTTAGTGACAGTTACCCATTTGTTTCGCCGAGAGTCATGGCAACCCATCAAAAATACAGACATCATACCTCCTTTTCTGCCAGTGCCTATAAATTTTAAAAGTTGTGTGTGTTAATAAAATTTGTTATTGATAAGTGTCTTAAATACTAATTACAATATTACATTTGTTATTTGATAAATAACATTTCAAAGCCCAGGTTGTGTTTTACTTGTCTCAAAACAATTGACAAATGACTGCCTACGTGCAGTAGGAGCGCAAGCGACTGCTGTGCCCGAGGTTGATGGTTCGATCCCCACACGGGACAAAACTTTGTGTTAACTGGGTGTATTTTGTGTCCATGTCCGCATGTTTGTAGTCTCGCGCTAGTCTCCCGCGACACAGGATTTATTCCCTAGTGCGGCATTGTCGTTTTAAAGAAAAAAATTGCTAAAGTAAGGACGGTAAGTTTAAAATTGAAAATTACATAAATAGATAAGTTGAAATTACTAACGCCCGGTTTCTGAAAGGCTGATCAGCGAAAAGTTAACTAATCACCTGTTAAAATCTCATGTGAAGTACCAATTGTGTTGCTAAAAGCAACACTACAACAACTAACAAAATTACAATTAAACTAATTATCCATCTTTTTAGCAATTAATAAATTTTTGATTTTGCTGATCAGCCTTTCAGAAACTGGGTGTTAGTCTTGCAGCATAAATAAATACTGGCACAGACTGGCCTGTGCCAGTATTATTTATAATATAATTCTAAAGAAAATATGCACTAAATATCTTTATCACAATAGTATTTGGGTACATCTAAATGTAAGTTAAATGATTATTAAATATTTATAGAAATACATAGTATTGCTGAAGTATCAGTACAATAGGTGTTCTACTAAGTTCACATATTAGCTCAAGTGTTTTGTGAAACAACTAAGTAAGCATTCCTCAATTATTGTTAATATCTATCTGGTACAAGAACCAATATTTAAAAGATAATTTTAAATTGTAAAAGTAGATTCAAAATTTTAAGATTTTCAAACTCGTAATGTTTTATTCTATAGTAATTTAATATGTTTTGCCCAACAAAATTAGGCGATGAGCAATCTAATTAGATTGCATGCTTGTCTAATATTGATAAGCATCAATAATTGATGGTCATTATTATTCTAGCCAAAAGACATCTATGAGGGTGTTAAGGAAAATTTTTGCCACTAGTTGGCGCTACTTTGGTTAATAGTTCTTCCATTATGACAGCGCTATCAAAACAAATATTTTCAGTGTTCATTTCGGAAATTTTAATAATTAATTTACAAAATGGATAATTCATGTATATGTAAGAAAACCGATGCGTCAGATCTAGCTGTCAAGCGCTTTTTGAAAGTAAACTCCTGATTGGCCCAATTTTACAGTTGGAGTGGCACCTACTGGTGGCGAAAATTTTCCTAAACACCCCCATTGCTGAACAAAGGCCTTTTAAAGCAATATATATGCAACAAAACACGCTACATATTACAATACATACCAAACCAAGCTCCCAAAACCAAAAGATCAGCTGTGTCTGCCATAGCTCCATCAAACAGATAATCTTTCTTCACTTTTAACCAATGTCTCTTGCCCGGCTCATATGTAGACCCCAAATCTTTTAACACTAGACCTTCCAATCCTAATTGAAGCACCTGTAAGTATACAAGGTATATTATGAAGTGAATTTACCATTATAATTGAAATACATAGTCAGATTAACATACTACTTGAACCTAAATACCTAATTGAAATTCTTTCTCTTATTCTCATTATCTTGATAGAACAATTAGTTAGTTGTTTGGTATTTTCTTTTTTTGTATGCTTTGGGTGTGTCAAATGTTAAAATTGTAACTCAGACCAAAATTGTAATTTTTAATTATCTGGCGATAAAAAAGAGTACTACCCTATGTCAGGTGATTGTCTGTAGGTTGATTGTCTGACATTTTGTAGTTTTTAACCTTCTTATTTATTCTTCAATATCTTGTGACTTGTGATTTGATATTTTGATAAAGTAGGTAATTATTTATTTATTCTGTGATTATTATTAGCAAATTGATAGTCCATAAGTATTTCTCAAGTGTTAATTTTAAACATGTTCATTCATGTTTCGTCAATAGAAATAAGACTATTCTCATCTGTTTCCTTATTACTTACATATTATTTATTTAGAAATATGTTTTTTGATGATTCATTGAAATAAGTGGATAACATTGAAATTACTGAAATTGATTAATTAACTTTAAGACATGATAAATAGATATTTTATAATATTTAAGTTGAGTGTTATACAAAAATTCACTTACCTTAGCAATCATTTTTGCCAAATCTGATGGTTTTTCAATCAACTCCTGCTCAGAAAACATAACATGATTTGTCACTTCAATCATATTATCCTGTAATATCTGCCTCCTCTTTCTAATAGGTAAATCTATTAAAACTTTTCCATTATAATACAAACAATCGAAAACAAACAGACACACTTGCGCATCCTTGAATTCTGTCCGTTTATGTTTACCCAACGTTCCAAATGGCAATGGTTTACCCGTATTTACATCTACCATTAATACTTCTGCATCTAATATTAAATCCAGACCCTTGGGAAATGCTTGAGGTAAATAATCTTTGAAATGATTAACTTTATAAGGCATCACAGGTTTTAAAGATCGAGAAAAATATTTAAACTCGTCCCCTTTTTTATGTACCTGTACTCTTTCACCATCATATTTGATCTCTGAATACATTCCATTCGGACATTTTTTCATTGCCATTTCTACAGACTTACAAGCTTCAGCTAACATAGGTAATATGGGAGTCATTAAAGACAGCTTTGCTTGAAAACCTTTCTGTATTGCATCTTTGTGCTTAACCAAACTGTTTTTAGATAAAATTCTGTCCAAAACCATATCAAGATCTCTAGATGTTTGAAAGACGCTATATGCATCGGGATGAACCCCTTCTAATATATGTTTCGGCCCAGCATTAATTCTCAAGTCACCTTTTATCAATCTGATAAGCATTTTTAAGTCATTTGATGTGCAAATCTTAACAATTTTCTTAAAATGGTATATTTGTTCTTCCTCTTTGGTTAGTTTTGATAAATCTTCTAGAAATTGTTCAATCTTTTGTATAGTCAGTGTACTTTCCTTTGCTGGTTTAACCGCTTTTGATTTTAGAAAGAATTTCTGGATTGTGTCAGCAACATCACCTTGTTCTAGGTGTGTTGACATATCATCATGATCTAAATTAAATATTCTAGAAAACAATTTCACCAACTGTTTGCTTTTTAAATTATAAACTCGTTTTATTACTTGTGGTAACAGCAGCTTACACCACAGAGTTAAATCTCCTTTGAAAGTGTCATTGTCAGTGCCTTTTCTGAAAAAGTTATTCACAACAGCAGTTTTTTCCGTGTATGCATCAACTTTTGAAATCTTTTGACAAAGATCAAAAAATGTAGAATATTTATTATCTTCTGATTCTTCTTGAATAGAACTGTCAACACTATTTTTACTTGTATTTACACTGTTTGCAGTGTCAATTTTGGGAGCAGAAACATTTTTGATAACTTTTGCTGTATATTTTCCATTATTTTTGTCAGCATACAATTTTTCCGTTTCATTCAGCTTTTTCAGTATTAATTCCTGGTCTTCTTTACTTATATTATCCCAGTTGCCGATGTCATCTATCGAGTCTACACGTTTTGTAGCAGGACGTTGTTTCAGTAGTACATTCATAAAGCAATCGACATGGTGCCATGATTTCATAGACTGTCCGTCACCATACGGACTTGCCACTAGCTTTGCTATACGTAATTCACCACTAGGACAACTGGTTTTACATCCTTTGCAAGAAGCTCGACTTCCTTTAGCTCTATCCACGAAAAACGGTGCTGATTCCGACATGATAATTTGTTTATTTAAAACCAATGTAAGTAAGCACTTAGTATGTTTACAACTCACCGAGCCAGAGAACGACACTATACTGCAGCTTAAACTCAGAATCACATTTGAAATCGATGAGTATCGGCATGATTCATACTCTCAGTATCACGATTTAATTAGGTTTCACTATAAAATTACGACACATTATTAGTTTACAAGGCATTATAACTATGGCATGAATGAACATGTCGCATGCATGTCCTAACAAGAAAATGTCAAATTCAAATTAACTATTTTGACAATGACGTATGACAGATAGAGATTACACCGAGGTATCCGTTACCCATAGTACTTTAAAGTCTTTGAATATAGGAATAAATCATGCATTTTCTCATCTGTGATAACTACTTAAAAAATAACTAACATCCACCGAATTATTAAATAAAATAATTATGAGTCTCTCTGATATTTAAGACTAGCTAAAACTATTTTATTAGCGAACGAACGAACGAAGAACGAACGAAACGACGAACCGGTTACACAAACAAAATGAATATATCGTTCCTTACGAGTACTGTACGTGAGACAACACTATTGACGTTCCGTTGTACGCATGCGTTAACTTTTAATGAATCAAATATTATGTACTACTCGTAATACTTTTCTACTTTTTAGAATACGAACAGCGGCGGCTGATACATTACATTAATAGAGGCATGTTTTACAACTCAGCATGTAGATAACATAACATTTAACAAAAAAAAATACTTCAAACAAGAAGGAAACTAAAAAGTAGAAATAAATTTACTTAGCACAAAGTAATTCGTATTTTTATTTTATAATAAATTTTTGAAGTCGTTGCCAAGCAAAACAATAACTTGGTATAGGTAATATGCTATTGTAATAAGGTTCTTGTAGTATTTACTTGGCGCCAACTTCAAAATAGTGAAATACTTATTTACATATTCATTTCTGATTCTAAACCAAAATAAATACATTTATTTTTTTACTTTTATTTTCCTTCCTGTTTAATTTTTTTTTTGTTAAATATATTTTATTTTCGGCTCGCTTGAAGTGTGCCTATAAAATTTGAAGACTTTTCTTTACTTCTCCAGGATCCTACCATCAGATCCTGACTTGATGATCATGAGACCACCTGAAAAGTATACCCTATCAAACAAAAAATAAATCCAAATCGGTTCAGGCATCTTTAAGTAATCGGCATCGTAACATTATTATTTTATGGCTTATCAATTTAATAACATAAATAAGGGTGTTTAGGAAAATTTTCGCCATCAGTTGACGCCACTTTGGTAAAAGCTTCCATTTTGACAGCGCTATCAAAATAAATATTTTTCAGTGTTCATTTCGACAATTTTAATGTTTAATTTACAAAATAGATGATTCACGTGCATAAGGACAAAAGAAAATTGCTGAGAGGGTTTCTAAAATAGCGCCCACGAGGGAGCAGCACCGATGCATCAGGTCTAGCTGTCAAGCGCTTTTTAAAAGTTAACCTCTGAATGTGACAGTTGAAGTAGCGCCAACAGGTGGCGAAAATGTTTTTAAATACCCTCACGGCATACCACTGGCCTGCACTAAAAGAAATGAATAATATTGTACCTCTACGAACACAGTCTACGAATATTATAACGAGCTATACCTATCTACGTATCTACCTACCCACCTAACTTCTTACGGTAGTAACTATATAAATTATTAAAAGTTAATTAACTTCACCTTCTCTTCATTTCCAGCATCATCATGTCACCAGGAGTTCAGCAGCGATGGTACAAAACACGGCACTCTGACGTCACCGCACTACTCCTCGCCGTATCCACCGAACACTCATTGCCATTATGAATTCTTCGGGAGAGGCAAAGAGCGAGTTAGATTAATTTTTCAAGACTTCTACTTATATAAATCTCCAGATGGATCTACCGAGTACGTTACTTTTGGCATAATTAGGCTTTCGAGATTATTTGCTGTTATTTTTCCTAAGTTTCTTTTGGATTTGTCTTTTTCGTGCATGTGAATGTTGACACAGGGTTGTCATTTTTTTTTTTTTATACGACTAAGGTGACAAACAAGCATACGGCTCGCCTGATGGTAAGCAGTTACCGTAGCCTATGGACGCTTGTAACACCAGGAGCATCACTAACGCGTTGCCGTACCTGTTAAAAACTTTTTACCTCCTTTCTTGAAGAACTCCATGTTGTAGTCTCTCGGAAACTCCTCGGCGGGGAGCTCATTTCACAAACTTATCTTACGAGGGAGACAGTTTCTCTGACACCTCACTGTACGGGATCTAAGAGGTTCTAAGGTGTGAGGATGAACTCCCAGCCGATGGCGGGAGGTGCGATGATAAAAAGTGGCCGTTGGCACTATCCTAAACAATTCTTCAGAATACACCCATTGTACAGGCGGTAGAATACACATAATATAATAAATATTAAGCCTAGTGATTCAATGCCGCTTGTAAGCCTGGGATTATCGACGATTCTTACAGCACGTCCTTGGAACGCGTCAAGCGGTCCAAGCTGGTATCTACTCGTAGTTGCTCCCGCCCAAAGATGGCAAGAGTACTCCATATGGAAATGAACTTGAGCTTTGTAAAGCAATAGTCTTTGCCCCGCAGTGAAGTACCGCTTTGCCCTGTTGAGCACGCCGAGCTATTTGGATGCCAACTTGGCTTTAGCCTCCAAATGACTGCGGAACTGGACGTAGCTGGATATGTCGATTCCAAGGATCCCAAGGCTTTCAGATGTTGTAAGTGTCTACAAATGGGGCTTTCTTAGCAGTGAATGCGCAGACTTGTGTCTTGGTAGGGTTAAACTGGACTTGATTTAGTCGTCCCCAATCAGAGCCTCTATTTAGTCAATCTCAATTTCAGACACAAGCCTTTTTGGACTTTCCTCCAAAGTAGAACGAGGGATGTTCGCCCGACCCGTATAATACGTACCCCAGTGCTGTCGTCTGCATAACAATGATATTGTCAATGGACAACATATCATTGATATGCAGCAAAAACAGCGTCGGGGTTAGTATGGACCCTTGATGTTAAGATAACCATGATGTTAAGATGCTCATCAATACATGTATTTCTTTCACAAAATCTCAGCGAATTTAAAAACAATAAGTATCTAGGTAGCTACTCGAAATAAAAATGTATATTGTTTGTTTGTTTGAACGCGCTAATCCCTAGAACTACCAGTCGTATTTGAATAATTATTTTTGCGTATGATAGGCCAGTTCTGGAGGAAGGTTATTTAACATCACGCTACTAGCAACGGGAGCAGAGCAGTAAGCAAAGACGTGGGTAAAATCGCGCCGCTGTAAGCTAGTAATTGATCAAATGAGTCATTACCAGTTATAAGATCAATCTAAGTTAAAACATTGTACTAATTGTGTCTTTTTAATAATTCTACATTTAGGTACATTGTTATATTTTACAGTTGCACAAACGTGGATTCGTTGCAAGCATTCGTCAACGTGGATGGGCGATTGGAGAAGGTGGCGACGTACTGCGGAATCGACCTCCCCAAGCCTATTATGTCGAATGGACCGAAACTAATGCTGGAATTTCGTGGCACACAATCTTCGAGATATTCAAGAGGATTTAAAATATCATATTCGTTTGTAGAAAGTGAGTATTTATTTAGAAATTTTTAAACATAACGCAAGCGAGTCATTGTAATTCCGGATATCGTTCTGACAAAAAGAAAAGAAAGACATCCATACGTCACATCAAATAGGATTAGAGGATAGGATTTGAAAACCAGCGCCGTGCACCCGTGCTCGGCATTATGCTGAAATGGTGCCTATTTGGTACAGTCATGAGACTGCTTTTTATTTGTATCTTGTTACTTATCCTGTCTATACCTATAATTGTTAATTAGTATGTCTCGTGTTATGTACCAAATAAACGTTTTCTTTTCTTTTTTTTTCTGTCTGGCACCAAATTGTTAGAACTAACTTTACAATGGCCAATAATACACATAAAATTAATAGTATTATACAATTTTAGGTAACATAATTATTACTTTTGTTTTACATACATTTAATAACTTCCGCTACAACAAATCAATTACTCAAATTTATAACTTTTTATACAAATGTATTAATAAAATAACAGTTTTAGTTTCATTAAGCTAACACATATTTATTATAGCGTTAAAACATTTTATTTCTTCTTACAGACTTTGGAATAAACACAGGGAGGCAGCTCAAAGAGTTTCCGTGTGCATTTGTGTATAATAGTAGTGAGGGACGCAACGGCACGTTTGCATCACCCAATTCACCAGGACCATATCCAAGGGATACGGAGTGTATATACTTCTTCCACGGCGGCGAGACTGAAAAAGTGCATCTGCATTTTACGAATTTTGATGTTGAAGGAGTTTCGCCGTAAGTAATATAATAATAATAATAATAATAATAATAATAATAATTGTTTATTCACAAAACTTTTTTACATAATTCATATGAAGTCCCTGACTTCTGAGCTAGGCTAATAAAAATATCAGTCGTCAGTTGGTACAAGTTGTTTGTAGGTCATTCGCCCGCCGAGCGCACCTAGTTCCATAGAATGGCTACCTAGATGGCGCTATGAGTATGCGTACGAATGTTGACCTGTAGATTGTAGACAATTATTGTGATTCAAGAATATTTTGGTGTGCTTTATGTACCTTACTTATTTTTGTACTATACCTACCTAATTGTTTTAACTTCGAACACAATAATATAAGGTACGTAAATACCTTTAAGTAGGTAGGTACTTATTCATAGATAATTGTGCCTATTTTAAACTAAATTCTCATAAACTTACAAGATAATCACCAACGTGCTTAAAGTAAAAATAATGAACAATAATAATTTAATTAGATGGATAGCTTCCGAAACGTGTTCCTAATACTATGGTCTATTACTGATTTCAGGTGCGAAGCAGTATCGGCGAGTGATTATGTCGAATTTTCAAACTTTATGACTGAAGACAATAGGTTTGGTAGATATTGTGGACAATGGAAAGAGTTCCACGTAGAGTCTGAGAGGAATTTCTTCAGAGTCACTTTTAGGTCTAACGACCGTTTAGATGGTACAGGTTTTAAGGCAATGTACCAATTTTTAGAAGTCACTGACGAGTATAGAGCTCCTCCGGTACAGGATAAGGCTTCAAGTTCTTTGTGTGAGTATTAGTGTTTCTTATCTACGGTCAAACAGAATTAACAAAATAAAATATAGCGTACCGCTTTTGCAAATGTCTCATATTTTATTTTATCTATCACACAGAATTTGCATCATTAGTCACTCCTACAATTAATACGAATCTAAAGACACCTCATTTTGTTAAAATCAGAGATTTAAATCAATTCAAATCTCAGTTTAAAATCCATAAGGTATGCCATTTGCGCTGTAGAGCCTGCCAAAGAAATAGACATTCATACATACTTATATACATATGCTCGGAAAACATTACCTTTCTTGACTTCGGTAGTCGGGCAAAAAGATGGTGTGATTTCATATATTAGGCTGGAGACCACATTGAGGAACTTTCATCTAGAAGGGTAGTCTGCTTCCTTTATATAACATGGATCCCAGAAGCAGTCTTCGGATTATGGTTTTCACTATTTAAACACTTACCTACTTTGTTGAACATCTTATTCACCGTTTATTGTCGACAATTTAATATTGTAATTTTTACTAGATATTTGAACGAGCAATGTCCGTAGGTTACAGTTACCACCACTTACCTACCATAAGGTAGCTCATACGCTTGTTTCTTGTAAAACGTATAATAAAACCGTATATTATATTATAATTTATTTTTTGCCTTCAGGTATATTTCATCATTTTATAATGCTGATCATCGTCATCACAATACCGCAGCTGCATCATCATCAACTATATCATTAAATAAAGTGATATTAGATTAATAACTATAGTCTAATCCTGTATATTTTGTATAATAGTATGTGCCACCTGTAATTACGTAGATACGCAATATTTTCTATAAGTCGCGTTTTAAGTTTTCCTCTATTACTTACCAACTAAAAGCAATACAATGCAAGACACAATAAAGATTTATTCAAGGCACGTCGTAATAATGAAATAAAATTATGGAATTTACTTTGTGTTTTAATACCTGTAAATATGGAAAGAGTAGGTACTTAATATGTACTTTGTATTTTTAATTTCTTACTGCATGTCATCATAAAAGTTTGGCATAGAGGACAAATGCCAGTTAACTTTTGATCCATACTAATATTACAAATGAGAAAATAACTTTCCCAAGAAACAAAAGCTTCTATAACCAAGGCGTTTTATCACCAAACAGTAATATAGAAGGTCTATAATGGTAACCATTGTGACTGCTTGTACCATAAAAGTTTTCAAGAGCTGTTTGTTTCTATAAGATAAAAGAGCAAAGTAAGAGCTAATTTATAATTAGCTCTGAAAACGCTTACAGAACCATCCAAAAGAATATTTAAAGTGTTACTCTATAATGGGTATAAAATATGCGATTATAGTACTATTTAATACTGTAGAACAACCTTAATGACTATCTATTTGGCACTAATAATGCGTCAAAATCACTTTTATAGTACCTACTAGTATTGTAGCAGTATCGAAAACTCTTACAAGACAAATTTGCACTATAAAAGTACCTTGCACAACCATTACGTAACGTTTTAGCGTTTTAAAAGCTTCCTTAACATGGCTATGGGCTAGTTCTGTAAAAGCCATGATAATTCTTCTATAGGTAAGTGGTAGTGCTAAATAGTAAAAAAAATATTCCACGTGCATTTTTTAAATCTACAATATAAAAATGAATCACTGAATGTGTTGCTAAGCGCAAATCTCGGAAGCAGCTGAACCGATTTAGCTTATTCTGTTTTTATTATCCTTGAAGTACGAGGATGGTTCTTACGGACAGAGAAATTAAAAATTGCCTGGATAAGAAGAATCAACTGTTAGGCGGTACGAAGTTCGCCGGGTCAGCTAGTAACTTATATTTTAAATAGCCATAAAGGTAAGTTTGTGTTACTGGTACAAGACTAAGGCATAATATAAAAGCACTAAAATATATAATTAATGGACTAATTAGATCTATACTAGCTTTTCAGTATCATTTATATGACAAGTACTTCATAAATGGTTTCAGAAAATATGATACATGGTTCTGCATAAAAAAGTTCAAAATTGAAAATGGTAGGTTTATGGTATGTAAATAGACTCGGCGCCGGAGACGGACAAAGGCTACTTTTTATCCCGAAAATCGGTCTGGTTTCCGAGGGATACAACAATACATATTTTACGCGCGGGCGAAGCCGTGAGAAGCAGCTAGTTAATATTATAAATGTAAAGTTAATTAACAACTTAACAATTACTTAGGTATTATGAGTTATGAAAATGTACATTGCTGTTTGCCCGGTTTTGAACCCGCAATCCGCAACCTCGCAGCTATGCAGTACCTATCTAGGTATGCAATGTAGGTAGGTACTATAAAGGAGTCGAATTCGGATGCCACTAGGTCAACATTTTGAGAGTTATTATTACATTATTTAATTTAATTAGCTCTAAAATCTTTACTTATTTTTTGTTTGAATTTGAACGCGCTAATCATAGATTATACACTATAAACTGAGCGCTAATCTCTCGAACTACCAGTCGGATTTGAATAATTACATTTGCGTAAGATAGCCCAGTCTCGAAGAAGGTTATATGTAACACTGAACACCACGCTATTGGCGACGGGAACAAGACTGTAAGCAAAGACGTGGGCGAAACCGCGCCGCGGAATAGTATGATAGTATAGATAGCTAATCAAAGAACCTAGACAAGTAGCATAAATGCTATTAGAATTGAATATATATTAAAAAATAAATGGGATTTAGGTACATATAATGTCTAACGGTATTGTTGGAGTTAGCTTATGTCAATCCCGTATATTTTATAATGTATTCTAGGTTAGTAACGTTTTGAAATTCGCACAGAGGTTGTAGCAAGCATTCCGTTTGCTCTTTGAACGTCCTGTTCATGTTGTGCGCGGCCGCGCGATGACAGGTGTGGCGGCGCCACCGTCGCTTTGCTTAGCTCGCTATTCACAGTATTCAATTCACCCGCGCCGCGCGACTCCCCCACTCTAGTTTTTAATACGTCAATTTGAGTTCGTTCGCCGCTCTCTTTAGTGTCGGTCGCCGGGCTGTATTTGGTTATTTCCGAGCCCGCGAAACTTTTATCGAAGTTGTTTGTAAGTGACAGTAAAAAGCTTTTTGTGAATATTATACTGTGGTGCAAACGTATTTGTTGTGACCTAAAAAAGTGTTAGGTCGGAGTGGTTCGGTGAGTGTGATTGTGGTCACAGGTGTCGCATTCCAGGGGGGACGCCGTCGCAGCCTCCGTGGCCGATACAGTAGGCAGGTGGACCGCTACACAATCCTACTTCTATGTAAGTACATTTTTCTACTTATATACTGCGTAGGAAAAACAGGAACAAGTCTTTATGCGCTTCTAGCTAGACGCAGAAATATTTGCAAATACCTACGTTTTTTAAATTAAAAACTAGTTACTAAAACGAGAAAATATAGGTATAACTGATAACTGGTACTTTCCTTATTGGCAATTTTAAAGGTACCTAAGTATGCATGGCTAGTTCTAATGAACTTACTTATCTATCTATACCTAATATTATAATAATAATACCTATATAATTACAAAGCGGCAGAGTTTATTTGTTTGAATGTGCTAATCTCTGGAACTAGGTACCTACCTACCAGTCGGATTTCAAAAAATATTTTTGCGGGTCATAGCGCAGTTCTCGAGGAAGGTTATATAATTAGGCTATGTAACATCATGCTACTGGCGACGGGAGCAGAGCAGTACAGACGCGGATGAAACCGCGCCGCGGAAAGCTTGTTTAAAATAAGTAGGCAAGTACCTAAATAAAAAGTAAATATTGTCGGCGAAAATATCTACTTACCTATCATTAATTTCTAATGTAGGTAGTAGGCCTATCCTAATACATAATGTAGAAACTTAGGTGTCACTTAATCAAATATTATGTAGGTAGGTATAATAATTTGAGGCCTAGAATTATTGGTAGGTATTAAAGAATAATCTTTCGTTGCCAAATGTTTAGCTAGAATCTATGCTTATTATGAAATAAGTAAGTACCATAAAGTGGTTGAACAGATAAAGAAATGTGCATTGATTGTAGGAGTTGGCCTCGCCTAAGTGAGCTAAGCCGGCTTTAGCCTCGGGAAAGTACCTAGGCATACCTATCTTCCTTGACGGCATAAGCTTTATCTACGATATATATATATATACATACTAGGTAGGTACAAGCCCGTCGTCGTCAGTCTCCTTAGGTATAATTATAGACTTACCTACTTACTTACTTATAAGATTTTAATAAAATAGGTAAGTAGGTAGGTATATTAAATTTTATATACCTAACACTAATTTGTACCTGGTCTAAAAATATATTCGCAATTAGGTAAATATACGTACCTGGCCTACTTTCTTTAGTGAATTTGCTGATCATGTACCTAGGTACGTACCTATAGTAAATAAGTAAAGTTAAAGAAATCATTATTTATTTATACTTACCTGTACCTAAACACTTTTTTGAGACCGAAATGTATTGAGGTCATGGGGCGCCCCGTTATAAACAGGCACCTCTTTACTCAAACACAAGAGATTTAGAGCTATTATCTATTAATTAATAGGAGTCTTACACAATATAGAAACACAATACAGTTCATCTTAAAACTAGACAAGGCAAGACAAATTTATTACAAATCCTAAGTGCCTAATTGACTTTGAGTTAGAAATAATTTAAAACTGAGTGGAAAACGTCATAACTTGCGTAAATAACTAAATAATAATATAATTAATAAATAACTAAGGTTAAGAAGTTAGGTTAAAATAGTAACCTAACTTCTTAACCTCTCATCAATAAACATAATAATGTAAATTTATGGCAGGTACAGACAGACGTAGGTATTTCACTTAATTCTAAGCAAATCTAAACAGAAATTGGTATAGTATGTTAAACCGTAAGTAGTGCTCAACAAGTATAACAGAATTCGCTAGTATCCGGTACTTCTAGACGTAGGTAAAGAAACGTGCCTATAACTAAACTATTATTAAAATGACATTCAGTAATGTAGTAAATGTAAATGTAGGTGCAATATTAATAAAACCTATGCTGTATCATTTTTGGAACTGGTTTATCGTTTTAGAGAATTATTATAAGGTGTCATACCTCTTTACCCGACGTTGATGGAGCATTTTGAAGAAGGTATAGACCTTAAAGCGTTTCACGTAAAGTTATGGAAGAGGTACGTCGATGACGTCTTCTGTATTATGAAGGGGGGTAGACAAGCAGTGGAACAACTGGCTGAATACCTGAACTCCATACATCCGAATATTCGGTTTACATATGAAACGGAGACGGACAGATCGTTAGCCTTTCTCGATGTGAAAGTAATGGTTCGAGAAAATGGGTGCTTAGCACACACGGTCTACAGGAAACCGACACACACAGACAGGTACCTTCACGCCGATTCGCACCACCATCCGCGACAATTACAGTCAGTCGTAACCTTACTGACCAATCGAGCATATGATCTATGTGACCCTGAACACTTGAACAGTGAGCTTACACATGTTCAGGAGGTACTAAAGCGGAATGGATACCGGCCAAGCATGCGACGTCCAAAGAAGAGGGAAAAGATGGCAGAAGTAAGCAGAGCACCAGCTTTTATGCCCTATATAAAAGGAGTGACGGACAAAGTTGGAACAGTACTACAGAAATACTCCATAAAGACTGTATACAGTCCGCACTCCAAAATATCTCATCACCTGCGTACTCCGAAAGATGTCATCCCTCTACAAAAGCCTGGTGTTTACAAGGTGGATTGCAGCTGTGGAAGTTCCTACATTGGACAAACCAAGCGCACAATAGCGGAAAGGGTCAAAGAACATATCACAGCTGTCAAGAACCGTCAAACAAATAAGTCTGCGATTGCTGAACACCTGTTAGAGTCAGGAACCAACCACTGGATTGAGCTACATAAGCCGCAAGTGCTTTCCACTGATCGGCATTACTACTCCAGAATAGCTCGAGAAGCGGTTGAAATTAAAAAGTACCGAAATTTCAACCGAGAAGACGGATACCGCTTATCTCCATCTTGGAATCCAGTAATCAGCAAGTGTGAGCGTCGCAGTTATGACAAAGTAGGCCAAGGTGAAGACGTCGTGAGTGTTGTGTGTCGTAGTACTGACTTTTTACAAAACAGTGTAACAACAGACAAAGTGAGGGTAGTTGCCGAATCCCGAGCTTCAAGGCGAAGACGACGCCTGGCTACATCAGTCAGCCCGTGACCATGGTCGGTGTAATTCGACCGAAACGTCGGGTAAAGAGGTATGACACCTTATAATAATTCTCTAACACGAGTAGACCCGTTTTATAAATATAGTTATGTGGTTTATCGTTTTTGCTTAAACATTAACAGGTAGATGAAACAAACCTTAAAACATTCTTAATATATTTAACCTTAATTTTCGTGATCTAAACGTGATTTTTGTGGTTGTTTTCTTTAACTAAGAGTAGGTTCTGTATTCTAGAAAAAAGATAATTGAAATAAAGTCTTATGAGGTTTTATCAAACGTAGGGCGCTAGTGAGATTTTAAATAGAAACAATTCCACTGAAGGAGGACGAGAATCCGATTTTAAAATTTTCGGATCTACGTCCCAGAAATTCAATGCTAAGAAATAGGGCAGCAATATAGAGATGGTACTCACTCTTAGTTTTGCTTTTTACTTTACCTAATGGTGGCAGTGGCAAGCATTCGGAAAATAATTAATATTATATTTTGGGATAAAGGGTCTTTTCTTTGGGACAAACCAGGTTATTTTTATGTAGGACAAAACTCTGTGGGCCGAAATAGGAATAATTCAGCTAAGTGCGTTTCTGACCGTTCTGTCATAACTATCTTTACAAAATATGATGCTAATTATTAGGCAATGCACCTAAAGTTTTACCGTAGTGCATAAAACATTATTTTATTTAATACGTAACGGCTATTTATTATTTTTGGAAGAGCTTAACTTACACACTGCTGTCAAACCCTAGTAGTTTAAAAGAGTTCCATAATAGGTAGGTATTTACAATCAAAATAATGTGATGCTGATGAATGACCAAAGAACAGTGTGGTTTTAAATTGTAAAAGTTTGTTAAACTAATAGGGTAAGTGTAATCCGTGTAATCTTTAAATTACGTTACTAACATCTGCGAGTGCGAGTTTGTTTTACGTTAACGCGATCGACACGTTTATGACGTTTCATGCTCCGATTGGCCTGCTCCATGCTCACAAACGCGGTAAACGTTTCAATCGCGTTAACGTAAAACGAACTCGCATTAGGCACCCCGTTCGCGTTTAATAGCGTAAAAAGCAACATAATATTATTACGATAAGCTAAACTATTTGTAAACTGTTATTAAAACATTTGAGTTAAATAGCTTGCGAAAATATCCAATGATAATACACAGTCGCAGATACTGTCTATCTGCGCCCTAAGATTCATATTTAATAAACTCATTGAACAGTTTATGCGTACTAGGTATTAAACAACCGTCGAAACACTACAAACTTTCATATTTATATTATTAGACAGAAAATAACAGGTTTGGCAAACCGCCATTTGTACAAATCGTACACCCATTTTTAATGGAAGGCGTTGATTCTAGGCAATACTTTTTGTAGGGATCGAGACCTAGAGGACTAGATACCTCTCTTAAAGCAGTAGACAATGAATTACTTATCTAATTTATTTTAGGTATGATACTACTGTTTTTGATTAAAAATATATTTCGGTACATACGCCTCGCTTTGCCTAATTAAGTTTACCTTTTGAAAATGCTCCCTATCCTTAAAATCGTGCATTAATTTGGTTAAGTTTTTTATGACATTCTTTTCTAGTTTATATTAAATATAAGATACACACTAGGTCTGTTTATAACACGTAATATGTAATATATCATAAGGTTTCTAATAGTCGCATATATCTAAAGTTACAAATTTCTTAGGAGAAAGTTGCGACTCGCAAGCAATCATAATTTATACTGGATTTATGTCTAAGCTCTTCGATGCAATGGTTAGTAAAGCTTCATGTTCTCGCAAGGATATGCGCTTTTAAATTTATAGTAATTACAGCTAATATGATGTTTCATATATACATTTACGCTTGTCCGTCAATCGTTATAGTATTAGTATTAGTCCGTTTTAACACTTTGATACCATTCATAATCAAATACCATATTAACTATATCAGTTCACCATGTATTACCATCCTCAGCGTCATTTTTCTAATGTACTAAAACTGTGTTTAATTTTAACTAGTTGCGTCTGAATATGAGTATTTTCCCTGAAGCAACTATCAACTGACATTCAATATAAAATATTGGACAACATCGATATTAAGTGTTTAGACCAGTAGCCGGATTTCTGGCACATTTTTTGGTCGCAAGAGAGCATCCGAGACGTAGAAAGGACTATGTGTTTTAGAAGTCGGGTCAATCATTAACATATCGATTGCGACAATCGTTTTAAACTGACATAATAATATTTATATACACTATCCTCGCTTTTATGAATTGTCCGTGAAATAAATGAGCTTGCTTTCAAACGAACAGTTTCCATAAACGTTAAGAATGAGTACCTATTGAACACCAAATGTTGTATTAAGTATTACATAATATATTTATTTGTTTAGTAAACAATATTTTTATATACCTCGGTTATTTTTTTAACCCGCTGACGCAGTTGTTATTCTTGAGCATAACAATCACTGTAATCAATAATCATACATAATACCTACATGTTAAAATTCTTAAATTCTTAAACGAGTACTGCTTATTATATTATTTGCATAACATTAGTAGGTAATATTAAAATGTAAATAATATCATAACTGTACTAATTGTTAATAGTAGATTACTCGTATGGGGACTGGCAAGAATATAGCTCCGCAACTCTTTTATTTTGTGCGTCGCTTCGTACAAGGCGCTCTTTAAAATTGTAAGTACGTATCCGCAGTTTGACAATAGGCTCGAATTGTTTTACTTAGAAACTAGTATAACTAAAACTTTATATGAAGAAGAACAAACTATTAGCTGCAGTGTTTCCAGAACGCTATGACATGTCCTTACTCAACAAATTTTTAAAGAGAGCATTAATATCACGATAGGCAACTTCGCAACGTACTTGACATTGCAGAAATCCGTGAGCGACAGTTACTTTCAGGTGGGCTGTTGGCTCGTCTGCAGTGCCACTGTGGACAATAAAAGAAAAACGTGGCCAAGGAGTAGTCTCGAACAAACAAACTCATTAACAATAAGAAAGACCACACTTTTGATTCTTATAATATTTCTAATAGATTTTATTATAGATGATGTGATAAGACATGTTAATTAGTATTCACGAAGCCGACTGACCGCGACCGGGCGGTTTATGATGTGGGGTCGGAAAACATGTTTACTTACATAAATTATAATAATATTTGTTTGTTTATGTTTTAAAAACAATTTGACTTAAAAATAATGATTAAACTGGCAAGAAACTGTTAGTAAAAAGCAAGAATTCAATTTCATTAATAACTGGCGTAATAGAAGGTATGACTTAGTAAAATTTATACAACTTAAAATTATACTACCTACTCTGAACTCCAGCTTCAATTGAAAAGATATGACGACATGTAGGCAAATATTCTACTAGAATCACCTCTTCTTACCTCCATTTATCTGGATTTTTTACCTACATAGAAATGCCAACACAATGATTCTCGTTGTCAAACAAATATGTTCTCTAGGCACCTTGTTAATCATCCTTTACTGTTACCCAATTATTTGATCCGTCTCGTTTATCTCGTCGTTATCAATACTGATCTCACATTTCAAAACATTGCCAATTAATAGATACTATCTTATTGTGTCATCAATAACCAATAAACGCTATTGTTTTTGCCAACTTCGATACTATACCATACATAGCTATTGTATGATAGATGTAAAATTCTACACGATTTTATAGTAAACCATTGTTTTGGTTTTTGTCACAGGCATTGCTTTTAGCAAGTTTATCGTCGATAACGAGTATGTAATTATAGTCTACAATGTAGACTATCATAATCTTCAAATCGCGTGTGGAAATGAAGAATATGACAAAAACCATTGGCATTGCGAGCAGTAATAACATAATTGAATAAGAAATAAATCTTGTTATACTAGCTTGTTAGTTGATAAAGAGATTTCATTGTAAATATCAACTACTAAGTATGGACAAGACAGTGTTAGAACATGGAGATGGTGAGGATACGGTAAGTTGATACTTGTAGATCTAATTTTGAACTAAAATCTCTACAATCTCAACATACCAATACTTAGTACTTTTATATAAATGTGACACTTACAGGCGGGAATAATATATGAAAATCAGAAAAAAACTTTTTTTATTTGAAATTATATTTTTATTTACATATTTTAACAGTATAACGATCCTTAACATAAAATAATTGCTATCTTCATAATTTGATTTTAGACCTATAAACGGGGCGTAAAATATAGCTAAGGCCGCATATTTTCAAACATTTCTTTATTATCCAGAACATCCTTGCAGATAATATGTCTAATTAACCATGGTATTACTTTTAAGAATCGTTATTTACTTTAACAAAAAAAGACAATACTAATATTCTCATGAGAATTCCTGAGCTAAATCCGGCCAATTGTGCAAACAGAACATTCCTACCTATAAATATTTATTTGGAACCTGGTACCTGTTAACCGTCTGTGCTGTTAAGGTACTTAAAGCTGTATCAATATGCAATTAGGTTATATTTAGCTATTGGACTTATAATGAATTAATGTTTGTGTACTTAGTGGAAGTGTCCGTATAATAATTTATTGGATTTAAACCAGCCAACTTAAAAACATTTTTAATAAGACGTATTCTTTTATAATAATAATAGCGACCCACTCCTTTTTCACACGTGAGTGTTTTTATACTTTTTACGACATTATTACAAATCTATTAAATCTAACTTAATATATATTACAGGTACTAACTTTCCGTGTCGCGATTTCACCCGCGTCTTTGCGTATTGCTCTGCTCCAGTCGCCAGTAGCGTGATGTTACATAGCCTATAACCGTCCTCGAGAACTGGGCTATCTAACGCAAAGAGAATTATTTAAATCCGACTGGTAGTGCCAGAGAATAGCGGGTTCAAACAAACAAACTCTTTCGTTTTATATAATAGTACAGATAGAAATGAAGAGATGGCACCGAATTGGTAGGTAGTTGAACTTATCTGGATTCATAGTCAGTCTATTAGATTTCCGTATACTAATTGTGAATAACATTGACTAGTGTACAGAATTTACACAAGGAAACACGGCATGAAATCAAATGGCAGGAAGCTGTCTGTTACGGAATCTACAATATAGCCGTGGTTCTCATCAGACAAACATACTACGACTCGATGTGATAGAATTTATTCAATTTTAGACCGTGGGTTGGCCAAAACTAACTAAACCTGATGAATTATATTTTGACTTTAGTCGTGGTAAGATAATTTGCAGGTGCGAGAGTGTGAGCTTTTGTCTGTTCACATCGCCTATAGTCTTGTCAAGTTTGTGACAACTTTTTTATTATAGCGATTATTTGCTAATTTTGGGTCGTAGTAAATTTAACGAAGTTCGATTAAATCTAGATTCGGCGATAACCATAATTTAACACTTCGTTACAATACCTGTTATTTCGTCGAGATTTAATAACATCTGATATATGATTAATAGAGTTTATAATCGCTGCTGCAACTCAAGAGATGACCATATCTTATTAAACCGAGTTACGATGCGATCTTCCCTATCATTAGTACCAACCTGCTACTGCAGACACAATTAACGGCAGGAAGTTAGCAACATCGCTCTGGAAGTCACAACTATTTCAGTTTATTAGAAACTGAATACTCTGAACTGTTTATTGCTAGCTATTATTCGTAAGTTTGTCTAGTAAGTACACGTACAGTTAGCTAAAAGTAACATTTAAGCCTATACTTAGTATTCATTGACTTCTTAAATGCACTGTTTATTATCTTTACAATTCTTATTCCTTTTCGACCGATAAAGGTAATAAACTTTAATTGTATAATGCCTTCTAATAATTTGCTTGTGAGGAATTGGCGCCATACTTAGATTAGATTTAGACGCGAATGAAACCGCGCTGCGCTGCAGAAAGCTAGTAATCTGGCGTCATTGGTTACTGCTCTGCCCCCGTCGCCAGTAGTTTGAAGTTACATAGCCTATATAACCTTCCACAAGAACTGGACTATATCATACGCAATAATAATTATTCAAATCTGACTGGTAGTTCCAGAGATTAGCGCGTTCAAACAAACAAAGTCTTCCGAGACCAGTTTGTTAGATAGATGCTAAATTTATTTTTGTTCGATTCGTTTAGAATCAAAGAAAAGCTAAAGCTCCAAAACTTTAGTGTCAGAAAAATTAATACGTAAATAACTAGGTATTTATTTATATATTTTGTTGTCTTCAATTCGCAACAGTAATTTTTTTAATACACAATTCAGTGAGCAAAGGAAGACATCATAATAATATCAGACCATAGTAAGTCTCTTCGACCCGAGCAAGAAATCTGTCGTCACTTATTTTTTGTTGAGACAACTTTTTGCCAACGTATTTCAAAATCCCTGATTTTATAAATAAGTCAATATTGTGAACACCATGACTAATACCTACGTTTTTTGTAAGAAATTTGATTTTTATACATTATCATCGAGTATTTTTATATCGGCAAATCAGATGTGTGGCGAATGCATTTCTCACGGGCTTGGGAGCAAGAAACTGTCAATGTGTCTCGCCTTGGTTATAAGGTTAGTTTTACTCGACGGTCTTTAAACATCTATGACGTATTATAGAAGTTGGTGGCGATGGTGGCCATGAACTTTGTGGGGTCAAAATACAAATGTGACTGAGGTTTATGTATGTACAACAACAAATGCTGCCACTCCTTGGAGCATTGCTCAGTTGTACGTGTATGAGAATTAATTACGATTGATAATAAAATTGTACCGAATATTGTTTTATAGATAGTTTGAAATTGACAATCCGTCTTGAGCCAGCGCAGTGGTAAAAAAGTAAAATGTGTAATACCTACTTTTTTATTTTAAATTTAAACAGTCTTGATCTCATGAATTAAGATGTACATTTAATAAAAACAAAATAATAGTAGTACGTACCTGTAAATAAACAACATGCAATGTGATAATTGCAGACATACAATGTAACAGAAGATGCAAAAAAAAAAACAAGATTCCTGCAACTAGACTAAGTTTGGGACTTAAATTAGAAAGAGTAAATAGCACCTATATATTGTATGTTGAAAATGAAATGAAAATGAAAATATATTTATTCATTTAGGTTAATTAAATTAACACTTATGAACGTTAATAAATACAAAATGTCAGCGAATTAACCTACACCTAACCAACCTAACCTACCTGTTGTTACTCTTTCCACCTGTACCTACTTTCTTGAAGACCAGATGTATGTAAGTTCTTGATAAATATTGATTAAACTGCGTTAGCTGCAAATGAAAAACTAGAACACGTTTCTTTGTCTGCGTCTTGGAGGTCCTACGGGTGTAGGACCTCCAAGTTTGGACTTATAATATTTTGTCCTTATAATATGTATCTATATCAGTATTTATTCTAATGTCCGAGACAGACATGATAGCAGTGTATTTTATAAAGATTAGATCTTAATCTCGCGCATAATTCGTGGCTACTGTAAAAACAAGGTCATCAAAATCCCGTCAGCAATAGAACTGTCAGTATTTCATAAGCTTGTTTATCAAATATTGACAATTTAATTTAGATGCATATTAGTAGTTTATCACTAGTCAATACTGAATACATACATAGTACTTCATCAATTAAACTTGTACCACATGTCTTCGGCACTTCATTGTTCTGTCATGTTAAGGCCAACAGACTTGGTCGTCACCCTTGCACTATATTTGCCGCCTCGCATACGAAACACGTTTTGTGATAAATAACAATAGTGATTATAAAATTCGCTATTATCATTTTTGAATTAGATACGCTGTTATATGTTCGAATAATTCCTACCGAAACTTTTGATAGTTGGCCATGAGCGAGAATAAAAAGAAATGTGGTAGGTAGGTACTTATAATATTTGTAGGTAACTGTTTTTTTTTTGTAAAACCACGTAAACAAATACCTATGTTGTAGTAAATAGTAATATAAGTTAGTAAACTAAGTATATTAAATAACTTTATTTTAGAACTTTTTTAATGTTTACCTTTTAGAAACTATTAGCACATAAAAATATAGTAATAAAAACATTACCCTTCTTGATTTCGGCAGTCGGGTAAAAAGAAAGACTTAACACGATAAAGTACCAATCAAGCGATCGGTGAATAGGTTTGGAAACCAAATTCTATTCACAAAAATTTTTAAAATAGCCATAGATTATCGTTATTTTAATTATTATCTTTTTTCTAATTTAGATATCTTTTACTGGCTAGTGTTACACGGTAAACAACTTTAAAGCTTTTTTCTCTTTTTCAAAACGGTACTTTTCTGTAGATGCTTAAGCGTTGTAGTAAAAGCAAAGGCTAATAAAATGTGTTTAACTACTAGAAACGGAATTTTTACAACAGTTTGGAACGAAGGTTTAGTGTTTTTTAGGTAAGTATTATATTGAATCATTGCCAGGTCTTCTGTTTGTATGTAAAATAAAAGGCACTGCGATTTGACTAAGATTTTCGTTTGCACGTGCCTTTTTCTCTTACAAACCATACTACGATAATGAAACCAAAATTCGTTGCACGGTTTAGAAGAAATTAGCATAGAGACTTAGCGAACATTTAAATGAAAGGAAAGGACTTGAACACACGGAAAATTTAACACGGCACATAGATATAAAACACTGAAGACCTTACGAGTAGAAAGTTCGGTACCTTTTTTTTATACGACTAAGGTGACAAACAAGCATACGGCCCGCCTGATGGTAAGCAGTTACCGTAGCCTATGGACGCTTGCTGTTAAAAACCTTTTAACTCCTTTCTTGAAGAACTCCTCTCCTCTCCGAACTTGTCTCTCGGGAAAACCTCGACGGGGAGCTCATTCCACAACCTTATCGTACGAGTACCTATATTGCTAATTTCGCGTGGTGTGAATAAAACTTATAACACATAAGTCACTGTCCTGCTATCCAATTAATTTTAATTACCTAAGCACTATCAGAAACTCTTTAAATTTGATTTTGTATGAATATGTCCATAAGACGGAGATAATCAACTATGTATTCATTAGTAAACTGCCTTGCAAATTGTCTGTAAAATCACGTTTGCTCATTCGAATAAGCCTGCATTGACAATTTATTATCTTCTCGTAGCTAACGTCGTGGAATGTTACAATCGCATTGTTTTATCTGTGCTTGAAGTAATCTAACCTGTTGAGAAATGCTGGTAAGGCCAACGGGACAATCTTTTGTGAGGCTAGGACCTCATTTATCGTACGTGACAGTTATGAGAATTGTGCATGTTTAGAGTCGCGAATCATGAGAATAGAGTGTGACAAATTAGATAATTAGTTTGTAATCACGATGTGGTGCCTACCGCTCGCTTTGTTGTGCAATACTTGCAACCGTTGAGCTTTGTACGGGATTTTATCTTATAGTCGTGTAACATGTTTACCTAAGAAATTGCCAACGAATTATTTCAACGTTGATTAAGTTTGTTTTGTTGCTAATTATGTTGTTACACACATCTTTTGCAGAAAATAAATTTTAAATACTTATAAAAAGATATTAATCAATTTTTAATTTAGTCCATTCGTTTACTGAGCCTGCAAGTTTCTAAATGATATGTCGATTATAAAATATAAATATACCGTTCAACATATCTCTTCATAATAATGACTTCAAAAGCTGCCTCAAGCCGTCATTGTAAAGAAATGTACAGTAATAATAGCATTAGTTAGTCAATTTAACAAAATCACCACGATAATATGCCAAGTAAATAAGAAGAACTTTAAAAAGCGTTGAAAATGAGCCAAGATTCAATAAACTTTCCAAAAGGTTACAATTTCACCTTTCCACCACAACATTAAACATTTCTCTCCGTACATGACCGTTTTAATCTATCCATTAAGGATTATCAATAGAGAATTAACGTTAACTTGAATAATACTTTGGACCAACACGACTTCTGATTTGAATTGTAAACTATAAATCTAATACTTAGAGAACACGGGCGTGTGTAACCCGTTAGTTAGTAGGAGCGGCTTACCTTTGCTGACGAGGTCGGGTAATGTTAGTACCTCTGCTCTCGCCATTATTTACGTCTGTATGAACAGTAAGCAGTCTCCGCGATTTCATTCTTGGAATATCGTGTAAGTTCGCTGTAACCAGTTTATTTGAACTTTCAGTATAGAAATACTTCCGAATGGGTACAGAAAGAGTAATGTAGATAATTTATTGGTTAACTTTCATAAATTTTCAATGTTTTTGTAGATTTTGTGAAAGTTGGACTACAGTTAACTACCTAAAGTAAAACCAATAAAAGAACATCTCTAAACAGCTGTCATTTCTAATTACATAAAAAATTTTGTTCTTTTACAGTAGGTAGGTAGTGTTAATGTAACCTATTAGTTTTTGTATATTATTTTCTAAGTACACCTTTCCGCTCAATGGAACTGTACTATCCCACAAACAAAGAATGACATAACTGCAGTACACGAAAAGCGTCTCTATATTACAAAGTTTGAACCTATTTTCCTATATCTGCATTTTCATTAGCAGAACAGAAATCCGTTAACCGCTGACAGGTTGCTTGGTAAACTTCGCTAGTAAATAATTACTATACACTAAACTTCAGTGTAGATAACGGTGAAAGGTAAGTGAGATACGCAAGCGGATGTCAGTCAGCATTAATGAAGGGCTTACAATCCGAGTTTAGACACGTTTATCGTATCAAGTGTTACATGGAGATATGTAAAAGTAAATACCATCGCGCAGTGTTGGTCTCAGAAGCAAAAGAACACAAGTTAAGAAAAATCTCTTTACAATATATTTAACCTTAGGTTAATTAAAGTAAGATTAAAATTACTGTAGCGGATTTCATGGTACTCTTTTTCACTGAGGGTGCAAATTGTAATTTCATCATATGAAAATAATAACCCAATTCATTAGGTTGTTGGTACTTATACAGTAAATAATAATGACATAAGAGCATGACAATATACGTATATAATATAGAAGTTACATATCTAACATTATAATGTTTAAACCTATTTTAATATACACGTAAGACATTTAAATGCCAATAGAATACTATTGTCCTTAAGCAGCGGCATTTTAACAAGAGTAGGCCACAGCGAGATTTCTAAGGAGATTTTGCATTTGAATTGGTACAGCTTGGCTGTTGGAGGTAAACTTTACTCTTAAGAAGACCGTAGAAATTAGGTCTTTGTATAGAACTTAGTCGCTAACGACCTGATTGTGAGTAGTAAAAGCCATAATCTATAGATATGGTTGTGTTTGATAAGTATTTCAAAAGCATTCTTTAGAAAACTAAATCGTTAGTGATCGGAAATGAGGAAGGAAAAGGAGAGGAAAACGACGGATCGAGGGATGATTTGCGGTGCATTCGTTCACCAAACAAACTACTTAAGCAACTAATGGGTACTTCTTACTACCATTCCGAGGTAGTAATAAAAACCAGCAAGAATATGCTACCGTAGAAAAGGTTGCATATTTAATTTAGTGATGACGAATTTAATAAGTCACTGAATACCAGCGCTCCAATTCGAAATTCTTTGCTGGTAGCGAGCAGCAATTGTGTCTTGTAAACACATTGTTTTCTTTTTCGTTTGTTTTTGTTTTCACAACTACTCACTCGCAGGCGAAATGTTATTTTCAAACATATTTGATTAAATAGAATTTGACAGCAATTTGCATCAAACCGCGTCGTTGTAACAACACTAGCGAGAAATACGTCACCTCTGTCAGAAAATAGCCGTCGTGACTTGGATTTAAATATTACTTTTCGACATTGTTTCTCAATCTGTAGACAGTACGGTGCTTGAGATATAAATTTCTATTAATGTATTGCAAACACTAAGTTCTAGTTTTAGTATTCAAGTATCTATAGGCTAGAGTAATTAATTATCGTCAGAAGAACGGTTAACATTTTACTGTATTTGTCATGATCCGCAAAGGACTAAAATGGTCTGAAGACAGCAATAACAGCTGTCCTGCCTTGTCTTACAACGGCTTTAACAAACAAATAACGATCGATAAAATTCCGTTTATAATGTTTTCTTTCCTTCTAACTTGCAATTACGTCTATTATATCGCTGATGCAATTAAGACATGCTATTCATTTTTATGATGTATCTAATGCTTTGTTTGGCTTCGGTGGTACATGAGCATAAGAATAGGATAGGTGTAAGAAATCTCTTGAAAAGTAAAGAGATTGCGTAATAGTTAATATACACATGTTTTGAATTAAACTGTTTAATTTAGTAAGAGGACATTATCAGCAAGTTCTTTAAGTGACCAAGTCTCATGCATAGCGAATGTATTTCTCACGGTCCCAGAAATAAGAAACTGACAATGTTTCCTGCGGTTTTAGATGACTATGCTCTTTGACGAACCAGTAAGCATGTTTTCGTTCACAATGCTAGTAGTTCCCAGAATAACTCATTGTATATTCAACGTATGAAATAAAAAGGTTGCTCGAACTGTTAGCATATAGAAACTTCGAGGTAGTTTGTATGCTTAGAAATAAATACTCAATATATTTTTCGTAAACCATTACGCCTTTAAATTTTAATAAAAAAGAGCTATCTCATCGCCTTAGGATATGCAAGTCAAGCAGGTTACGAAAATACTGGTTTACCTACATGTGGTTCGGCTTCTAATACATTATAATTTTTATCAGTTTTCTAGTCGAAGGTGTTAAAAAATATTCACAATGTTGAGATACGTTGCTTTGCGTAAGTTGAACCTAATACAGAAACAATGGCTAGCTACTTTACCTGATAAATTATTTCCAACTTATAGGGTCATAATCGAGCAGCCAACTTCGTAGGTGGCAAGCCCTCGATATCGTTATGTCAACCCGCGTTATGAAATGAAGTGTACTTGTAAAATACGCTTGTATTTTCTTAACTTTCTCGTAGTCGTTAAATAAGCTTTTGCAGTTTACTTGATGAATTATTCATTACTTCGTGCTTTCAACGAACGATTTATAATGTACCGACTCCTCATTACGAGAATAAATAGATCTAGTACACGTCTGTAAAAATAAAGATGAGGGCTTAGCCTCTAACAATATTCAAAATATTTTTATAGTAAGTAGGTAGTTATTTAGATGTCAAGAAATGCTAGTAGGTATAGTATTACTCTCTAAGATATACTTATTTATTTTCATATTATGTTTTCTTATGATGTAATGAATATATTTATTATACTTACTAATTATAATTAGACATAAATCATTAGATGGAAGAATAATTTTGTGCTAACTGTTTTTGTTTTATAAAATCGACACGATTTGTAACAAGGTGCTGCATAATATTTAAAAAATCATTTAAAGTTTTGTTTATTCCTAAACTCAAAGCACTAAATCAATTACGTTACTTACCAACATAGGGAAAAGCAGATTTGTTTCCTTCTATTCCCACTGCATAAGATGTATTACTTTACTTGTTTTAGAATGACATTAGAATAATAATATTCCTACCTACTCGCTATGATAATCGATTTTACTTTACTTGTTTTAGAATGACATTAGAATAATAATATTCCTACCTACTCGCTATGATAATCGATTTCCTCTGACAGCAGGTAAATCGAGATGGGCCATTATTATCTACGTTGTAGAAGAAATAGGTACCTAGTTTATTAAAGTTTTTTGTATAAATCAGTTTTTATCACTGTTATGGTAATTATTATTAATGTGTCAGGGCTGCTTCGTTGAGGTGCTATATCCGTCATTATATTTAGCCACGCGCAGATTAATTATATTACCTGACACCTATTGATAAGTTTGATAAAATCTGTTGATATTGTTACGTGTCAGGATGGGGTTCGATGTAAAATGCCAGTTACGCGATGATGAGTTTATTCAAGACTCACACAATACTCTGACAGTACCAAAATAAAGCAATAAACACTTATACTGCACTATCACGCTTCGTATATCGCTCTTCGTAAACTTCCGTATTACGTAGATGTTCGCTCGAGATCGCTGTATTCACAACTGAAACGAAGTGCCGACGTTCGAATCCTTTTTATAGTCCTTCAATAGATTTCTAGAACCTTCCAGTTATTACTACAAAGATGCCGACAATTCTCGAAAACAGAACAATGAGTGTAGGTACTTAGCTGCGACGCGTAGGTATGCCTACCGCCGATGAGCTATTGTTATACGTGTAGGTAGGTACATGCAAACGTTCTAGCGTAGGTATTTGTCGTATACGTGTAGGTAGGTACTTGCGAATGTTCTAGAGCGTAGGTATTTGTTGTACACGAGTAGGTAGGTACTTGCGAACGTTCTAGAGCTTAGGTATTCGTCGTACACGAGTAGGTACTTGCGAACGTTCTAGCATAGGTAATCGTCGCAACATTATCATGCTCTTAATCATGCTCGTCCCGAGCAGCGTTAGAACTGTGATAGGGTGCTAGTCGATCGATGGATTTCTGCAATATCAGGGGTCTTCACAGTAATCTCGACGCCGTCCATCAACACCTTGAGTCGGCGCGGCCTGCCTTGCTCTTTTTAACGGAGACGCAGATATGTACCCCGGACGATATATCGTACCTTAAATACCCCGGCTACGAGCTGGAACATGCTTTCCACCGGAAGGCTGGGGTGTGCGTTTTCGTACGGGGTGATATCTGCTGTCGCCGCCTTCGGGCCCTCGAACGCCAGGACCTATCATTATTATGGCTGCGGGTAGACCATGGGGGTCTTACCCGAATCTACTCGTGCCTTTACAGGTCTCCAGTGATATTGGAGTCACCCAAATAACCGAGAACGTCCAAGGGGAGATTGACCAAATATTGGAACAGCATCCGTCCGCGGAGGTGGTGGTCCTAGGTGATTTCAACGTTCACCATAAAGAATGGCTGGGGTCCCGGACCACTGACCTCCCGGGCAGAACTGTCTTCAATATGGCCTCGGCCTATGGCCTCTCTCAACTGGTAATGCAGCCCACCCGCATTCCAGACGTAGAGGGTCATGAACCTTCTTTGTTGGATCTTCTGCTGACTACTCACCCAAACGGCTATGGGGTAGTGGTCGATGCTCCACTCGGATCATCTGACCACTGCCTTATCCGTAGTAAAGCCCCTGTTGTGAGACCCGATCGCTCTTCGGCAACCGGGTTTCGCGGAGTCTGGCGATATAGCTCAGCAGATTGGGATGGGCTTCGTGAATTTTTCGCGTCCTACCCATGGAAGCGGCTTTGCTTCTCCTCCGGAAATCCCGACACATGTGCGGACTGCATTACCGATACGGTGCTTCAGGGGATGGAATTATTCATCCCCAACGCAAAAATCCCGGTCGGCGGTCGCAGTCGCCCCTGGTTTAACAAAACCTGCAGGCAGGCGACGCACCTTAAGCAGTCCGCATATAGGGCCTGGAACAGTGCTAGGCAACGCCAGGACCCGCGGGTCAGGGAAGAGAAGCGTAAGTTCAATGCCGCTTCCAGATTCAACAAGAGGGTTATCGCTGAGGCCAAAGCAGAACACGTTGCCAGAATTGGCGAGAGGCTAGAAAGCTATCCTTCAGGGAGCCGTGCATTCTGGTCTCTCGCCAAGGCTGCCCAAGGCAACTTCTGCTCGTCCAATCTCCCGCCACTGCGCAAACAAGACGACATACTGGTCCATACTGCAAAGGAAAAGGCTGACACTTTAGGCCAATTCTTTGCCTCGAACTCGACTCTAGACGACGTGGTGTAGGTGAAGCTCTGGCTGTCAGTTTTGATATTGCCAAGGCGTTTGACAGGGTCTGGCACAAAGCACTTCTATCGAAGCTACCATCCTATGGAATCCCCGAGGGACTCTGCAGATGGATCGCCAGCTTCCTGGATGGTCGGAGCATTAGGGTCGTTGTTGATGGTGCTTGCTCCGATACCATGATGGTTAATGCTGGCGTACCACAAGGCTCAGTGCTTTCCCCAACGCTGTTTATTCTGCATATCAATGACATGTTAACCATTGAGAACATGCATTGCTATGCAGATGACAGCACGGGTGACGCGCGGTACACTAGCCAACAGAATGTCCCTCGGAGCTCCGTGCATGAGAGACGGTTACAACTTGTGTCTGAAGTTGAGGGCTCTCTCGGGCGGGCTCTCGAATGGGGTGAGAAGAATTTAGTTCATTTCAACCCCACGAAGACACATGTATGCGCGTTCACTGCGAAGAAGGACCCTTTTGTTATGGCGCCTCAGTTCCAAGGAGTTTCTCTCCGTATCTCCGATGACATTGGGATCCTCGGCGTTCAAATATCCAGCAAGGTCCAATTTGGGAGTCATTTGGAAGACAAAGCCAAACTGGCGAGCAAAAAGCTGGGCGTCCTGAACAGAGCCAGACGGTACTTTACGTCATCTCAACGGCTTGTGCTATACAAAGCACAAGTCCGACCGCACGTGGAGTACTGTTCTCACCTGTGGGCAGGAGCCCCCAAATACCAGCTCGACCCACTTGACTCCCTCCAACGGCGAGCTGTTCGAATCGTCGATGATCCCAATCTCACAGACAAATTGGAGTCACTGGAGCAGCGGAGGGACTTTGGCTCTCTATGCGTGCTCTATCGTATGTTCAACGGGGAGTGCTCTGAGGAACTGTTTGACTTGGTGCCATCGTCTCCTTTCTATCATCGCACCACTCGACATCGCAGCAAAGTTCATCCATACTACCTGGACACGATCTCGTCTAGCACGGTTCGTTTTCAGCGTTCATTTCTCCCACGTACGTGCAGGCTCTGGAACGAACTACCAGCTGCGGTGTTTCCCGAGCGCTATGACATGTCCTTCTTCAAACGAGGTTTAAAGAGAGCATTAATATCACGGTAGGCAGCGGCTTCGCAGAGCCCCTGGCATTGCAGAAGTCTATGAGCGACAGTTTCCACTTACCATCAGGTGGGCTGTTGGCTCGTCTGCCACTATAGGCAATAAAAAAAAAAAAAAAAAAAAAAAATGTGGACGATCTTCGGCTTCTTTCTATCGCCCTGTCTTATGCGATAGGTCACGTCATTGATCCTTGTGATCACTTTATAGGGACCCTCCCAGCGAGCCTGTAGCTTCGGTGACTTGCCGATTTTCCTGAGAGGATTATGTAACCACACGAGCGTACCTTCCTCGAAGCCATGAGTACTTGCTTTCCTGTCATAACGAGTTTTCATCTTCTCGCTAGCCTTGAGGTTGTTATCTCGCACTAGATCATGTGTCTTATCCAGCTGTGCCTGCAAGTTTGCGACGTATTCTACTGTCTACTGGTAGGCGTATCTCTCTTCCAAAGTTGACTTTGGCCGGCGTAAATCCTGTAGTGTCATGAACCGCGGACCGATATGATAGCAGGAGAGTGGAATGTAACGGTCCCAGTCTCGTTGATGGTCTTCGACAACCTTGGCCAGATGGTTTTCCAAAGTCTGGTTGAACCGTTCTACCATGCCGTCAGACTGCGGGTGCGCTGGTGTTGTCCGTGTTTTATGTATGCCGAGTAGATTACACATCTCTTGAAACAGGGCTGACTCGAAATTTCTTCCCTGGTCACTATGCAGTTCCAACGGCACACCAAATCGACACACTACTTCCTGGATCAACTTTTTGGCCACGGTCTGAGCCTCTTGGTTTGGTGTCGCAAACAGTTCGGGCCATTTGGTAAAGTAATCTTGAACTACTACTATAAAGCGGTTGCCGTCTTCTGTCACAGGATATGGTCCAGCTACGTCAATGGCAATTCTCTCCCATGGGGCTCCGACACTGTACAGCTGTAGCTTGCCTCTTGATCTAGTACGAGGTCCTTTTACCGAAGCACATGTAGAGCACTTTCCTACTTTCCTGGTCCTTCCCGTCAGGTGATTCCCACTTTCTATATAGCACGCCTTGTTCCAAACTGAGACTGTCCCACTGAGCCCAGTAGGCCTTCGTAATTGGGCTTGCGGCTGATACGTCCTGCCATAATGGTTTCCGACCCTGAGCCTTCCAATCCATTATTAGTTTAAGATCTCTGTCTTCTTTCTGTACCTTACTGATTTCCTCTTTGTCCCAGGATTCATCGGTCCCCTGAGTCCTGACAATTTTCACTACTTCCTTGGACTCATGCTTCAAACAGTGTTTACAATCCTGGGAGCATGGACGTCGCGTTGGAGTGAATTAAATGAATCCCAGCAAGTATTTATTGAAATGTTGTAAGGTCTTCACAACTGCTAGTAATTCACGTCGAGTCACACAGTAGTTTTTCTCAGGCTTCGATAGAGACTTGCTGAAGTAGGCGATGACCACTTGCTGTCCATTTTGCTTCTGGGATAACACACCTCCGATTCCAGTATTACTGGCGTCTGTGTCCACAATAAATCTGCCTTCTCTATTAGGGTAGCACAGGACTGGAGCTGAACACAGCAATTCTTTGAGTCGTATAAACGCACGTTGACAATCCGAGTCCCAAACGAAGTTCCTCTTTTCTTCTGTAAGGTGGTGTAATGGCTTGGCTATTTCAGAGAAGTTCTTCACAAAACGCCGGTAGTAAGCACTGAGGCCCAGGAAAGCTCTTACTTCGGTTTTAGTTTTTGGTACAGGCCACTCTTGCACCGCATTTATTTTGTCTGGGTACGTTTGAACACCTCTATCCGAAATAATGTGGCCTAGGAACGAAACTTCTTTCTTGAAAAAGGCGCACTTCTTCGGATTAAGTTTCAAGTTTGATTCACGAAATCTCTTAAAAACTTTCTCAAGATTCCTGCGATGTTCCGTGAAACTGCGTCCCATAACTATGACGTCATCCAAGTACACCAGACAGGCATCTCCCAAAAGACCTACTAGTACGCGTTCCATAAGCCTTTCAAACGTAGCTGGTGCATTACACAAACCAAATGGCATTACCCGGAACTGCCACAGGCCTTTCCAGTACCGGTGGTAAATGCAGTCTTCTCCTTATCTTCTGGCCGGAGTTCCACTTGCCAGTAGCCACTTTTCAGATCTACCGTAGAGAACCACTTCGTGCCTCCAAGCATGTCCAAAGTGTCGTCAATACGGGGCAAAGGATAGCTGTCTTTCTTGGTCACGTTATTCAGCATCCTGTAGTCTACACAAAACCTAGTACTGCCATCTTTCTTCTTAACGAGTACCACGGGTGAAGACCATGGGCTGGATGATGGCTCTATGATCTTGGTTCGTGCCATATTCCCAATTAGCTCGGCTACTTCTTGTTCTTTTGCTAGTGGCACTCGTCTAGGTCTTTGTTTAATAGGCTGTGTAGCACCTGTGTCGATCGGGTGTTTCACTAACCCCGTTCTTCCAAGGTCGTTTTCTTCTTTAGTGAAAATGTCCTTGTAGTCCAGTAGCAGCTTCTCTGCTTCCCGATATTCATTGGGTGACAGATTTTGCTTCGTGGTCTCTAGCAACGGGCCCATATGATTTGCCGAAGAAGCAGTTTGGACGTTCTCTTGGATCTTCCTCAGACTGCTCACAGCCTCACATCGTCCAACGATCGCGTTCTTCCTTAATAACATCGCCGAATTGCTAAGGTTGGCAACTTTAACTTTTGCCCCACTTCTAGTCACAACTTAAGTTCTGGCTGTAATTCGACTGGTATGGCGCCCAGGATCTTCCACCATGACGCAACGATCAGCAGTCACACCCTCAGGGAACCTTACGTCGACTAAGGTTTCTGACCTCGGTGCCAAGGTTATCGTTTTGGCACTGTAGACCGCTATCGAAGAACAGCCTTCCAGAAAGACTTCTTGGTCTGGGAAGCTTAAAACACCTTTAGCAATATCAACAACGCACTGTTGCATTCGTAGAAAGTCTAAGCCGATAATGCAGTCATCCGTTATGCTCGCCACCAAAACAGATTGATGATAAATCTTCTCTCCTAGTTTGATTCTCACATCTGTAGCTCCGAGGACGGTCACTGGCTGGCCAGTCGCTGTTTGCAATTTGCAAGATGGTCGTGCGTCTTTTCACTGAATTGTTCGCTGTAGAAGTTCTGGTCGTACGATGGTCTTCGACGCGCCCGTATCTATCGTAAGGCGAACAGCTTTACCATTGATTTCTCCAGCTGTTACCAGGCTATTACCGTCACATGCCTGTGATACTTGCACTGTGGGGGCTTGACGTAACCTAGCCAGTGCCCGCCCCGCGGCCCTGGCTCCGATTAGTTTAACGGATCTTGACTAGCGTCAACCTGAGTAGTGGTTGACACCATTCTACTTCCTGTCTGGGCCGGACATTTAATTCGGATATGTCCTCGCTTGCCGCATCCGTAGCATATAGGCTCACCCCTTGGTCTAACAGCTGCAATAACTTCCCGTACTTTATGCGACTTGTAGTCATTTCGCACAGCTTCTACTTCAAGGGCATGTGCTAAGGTCGCATCTAAACTTGTATGGTGTGCCAACCGAACAGTTGCTCTGACCTCAAGGTCTCTTATACCATCCACAAAAGCTTGCACCACTGTTTGGTCCACAGATGATGTACTGGAGGCATAGGCTCGTCGTACCAGGCGTTCAATTTCTGCAGCCCATTGTTGAAGTCCCTCACTCGACTTCTGAGTTCGATCCTTCAGCTGAGCTCGATAAACATGCTCCAGGTGCTTATCGCCAAATCGAGCTTCCAATGCCTTAAGGAGTGCATCTAAGTTTCGCCGGTCAGCAGGTAAGTTCTCTAGGATCAGCAGTGCATCCCCTCTTAGTGCCAAAGTAAGCGCCGTCAGTGCGTGATCATCTTCCCATCCATTTCCTTTGGCAACTACTTCGAACTGGTGTCGAAAGGCCGTCCAGGAAGACGAGCCGTCAAAGGAGGGAAGTTTAAACTTGGCACCTCCGGAAGTGACTGCCGCGGCCACAGGCGAACTACTTGAATAAAGGACCTTAGTCTTCTGGAGCTCTTTAATCATTTTGTCATGATGGTTCATGGTGGTTTGGACATCTTCGAGAATTTCATAATATTTGCTGGTACGTTTTTTTACCACTTCAACTTCTTCTTGTAAAGTACTGATGACGGTACTGAACCCTTCCCACTTAGAGTCCATCATTTCTTGAAGATCACGGATAGCCTGGCGTTGTCCGTCTGTGGCTTGCAGTTGACCTTCCTTAAGGTCTCTTCTGCTTGGCGTTGGCGCTCTTCAGCTTGGCGTTGACCCTCCTGTATAACGGCTAAAAGGGACGACATGTCGAAGCCAGAGCCCATACCTGTTGACGCCGCAGAAGTGCTCGGATCACTGAATACTGCTGCGCTAGACTTTTCAGTATCGGCCATAATCGATGGTTCACGAGTTTCGTCTACCGCCGCCTGTCGTCGAGTTCGTACTCCCTCGTCGCGTGGTGTGACTGGCATTCTCACTTCTGTCACCAATTGTTACGTGTCAGGATGGGGTTCGATGTAAAATGCCAGTTACGCGTTGATGAGTTTATTCAAGACTCACACAATACTCTGACAGTACCAAAATAAAGCAATGAACACTTATACTGCACAATCACGCTTCGTATATCGCTCTTCGTAAACTTCCGTATTACGTAGATGTTCGCTCGAGATCGCTGTATTCACAACTGAAACGAAGTGCCGACGTTCGAATCCTTTTTATAGTCCTTCAATAGATTTCTAGAACCTTCCAGTTATTACTACAAAGATGCCGACAATTCTCGAAAACAGAACAATGAGTGTAGGTACTTAGCTGCGACGCGTAGGTATGCCTACCGCCGATGAGCTATTGTTATACGTGTAGGTAGGTACATGCAAACGTTCTAGCGTAGGTATTTGTCGTATACGTGTAGGTACGTACTTGCGAATGTTCTAGAGCGTAGGTATTTGTCGTACACGAGTAGGTAGGTACTTGCGAACGTTCTAGAGCTTAGGTATTCGTCGTACACGAGTAGGTAAGTACTTGCGAACGTTCTAGCATAGGTAATCGTCGCAACAATATGATACTCTTTCTTATACCTTACATTAATTCAGGCTAGGGTACAGCCTTGCAAACTCTGTTTTGCAAGAACGGAGGCTCTCCGATTATTTTAAGGTTAATTAAAAATATTTCAAGAATAAAATAAATTAAAATATCGCTTAGCAACAGTAGGATAAAATAAACAAAATAATATAGTACTCAGTCTGTGACATAAGTAAAACTGAAAGCTTTTACCCGGATATTAAATTGCGGTATTTTAATGGTGGTCAAATACGTACAAAAAGAAATACCTTTAAATTTACAAAGTAAAATATTTCAATTATAATTGGAGTATTTTCACATGCTTGCAAACTACTGACAGCAGAAATAACTTTTTCAGAAGAAACTTTAGACATTATGCAAGTAACGTAACGTAACGTAGAGTCAGTAGGATAAATTGTTTTGCAAATATTACGTCACTTTAATTTTTGTACTTATTATCTTTTAGTAGTGTGTGAAGAGTGTTTTTCTTATATCACTAGCAAATTATACTGGTATGCAATTATTACAATAACAAAAATAAATACATTTGTGATTACTATGTACTAGTAGATAATATTTCTAGGCATGTAATGACAGATTTCGTTTCGTTAGCATCAAGTGACTCTTTGCATAAATTGGAGGCGTATCATTCTAGTGACCTTTAACAGAAGTGTCCTACTGGTAGCAAAATCATCGATGGATGATTTCTGAATGATGAAAGGAATTCTTTTGGCGCTTCCATCTGATGAGATGGAAGCGCCAAAAGAATTCCTTTTTATATCAGGTAGGTCACTCAACAGTTTGCCACAAAATAGCAATAAAAAAAAGAAACGTAAAAATGAAACAAAAATATATTAAATTTAGAATTACGTAACACTGACCTAAATTATAATAATATAAAAAAAAGGTAACTAAATTCCATTCGAACTCGAAAATTTAAACAGCGAGTGCATGCAAGCCGACAAATGTTCGCGTCTTGGGTCTGAGATAGAAGGTTCAATATTTTATCGGAATGTTCTCTCAAGTCTCGATAGTAGTCGACCTCAACACTGGCCGAGGGCACCTTGTAGTGACGACTATACTTTTACTTATCGAATATTATTATGATTAATTGTTAATATATCGATATCTAATAAAGGAAATGTTTCATTATAAAGCTGTCTCTTTAATAGTTTATGACAGATCATTTGTTTGTAATTAATCAGTTGGGTATTTTGTAGATAGCATCCCTGTCTTTTAAGATTGGTAAGGTGTAAATTTTTATTTACATTACACAAGAGCGCAAGTATAATTTGTAGGTTCTATTATATTGCTGCTTTCGAGAAGCGATTCCAAAGCTTCTGGGGATCGCGATCGCTATCTTGACCGCCGGATTTATGTCACGTTATCAAAGGTTGTGAATACACAAGATAAGATCAGCTAGCTAGTATAAAGGTATTCCTTATCTGAACACGCGCTTTTGTTTTCTTTCATGTCATCTTTCAGGAAGAGGATCGATGTTACATGACACAGACTAAATGTGACAGAGGCTCTAAATGTGTCTAGCCCTATCATTGGACTAAATCAGTCACAGATATTTACAATGTTTGTAAATACAGACAATACACTAAATATCATTGCAGCTAAGATTTTATTATTAAATTGTTTTAAAATAGGTATGACATTTAGTCTTTCTAAAATGCAACAGAGCTAGTAATCAGATAAAATAATAGTTTATACGACCTTTGTCGTACAAGTTTCTGATTAAATAATAAGTTTATTTATCACAGCTGCACGTACGTGACTATATTGTCCTTGTCCCTGTCACACATATAGCCTGCAAGTGTTATTTGTAAGAGACGCAATCTATTTGAGTGTATATACAAATAAATACCTTCTTTGACTATCAAAAGTAGGTATTCAGAAGTCACGATCATCTATTGAGCGGAAAAATAAAGATAAATGAAGTTGCATGGACAGATTCTAGAATAAAAATATATATTTCGATATTTTTTTTTGTTATTGAAACGTCTTGTGCGTCGATTGCCATAAGTTGCATTTGACGTCTTTACAGGATCTGTCCATTTTGTTGTGAGACACTACATCTGCCGGCCCGTGAAATATTCTGTGCACAATCGCTTCATTGTGCTATTCCTCTTGCTCCATTATCTAACTATAAGTAATTGTGTTCAATGTGTCCTCCTACAAAATAATCCAATTTGCTACATGACTTACATCGCAAAACAAACGAAAAAATCTTGTAGCGATTGCTTGGCGCTAGATAAGATCGGATTACATACAGATTATTTATGAATTAATACCAATCGAAGTGTCGAAAGTTCTTAAAGTTAATCAGGTGTAAAATATAACTCGACATTTTTGTATTAAATTTATAGTAGAATAATGAGCACGTAATAATGTGTTTTAAGGTGGTTCCGACGAAATTTCGACGAAATCCGCGACTTTCATCTCGATAATTGAGTAGATTCTAATGCTATTTATTCTTTTTTTTTTGCCAACAATATACTTTGATTCATGAACTTTAGAATAGTAGAAGAATTATTTACAATAATTGATTATATAACTTATACCAACGATATTAAAACAACGTGATTTCACTTATTTCGAAATATTACTTTCTAATTACTATAGTTATAAATATAAAAGTTATATTAAATCAACCGGAATAAACCAAATGTCAACTCTGTAGGTCTATTTCATTTATTAGGATAATGTTTCAATAGTTATTGATAATTTGGCTGAATCAGCGTCGCAGGGGCTCTGCGCGGGCGACGGGAGGCAGAACGGCAGAGCGGCGCAAGCCCTTCTGACGGACGGACGTATGCGGTTTTTTTTAAAATTATTTACGTAATTCAATAATTGCAAATAAATAATATCAAAAAAAAAATATTGTGTGGATAGATTTAGTGTTGCAAATAAATTAGATTAGTTATTTAGATTTTTTTAGTGTATTAAATACGTAGGTATTTACCTACATTTATTATTATTTTTCATCAAAATGACTAAAATTTCACGACTGAAACAAATACAAATGCAAAAGATTCAACACATGAATATCCTGTAAGTAGGTATATACCTACCTTCATATTTTTAGTAAAATACCTTCTTTGAGATACTTACCTAGGATATCCTTTAATTATGTTTAGTTCCACGTAAACTAGGTAACAGGTGGTGAGCCTATTGTCGCTCGTGATAAGATCAAGGCAACACCAGGCCTCAAGAATCAGTAAATTCCTGCTGTTATAATATATACCCTAGGGGTATGAGCTTGCTACAATATTGTCTATGTCTACTATCATTTCGAACTAGGTGTGTGGTAGGTGGGCACATGAGTAAAATATCTAACTTGGATATTTACTCATGTGGCAAGGGCGCTTTCCGATTCCGACCGACGCGACGCGACGACGGCGACGCCGGCGTAGGTACGAGGTGCTTTGGTCGGAACACGAACGTCGGCGTCGGTCGTACAACTAGCATAGAACTCAAATTACAATGATTATACGTGACATGCGTCGGTTTGCGACCTAGTTAGGTACCTACACAAAACAATCATACACGCTGCTGTTAGCTACCTAACTATCTACGTTATCTTGCACGAGCATAAATACCTATACATTCTATATATACAAACGGTGTGTACTTGAATATTCTATCGGTAAGTAATACCGATAAAATATTCAAGTATTTACCTCGTTAGATTTTTTTTCATGAGCTGATAAAATCAGTGATAAGATACTAGGCTAAAGTAAATACCTACCCTTCTACTTTCAATGCATCTTATTTTGATTTATTTATTTGATTGCAAGAAAGGAAGAAAAAAGGCTTTACAAAACGTCTTAGTCTCTAACCAAACTAAAATATTTGAAGACTGTGAAATTATCACAATTAGGTAAATTAAAAATCCTACTCTCTGTTCCTTTATTATCGTACTATATGAATGTTTAATCCTAAAATTAAATAATATATTGTTGAGTGCCTACTGGACATAACAAAACTAATACCGTATTTTTCGAGTGATAGGTGTATGTAGAAAGTAATAGACCCGGCACGGTGGCACAGTATAAAGAATTCTACTTTTTTTTGTACAGTCTTTACCTAACTAGGTAAAGGCAAAAGAATTATGTTTTAGCACTCTATGTATGTATGTATCTTTATTATATTATATTATAAGTGTATGTACTGTAAAACTACCCCGTGACGTCGTCCGCATGGATCCGTTCCTTAGCGATAATATTACATTAGTTCTACTTTACCGATTTTGCATTATATTATACATTTACAATACTACAATATGTACGTACATACAAATATATGTATGTACACATATATTTGTATGTACATATTAAAGTAATCTATACTTATAATGAATCTCTAGCGAGGTAATTTTCACGGTACATCCAAATCACTCAAACAGTGGGTACAATGCGTCTACTTTGGCAATTGTTCGTGTTACTTATTTTGCTAAGGGTACATGATATTGTGTACCTTACGTACGGGCACTTACTAGAAGATAATCAACATTTATTTATTTATTTATTTATTGAAAAAGTATTTACAATATCATTACAGATAAAAACCCAATACGATATCATAAAAAACCTAAAATTAAAAACACTAATTACTAAATAAATATATCTACTTATCCAATACTATACATTTTTGTGCAACATCCTTGAATTTTGATAGGGTACATTGAAAAATATCAATTTCTATAGAAATAATGATATACACATAGGAATGATGACGCTTTGTTTAAAGCATGTGTAACTGAAAATCCTTATCAGCTCCGTCATTTGAATTTAGTTTTGCTGGTGAATGGTGCTGTTTCAAATTCAGTGCAGTGGTGGCCATACAGAGTAAAGATACTGTGGGAGAAAAAGGAAATAAAGAGGACCGAGGAGGTAACTATGCCTTCGGACCACTGACTTTCAGACAAAACTTACACTTTACGTCGTTATGTACATATCCAGCCAAACCGTCCCGCTTATTCTAAAAGATCTACTTCCGTAAAATGTTTGGTGGCTATACAATAAACAGAACGATTTACTGAAGTTATATTTGTGATATCCAGATGAACCGAAAATAAATAAGGAAAATGAAAATATGTTAATTCATATAGGTTTATTAAATTAACACTTATGAACGTCAAAATTAACAAAATGTCAGCAAATTAACCTACAACCAGTTCGCTGACAAAGTAGAGCCATGAGAAGAACTGGCAAGAAACTCAGGACACTCTTTTTAATCGCAGGGTTATTACAATTTTTGTAAGTTACAGTTTCAAGTAGCATGCAAAGTGACACAGGCAATACACTTAATTCTATAGGTAATTAAATACTTACTTTCTATGTTGCAAAGAAGAAATAAAAAGTAAAATGTGTCCTTTACAGGCTGCCTCAATTTGCATATTGCTACAAAAGGTAAAGGCAACATGTGAACTGTAATAAATGTGTCTATGTAAGTATTATATAAACTGTTAATATTCGATATAAGTATAAAGTAAGATGAACTTAATTCACCACAGGAGTTCACAATGTACATGGTGAACATCTATTTCACAAATCACAATGTATAATTTTAATAATACTAAGTATACAATTTTAACAAAACAATACAAAATGTGTACTTAACTGTACAATTATGGCTCGGGCATTATGTCATATATAATTAATACAAAAAAAAAAACATTTTATGTCAAAATGTATCAATAAGCGAGATTACAGGATGGAAATAAATTATGAATCATTTAGTATAATATTCTGTATACATCTTTGCTCGAGACAGAACAGCGTTTTGTTTCGATTAGATTCGTGTTCGTAGAGTAGATAATCCTTCTACTAATTTGGCTGCGCGATAGAAGCCTTATTATAAAGGATGAATTTACTATGGCAAACTGTAAATCGCTAAAAGCAGTGGACCAGATATCAGACAACACCAACTCATGAGTGGCTATCACAGTCCTACTATTTTGTGTTCATTTTCGGCAGACTGTGCCTGTTATTCCTACCTCGTGGACTAAGGCTGATGAAATTAAATAGTGTTTAGGAGGTCCACAGTCTGTAGCACTTCAAAATTGTTTTGCATTTAATAGGCTCCAAGCCTATACACTCCGCAAGATTTGCCATTTAATGATAGAGGCCGAATTGAAAGGACAATGCACAAGTGTAGTCTGATTTGTTACTCGAGTTTGGTAGCGGTACGTATCTACAGAACCAAGAAAAAGTTGTCTTGCACAAAACCTTACTTTACATACATCAATATAACCGTGTCGTACAATTGCCTATCGAAGTGACTTCACTCTGCCTTATGATACAGTCAGTGGGATCCAAAAGACTAAGTGGTAGCCGCCATTCCAAAGGTCATTGTTTCAAACTGCTGGCTAGTGGTCTTTATGAGATGCTTTTTTATTATTGAAGCAGGACCTCATATCATCAGTCCATGAAGACGCAGTGGAGTTAGAAAGTTATGAAAACTCTTGGCTTTTGTAAGAGCTAATTTTGAACACTTAACAATCAGACGGGCAAATTTAAAGAAAAGACATTTTGTTGGGGTAATGTTTCAAACGTTACCCCAGCAAAATCTTTTTTATTCCGAATAACTTTAAAACTATAATGCAAACAAATTGTGCTATAGGCAAACAAATTACTCCTTACGACGCACTAATAATCTGTTATACTCTCATACTCTCACCTCTTATAAGCACATTTTTATCAACATTTTGCTGGGGTAACGCACTCCTCTGCCTGACGGTAAGCAGCCAATGAAGTCCAGAAGTGGAAGACACTATTTTAATAGAAATTGTCTCAAACTGCTAGCATAGCGGCTTCATGATACTAGCGACACTATTGCAAATAGTAAAAATATAAATGAAGATGAGGTACGCATACGTTTCATACGTGCACACACACAAACTTTCGCATTTATAATATTAATAGGATGTTAATACATTTTTTAAGTCAAAATGTTTTAGTTTGTTCATGTACAAAAAACCTATATATATATATATATATCTAACTAAATAAGTATAAACTCGGCAGGTAAATAAGTATAAACTCGGCAGGGTTACTAAACTAAAGTGTACTAGTATTAGTTGAAGAATACACATCATGTCAATTATAGGAATTTATCACAATGGTGTATTGTCATTGGGACTTAATTTTTAAGCGACTTCAAAAAATATTAATATTATATATATTATTAAATATTTTTTTGAATTCAATAATTCATAAAAATAGTTTTAAACGATTTTTTTGATCAGGCAATACATTTCACAGCAGCTGGGTTTTGAGTTTATTGGTTTAACCCACAGTAGTTATTTTTATTTCTACTACATATTTAACAAACGTCATGATTCTAAACACTTATCTTTGCTTTCGCTACTATATAAATAATAAATATATAAATAATATATACTAAAAAATATACATACTTACTAAACGAAATAATAAAAGATACTAAAAAAATAATTCATTATTGGCGCGTCTATCAGATTTTAGTTCTGCGGTTTCGGACAAGTAAGGTCATTGTCTTATAGTTGTGCTACTGCTACTTGCCGCTAGAGGGCGAACTCGCACGCAATGTTTTTTTCGGGTGATGCGCGGGGTGGTGAGGAAGCGAAACGCTCAAGGTCATATGTGACGGAACGCCCTTAAACCTATGGTGCGCTACTATTATACTATTCGGACAGGTAGGTATTTTACTGCGAAATGCTTGCTCTAAAGAATGTTTCAATTTTGGTAAAAAACCATCAACTAAGGGTGAAGTTTTATTGAAGTTAAACCTAATGTACATTCTATTTTTTTTTGATTTATTTATTGCTCTTGTATCATAGACGTTCTCTCTCTATTGATTGAACTGTCAACCTGTTTGTTTAAGGACACTTTAAACACATTTTTATTCTGTGAACATGAACATATTCAAAAATTTAGTCAATACAATATGGTAAACAAATGACATTCTTCAAATGGGTCTAGTAGAAAGAAGTCTTTGTTGTTATGTGGGAATTTAGTGGCCATAATGACATTTTTGTAGCTTAATTAATACGTTATGCTCGAGCGTGTTGCGTTTGCGCCCCTTTGTTCCCGTCCCGGCTATTATTCAACTTTCATAGTATATGTTCATGTTCATTGGTTGTGGTTATTACCTTAATACATATTGTAATTAATTTTATTCTTCTCGAGATCTTGTCTCACAAAATATTTTTTGTTGCTAGTGGTAGGTACTTATAATTTAATATGTAATGTAAGTTAAGCGTTCTCAGCTTTTAATTTAAGTCGTCCACTGGCTGGACCTTGATTAATATACTACCTTGTCAATTATTAACAAGACATCATATTTTGTGAAAGACTCGTAAAATAAATTTCAAGAGATCTCTTATCTCGCATACTTACACAACAATGGCATAATATGTTGTATCTGTTAAATTATATGCATTTTTTTTTATTTTGGTTGTAAATACATTTCATTCCCTTTTGAGATAACGGTGTAATTAAAATGTACAGAAATTGTCTTAACTCAGTCTACGTGAATACGCCTTTTCAATTCATTTACTCTCAAAGAATACAATTAGACCTTGTCGTGTTCCGGCCATCGATCTTTGTTTTGGGATGCCTTTCTTTTTATCTTTAAACGTCTTTATTACCTGTCATTAGGGTTTAAATGGAGTAAAACATAAAGAATCTTTCAATTAACACTGACGACCATTGACGTCCGCGGCTCAACGGACTACGACGATAATTCGACATGACAGGCCCCTTTAAGTAATAACTTGAAAAGACGTAGAGTTAGCATGAACAACTTTTATATAATTTTGTTTACAATAGTAACATCAGCGGTAACTGTTTGGTATAAATAAAACATGCGAAATTTGCAATACCAGTCTAAACAATTTTGAGTCTATGAATTCTAGGAAACAGCAGCTACCGGATCTCCTAATGATGGCTTAATACCATAAACAACAAACTTTTTTGTACTCAAGCGAGACAATCGATTTTCCTTTCTCTGTCGCGTTTGACCACAGAGATTCTATCATGCGGCTTCTTTGAATGCGTTAGCGCACCGTGTCGTATCTTCCTTCCCCCCCTCTGCTCTCTTCGCTTGCCCCTCACAACGCCGAATACTCTGACCACGGTCAATCGTCTTTTGTTTGTTAAACCTGATACAAAACCAACACGTACATGGAATAAAGCCTCTATCTTTTTTTTTCTTTCGGCGTAAGCGACTCGCTCGGCCTCTGCACTACGTACAAAAGGTGTTTCAGATCGATATTTTATGTATGAGCACTGAACAGCGATTACTACCTCTTATGTTGCAATTGTGACTTGCAACTATAAACTGTTGTGTAATCCTTTATAGCTAAAACATGACGAATAGATAATGATGGCTTATTATAATATCCTATCTGAAATACGATCAAAATTTACCAATATTTATGTCAAAATCTAACCTAATATCAATTAGACTTTTAAGAGTCTCAAACATAATACATCACAAAAATATTTTCCAAATAATTATTGAAATGAAATCCCCAAATCTTTTCTTCTTTTAGGAATTTCAAAACATTAACGTCTTAGACAATAAAGAAGTGCAATAGTCTTTTTTGTGAATTATTAAATTATCGAGTCCGTTCAACCTTTTACGCTCGTAACTTTGGCAATAGTAACGGGTGCAATTGTTTTTGTAAAAAAGAAGTACATTTACCGATAGCTATCAACGGGGCTTAGTCAAAGCAGCCGTTGAAGCGAATAATCGATCTGAAATAACTCCAATTGATTGCACTTAACAATACTTATCTAGCTTTTGGTGAGACCATTTTTCAATAGTTACATTACAAGTTATCTCAGTAAAAACATAAACTGGTTTAAAGCAAGAAATCATTTTGATTTGACGTTTGATCACAAGATTTTTTTATATTTGGTGTTAAGAATTATTCCTTCAAATATTTATACAATGTTTGTGCCACGAATGGCAAGATTATCTAGTTGTCTAATACGACAGCCTAAAAATTATTTGATCTATTTGTAATTGTCAAATCATTACATAAATTGCCTGGCCAATAAGCAATACCTAATGTCGGTTATCGCGTTTTCATGTAAACTTTCATCCCACATTTCTACCCCAGCAAGTCGTTTTTTGCCATTTTCTCCAAGATCTATTCTATCTTTATACCAAATTTCATCAAAATCAGTTTAGAAGTTTAGGTAACAGGCAGACAGACAGAGTCACTTTCGCATTTATAAATTATGTTGATAAGTATGGACTCTATGGATTTACTACCTACCGATGCTCCATATCTGGCTTTGCAAAATGTTTTCATTTAAAATAGGGGTTGTAAGTGAAATCATTTTAATAAGATTTCATTTCATAGATGCTTTACTCTATTCGGCAATGATGAGTAGGTTAAGTACTTACTACTTCACCATCTGAGCAATGTCCATACTTGTGTATTAATGACTTAGGTCTGGCAAGAGTCCATCTTATGTTGTGATCGATAAAGCTACAGGTTTAAGTGATCAGAAAGTATTATCGTGACTGGTCTGTCAAATATTACATCAGAGGCCCTAGACAAGTGTCAAAGATTTCTATTCTATTCATAGAATAGATAACAAAATGTATGAGATTGACATAAGCGTCGGCGTTAGCTTATGTCAATCCAATACATTTTTCTATCTATTCTATGAATAGAATAGAAATTTTTGACACTTGTCTAGGGCCTCTGATGTCTTTTCGTGATTGACATCGCCACGAAAGCCAAAGAGTAGAGAGTGCATCTGTTTCACAAACTTCACATGTCCCGGGTATACGTTGTTGCGTAGTCTCTCTTAAGGCTGGCCGCCCTTTAAGTTCATTCACGTCATCATAATGTCTACGTAACACATTATCTGACGTTGCGGCAATCGCAACTTTGTCAGAACCGAATTTGCAAGCACCTTGATAATTGCATGCTTAAGTCAATTAATGTTTTTTGATGTTAAAATTTGGACATCACATAGCGCTACAGACAAACTTTAGGAGTGCTTATTGTGTGTAAATCGGTTTTGTTATTTCTATTGTACAAAGTGAAAAAGTAAAATGTACTTATTCGTAATCATAGAGGAAGCATTTTTATTGATAATTAAATGCAACAAACAACACCTGTCCAAAACAAAATGCGTTCAAGCCGAATTTTTTTAGTTTAAGAAGGGAAGACTAGAGGTTTACACAAGACAAGAATGATAAAACGAAGGAAACTAAATTTTAGAAACTGTTTTCGACAAAACATTTGTATGAATGACATCACCACTAGCTTTTATAATTACAGCTTTTTGTGCTTAGTTGTTCAAGAATGCCGATACCGTACGATCACGGTCCATCGAAGTGTTTACTTCATTAGTTGTAGTTTAAAGGTGCTTACAAATTAGTCATTTTATGATTTTAACTCGGTGACTCGAATCACTAAGCATGCTCTCACGAACTCAAATGACGTCAGTCTAAATATTTTGCCGTCTGCACCAAGCCTTTATGAATGTGTTGTTTCATATAAACGTAATTGCTTAGATCCCTATCATTATTGCTTCGGACGGTAGGATGGCTCCCGGCGAGTCCCAATCTGCTTTGGAGGTTTGATGATAAAAAAACACGGGTCTATAAACGTGGGAAGTTCTAATGTCTTTGTTTCGACCAACTGTATTGTTCGAATTCGAAATAACTCTATTAAAATTAAGAGTGGATGGTTATTTCAGTGTTTTCAAAGTAAATTTTGTTTATAATGTTATTGTCATTTCACTGGCTTATTCAGAACCAGTATGTTGTTGTTCTTGTACAACTTTTGCACATACAACTAAATTTAAAAAAAAAATTAAAGTCATTTACACATTTAGTGTATTAGCAAACTCGTCACTCTGTATCAATTCACTCAACTCTCAAATCATTTATAGCAAGTTAAGATTACTGTTTTTTTTTACTAAACTGCGATAGTTCTAAGAGGAAACTTAGTTCTAAAATAAACAGCAGGTGCGCTGTTTATTTTTTTATTACCTACACTGACCTACAGTAATTATACACCTACTTTAAGTTGTCACCTGTGAGGACAACATTAATTCGAAGCTAAGGTGTCTATTTCATAGTACGAGGGGTGTTATTAAAGACGAAAAACAACATAAAGTGCAATTCTCATCAGATTAAGCCTTCTTTTTAATAAGATACAGGATTCAATTTGCTATGCACTTTTTATTTAAACCTGTGACGATAGCAGGTACGCAGACACTCGATCCGTCCGTCATCCGGATGTGGGTTGTACTCCATACGTCTGTAGAACCAGTTTGAGGCAGCTTTTTGTCTCTCATCACGACCATTTGTTTGCCATCGCGGCTGGCCATTAGCAGCCTGTTAGATGGTACGATAGAGAAATGGGTGCGGTTCGCAGGTTCATATTACACTGGGATTTCGGAGAACTAGGTTTGATGAGTAAGAGTGATTCTGATGTAAACTTTTTTAGTTATTTATTGTAGAAACGTTTTGTTATATTCAGGATTGATTTATTTGGGATTAAATTACCTAATTATTGATGTTGCCGATTATCTAATTTTACTTTTAATTTCAGAGTCTGGTCTGTATTCAGCGTGGCCGTATGTGGAGTAAACTGCTCAATCAATCAATCTTGACATGCTTCTAAAATAACTTAATTTACTAGTTCTATAGGAGTTAATAACAACAACAGAAATATCGTCATCGTCTTAAATAACTAATGACTTAATATCAAGCTTAAGATTTTTCACATCTATTATTGTTATCAGACCATGACTAAGACGTAAGTAAGAACATAATGTAACCACACATCTTACTTGTTCGATATTGGTGTCGCGCATTGTTAAGACGTGTATTCGTTAACTTCGTAAATTTAAAATCTGTTGTGTGAGTAAAACGTACAAAATAGAATAACAAAATAGTGAGTGACATTTAGTGAGAAACAAACAACAACACTGTGAATACAAAATTAAAAACAACGACGTGGTTTAAAAGTTGTAGCTAGTTTTTATAACAAACATTTGAATAACGGACAAACTGCAAAGAACTCTGTGTAGATAGTTGGAAACACCAGCGTATTGTGTCGATATCTGTGTCATCGCGACCCCCACCGGACGGCTCAAGCCGCAGACGCTTCTCCTTCGTGGCACTATACCCTTCTCCCTCCCACACAGTTACTGGACAGTGCTACGGATAAGAAACACTATTTCGAAAACAAAATTAACAACGACTGTGGCGCATTGGAGATATTAAGGATCTACGCGCAGAAGTCGAGCGTTCGTATCCCGCTAACCGCTCTGTTCTTTTTGTAAATATATTCGGATATTTAATAAAATATTAAACAAGTACAATGAGTCACGACGACGGCGACAACATCACATTTCGAAAAGCAAGTAGAACGTGTTCTATGAATGATTTGACAAAAATAGAATCCAATGTTACAAATAAAACTATATTGGATTGTACAATGTTGAGCATTCCTGACAGTTTAAACAACAGTAGTGCTGGTACTGTCATTAATGACCTCAGCGAACAAGTGGAATCACTCTCGAACAAATTATTAAGCGCTCACCAAGAGATAGATAATTTACATTGCGAAAACTTACGACTGAAAACTGAGTTAGAGAATATGACAATAAAAAATAATAGATACAAAACGATATGCTCGACGCCTGACAGAAAAAGTATAACACCATTACGCAAAAATAAGAAACAAAACAACAAAGAGAAAAATACGACAATCATGCGAAATAAGGAGACACAAACTAGTGATTACACCTGTTCTTCTACAATAACCGAGGTAAAGATATCTCATCAAAAATCTCGCGATTACGATAGTAAATTATTGTGTCAAAATAAGACATATCTACAAAGTGTTACTAATGGACTAAAGCGTAAAAATAAACTATGCATTTTAAGTAGTACCAGAACAAAAGGATCATTATCTATAATAGAAGACGTTTTTTCTAATTATTTTCACTACTGTCGTTATATAACACCCGATAGTACGATTAACACACTCATTCACGACATTGAACTGAAATTAAAAGAATTTTCCTTATATGACTACTGTATACTGTTTATAAGTGAAATGATGTCAAATCGGAAGATTATATAAATAACATAAATGCCTTAAAAGAAGTTCTAGAAAAAGTCACCCACACCAATATCATTGTATGCCTACCAACGTATATAACAGGTGCACCCATATTTAACTTCAAAGCTGAAATTTTTTCAAATTTACTATATTTTACCCTGCAAAATAAAGACAACATTTATATTTTTGATAGCAATCGTGACTTAACGTTGGAGATGTTTTCCTACACATCGGGCAAAATAAAGAATCAAGGCTTTCGAAATATATGTGAACGAATCATGAACGATATTTTAGTAGACATTAACTTATTTGCCCAGATAGACATAGACACACAAAATAGCAGCACAGAACAAAAAAACACAGCTATATGTTTTCGTTACTAAGCAAAAACAATGTACTACGCTAAATATATTTCATCAAAATGTATGTGGAATTACTAGTAAAAAAGATGATCTTGAGGTATATTTAAGTGATTTGTCATATACACTGAACTATATATGTATCTCTGAGCACTTTCTTAACGAAACTTTAATAAAACAGTTTCATTTAAATAATTATAATATAGGAGCGTATAACACGAGACTTAAAAAAAGTAGGGGTGGTTCTCTGATATTGACAACTCATGATAGAAAAATGGAGGAACTTATGATATGTAAGAAATTTTATAAAACCGATAGTTTTGAAGTCTGTGGAGTCAAAGATATAGAAACTAACTTGTGTGTTATTTGCTGTTACAGATCACCCGTAAATAGTAATTTTGATAAATTTATGGACAGTCTCGAAATTCTATTACAACATTTCCATGATAAAAAATGTATAATCTGTGGTGACTTTAATATTAATATATTAAAAAGTGACATGCGGTGTAACTCATTCATATCGTTACTCACGTGTTACAACTTTAGGTATCTAATAGACTTGCCTACTTTTAAACGAAACAAATCAGAATCATGCATAGATAATATATTGACTAACTTACCATGCACTAGTATTGAGAGTACAAATGTGGAACATAATGGGCTTTCTGACGGACATGCAGGACTACTATGTGAAACATCCTTAGAATCAGTAGAGCTTCGAAATCAACCTAGTTATGTGCTTCTATGTAGAAGAAGCTATAATGACAAAAATAAGAGGGTTTTTAGGGAAACAATATTAGGGACAGACTGGAGTACTGGCATTAATACCTTTCTTAGCAAATTCAAGGACATACATTCAAATATATTCAAGAAACGTACAATAAAATTCAATATTAGAAGAAATGGGGGATCAAAGTGGATATCGAAAGGAGTGAAAATAGCCAGCAAAGTTAAACGTTTTCTTAACTCTATAGATAAGACACAATGTGAAAAGTCAGTTCTAGAATATCGAAACAGGTATAACAGATTATATAAAAAGGTCATTAGTGAAGCTAAACGTAATTATGTTAGGAAACAAATAGAAAAAGCATCAGATTCCAGTAAGGAAATCTGGAAGATAGTCAATTTGCGTTGCAACAGAACTAAAACATTTGGTGATGACCAAATCATGCTTAAACTAAATAACATAATTACTAATAATGCTTTAGATGTAGCTAATATCTTCTCAAAACAGTTTGACAAGTCAGTGTGCTTAAATTCATGTAATAAAAAATTAGCTATGACGCATTTAAATGATAGCATGGACAGAGTAGATATAAATATGAGTTTTGCTATGGTGACTGCCTCTGAGATTTATAATATGGTGAACAAAATGGTCTGTAAATCATCTGTTGGCTTTGACGAAATACCATTGACTATTATTAAAAATAATATAGATCTATTAGCAGAGCCGTTAGCATCACTCTTTAACGAGTGCATTGAAGTAGGTCTATTTCCAGATCAGTTTAAAATTGCAAGGGTCCTCCCAGTTTTTAAAAAAGGTAAAAAGACAGATCCTTCAAATTATAGACCAATTTCCCTGTTACCAGTATTCTCAAAGCTATTAGAAAAAATTATGAAGGATAGACTTATGAAGCATTTAAGATTACACAACGTATTAAAGAACGAGCAATACGGATACCAAAAATCAATAGGTACTACTGATGCCATAGAATCTTTAATTGATGAAGTCGTCTGTAATTTAAATGAAAAGCGTAAAGTAGCAGGTATTTTCCTAGATCTTAGCTCCGCGTTTGATACCGTTGACCATAGTATACTTTTAGACAAACTGGAACACTATGGTGTTAGAGACGTAGCCTTAAAATTGTTTGAATCCTATTTACATAACAGGCGACAATATGTAGAAGTTAGATCTGTGCTGAACGGAGAAGAAAAGATTTGTAAATCCAACCTAACAACAGTATCCTGTGGTGTTCCCCAGGGATCTGTTTTGGGTCCCATTTTCTTTATCCTGTTCATTAATGACCTGATCGTATTTATAAAAAACCGTATATCCGATACCAAAGTCATCATCTTCGCTGACGATACAAATGCCATAATATCAGCAAATAATATGGTTGACTTGGAATCAAAGGTCAATAAAGCATTAATAGCATTCGAAGAATGGTTTGGTATAAACAATTTAAAACTAAACACAAACAAAACAAAATGTTTATTATTTAAATCTACTGTGAGGAAAAATAGTAGTCTTAAAGTAGTGTCTTCTGGTAATATAATTGAGGTTGTAGATAATGTTAAATTTTTGGGCGTTAATATAGATGCTATGTTAAACTGGAAGCAAGAGACTTTAGCCATAGCTAAGTCTATTAGTTCTGCATGCTACGCAATAAGAAATCTGAGAGAAGTACTCACAGTAAGACAGCTTAGGATGGTATACTTTGCTTTGGTTGAAAGTAAGCTTAGATACAGCATAATTTTCTGGGGAAATAGCTTCAAATATAATATAAGCACGACATTTATTTTACAAAAACGGGCTGTCAGAACACTTCTTCGCCTGAAACAAACTGATTCATGTAGAGAACATTTTATAAAACTTAAAATTTTAACAGTCCCGTGTCTCTATATATTGGTATTATTGTCTAACTTTATAAAAAATCTCCATAAAATTGAAACTGACGAAGAAAGAAAGATTAGAGATACCACCCGTAGGAAAGATATACCATCCACAATACAACCAAAACTCAATGTTGTGAAACACAGTACAAGAGTACAATCAGTTTGGTTATACAATAAGCTACCCACAGAGTTTAAAAGTATTTATAGTGTGAATTTATTTAAAAATAAACTAAAAACATATTTATTGGGGAAAGGCTATTATAGCATTGACGAGTTTATTAATGACAAACACTAGATTTTAATAACTGCTTTGAAAATATGGATCTGTATTGAAATGGAATTTAATAATGGAATTGGATTTGTTGTTATTATTATTATTTTTTAATTTACTATTATATTGGACATTTTATTTATCATTATATTAGACATTTTTATATTATGTTAGACATTTATTTTAATTTAATTTATTTTAATAATTGTTATGAAATTGGTACATATATTGTGAATTTTAATAATGTTAATTTCAATAGAATGTTATGTAGTTATTATTAATTTTTAAGTCGTTTTAACAGATTTTCAACACAATGTAGTATTGTTATGAAATAAATACTTATGACTTACTGTATTCGCTATGGGAACGCTAATGGCTTCTATATCAAGTTAAATACCATTTAGAGTAGTTCACATGTTCTATATTTCTCTTTCTCCCACGAGCTTACATTACTCGGAGTACACGCGAACATCAATCTCTGGAACAATGGACTTCATCGCGTATGCTAGGGTTGTCGTATGCAAAATGTTGCTCTTAAAAACTTTACGCAAATCGATAGGATTTGCGTAAAACAGACTGCTTTATTAAAACAGACTCCTTTATAGTGTCTGTTTATGTCATTTACTAACTCCTAAGTTCGATCGTGGACAGATCGTTTTAATTCACAGTGTAGTGTAATAAAAAAAATAATTTAACGTAATTTTAAACAATAAAAGTAATTTAACTGACTTTGGAATTCGGTTATTTAAAGTCAATGGCATACCCAAAATTCAATAGCACTACTTATACGGCGCCAAATCTTATTAATCGCACAATGTCGAGTTATGTGTGTTTTGCGCTACAGGTTTTGAATGCATTTAAAGAACCACAAAGTTCATCCAGATTTTCGGCACTAATAGTCGTGGGCCACACAAATATTTATCTCTCAAATAATGGTAGAAATCGAATCCATGACTACCTTTTTTGCTGTAATAGGTCTATTTACTGTGATAAATAACCATTATTTCGATTGATAACCCTATGCATGTCTCGCAAATTTTTCAAACCAAATCAGCAGCGTGCGAAACGGCGTTAAAATCCCTGATGCGTATGACTTTCAATTTTATTGTGAAAGTTCTGTGTCGTATCGGTAATAGATGTTTTGTTTGTATAACCAGGGTCCTCTATTAGCACTGTGAGGCTATAAGCTATTGTTTATTAGTAATGGTTTGTAAAATAAAATATTGCTGTAGTTATCGTCGCAGTTTGTTGATCTTCAGTTAAACCCAATATTTTAGCTTTTAAATACGAAAAACTGAAACAGCTCTAAACAGCTCTAAATCTCCGTTAAACAGTGTAAGTCAGTATATCAGCGTTTGAAAGAACTTTAGTACTTTAGCAGTGTTTGAGATATGCAGTCACATTGACTTATTCATCACCTATAAATGTTTATTATAGCGTAAAGGTCAATAGGTTTAATTATAAGCAAAACCAATTAGCGAATCATTAAAACAGTGTTGTAAATGCCACAAGAAAATAAATTTATGACAAAATCGTGTTTGATTATGTTTGCTAATCAGTTTTAACATCTGCTCAAATATGTATAATTATTAAATCTAAGAATTTTGTATATTTGCAGAATGCATTTTCATAGTTCAAAGTCAGAAGCTTAACAGAAACTCGTTAGATGATGTCATATGCCTAACCTTTCGGGAGTCGTTTAATGTTTTGCAAAAGACGTCTTGTTGAATCTTCGACTGTTACTAGCCTGTGGATAATTGTTTTTTGTCTCAAATTTTTTTTCGTAGTTACATTCTTACTTTATTAGCTGTCTGAGTATGTTATAGAAATGATCAGTCACTGTAGGATTTTAATCACAGCAAGTCAGACCAATGACTGGCGATGGCGAGTCATGCGATGGTGATGGAGCAAATCACATTAAATATTTATATGTAACTATAATGTCATGATATTTTTCTACATATTTTAACCTATTTATATTCGTCGTCATAAAGAAAATATGATATTTATCACAACATTTGTCCGTGTTAGATAATTATGAATAAGAACCAGAAGAAATAAGTAAACTTGCAGGTTCTTCAAAACATCATTATTCTAGTCGTATCTTCGTAAAAGTTTATGCAGGTAAGCATCGACACTTCGCACTACAAAAGAAGAGGCTTGTAACTTTCGAACGTTTAAACGTCGAGACAAAGTATTGACATTAAACGGTAACGATACATTAACATAAAGCATATATGCTAATAAGGCATTTCGTACTAACATTTGAATAGATTACTTTTTTATTAGTTTTCTCACGAATTGCGTGTAACGAAAATGCGCTAAATGGAGTTAGGAGGTAGTTAGTTAGTCTAACGTGCGAAAATACTTCGATATGCTTTATGCACGTGAGAGATGGTATTTTTGCCGACTGGTAACCGTTCAATGAGGTATTTTAATTATTGTGCATTTTATGCTGACTGGTAACCGTTTAATGAGGTATTTTACTTATTTTAATGCATTTATTTCACTCGACTGCCAAAGTAAAGGAGGGTAATGTGTTTATCAACAGTTTACCTATAAAGAACTAATTTCAATATTTGAATTTTGAAAACTTTCTTTATACGACTAATTAAGTACCTAGTCTATATGAAAAGAAAGTGAAATTCTGAAATTGAATAACGGGCCTCACATAGGCATTTAGCGCCTTATTAAATCATCTTTTATTAATTAAATACCTATATTCAATTACATTTGTAACGAGTATTGCCAATATGCTTGTTTTATTTAAATTTATCGAAGTTCATAAAATGTCTACCTGTATTTTATTGCAAAACTGGATATCTATAAACCTTTAAAATTACTTTCTTCGATCCGTGCCCTTCACATAAACTTGTTTTAAAATCTGCACCTGTGCAATAAATACAATAATAACACTGCAAATAAAAACGTACCACGTTTCTTTATTTATTCAGATAGCATGGTAATAAAGAATAATATAATAATCCCAAAAGTCTACTGGACATGATTTATGGTAGCCATATCTGGTACTTTGTGCAACAGAGTAAAAGCACAGAAAGAATTTTAAAATGCAGACATTGTCAACATTTTTTAGTTTTGTAATGACATTTGCAATACTGTCTAAACTAAAAACTAGATACACCGTGTTTTGTTCTTTCTGCAAATATACAAGTAGACAATAAAAACAAGTTAGTTTGCCAGTGTTTTTTAACTTCTAAGTTATTATCACTGGTGATATACTTGTAATTTTTTTTTCTTTATAACACTAATTACATTTAGTTAGTTTTCGAAGTCATCATTATAATGGTTCTCAAGAAAGCCATTGCATCGTATTGTAACGTTGATTTCGTTGCTGTTATTGTTCTTCTTTTCATGCAATATTTAAGTAAGCATAAAACAAAATATTGGCATTAAGGGCACACGTTCGTAAATAGAAATCTACAGACAAATTGTTGAATTAATCAACTGATAAGATCTAAAAGCTTTTAGTTCTTATTCGTAGACAATAAAATAGAAGACGATTATAAATGGAAAGTCATTTTGATTCATGTAAATAATAGTGTTCGTGAATTCCCACATCTCTTATAATGTCGTCCATCATAAAGAAATGTTGCATAAAACGATGCTTCGACTTTTGGTTTTCACTTTTGATTATTCAAGTGACATTTTCTATTGTGTAATTTTATTTGGCATCCTGTTTACGTGAGCAGTAAATCAATCAATTTCGTTTTAAAAGTTTCGGTCACACACGTAGACAATTAAAAAATAAATTTGCAATATCAATCTATGTTTTAAAAAGAAAGTAATATTATTTGTAAATCAACGACACCAGACAGTGATATCTTAAAAGGCCGAAAGGTTGATGACAAAGTAGCTTTAATAATACTTTTGAAGTCAGATATTCATTCAAAATTATCCGTAACGAAATACCGTCATTGAACTGAACAACTAACTAATAAAGATATTATTAAACAATGTTTACGTACAATGTTGCGTACTATAATGATCGGGTGGTGCCCTTAGAAATTATTGTTTCGATCGGTCGTTTCGTAAGATAACGATTACCGTATCATTTATACATACGTTGGACATTGGTACATTGTATTTATACTTGCATTTCCTCTACGGTTTTGTTTGTTTTTGTTTACAACATGTTACGCCTAAACATGAGAGATTTGATATTCTTTTGTAGAAAAACAAAATGTTTTTATCTTCATGTTAAATACTTATGAGTTTTCTAAAGTTATCAACTTCCACTCTAGGTTAATGATTTCTGTAATAGAGTTACCGCAATTTCGCCAATGTGGATTTAAAGTGTCTATACCCAAATCTTCAAATAAAAACCTATTAAGTTCATTTGTGATCTATTTTTCTTAAGGTACAATGACAGGTTCTAGCAGTCGCAACTGTAATACGTGTTTACATCGCGATGAGTTCCTATAAAAAGATAAAAACGATTGACTAAGACACGTTTGCAATGATGCTGCACCACTTTTTAAAGTGGAACGACTGTCTAAAGGTTAATGCTTAGCGGTTCTATCGCTATTTACCTCGGCACTGAGGCACTGTAGAAGAGATGTGCATCTAGCACGACATGTAATCATAAAACTTATGAAATGGACTTTCATTATTTTTTATTAATTCATTTTAATTATTTTTTAAGTACCTATACAAAACCTTTTATAAAAATAAGTCAAAAAATAAAACTTTGTCTCGTTTTAACTTATGTTATAAGTAAATAACAACTGCCGCTCATCATTTAGTTAATATGGAGTGCATCACACTGAATTGGTAAGTTTTTATTTTTTTATTTTTTTTTTATTTTTATTTATTGCCTGCAGTGGCAGACGAGCCAACAGCTCACCTGATGGTAAGTGGAAACTGTCGCTCATAGACTTCTGCAATGCCAGGGGCTCTGCGAAGCCGCTGCCTACCGTGATATTAATGCTCTCTTTAAACCTCGTTTGAAGAAGGACATGTCATAGCGCTCGGGAAACACCGCAGCTGGTAGTTTGTTAGTTGTGCGAACATAGAATAGCAATAGAAAATTCTTATTTCGTTACAACACAATAAACATCAATTCTATATACGCAGACAAATGAGCAAGGTCTAACATTAGTAAAATTGATGAACTGGCATTATTAAGGACTGAATGAACAAAACAGTAACATTGCGAAGTAATAAAGGTCACTCCCTGTCAAAATTAATTAATAACATATTCGTGTTCCGACGAATAATAACGTTTAATTAGAAGGAGAATAAAAGACCTAATTAGCATTAATAGGCATTGACGCGTAAATAATCTTATTCAAGGATAACATAAAAATACCTTCGTATAATTTATTCAAATATAAATAATAATAATACCAGCCTGTTTACTGTCCCACTGCAGGGCATCTCATATAGAGAAGGCATGAGCATTAATCACCACGCTTGCTCATGGCGGATTGGCAATTTTAGACTTTTAGGTCCACGTTTCCTCACGATGTTTTCCTTCACTGTCAGTCAGAAATTTCCAAGATAAACTTAGAAAGTATATATGATTTAAAAAATCACATTGGTACTTGCCCGGATTCGAACCTCTACCTCGTGTTTACGAAATTACGAAGCCTTATCCACTGGGACATTACAAAATTCAAATGGCTAAGATATATTTTCTATTATTTTTAGTTCGCTCCTGCATAGAAATGGTCAAAATGTAGATACACTACATTTTGACCATTTCTATGCAGGAGCGAACTTATTCAGACTTATCAGACATATAGTTAAAATAATTTAAGTGCAAGGTACATCAATAACGCGCTCTGACTTAAAAAATGGCGTCTGCTAGTTCAACAGTCCTGCGTACATTTTTTTTTACTGAGCTAACGGAAAAGACAATTACAGACGTAATAAATACAGTGGAACTGCATATTTAAAATAATAACTTAATATCTTTCTTTACGATCTTTAATTATCTACTGCATATAGAAAGCAAACTGAATTCACAGCAATCATAATTTTCTTAATCTACAGTATCGTAATACATTTATTTATTGAGTTACATTTATTGTAACTATTAAGCATTAGCATTAAAGCCTTTATGAATTTCTCCTTCATTTGAACTAAGCTCAATTTTGCCCTTCTGCACGCAATAAGTTTAAAATATTCTTCACGTATAATTATATAGATCTTAGGTCATTTATTTTTAATTTAAAGTAAAGGAAAATCAGTAATCCAGCCAACATTATTCTTTATGTCATTTAAGCTCTATTCTCGTGCCAATAGATGGGGTGACGCCAACAATCTGATTCCCTCACGGCTGGCAACTTTATCGCTTCCGTCTCGGCGCACCGCAAATGCAAGTAATAGTAGCCTTATCTGAAACAAAAGGGCCGACTACATTGTCGTGTTTTGGTGCGTTTACCCTATTTTATAGGATGTGATACTAGGAAAGTAGAAATGTTATGTTTGAATGGTCCTTGGTATTTCGATAACAATATCCATATTTACTTAAGGTCTGGTCGTAAAGTCGTTTTTGGAAACCATTAGAACCTTATCTCTGTGTTGTTGAACAAAACGGATTACGGTAGTACTTTCATGTTATTTATTGCTTTCTTTTTCTGTTTCAGGTAAGTACCACAATGGCCTATTCGTCGATAACCTGTTTGAAAATAATTTAGCTCTTCCAAGTTTAAAGTAAGTCTATATCGTGTATCGCGTGCTCGTGACCGTTACGTACATCCTAAAAACCTAATTCCGTTATAAAGTACCCACGGTTTCTATAAAAAGCAATTACGCTATTACGATCTATTATGCAATCTGAAACAGAGTCAGTCCCATCAATGACAATGTCAAGTGTTTGCTATCGAAGTGTTTACCGTTCTGTGATTTTTTAAACAGACGATAGCTAAATGCTTTCAAAAAATCAAAAATTTGTGTCAATCTAATTTTAAAATGAATTAAAATTGATTGACACTGATTTTTGTCTTATATGTGTGTGATAGATAAGGTATTGCATGATATCCAACATAATAATTATTTCATTTTTTGGAAGTATTTTCTAAATAGTATGTAAAACAGTAGCATCACGCATCCAAATGATATGCATGATAATAACAGTTGTCTAGCTTGTAATGTCGGTGTCCTCATCGGTAGCATGTTGAGGTTTATGTCATCACGTTTTATCGAATGCTTTTATGCAACGTTTGATGCATAATACGTCCATAAGTGTAAGCCTCTTATGCATTCACTGCGTGATTTTTAGCAGTCAGATTATATGCAATTTGAACAGTGATCGCCGTTGTGGTGAGGAACATTGTTTTGTTTTGTGCAATTGAGGCCTTATACCTTTTGTCGGACAGTTATGTTATTGTTCATCGAAATAAAAACAAATGGGTAATTCGTATTTCCCTGAGTAAAAAATATGGACTTGAAAATTATGACGCCTCGTGAATAATTTTGTTGTTGAGCGTACAAAATATAATAATTATGTATTTTATATATGAACACAATTGAAGAATAGTTTGAACCTTGACTAAAAGAAAACGTGAGATTAATCGTGGGGAAATCAGTAGGTCACCTAATCTCATTTGGCGGTCGGTTTAGCTCTTGAATTTAGCTCATTACAGCGAATGGCCATGTACGACCCTGATAAACAAAGTACGAATTTTTTTTATAAAAAGTTAAAAATGTTAACTTTTAATATTGTACATCATAATATTGAGATTGCTGACTTTACGGGGTTGGTCCGAGAGCCTCGAAAAAGAAAGTGCAGTGAAAATTTATAAATACGACCACTTCACGCGCAATATAAATTTATAAACTACGGCATAACATGCAATATTATTATTTATAAATTTCGAATCTACCATATTGCAAAAACATAATCAACGATGCTAATTTTAAAAGACAATGGTTATTTACAATTAGCCATAAACAAAAACAAATGTGTCATCGTATCGTTTGCATCACACATTTGTCAACAACATAATCTTGTCCAACTGGCAGTCGGCGCACGCTCACAGTGCGGTGCAACTGACATGCATGCCACGCACGTCGGATAGCATCGCGAACATTGGTCCTTCGTGTTTACAGCTTATATCTGATATATCTTATTTGTTATCATTACCTTGTCTGTTAGATTTCTCTGTAACTGACCATGTATCAAATGTTGATGGTTTTACTTTTTTATGTCGATTGTGATTTATTGTGATTTTCAGATGGTACTCCGTTTATAGAAACCAAAACGACGATATTATTCTAAGTTTGATTGGCTTATTTCTTCAAACCTGATTCACGGTAGCTTCTAGTTTTTTGAAAGATTAAAATCAGTGAAAGTTGATAAAAATTTCTATAAATATAGGCTATCTGGAATCATATTTGCCTCCAGCAACTTTAATAGTTCTAAATAAATCTTTAGTTTCGAATCTTTGATGTAATAAAGTAAGTTACCTCTAGTCGTCCTCAAAGTTTGTGAGAAATATAGGAGCTTTAATATTGTTTATCATACCGTCTCTGTAACTGTATTAAGTCGACTACGAGAAATGGCGCTTGCAGGCAACAAGATACAATCTATTACTATTTATGTCTAGTTAATTCTAAGCCTCCCTGTATTTTTCTCTTCGAACGCCTTACATGTTCCAATCTTTTAGTCATTTATAGACCCTTAAGGGTTTAAAACATAATATTTCATATACTTTCAAGTGAAAGTTGAAAATGTATTTGCAATCAAAGGCACAATCTATTGCTTTTTATATATTGTATTCAGGGTCACATTAAGTCATTTGATAACTGCATGTTACTTGTGCATGAATTGAATGAATTTTTAATCTTGCAATATTTGCTATGCATTCATATAACTGCAATCTAGTGCAGTTGGTATTGCTGTCGTGCAAGTTACTTAACAATAACTAACCTGAAATATTAAGACAATTCCTCTGTCTACCCTACTTCCATTGAGATGATAGCTTCACAATTTAACATTGTGAGCTTTTCTCTTTTATTGTTATGTCCGAATTGATTATTATAAAAACGAATTTTTAGGCCAATCAAAATATAAACAATTATGCATTGTTAAAATTTTCAACATTCATAAGGTTTGTTATTATCAAATCAAGGTTTATCGCCTTAAATTATTCACTATTCACGAGAGTTTAAGCGATCAAATTACACATTATTATTGTAGGTATCAAATCTGCCGCATTCCTATTCAAAATAGCAATTAAAGTACTATACAAGCTGGGTACCACTTTCAAATAGGTATTTCACAAAGAAACATTTATGAAACAACATTCCATTGCCATTTTTGGTCCTTACCCACTAAATGACGTATTTCAAAAGCAGTTTAGATGAAATCGTATGTAAGTGGGGAATCCAACGTCACGGTGCTTGACGGTTGCTCGGGTCACTGCCCCTGAACTCGTCTGCATTTCCTCTGTTTACTAGTTTACTGGTGTATGGACCGCATGTCCCAGCTTATTTGGGGCATGAATTGAATGGATGCATTAACTAAGCCGGTATTAACAAAAACCTGAATTAAAACAGGGAATATGACATACGAGATCTGTTATCAGTTAAAACCAGTTATTTTATTGTTCTATTTGGTATTGAATTGAGTGATTTGTCTTTTCACATAAGAAGTTATGTATCATCTTTATGACTATCTCTCGCGTGTGCAAAATGACCCATCTGCTTGTGGTGAAACCAGCGCGCGCGCGACCTTTGACACTAAATTCAAGATGGCCGACAAGCTGTCAAACTAAACGCTCTTACTTTCCATATCTACTAAAGAAATTCATTGTGTCTATTCGCGATACAATAGACAGTTAGATATAATAAAGTCATTAACAAGACATTGCATTTCTGCAAGATGAATTATAGAATCGTGTTGATCAAATTTGGTATGGACATCATTGCAAAGCGCACTAATATACGCACAGTTCGCAGACCTATTGTTAGGATTTGATAGACATATATAATCTGTAAATAATATTGAATCTGTTACAGATAATCTAGGTAAATCTACGGTACTAAAGAACATAAACATTAAGTGGTGTTACAAATTTTGTTGCTCTATTTGAATTATTGCGATATTGATGCTGGTTATTTGTTAGACAAGTTATAGGTATTTGTTAGGCCAGCATGACATTATAGAACATTTTATTATAATCACAACTCACAAGATTTTATTGTGTCAGTTTGCGGCAATATGATTCATTCATCATAAATGTTAGTCAACCTGCTTTGGCTAAACGCTTGCTGCGTTATAGAAATTGAACTTTACAATCTAACTTATGAGTTTACCTGTCTTGTCTCACTGGATGATTGATATCTGCTGTTTTTGCACATACATCTATATCTTAGCCTTTTACGTTCCAAGTAGGTGTTTACTGAATCAGTGGAGAACTAGTTTATTATTTTTATGGGTTTGTTTGCTCAGGTCCTTTATATTCTTTCTTTCGTAGAATAAGAGCGTGTGGTTCTAACGTTGTATGGTTCGTCTGTTAACAATTAATTTCTTTATCATCGTCAATAATTAAACATTTAAGTAGGTCAAGTCTGTTAATAACTGTTCCAAAAGGCTATCGTACTAGTTTCGTCATTTTGAATGAAAGAAGACCAGGTACAGTAGCGTCCCACGAAAGTAGTAAGTCTATAGTAATGAGGTTAACAGTGTTTATAAACAATGGTCCAGTAACTTGTCGTTATTGCTATTGTATTTTCAAGTCGAATAAGTTGTAGTCTGGTCTATGTGTGTCAAAAGTTATTATGACGATTGTTATAATTCAAAGAACTGGGGTATCAACTATTTATGGATAACATTAAAGTAAAAAGTAAGTAAGATAGTGCTTATCGGGCTTTGTCGCTCATCTCATAATGGATGAATTCAACTACTAAAATAGACGCTTGCAATATTAGAAGCATCACTTGTACAAGAAATTGCTATGATGGCGACCTGAACAACATAAGACCTATTGCTTCCTACCTATAGCTTACTATACTAATCGCCAGCTGAACCTGTAACTACCTAGATAACGTTATTTATCTATTATATCCGCGTCTGTAGAAAATTGTGAATTAAGTTGGGTCTATAAACTGAGTAATTTATACTGTTATTTGACATTTGAAATAACACAAATCCGCTTAAGCAACACCGCCAATATGTTTAATACTCACATAATTTTACAAGACATTACCGGTGGAACACTTTCGACCAGACTGATGGGCAAACTCGCATTGGGACTCACTTTCTATAGCAAGTAACACAAAATAACGTTTATAAGTGGTTTTGTGAGCTGTCACATATAATAATTGTCGCGATGAAATATGGTTACTTTTTCTTAAAAATTAGCACGTCAGTTTTTGTTCATTTTGAAATCATGTTGCCCTGTCTAGTATTTGCAAATTTGGAATGTTTGGCGGTCTATTGAGAGTATACTATAAAAAAAAATACAAAAATATGGTTTGATATTCGACTTTGCATATTATTTTGACGTTATTTACAGTTACAGTTACGGTTTCTGGCGGACAAATTCTAATAAATAGCTTGTGAGTGTTTATATCCTTAATGTAAACTTAGACCATAATTAACCTTTTGCAGTATCGTAAAGGTACTTTATACGCGGCTTACCTTACCCCTGTAAATTATGGTAGTCGCTTGTTATCTTCACTACGGTACTACATACATTAACTTCGGTATTGAAGTAAGCTCTAAGCCCTGTCTCGTGCCACTGTGAACTATCTGCAAGTAGGTATCACTTTCTACAGCGTTAATAGCGTAATAGCGATATTCACTGATAAGAATACCGTTTATGTTTTTGTTTAATAGCTAAAAGGCACGTTATGCTCAGATTTTGAGGCAAATGTAAAATAGACTTGATCCAAGATCGGTAGGTTTCACTGTAACTTGAGAGAGAAATAGCTTTTGACTGTTAAGAAATCGTGCATAACTAAGTGTTAAATATAACCCTACCTTAGTTTCGAATGTTCATGTCCAGGGAAAGTAACAAACTGTATCAGTTCAAAGATGTTCACTGCTTTACATAGGTTTCTTCAAGTACTTTGGGTGATTCTGAGCTGTCCATATCTATCGGACAAATTACAATAGAAGAAACAAATATATTAGTCACATTTTTGGAATGTCTTGTCATGAATTACTGAGTTGGTGTGGGCTGTGGCATGTTTTAAACGACGACGCCTAAATTTATAATATGTTAGTTCCGCAAGGTGCATAATGCATAATAGTCAGTCTAAAGTCGTAACCGCCGAGCTATCATAAAAATGTAATACGCAAAGCAACTCCGACTACCTGGTAGGGGTGATGGGCAATTGATAGATGTGAGCGTTTACGACCGGCCACGGTGGCGAAAATTAGAGGACCAGTCCTATGTCCAGCAGTGAACGTATTCCGGCTGATACGGTGATGATGATTATTCAAAGTTATAGTTTCATGTATTTTTAATCATGTTTCTTATTTACGATCCTAGCAAACATTCTGTTGCAATTTACATGGATTTTACTTATAAACAATACCTTATTAGCATAATATTATCGTAAATAAAATTAACAATATATTTAAGTATTATATATAAACTCTGAGAAAATCTGGATAGTGCAGGTTATCTTGATCTACAATTAAATCAACTACACAGGCTTGTGATCACAAATATTTATTGCCAGCTTAAACAACTTCTTATAATACTTACTTGTTTTACCTTGTAGGTTTTAATTCGATCAAAGAAGTACGTAGTAAGTATTTCTCTTACCGACAGACATTTTTGCTCATTTTGTATGACGGTATTGCCAATTTTTAAATATTAATCCTAACATTTTCCAAATAAAATTTACAACGTTATTTTATCAACTAAATTATCTTTGATTATAATCTTGTTCGCCTTTGATTTAGTTGTTCAGCTTCGTGTGTTACAAAACAATAAACCTCTGTTAGCAAGAATGTCTGAACAAAGTAAAATCAATAGAATAATGGGCGGTGTCAGTTCCCAAACGATATATTATTAATATTTCTTGTATGCACTCAATCTTGTTGATAATGTTTGGATAAATGTAACAAATATACCAAATACGGATATGATAGGTAGCCGCTTAATAAATTAGGTTTAAGTGAGCTGTTTACATGTGCTATAAATTTTCTATTTAATATTGTATTAATATGTTTTACGGCGCTTAAACCATTATTAAATATTATTTTGTTTTGTTTTGTAAGCTTTGTTTGGTATACCAAAAATGCTTTAAAAATTAACATGTAGGTAGACCAGGTATATAAAAAATAACATATTCATGACAACTTCGGGTTCATCACGCGTTTTAGTTCAGCCCGACTTTGCTAGCCGTGTGAGATTCATGTTATATCTCGTGATCTTATTGACAATACTAACAATTTCAAACTTTGAGCGGATATCGATTCTGATTCAGAGATAGAAATCGAGTTTTAGCTATCACTTTATCAACTAGATAATGTGAAGTTGCTTTTGATAAGAAACTAGCATCTATTCCAAATCGGTTACACTATTGCTGAACATTTTCTACAATATCAGTAAAATACATTAGGTAGTAATAGTCGTCTTAGTCGAATTACGCTACATGATTGAAGGGAAAAGAGGAATAGGTACATTCTAGAGTGGAAAGATACTTCGGAGTCCGGACTTACTAGAATTTTTCTGGCAGATTCAGATCTACCAGAACAGTTTTTGGCCTTTTTGAATTGGATGCATAAATAACCGCAATAACATATTGCAGCAGTAACAGGTTGAAAATAAATAATTGCAATTACAAGACCATTACATGACATGAGTTTTGGTGACAACATTTAATAAGAATTGATTTATGTAGTTAGTCCGATTAAGAAATTATCCCCTTTTCTGATGTAAGTATTATCAAGTCCTTACGAAACACGATCCTGGCATATTACACCATAATAAGTATCACGTTTTCGTGGTAAATATGAACAATATGTATTTATAACTTAATGCACATGCAAGTTAATTAATCGGTACCTATGTCTGTTACAGTTGCATCAGCAAATTCATTATCAATATTTCTTAATAAATACTCAATAAATCGAAGTTTAACTGATGTACCGCTACCGTTAAAGGTTCCGCGCAACCAATAAATGATAGGCTTACATAGTGAACTTGCTTGGTAGAGACTTAAGTTCGTTGAATTACGATTAATTAAACAAAAGTACAAAAAAGTCTAAAAAAAAGGTTTAAAATCGCTAAACCGCCTTGAACTAGCGTGGCGATAAATGCTCGTTACTACTCTATGTGAAGAGGCCTTTTCCTGCAGTGGAATAATAACGAGCTGGTATGACGATGAAACAAAAGTTCTATAGACAGTGAAGAAAACAGCTAGTCTATTGCGAACACCAAAATAATTGTAGTTACCAGCCGTTAGTTTCACTATATGAGTTATTCTTTCTAATATAGGTGCTAATTCCTTTGCCCAATTTACGTATTTAACATGCACATGTAACAACATTTCCGGTTGACTGTCATAGGCTTAAATCGAGTGTACCGATGTCAAAGTAACTAGACTACTGCCATACACCATACACTCAAACGTCTAATATACACGATTCTAACTACGTGTTTGTTGACTACAACATTTGCTTATTGTATATAGGTTACAGATTGATATACTAATTTAAATATTTTTGTCGGCAGGCATTCAATTAAAAACCGCCATAGTGGAGGCCACCATACCAGTAGTTTAGCTTGTGGAATGGTGTCCGCCACTTCTAGATTTCACTGACTGCTTACCATCAGGTAGAGTGGAGTCACTTTGGTAGGCTAATAAAAAAAAAAAACTTTAGATGTTAAGTCATCGCCAGAAATCGTCCCATCTGTTTATGCGACTAACGTAGCCAACAAGCCTACTTCTAGCATTATAATATTCATTTTGAAACTACCGTCTGTCATTGTCCTTTATAATGTTTCCAAAGCCATGAGCGCGTTCATGGCTCTGGACTACTGCTGTGTTACTTTTTCGCAAACAGGATTAATGGAACTACTGAAATTAAATGGCCCTTAGCCAATTTCGTTGTTTCCAAAGAATATCAATATCGATGCCCTAATGCGTGCCACTAACCCTTTATCAAACGATGAATTAACTCAAAGTAAATTAGAATAAAATAAAATGTTGTATTGAACTTGGCTTTGTTAAACTTCAAGTTTGGTGTAAAACAACTAACTCGCTTAAGGCAAATAGTGCCGCAAATTACCACAATGTTAAATGGGTGTTTAAATTTAAATTTTAGAGATCTTAGGTAATGATGGCTTAGTTTGTATATAATATTAGTTCTTTATTAAGGATGTCTTTATTATGGAATATCCTTTCTAAACGACTTACGACCTCGACCATATGATGTTCATTTAAAATTGTGAGAACTTTATTTGCTTCAAAATATTGTGCTTAACAATCAATGGTAAATGATAGTGATAAGTTGTTAAAATAATAGAGCTGTTTTCTTCTTTACGTAAACTTATTCCGCTAAAGAACAGAGATCAATTTGAACAACAAAATAAGCCACTTAGAGTTCAGTATGAAGTATCATAATCATAAATCTCTAAAGATATAAATCTATTGAACACGTACGCAGAATGAGTATAGCATTATTAGGGAACAAAACTGCAGGTGGTCCCAAGTCAACATTGTCCGGAATTCTCCGTTTTTTATATAATACACACCTATAATTCTTTACGGCTATAACGAAATTATGTTGTGTAAGGTCCGGTATACCAAAAAGTCACGCAATGAAAACATTAGATGCATAATCATGTCGTCGTCAATGTTTTGAGTGTTTCCTTATAGGTTTTGCAACAGTATGGAATTACCTAGAGTAACTTTACAGACTGTACTTACTTCTTTACATGTAGGTACACAAATGGGATCATTGAAGATAACTACTAAACACTACTGACTAATACTACTACAATGGACAAGTCTAGTCGAATCGTATTTAAATCTGTGTTTCAATTTGGAAAAATTAATAAAAGGCGTGGTTTAAATTATTATTCTAATTAAGATTGTCTATCTAGCTAATTGATTATAATTTACAGTAATATACGAGACAGGTAGTAGCTACAGGAAGTTATTAAAGAGTTTGACAACCGAATGCGGGGCATACTAATATTGATATCGTGATTTGCATAAATTGCCAATACCGTTTCACAACAAGCCATGAGGGTAAATATCAACAATATTCATATGTAGTGTATGCAGTTACATATGTTATATTGTTTGGTGGATATCAGACAATTGACAGTTATTTCTCATGTACTTTATAACAGACAACCCTAATTCCGATACAAGAAGCGTGTGATTTGTTACGAGACAGGCCCCGGGCGGCAGAGTTTCTAAGAAGATTTACAGATTACACTGCTACATTAAACACAATACGTTTAGTTCTAGTACGTGTTTGTTTATTTACTTATTTACCTAATGCACCATGAGAACCGTGCTAAAGTCGAAATTTCCAACAGTAATTGGCGATTGTTTGGTTCATTCGAATTCAATTTAGTGATATTTATAGCATTAAATGACCATACACCGGTTCAAAAGTCACTACTCACGATAGCCATGAAGTAGCTCGTTATTTCAAAACGTTTAAGAACATTTACGTTGCTTTCATGTATTTTAAATATCATTATGGTTACAACAATAATTGTGAAACAATATTCAGATCGACATTGCATACCGTGTGTTCTCTGCATACAGACCGTGCAATTTTGTTGCAGTCCATGCGATTAAAGATTATTATAATTTATAAGTATCAAGTAAGTACAAAGTAAGTTATCAGCTGTGATAACCTTGGGGCAATGAAGCAAACTTTACTAAGATTACGCTAATAGTACGAGTATTGATCATTATGTTATTGATAAACTTGAAATTCTATTGCAGAAAGGTTAATATTATTCCACACACTTTATGCAGTTTGTATGCATTTGATTTTTTATATGTTTGCTTGTTTGTTTTTAACGATATAACTAAAATTTTACATCAGTAATTTAAAAAATCTTTCACCTTTAGAAATAAACAAATGAAGCGGGTAAAATTGACTTTATTATAAAATAGTAACAAATATGTTAAACATAATAATATGTTTAACATATTTGTTAAGTCACTCTCAGAATTTCAATATTTTAAGCAACTTTGCAATCCTGAATGATGCAATACGATACTATTGCAATTATATTTTCTGTAGGTGTTTGTTGTGAGACCGAATGAAACATTTTATACCGAAGCGAAGCAAGGGCGGACGTCTAGTGTTATATACTGCGCATTCAATCATTTTTAAATTGCAATTAACAGGTACACGCTGCAGAAAATACATTTTACACACACTTTTCTTTGATCCTATGTATTGTATGAATGAAAGTAGGCACGTGTGCGGCTGTTTTCAACTTCCCTGTGCGTGTTGTGAAAGTTTAGTAAATAGGTTACTGTTACTTAAAGCTGTAGGCTAACTACTTCTCACTGTATGCTTGTACATTATTTGCCCTTTGCTGTGGAACATGGTAGCGAACAATTCATGTCGTCAGTTGCTTATTAGTTAGTGCTTTCAACTATGGTCCACAGATAAGAAATAGTCAAGGTACAAATTAAGAAGATGCTTCTGTACATGTTTTATTTTAAAATATTTAACTCATGTTTCGATACTTTGATAAAATGTAAGTAATAAAAAATAGCTACTCTATAAAGATGACAATTATGTAATTTTAGCCACTGCTGGATAACGGCTTCTACCAAAAAATGAAATTTCTGGCTTTTAACTTTACCGCCACGTTTGGCAGGCAGATTGACATTGCAATTGCGGTGGCTGCAATTTTACGCTGCGTGCCCTATGTGGAATGTTTTTACTGGTAGTGGGCGGTGATGTCGTGACTCTCCGACGCCTTTGAAACAAAGCGCAATTATTTATTTTTGCAAATATGCTTTTGTGTAAAGTATATAACTAGGTTGCCCATGATCTGAAGTGACCGATCTAGCGAGGAGCTTCATTTCGTCGTAAGAGTACAGTCAACTTTTGTACCCTACCCATGTTTCATACATCTATAAGAACAATAAGGATACCTACAACTTTATGTATGCGTGGCGCGTGCGCATACGCTTATCGATGGAACATATCAAAGAAATACAGTATACAGTTTCGTAATATGATACAATAAGATGAACTCCATAATTAATTTCCTTCGGTCCCTTACATCCGCGCCGCTCGTGCGAGCCTTATGCAAGTCGGAACATCTCAGCTATATTACGTTATTTGACAGCACACTCCAATCGCCGACCCGTTCAGAACTAAACTGTCTTATACTAACCTATTATATTTCTCACGATACTATTAAATATTATGCATTTTGTATCAAAATAACAGCATTAGAATATTTATGATGATCGTTTCTTGAGGTATGATGTTTCACGCTTACCTATTTTATTATACTCAAACTGCGGATAGCTGTAATACGTCCGTATTGGCTGTATAGACGCATTCGGTAAGAAGTTTTTAATAAGCAGTAGATTTGTAACGGAAATTGGAATGATGTTTTTGAATAGCACTTCAAAAAATACTAATATTTTACTATAGAACTGATATGATACTAAAATTATCTGTTTTTTAGAGAGCGGTCAATGTATAGGGTCTACATTTTGGGTGTCGTGCTAAAATAGTAAAGCAACTATGAACACTACAATTTACCGATATCGATAAAGAGTACCATTGTAGCTCATGCTCAGATTACTGAGTAAGAGCATTATCACATAGACTGTAAATTAACAGATACGTATCTATCATTTTCTAATAAACATCTAAGCTGCAGAGCGCGTGAGTCTGACTCATATGTCCGGCTTATTTTATTAGCCTAGTCTGGCGTATTTTACGATTTCAGTACCTTCCTAATCCTGTTCATAATTAGCCATATTATACCACCACTTCTTGTAATAAAGTACCAAAGATCAAAGGGACCGGGTGATTGAAATTGAAAAAAATAAAAACGTGACCTAGACCTGGGACTTAGTATGTCATCAGGGCCATAGACCCTTGCAATATCAAGCATTGTCGAAACGAATGCCTTTCTTCTCAAGAAATAATACATATGAAGCTTACCATCAGTATAATTTAATAAATTACTAGCCATAGCTAGCATAGATGTCATAAAACTTAGTAAAAGCTCCACCTACGATTCTACTGCTATTCTTTATACTACGCATACTCTACAAACCGTTTACACAATAGTTACGGACAGACATGTCTTTTGCCAGTTTAACAATCGAACTCGTGCGCAATCAACATAAATAATTTCACTTACACTCAGATAATAATGCAAGTACCTACTCGTTAACTTAAATTAGGTACTTATTTTGAATAATATTGTTGCAAAAACGAAATGCTTATGCTTTACCGAAGCCTGAATAACTTGACCGGTCATGGTTCGAGTTCCGTTAGAGAGTAAATCACATTAATGCCTTTCCTACGCGTTGTAACCCGTCATAGTCGGCTAGTGTAACATGTGGATAATTATGTGTATAATCCATTTTCGATGGTATGGAAAGGTGAACTTGGTTTTGCAAATATTTCAAACATGAAAGTTAGCAGGGTTTCGAACATGTTTTGGTATATCATTACGTTTCTATTGAACGTGAACACTTTGATATTTTTGCTAAATTTAGAGACCCTTCCTTAAGTGATGCTTTCAATAGATTATATATTCCTTTGCTCACAGAGAGCTAGCATTTCTAACAGAAATACAGCAAGATAAAGGGCATGTAGGAGTAAAATGAGTGATGTAGGAGTGTAAAAATCAAAATCAGCACTATAGAAATCTGCAATCCTAACAACTGTATAATATAAATAGCCCGTTGTTTCAATTATACTTCCTTTTGGGTTGAGATTTTTGGTGGCAAACACAAAGGTTTTCGTATTTTGACATATGCCTGCGACACTCCACCTGTCACAGCCTAATGTACGCACTGGAGGGGCAAAGTCAACCGTGTTCTTGGCGCTTCTTATCTCGCTGGCTAGTCTGCCACAAATATCAAAAAACTTGCGGATGTCAGTGTTCTTGCTGTTATCCGGTTAATTTAATAATTGGCGGTAAATTATATTTCACACGAGTGCCTACCATGTAAGTGTTCATTTGATTAGATCGAGGAAAAAAACTTCCGATAAAGCCATCTTATTAATCATGTACGATGCAAAATGCAGACTATAGATAAATAATATAACATGATACTCAAATAGCCTAGAAATACGTGCAGAAAACCTGCGTAAGTTCATCGCAGTTATATTTTGTAAGACAAATCACGCACTATGGATCAAAACCTATGTCGCGTCGCGGAATAGCTTACAAACTTATAATTAGGTAACGGACAAAGTACACCCATATTCTGAACAAGCATGATTATGAACCGAAGTTTTGTCTAGTGTGGATCGCATCTGACCTCCTATACAGTTCAACTCTCAGACAAAATAGCTTACGTTTAACCTTAAAATTTATTGAATCAAAGTTGACCGCTAGTAATTTTATGTTACCTATTCAAATATCATTCATTGAATGACAGCTCACAAATTACAATGCTATCAAACAGCAATCGTATGCTAATCCTAACTATATCCAAACACGCAATAATATATCTTAATCTTATGGAAATATGTACCTAAATCAATAGTTATCAGTTTGAGAGGTTTTGTTTAGCACAGCAGGTGTACAGTCATGACGACAGCGGTAAAACAGTATTCTGTGGGCATCGTTCCCTTTATGCCATAAATTATCCTTGTGCTCCCATACGACGTTCCATGCGCTTGTGTTAGTTGTTTAAGTTATAGAAGATAAGCGATAAATAGTTCATGTTAGGTACGTATTAGGTCCTCCTTCCTTATAAGGGCATATGCCCTTAAAAGAAACAACGATACCTAAGGAAAGTATATACCTAAGTAATTTACTATTAGGTACTGTTGATGCACTCCCAGTGTCATCAACAGTAATAGCCAATACTTCAACCAATTACTTAGGTCTACTTATATTTTTACCGCAATTTAAGTGGAAGTGCTTTGATGTCTCCGCTACTTAAAAACAAGTCGGCAATCAATAAAATCTAAGTAGGTACCTACCTACACTGCTTTTCTTAAAATTACTTTTATACTTAGTGTCTAATTTGGTATTAATATGAAGATATATATTTTTCTACAAATATCAATAAATTTGTTTTAATTTGTAACTGTTGCAGACAAAAAAAGAATTAGTATTGCAATTATTTTAAAGATGACCTTACTCAATAACTCGCGATCGACAGCGGAAAAATTAACATCGATTTGTAATAGCAATAGTACGATAAGAATAAAGCGTGAGAAATCCGCATCTAGTAATAGCTTACAACATATAGGGTTATAAATTATCCAGATTTAAAATTGTAATTGTTAATTAGATATTTTATCTATTAGATTTTTATCGCCGTCCACTTATGAATTGAGCTATTAATTTTATATCTAATGTACGCCCATTTGCTGTCATGCGGTAAATTTTAAGAGGTGTGCAGATACCAAACTGGTTGACGTACATGCTACGTTATTAATTATACACCGAATGTAGGAGTATTTCCATATACGTGACATGGGAAATTAATAGTGAACTGTAAAGCTCATCCTTCCTAATATAAACCGGTCGAAAGAACAGTTAATTTGTTTAACTAGATCCTAGCTAAGAACACACACGCCTTTAGGCACTTCACTTAGGTTTTTTTTTAAATAATATGATTCTTTAAGTTAATAATACCAGCTTGAAACATAATATTGATCGTGTGGCCATTTTTACTCCTAGATTCGCGTTCTAGACAAACTATATGCGCATCTAACAATTATCTGTTTCGGCAGTCTGCGTATGTTGCCGTTATGTTAAAGTAACCCCAGGTACGTGGCTTGGTCTCAATTGCAAAAGTTATACACTGTTGGCCAAGAAGGCGTCATTTCATTCATGTCTGCTTATCATTCTCTGCGATCTCAAAAGATCGTTCTGTTAGTAATTATCAAAAATAATGGACGCCAACACTCAGTCACCAATATTCCTATTAATCTTTCAAAGCTACACGTTCTAAGAATGGGTTCAGTATGATTGGCCAACATTTGAACTCGTGACCTTTCGATCGTAAATCCACGCCCTATCTTTGCTGGTACCGTTCTGTCGCTTTATGTAAATACGTATATCTTAAAGAACATTTTAAGTGATATTGCTTAATATGCACGTTTTGTGTATTGTTTTCTAAAGTTCAAGATTTCATGAACTAGTCATAAATTCCACGCTCCTACGAATAGTTTGTATTATTAGCACTAGTAAGCCAGTTAAGTTTAGTGGTAAAAACCATGCAAGACTCAGGGCTAATGTGGAATGTGAAAAGGTTCTAGTGGGTCTTCTTTCATCATATCCTGCTATACTCGTACTAAGAGGTCTGTGCTTACCTACATAATATTGTTGTCATTTAATCTCATGAGAAGTTACCGATAATTCTTGCTAGTTCCACCAGATAATCAAATAGACCATACTATTACGTGCCAAAATCAATTTTTCGAAAAATCTCGAAGGCAGGATTGCAGACAACAAATACTTTTAAAGGGTGCAATAAACAGTCTAATGATATTGCGAAATTGTTGTGCGAAAGAAATAAAACTTATAGTCTATTAGCTTTATTTACTAACATGCTAAAATTGTAAAGTTAAACTTGGAACGCAGGTAAACGAACTCATTATCCTAAGCAATACAGATGTATGGCATATTGCCAAGGATCACTTGAATTACTCTCAGAACACAAGTAGAAATATGAATCTATTCATGAATAAGACAAGGTACTGACCAATTTGTTTGAATATCAATGCAAAGTTGAACATCTTCATGTTTATACGATGCAATAAAACCAAAAAAATTGAGGTATGTGAAACTGACTAATAATTCTGTGTTTGTGTAGTCTTCGACAATATTTCGTGTCATTGCTTGATATAGGAATACGAGTGGTTTAGCGGCTGTATTATAGTTTTGTTCGTCGCCTATTGCCAAATGTACCTATTTAAGTATTTTGAACTATTCTTGCAAATTAATGTAAAGGGACAAAATATTTTAATCAATTTATTATTAGTAGCCTCAAGTGTAATTTGAAATTTACTTTGGTTCTTGTCTTTCATGTTTTTCAGATCAAACATATACTCATTCATTCATTTAGATTACATGAGTGACACTTGACTTGATGAACGTCAAAGTACCTAACAAAACAAATTGTCTGTCAGCCAAGAACAACAGGAAACACATTCGCTGACTAGATGGAGCCCTTTGTGTCAATAGTACCATTGAGCTATATATAAGAAGAATTAGCAACAAAACGTGGCCACAATTTTGATCGTCACAAGTTATTAATTATGATCCAAAAGACCATAAAACGAGGCTTAGTTATAGTTTATTAACTCACATTTATACGAATTTGGTAATAATAATGCATTTATGTATGTACATGATGTTTTGTTTCGTATATAACGCATTTCTATGTAAAACTACGTAATAAAATTAATGTATACATATATGAGATTGTCGTAAAGTAGTAATTAAAGTTAAAGCTATGCTATGGGTAAGTTCACAGCGAGTTTTACGTCCGCTTATACATGCAGTATAGAATTATAAGCGTGTAAAACTATAGGTACTGTTTATTACTGTTTTACGGCCGATCACGTAATATAAGTACTGTTGTTCAGAATGTCCCAGAGTTTAGATAGGATTAGGAATGTAGGGTTGTCATCTGTAAGTTATTGAACTTTCACAAACAATCCGTTGAACTGTTTGCTAATTCAGTGAATGGTAGATGTTTATTATCTTTGAAATAAACATGAATTCATTACAGTTGTTTGTTTGTAGGTTATGTTTGTGTGTACTGTGTAGTGAACTCTCCAGTATATTGATCTATGTAGATAGAGCTTTTAATAAATACATGCGCAATTCGATCAGACCAGATTTAAATTCAGCATTGTTTTCGCCACGTAAATATATTTATAGGTTACTACGTATTAAAATCTCAAGTAAAATATAATACAATAAGCATAATCGCGCAAATACCCTACCCATATAAATATATAACTAGCTGCGCCCCACGGCTTAGCCCGCGCGTAATATATGGTTTGTTGTATCCCTCGGTAACCAGACCAATTTTCCAGCTTATGTCCGTCTCCGGCACCAAATTTATCTACAAACCAATTTTCATCGGAATCGCTTCAGCCGTTTAGGCGCTGAGTGGTAACAAATACACACATCATACATACACATACACACACACACATACACACACAAACTTTCACATTTATAATATTAATAGGATTTTAGTATTAAGTATGCAATAATTACAAAGTAAATTCTTATTTGACCTTTTCAAAGCCACGTGTATCTATTTATCTTTAACATTACATACTGATATACATTGAAGGAAAACATCGTGACGAAACCAACGATAACTTACATTGCAAGAGATCTTATAAGTCGAAGTGCTTTAGCCTATTAACAACAGTCTCAACCATGAGATAACTTATCATGCCTGTCAAATAGTTCTGTCTAGGACTTCGGAAACACGCAGAAATCCCGTATTCTCTGTTGTCTTATCAAACGGGTTTGAAACACTTCTGTAGCGTTACTGTTAGTTATCGTACGTTTCTCGCTTGTGTGACAATGATCTCTGTGAAAAAATAGTTCCTAATGTAAATAGGCGCTGTTTATTTTTCATATAAACATTTTATGGTTAAGGGGAGTTAAAGTTACAATAGTATCATCGTTGTCTAGTATCTCGTTTAGATCTTGTAGTATTATCCCTGTACCGTTTTGATAAAACAATTTCGATTCGATATCATATTGAAACTAAACCTGTTTTGTTTAGTAAACCTAGTTTACTATTTGATATAACTGTATTTGCCGAGATGGCGTGGCGTATAAAGTATATACATATATGGTGACTACTTTGTTACAAACCAATGATTCGTCATAATTCATTACCTATAAACCTTTCAGTAAACTTCTATGTGTATTATCACTAGCTGTTGCCCGCAGCTCCTCCCGCATAAATGTCGGTTATCGCATTTTTCATACAAACTTTTATTCTCTATTTTAACCCCTTCTGGCAATTTTTCGCGATAAAATGCCTATGTTGTTACCCAGGGTCTATTCTTTCTTTAAACCAAAATATCATAAAAATCGGTTTAGTATGGTTTAGGCGTGTAAACGCATAACAAATAGACCGGGTTACTTTAGAATTTATAACATTAGTAAATAGCACTTATAGCCAATAACAATATACCTAATGATTTAATTATAAATAAAATGGATGCGAATATTATTACTGAAATCTTGAACAATACAATAGTAATAGTTGTTTTTATGCGCGTTGAGATAGAATTACAATAGTCAGAGTATAAAACCACGACAATATTGCATATTGCTAAGACATTAGAACAAATAATCGTAATATTTATTATAATTTGCATTATCAGTAAATAGAGGCAGAGTTGGATTGTTTATCGTTTATTTAAGTCATTTTCATAATTCGTAAACGTCTACTGTACTGAACAAGGTGCTAAAATAGATTGAAACAAGTATTACCTAATACTGTTATTTATTCTGTGGTATTACTGATATTTAAATAATAGCCTTCTAAATATTCAGCACGAGTAATTATAACCTGTATATCTGTAGTGATCGAATATCGATTTGGATGCTTATCTTTCCTGGGGTAATCATTTATTGCAGTAATAAGAGTTTATGACACCCACGTCCCTATAAAACTGATAAAACTGCGACACCCACTAAGACAGCTTTGCCCCGGTCTTTCAGGTTTAATAGATTTTAATAGCTTTCTAACTGTGCTTAGTGTTAGTAGTGTTGTTTGTGATTACTTCGCAGAAACATCTGTCTTAAGCATTGTTGTTGTTCCTTCAACGATTTAACATCTATTTGGGTCACTCTTGTAAACTTAGCTGTAAATCTAGAAAAAACAATGTCAACCAATTTTTAGACACAGTGTTCTGATGAGGGAGCCATCACAAGAATCAGCGACACACAACAAACTAGAACTACAATTTATCACACATATAATTACACAAACAGTCAATATGACAGATCTAGCTTAAACAATATGGTTTCCTATTGGAAGACCCTTTACATAATATCGCGCTAATTATGAAGTGCTTACCAGCTATATGAAGCATGTAATTTTACCCTTATGTAATTTTACCTTATTACTAAAAATCCTTGTTGTATACAGAGTGTATACGACGGTATGACATTAAATGCAATTACGTATAGTATGTGACATTATAAAGCGAGACAAAAAAAAATCTACTAAATATCTTCAATAGTTTAGACACAGGACAAATTTTTTAATTTCTTTAATTCTAAATTAACACTATGTAAGTACGTCAAACGGTCACTGACTTAAGTCATAGTCCACGTCGAAGGATAAACGTTGCCGTTCATTACAGTTCAGTGAACTTGTCATAATAAAATAGTGTATTACTTCGTTACTATTAAAATATTATTTATTTTGTTAGAAAATTTCAAATTTTTGTTTTTCGTCAAATTACTTTTGTGATTAATTAGAAATCATTATATGGGCTAGTAACACCTGCCTTTTCATTTAATGTCAAACCGTCGTATACACTCTGTATAATAATACTCTTTTAATGTAAAAATTTTATTATCTCTCATGCTTATAAAATTTCTCTTTGACAGTTATTATAGTATAGTACCTACCTAAAGATTTGAAATGAAATGAAATGGAAATGAAAAAATGTTTATTCATAAAGGTTAATTAAATTAACACTTATGAACGTCAAAGTTTACAAAATGTCAGCAAATTAACCTACAGCCAGTTCGCTTTGATAGTTCGACCGATATTCTATGATAACATAACCCGGGAGTCACTTTATAAGACTTTTCTTGACCTAAATATATTTTTTTTAAATCACTGTAGTTCATTATATTCAAAGTCCATGACAATCGATAGCAGTAAACAAAAGCAGAATATATTATGATGTGTATGTTTGATATTTAATAGAGGCACTATAATATAGTATGTTTGTTTATAATTATTTTATGCATTACGCTCATTCATTCGCTGATGCCGTCATACCTACGTACGTTATTGTATCTAAATAAGTGAGATATCGTTAGTGACATAACAATTGTTTTTAATTACGCGTGTAAATTCGCTACAGTCTACTTTAAATCGTGTTTTGATTTTGAAGCTACGTGAGTTACAAATATTCTTCATTCTGTACAATTACTCGCTCGTGACAACGTGTCTCTGTGTTCGTGTTAAACGCTGCATCGAGTGATATATTTATATGTTTGGTTTTTGTTATATCAGTATTTAGATCAAGACCTAATGACATTTACGAACTGCGATGTCTGTGAAGTGCTTAATTAGAAATGTCTGACAAGCCAGATACTTAATATTCTGCGAGGTGATGGAAAATATACATATACCTACCTACCTCAAAAGCGGTAGGTAGATACATGCATGTGTGTGTGTGATTTGTAAAGCCAGATTTATACTTATATGTTTATCAGTATGATGCAAAGTAGGTATGTTCATTCAATATGTTTTATATCAATGGCTCTAAATAGTTTATCATTCACCGATATTAAACTACTTAGTGAAATAATCTTTATAAAAATGTTTTCTCTTTTTCAATCAATCCTTTGAACCGATAGAAGTTACATAACAGTAGACAGACCAGTAAGCTGTGAAGTCGATATTAATTACTTTTGTGGATATTAAAATGAAATGAAATGAAATGAAATGAATTTTGTGGATATTTAATTGCCTAAAGCATTGAAGTGTCTTATGAAAGCCGCTTGAGACGTTTTGAATCTCCTTAACCTATGCTCCGGTAGCTGCCGAACCAGCTATCTAATCTACCTGATAGATAACCGTTGGTCACGCAAATCTATAGTGCCAGAAGCTACATTAAGTACCGTAAAGAGATTTCTACAAATCTCGCCTCAAGGACATGTCGAGCCCACGGAAAATTCCTTAGCAGTAATTTATTCCAAAGTCTATATTTATTTGTACAATATCATAAACAGGCCAATGCTCTTTTCTTCATGTCGCACCTGCGGGTGGTAAAAACCAACTTAAGGCGGATACTACGGATACATTGAAACGCATCTTAGCAGTCTGACTTCGACAGAACGACTTGTGTAGCAACGTACGGTGTCATTCTCAGTGTATAACATATTGTGTTTTCATACAAACTTTAGTGCCCATAAGCTACGCAAAGCTCGCGAGTTTGCATCGCGCTGGTTGTATTCCAGTGTAATATCCACTTAAGACGTCGAACAGGCGTCGTTTTATTTTAAAAATTCATAGTTGTATAGATGGTTGGTATCGTCTACTAAAGTCACAAATACTATTTAATATTTTATTTTACTAAATAGTGTCCTACTTTTTTCATATCTGCTATCATTTTCTAGACATACTTAGCGCTTATTAGTCAATATAAAACATCCCGAATCTACTGCTGCTAAATAAGTGTATGTGTTATATAAGAAATATTATGCACATATAATACCCGCAACACACAGTGAACCATATCAATAAGCGCGTATTGCTTTGAACTTTGAACCACATAAATATTCGTAATACATGAATACACACCTGTTTATCAATCCTAATAATGTTATAAATGCGAAAATGTGTGTATTTGTGTATTTGTTACTCAGCGCCTAAACGGCTGCACCGAATTTGAGGAAAATTTATATGTACATAAATTCGGTGCCGGAGACGGACATAGGTTATATACTTTTTAAAATCGGTCTGGTTCCCGAGTTACATTAATTAAACACACACCATTTTCCGCGCAAGCAAAGCCGCAGGGCACAGCTAGTATTATATAAGTTTATAACTAAAATACAGCAATAAATCATACTAAAATACAGCAATAAATCATACTTAAAGATAAGTTCGATACATAAAACAGCGTGATAATCTAATTGTGGTAGCAGTTTCATTTAATTACAGCATACCAGTCCTACAGTTAGTTGCATAAACGCAAAAAGGCAATAGCATTTCAATAAGCGCATTTACCATAAGCGTTCGTTTATTCCGTAATAGGAATAAACATTACATACATTAGTCATGGTGATATATGCCGCGTAAGAATAGTTTCGCTTTCAGAATCACGAGTTTTGCTCTCGAAACGACGGTTAAGGCGCATTATGTATACACTAACACACTTCGCAACTTGTGAATTAGACTGTAAATATGTAAACAAATGCGTGCAAACGTAAAACAACACACTGAACTTGTATTTCTTCGACCTTTTCTTACTTTATTTATCGTAAAGTGTGCTACACACAAACAGAGTTAAAATAATGCAAGGAAATTACAGATATGCGAAATATATTTATAATCAGTTTGCAGTGTCCATACATCTCGGTTGTACCTTTCATTTTATCAATAAAATAAATCACACACAGAGTATGCTGTGCAAAGAGACCGCAAAACTTTTTATTATGTCAGTTGTAAAGGCCATAACCATACAATACATTGTGATGCGCTAATCTGTTTGACACAACCCCGAGCGTTGTCTCTCGGATTTGTAGACTAAACTCGACAATAAATTAAAATGACTTCAATCTTCTTACAAATGATTGAAACTAGATTTTAATTCAACAGTCGTAAAGTTGAAATTGTAAGGATAGCAATTTAATAGATGCGTCGTCGATATGCTCATGCGGTGTTCCGTTAGCCGTTCACCTGCGTCCGCGCTTCTCTAGTTATGCTAATGGCTGAACGCGGCTCGCTCTCAGTACTAAGTACTGAGCAGCATGGAAATAAGTTCACTGGAAGATTTAATAGTCGTATTCCCTTGTATGTAGATGCGTATCCGCAATATTTTCCTTCCAAAACGGTTCTTGCACGCCCAATAGAAGTCTAGTGTCATTACGCAGTCATACGTATTCAAATGCGGGTGTCATTTAGATAAGCAATTCACATTGCACTGTACACTACGTTCGTGTTATGATGATACTTATCAATAGATTAGTATATTATTATATTGAATTTATTAATAACGTTGTACTTTTTCTGAATAGAAATTTATATCAGAGTATGGAAATATTCTGTTGTGTGAACGAGACCGTGGGTGGACGTGAAACTTTAAAGGAAATCGATTCCGCAGCCCGTGTTTGAATCGAATTCTCGACACCGGGGTTAAGTGTGCTCGAATCGAATAAGATGTTCCCTAGTTTCATTTGCAGTTTTCGCGAGACCGCATTATTAGTATGTGACGTGTTGCGAGAACGTGACTCATGCTTGCCAATTAAATTGCTCAACTTTAGTGTAACGTTACATAAAATTGGTTTGGTTTATTATTTTTTTATGTTACATGTCATAAGTTTCCGTTTCATGTTTTCTTGTTATACTTTTGTTTTAGAGCCTTCATTTTGAGATTGAACACGTGTTTGTGCATTGACCTCGCTCGAGCAACACGTTTGGGAGATTTCGCCATAATCACCACGATTGCCAGGCGGATTGTTGACGACAGTGACAGCAGTCCAGCAGGTGATTTTCCTGCATCTTAGCGTGTGATGGTTTTGCCACTGACATTCGGTTGAATGAGTATGCTAGAGAAGTATATACGGTCTGTAGGTTGTTTATACTTTACTAGTGAGTGGTAGATTCGTCGCCTCAGGCATGCCATACACTGTCATTATATCTTGTTCTTCTGAAAAAGTCCACTGACCATTGTGTGTAACAGTGTGTTACAGTTAGAACTGAAACGTTTGAATTATTACTTAGAAAGAAGAGCGTTAAAACCATAGCGAATCAGATACATAGATGAGATTTGTTCGATAAACAATATAGAGATTTAAGATTATTCGTATTTAGGAATGAATTAAGTCTTTGAAGGTCGAATAAGATGAGCAACTAGTCAGCAATGAATTTGTATAGTAAATTAACAGTAATCACTATCAATTTTCCGTTTCTTCACTGTGTACAGCAACAAATTGAGTTTCTAATGAACAGTTCAAGTTTGACAGTAGACTTCATTAAGCTTCACAAAGCGTGCCATTGTGAGACCAACAGAAGCTGTTGCCGCAAGTACAAGACGTCTTAATGGATCAACCCGTAGTACTTTGTGTTCATATCGAATACATCACGCTTCGACTCGTGAAATCGATCACTGCCATACCATTCGATTTGTGACGTAACTTCCCACTGCGATTTTTGTTGTAAGATCCGTACTACTAAATGTTATCGTGTTACAATTTGTACCACGAATAATTATTACGTATTGTAGGTCTTATATGTGACGAAATGTCAAAGAATACTGTTGCGGTTCCAACTTAACCCCGTATATTGTAGTTTACGATAGTTGCTTGCTTGCCAACAAATACTTAACTGTTGTGGTCAATACAATTTTTTTGTAAGGAATCAATCCTCTAGTCATGCTGTCAATGTCTGTTCTAGTTTCTGTCACCTATTTTTCACTTTTCACTCGATGCTTTCGTTCGTAATAATTCGATTAGCGGTGTTATGTTTCGTGAATTGTTAGTGGTACCGTTTGGGCCGCTAGCTCACGAGTTGCCAGCAAATTTCGTGGTTCGTGCATGCATTAAATAATAATAGGTATAATAGAAGAACTTGGCGATCCGTAAGTTTTCAAAAAAGGCGTTTTCTTGATGATCTCATGTCTCACTGGTCAAAGAACACTATTCAAGTTGTGACACTGAGAGTATAAGAAATTGCTACAATGTTGTGTGTTTGAACTTTGTCAGGTAGTTAAATTATCGATTTACTTAATACCATTTTCAGTCTTTATTATAGCATTATCGATATATCTCGTAGACGTTTTAGCATTACTAACTGGAACCTATTACAGATACCTTAGTTTTTATCGGTCTCGTTAACTATCTATTACGACGTTTTATACGTAGTGGGCTCAGGTCGTTTTTATATGAAACTCAGCGGTCGATTGCGCTAGATCATGTCGGAAATTCTTGCAAATAGTTTTCTAAGAACCATTACTGAGTATCACAAAGTATGTTGATTTACAAATCGTATTAGTTCATACACTTACTATTTTGTAGCGGTGATATCTCAAGCGCATTCGTGGTAAGGTTTTTTACGAAAGTTCCAGCGTCAGGTTTATATTTGGTTTCGTATGTAAATGAGTTACGCATTTAACATTGACGACTTCTTGTCATAGTAATTTTATGCCAAGTTTGTGTAAATCTTTGCTTCCGTAGATAGAGGTTTACGTTACGTTAGATTAACATAGTGAGGGCGTGTACGGGTAGAAAGCAGCTAGCTAACACAGATTCCTACATTTTATCAAATCGATGTTTTGAACTGCGCTTTAGAAATTACGCTACATCATATTAATTCAAATAAGTGTTTAGACAAGCAGTTAGTCGTAGAATTCGCAACATGTGCAACTTGTAACCTGAATAACAACTTTCTATCTAAGTATAGGCCCGCTGTCAGATGCTTCTTAAGACATATCAAGCAACATTCGAGTTAGAAATTCCAAAGTTGTTTTGTGTTGAGTGATCTTGTACGATGTTACCCTAATTACCGGTCACAATAGACGATAGACTCATCTCAACATTAAATAATTTATGTGACTGGATCATGAGCTTGATATACCCACCAGCAGCCCTTCGGCTATGTCCGGCAGGTAGTCGTCAATCATCGTGACTCGTTCGGGATGTCGTGTCGTGATCGCGGCCCACCCAACGGGCGCGAGCGCACATAACAGTTACACCGGACTGGCGCAAGCTATGAATAATCTTCATCTCCGCTCCCTATATAGTTTTAATTATCGTTAAACTAATAACATATGAATATGTATTATGTGAACTAGGATGAATTTGTAAATTCATTATTATAGCAATTATTTTATTTGTATAAATACTTTCTAACACGTCATCACATTACACGAGGTATTTTAGAATTAAGTGGTGTAAATATTAGTATAATATTTTTTTCATACTTTGGCTCTTAGATCGGTACACCTACAAAGCTAAGAACTCTCTAGCTAAATACTTTTAGGAAGCTAAGAAATTTATGCATCATGTAATAAAGGCATGCACGTTTTTACTGGTAACTTTTACCTTTACAAGAAGATTGAAGAAGCTACAGGACCTATATAATTTATATATTAACTCTCGTAGCTAACTTACTTCTCTGTTTCTTAGCAAAACAGATTCCTATTTCTGCTGAGCAATAGACCAGCAGAATCAGTAGTTTTATTTTACAAGTTTTTGCTTTGTGTACTTGAAAATAACCACGTTTTGGTTCATTTTTACCACAATAGTCGACTTTCGCTTGACAATGTCATCTGCTTTTGCCGCTTGCATATCGCAGTAACAAGTTTTAACAACACAACATAAATCATTATACAGTTACCTGTTTCTCTTCAGGTTACATTTAGTAATTGAGTATTGGATAAAGGCAACTGCGTAGGTTGTGGCAGGTATTTGGCGTGTTACTTATAGACATCACAAAAGCAAATTTCCGCCTGTCCACTCTGTGGTTACTAAGAGATATAAAACAAGTGACAGACATACTGCTACTAGTTTTCTGTTTTAGAACATTTATTTGTAATGACGCGGTGTCTTAGAAATAACTGATTGCACACTATTGCACAGAACTCGCAATGCATTGCAAGCTCTTTCATAAAACATTACTCGAGCAAAATGGTGCATCTTGACTTGAATTGAATTAAATCAGCTGACCTGTTTGCAGGCTGTTGTTCAAATATGGTACTAAAGGTATACTTAATTATCTTTAAATTTATCTGCACCTTATTTCTAGTGCTTTACCGAGGTGTAAAAACAGATCATATCTCGTTCGCTTTTGATGTCTATGAGTGAATAGATGCCATGGGGTGAATCGCTGCCTCATGTTCTATTATTTATACTAGGTATTATATAAAGTGAAAGAGTTTGTTTGTTGGAACACGCTAATCTCTGAAACTACCAATCGTATTTGATTTTTTTTTTGCGTATGATAGACCAGTTCTTGAGGAAGGTTATAGGCTATGTAACATCACGCTACTGGCGACGGGAGCAGAACAGTAAGCAAAGATGCGGGTGAAATCGCGCCGCAAAAAGCTAGTTGAATATGAAACAATGAAACTTTGTAAAAAGCAAATATTTTTATTTACTCTGTACATTGCTTAATATGTACGTGTTTATCAGTTAGGCTAAACTACTGCTACTAACTAGTATAATTAGAAGATAAATTGGGAGTCTAGGGAAAGGCCTCAGCAAACACGTGTGTAATCATAAGCGAAAGCCAGTACTATGATTATTAAAAATTAAAGGTACTGTACCTACATGAAGAATACCTAATGGTTTAATGAATCATTTTTGGGTGTTGAAAATAAAATACTTAATTCCCTATTGTATATGTGTGTTATAGTTGTTACCATAATATAAATGTATAACGTTTTTAATTCAATAAAGGCTTATTTTAATCGATATAACACATACCGTCTAATGTAACAAACGCGAAAACATCCTAAACATCGGCATTAAGTGGAATATCGTGTTTCTCATGCAATTATTAGTTATACAGAACTAACGAACATTCACCTAAACACTTCCGAGACTTAATTTATTTGTACTGCAAAAGTTTCATAATGAGGATTTCGTAAAGTTTTTATTTTTATTGTAACTGATTGATTTTACGATATTAACTTGTCGTAATGCAACAAGCAAATATGAGCAGAAATCTGAGATGTTCTAACTTAAATTTGAATAAAATACTCTCGCTTTTCGACTAAATGCCGCACATGATGCAAGGATCAACCTTCTTTGTCTCTTTCCTTATCTCGCCCATATCCGATATCGTCCTGGCAACCTGAGTTTATCTGGTATCTTTAGACACTACACACTTCCTTATCGGTAAAATAAAAAAGGTATGAATTACTTAAAAAAAACTAGCATTTCTAAATATGAAATTCTATATACCTAGCTATGTAACGATCCTCAGACATACGGGACCGATTAAAGAGAGAATATGTAATTAGATAAGTCTTGCGTTCGCTTGAAATTGTGATATTCTGCAAATGCTTGTTAAAGAAGGCAAAGTGAAGACTCAGATCGGCAACTGGCAAAGATGTTGAGAAACGATGTTCGTGTATTGATTTGTCTGCTCCTTTAACAGATAGATAGATTTAACACTACTGTAGACCGGTTGTATGCCCTCGTTTTACCCGTAAGAAACGATTTGACGGATTTGTTGCTAATAAATTCATTAGTTTATGACTCCTAGTCTGTTTATATCTTTATGGACAGTTTTAAGTTATTAGTTTGGTTTACGGATACAGCACCTAATAACTCAGAATCAGTCTCTCTATTCACTTAATTGATTAGGTTGGGGTAAGTTCAATGGAAAACAGACTGTTTTAATCTTACAGCAAAGTCTCATCTCATATGTCTAGAGAAGTAAGGGCATTGACCCTCCTGAAACTAATTTCAACTCGCATGTAATTTTTTTTAGCAAATTAAGTAGTTTTATGTAAATCTAGGTTCTAAAATTACATTTCGTCAAGCCATCACTTTTGTTCTTATTTCTTTTTTTTATATCTCAAATATCGTCATGATCCTAACTGAAAAGTATGTCTACAATAATATGATTAAAATAAGTTATGTTCACACACGCAAAAAGTATCAAATTAAATTATATTATAAACCCAAAACAATGAAGACGTTTATTTTAATTGCTCATCAAAAGACCACACGTGGTATTTCTGTTAAACAAAATAAAAAATAATTATCGTGACTTTAATTACTAGTCGTAATCTCCGAGTGGGTATATTTGACTTGAATTGGTTGTAAAATGATAATGTTCTGTCCATATCATTATTACATTTCATTATCCTGTTATTATAGTAATAAGGTCTAAGGTTATATTTATTGCTTTTCATGCAACCGGCATAATATCGAGAAACCTTAGGTAAAACATTTCCTTTGTTTAGGCATGATATTGTGCTGCAATGTGTCTTCTCAAATATTTTTGTTCAAATAACCTTTGGTAAAATTGTGTAACTTGAATAAAAATAAATTTACGATAACACAATTCAACAGAGAGATTTTTTTTGAAACGATCATGAACGTAGTTTTTCGAATGGTGATTCTCATTTGAAAATTTGTAGAGTACGTATTTGATATGTATAACGGTGACACGCGTACCTATAACTTATATATATTACTTCAAAGAAAAGTAACAAGACTTCAAAATTTAAATTTTTGTGACGATTTAAATATAGAAGTAACATTTCTATGCAGTCCTGCATTTATTACTGTAAATTTGTAAGCATGTAGGTAGGTAGTATGTATATAAAAAACCTTTTTACGCTAGGTCTACTCGTAATTGCATCACACACGTTATCAGGTGCTCGCTTACATAATTTCATTAAAAGGGTGACAAAAAATTGGCTAATTTGGCATACCGTAATCTCCACCAAGGCCGCATAGTACACGAATTAGTCAGTTTATATGTTCCACATTCTATTGTATAGACTGTAGTATATTGTTTTCATCACCTATTCATAAATGGCATAGTTTTTTGTTTACAAATAAAATATAGTAAAGTAGTGCAACAATGATTTTATGTAAATGACCACATTGTGTTGAGTTCGTTTGCCTTGTTTATTAAACTGTTGCCAGTTGATTCATTAAAATATTCTTGTCGGGTTTTGCGATGGATTTACATTTGAATATTTGTATTGGTGAGTTGTAATGGCGTTTTTGACTGCTTAAGAAGCGCTATTTTTATAGTTATGTAGGAGGTATAGTCTGAAATTCTAATGGACTAACAAAATAAGTTTATTTATTAATGTAGAAGTAACAATTGTTTAAGCTCTGAATGCTAGCCCTCTAAATACAAATAAAATATACTCGTTACTACTACGCAATTTTAACTTGTTACAAGATTAATTAAACACACTCAAACGTAATGAACGTAAAAGTTTACAAATTAGTATAGCCCAAAATATTTTACTGCCATATGACACACTTGGCTCATAAAAATTACGAGAAAAATGTTTTAAAATAACAGGTATAAAAGTACAGATATACATTTTCTGTATTGTAACTTAAGATTAATCTACGAAAGAAAACAAACAATAAATATTTAATCGCTGTCCGCATATGACACCGTGTCGTAATTAATTGGAAATGCAAAAAAAGATTTAGTCGTCGCATCTCCGCCCGTACTCGACGAGACGCGCCTCTGGCTGTGCCATTGACCTACTACAGGTTTTTACGCGCATAACGGTCCAACACACTTTATCTTTTATTGATTATAAAAATAATGATTTCGAACTATGCATGTTGTCAATATTTTACATTTGAACCGTTGCATAATAAAGGTTTTATGTCTATGTTGTGTCGTATCAAATATATAATTGGTGTCTTTTATACTCCAAACTTTGAAACGATGACTTAACAGTATTTATTAAATGACCTCGGCAATTATGATTAATTAAAGTAATTAATAAAGTTCTTAAACGTGGCAGTCATAATATTGTTATTAATAAAGCTATTTAGAAAGATAAATCTGTTGAACTTGATGATGGATGTTACAATGAATGTTCTTGACACGAGTAAGTGTTTAAAAACGACTTACATCATTATAGATTTTACTTATTTACTTATATGTTATAGGTACAAATAGGTCATTTGATGGTGTGTTGTAACTGCCGATCATGAATTTTCGAAGTACTTGAACCACAATTGACCGGTGACCCTGGCTTGGTGAAAATAGAGCGTTTCATATAGTACATGAGACTCACATTCGCTTGTAGAAACAACACAATCTATGTGACGATACTATGGTTCTGTAGAGTAGCTTCATTTTATAGCAGAATTACTCCAAGCGAGGTGAAAATGCTTAGCTCTATTCTACCTCTTTTAACACTAACATTGGCATCATATTGATACAAGGACTTTGGAAGGCCTTAATAATTACACAAAAATGAATCCTTGATAGTTTTGCACCATAATTAATATCATGTACGAGTATAGGATTTGCGCCTTCACGCAATATGTGTGATTATATTAGGACATAATAGATTATCGTCTTGTTATAAAACGAATATGGTGTTCAATCAAAATTTCTAATTTTAGCTGTGACCGTAGACATATTTATTATTACGTTAATAACCACCATTTTAGGGTTTATTGCACGTTGGTGTGACTGACGTCCAAATAAATCAACAAATAGGTTTTCAACATGTGATTTATATTTTCTTCGATGATTAGAAGATTGACTAATCAAGGCTTTATTGCTACAATATGAAATATTCTTCTTCACGTAGGTTAAACTTTTGCTTGATTACTCGTAGTACTAAAGACATCAACGCGTTTGATTGATTGTGACATTTACTTCGTAGGTAGATAATATAAGAAAAAAAACGACACTAAGGCAAAATATAGAGTGGTTTCTTACTTTAGTGTCTGGCATTTGAGACAAATGTATTTTATGTGATGCAGAATACAATATAATGACAATTTTATGTTTTTGAGTCTGAATGTATTTAGTGCCTGTTAATCGTTAGTCTGTAGCGTACACAGAGGTTTTAGACTTTGACACTGACATTATTTCATTATGTTGCTAAAATTGTGATTTCATGAAATTATTAAGGTAGGCAGTGCCTTTCTGTCTCTACGGAGTGCATACCACTGAAGTAAATTCTGCCGCGACACTAGCTTGTCTAGAACAGGTGTTGTCATAAAAAGGGACTTTTATCTTAGCTTTTTTGTTGTTTTAGCTTTTACATTTTTTGTTCGCGTTCTACAATTTTGAACATAACTCTCAAGTTTATTCACAGCTAACTATAAATATTCCTTATTGTATCATATTGCCATTCAAATGAAGCGGTTCGTCCAGTATTTACAAAGTTAGCCCGCTAGTATATGATAATGTGTTGAATTTAATTAAAATTTATTCTTTCATATTTCATATTTCTATAGTATAACACAAGACAAGTGTAGTGAGCAGTTGAATTAAATAAATAAATAAATAAAGACGGCGGTGAAGGAATAAATTTTAGGTCTAATATAAAAACATTTAGGTATTTCACAAATCGCCAAAGTTAAGGCCCGAGTCATCCGACAGGTTTTTTTATACATACGGACGAAGAAACGAAAATTTTAGAAATATCGTTCACGTCCCGTCCGAGGTATTATCTTGTTACGTATGTAACGACTCTTAATCATGATAAGGATAACCCGTGTATTTTAATTCATCGTTCCAGTAGAGAAAATATTTCTAAATGTTTAAAATATCGATATCAAGAGGGTCGAACGGGTCCTAACCTAAGGTATAAACATAATCCAAGTTTGGAGGTTTAAACAGCACTAGGTCCAAAGGGTCATATTTGTAGACGAGGTCAAACTTGGAGGTCCTACCAAAATCATCGTCAGCATTATTGAGCTTTTAATTTCATTGCCTGTTCATAAAAGTCCAGTTATTCCATTCATGGCTACTAAATGTAAAATCAAACAATAACTAAACACACTTCTTCACGATTCTTTGTTTCATAAGTAATTCTCACTTTTGTCGCAATCTGTATACTGAATGTAGGTACCCCGGCGAGTCAGTTGCGTAGCCGGGAAACCTGACCACGACAATCGCGCCCACATCTCGCTAAAACGCCTTTACTACCAACTCATAACATTTAAAATTACACTTTGTTTCCCTGAAATAACGTTCATTTTTCATAAACACAACAACCTGCTATCTCATTTGGATACAGACAAGCAAAATTGCATGTTATTAAAAGGTATTAAAGACTATTTTATGTTGAGATAACTAGCATTGATAAATAGAACTGTGAGAAAGAGACGCTCTAAAAACTGCGGATTTACTTATTGTGTAGAAAAATCTCGGTATGTAATAACAGTCCACTTAATAAGGTCGCTGCATGTAAATTAAAACCTCCTACTACAGGCATTGTTATCGATTATCTGGAAATGTAATACAGGATAAGAATTTTTCTCTTGAGAAATTACTTTTTGTAGTTTATTGTTCATCGATAGGGATTGTATTGGCACAGGCAGGCATAAAAACGTAATGGTGAAATAACAACTCCTTTGTAATACTTTGTAGTGGTCGATACTGGTTTTGTTTTTTCTGTTTAAAATCGGCTATATTTAGCTTTTAGATGGTGGTATAGATTTCAACATGCTATTTGTTTGCCACCTCAATTGTTTCTTTTTATTTAGCACTCAGTACATCTGATACCAAGATCTCTTGCTTATAATTAAAAGGAAAATTGCATCCATTTACTGTCAGTCGCCACGAGGCACTTATGAAACATTGCATTATATTTTTCAATTCACGTGTAATTACAGCCGACAGTTTATATGACGTGGGGTGTATTACAAAACTATTATTCAAACATAACAAGCGCTTATCTTTAGAAACCATTAACACGTCCGTCTCGTAGATAAATATCTGCAAGTAATATAGCATATAGTTACTATACATAACACTGCCATAATCTTCTTAGCCATAGGTGCACTACTTAAGATATTGATTTATCAAACAACATTTTTAATAAGAACTACAAAATGTCATAGTATTAAAACAAAAGAAGAATGAGACCTACGAAGTATATTTCTTCATTCATACAGAACAGTGATGAACTAATTTAATGTTGTCGTTCCCAAATATTTTACATTTCTGCATACTTCACTAATAATTTTAATTAATATTGTTTTTAATATTATTTAAATTATACAATGCTGTAAAATTTTAACGAGATCAAGCAATCTGATGCTTAATGCCAGATATAATAGAGACCCACTTAGCTCATAACTTTAAAATCGTATGCGATTTACATGAATGAAATATTAACCATAACAAAAAGGTTAAAATTTGAATGAAGAAGACATAACATTGAATAGACTTAACTTTAAACTGTCAAAGTAAGCATCAAAATACCTACAAGCCTAGAATACTAAACAGTTATTCGCAATACATAATTACAGCTTTGAAATTTTAGTTCAACGCTGCAGGTTCTTATTTGAAGCACCATCTGCAATTAATTTCTAAGCTTAGCTAATCAACTTAATACGCAATTTTAGAATTCTCTACGTGAAGCAAATTATGTACTAAAACGTATTTTATTATTCTAGTGGATTTCAGTATTTTCAATAGCAATAAAAAAATATCGACTAATTATCAAACACATTCAAAATATGTAGGTTTTGTCAAGCGCTGAAAGATTTTGCATATATACGCAAATCTGTGGTCTTCATACTAGCAATGATACGACTACTAGCAAATTGTATTCAACTTAGTGGTTCACTAATACAATCAGTCAACTAAATGCGGTTAAACTATCACACAAGATGGTAGCGGCTACATTTACAAAATTCAATATAGGGGGCGAGTAGCACCGACCTGGGTAAATCATGATTGGCAAAAATTCTCAAATCTTTACTATTATACAAAGCGGAAGAGTTTGTTTGTTTGTTTGAACGCGCTTATCTCTGAAGCTACCAGTCGGATTTATAATATAATATAATAATATTCTACCACATTCACACAGCGCCATCTAGTCCCAAATTAAGCAATTATATTTGCTTTTGTTATGGGTACTAAACAACTGATATACTACTTATATAGGTACATTTTTTTTGTAAATACATACATATTATAGATAAATTACACCCAGACACAGAACAAACAATCATGCTCATCACACAAAGATTTGTCCGGGGTGGGAATCGAACCTACGACCTCCGGCTTAGCAATCAGGGATTTGATCAAATCTTTTTGCGTATGATAACTCAGGTTTTGAGGAAGGTATGTAACATCTCGCTACTGACGACGGGAGCAGAGCAGCAAGCAAAGACGCGGTTGAAATCATGCAGGAAAGCTAGTTGTAGATATTTCTTCAGCTGCTTTTGTTTAGCATTATACCTACATCTCGTAAGCCTCATGATGATGGTTTCCGTCAAGCCATATTGTCCTAATAAAAAATAAAAAAAATTTCTTTTTACTAAATACTACAAGGCTTTTCTTAGTGTTAATTTAAAACAACGATTAAAGCTTTTTTCTAAAGTTCTATAATCACAAACGAATTTAAGGTCATCACGCGATAACCACCTGGATTCTTGAACCCCAAACGGAACTGGCTCATAATGTAGCGTTTTGCAGTACAGTTATGGAAACAACAAAACGGCACGAACCACCGTCACGTTAGACATTTATCAACGCCATTTTAATTTCTTCCTGCTTTACAAGTATTAATGTAGTGGAATTAAGTAAATATTTGTGGAATTAACTTATTACTTCACGCGAAGTTATGCTGCCGAATATGCCCGGCAATTATACATATATTATTATGTTGACAGGCTGTCTCATTAACCAAATTGGTCACGCGAGTTGATGTGTAATGTTATTTGTTCAGTATTTGTTGGCTCCATACCCAAATTAATGGGGAATAATCTGCAAAATTCGTTAAAATTTAACTATCATTTATTGAATCGTGTACGCCGGTAACTACTACAAAATGAAAGTACGTACAAATTTTAGAGATTAAGCTTTATGAATCCTGCGCATCAAAATTTAAATCGTATTGAAAACACTTGAGTCTCCTATAAATTCGCTGATGTGTAGGTATATTATAAACATGTTGATAAAATAGTAGAATCTTCCCGCGGCGCGTTTTCACCAGCGTTTTGCTTACTGCTCTGCTCCCGTAACCTGAAGCGTGATGTTACATAGCCTACTTACTCGAGAACTGGGCTATCATATGCAAAAAGAATTTTTCAAATCCGACTAGTAGCTTCAGAGATTAGCGCGTTCAAACAAACAAACTTTCCGCTTTATACAATAGTATAGATTGGATTTTATTATATTAGCTATTATTATAGATCTAAAACTGAGCTTAAATATTCTTGCCGGGATCTTGTCTTTATGTAAATATACGATGACTGAAGTAAATAATATACAAATGGATATTGATTTGTCTCTGTTCGATGGTTATATTCAAAGTAATGGTAATACAATTGACATCGTTGACCACCGCGGTGAACAGTTATGAGTCATTGATCACTTAATCGTGGGTACTTTATTACGTTTGGTTTGTAGCAACTGTCTGCACGAACTAATCATGTCGACGTTGAAGCATCAGTACTTGAAGGTTTAAACGTTGTTAGCGATATTTTTATAATTATTTTAGTTTGAAAAGATTTAACGGAACGTATAGTCGTATTACCGCTACTGTAAAGTGTCCTCTGTGGAATTCCACTGTGTTTGACAGCGTTGTTGTTGATTCGCCACATTTTCGATTCAAATTTCACAAAATCTTAATGCAAAATGTGGCGAATACAGTATTTTGTATTCGTATATGTTTGTTAATTTTCCGCTACGCAGGTTTTGTTGTTTGATACAGGTGTTGAATTTTATTAACAACATTTAATAGCTTTCTGTAAGGATATGCTAGTTTAATATGCTTTATTTACGGTTACTCCCACGTTTTACCGTTCTTGTTAAGTCTCATATAGTGGCGTGCGAATTTTTTAGCATAATATAGCCGGCCATATTTGGACTCCGGCTCGATACTAAAAGTCGGGTGATAGAAAAATCATTAAATCCACACAAAAGAGGTCGTATTCAGTGTCTGTACTACTTAGACAATCAAAAGCTACCTCACATCACACTAATTTTACCGCAACGCTGTAATTTTACAAAATAATTCCTAAATCCTGTTCCTATTTCTGAATAATTGTTGACAATAGTTTGTTAGTCACGTAATTGCGATTACTAACACACGAGCGGCTCATTTGTGGTAACATTGTAATATGCAATTTGTGAGCTTTTATAGTACTGATGAAACATCTTGTTTTGGAAGAATACGATTTAAAGCCTCCGCAAGTTCAAATTATGCAAAGCTCTTTTCATACTCTATTTGACGAAACTAAAACGTAAAAGTAATACAATTTGTTCTGCTGATGAAATCTGTCTCGGCTGTATAAAGTATAAGTAGAGTTAGAGTCACACTGCAAGCTTACAGCATCATTATCTCAGCCGAAACACGTCTACGTCTGCTTGCATTGAAAGTGATAATGAATTTGGGTATTCGTATATTTTCGCCACTTGTTGTCCGTAGCCGTAAGCGTTTAGTTGGCGATAAAATAGATGTACTCAAACCAGTATACATACTACCGTGAAGATTAAAGTCAAGTAGAAAGTATAACAGCTGCTATCTAAGTGGTTATTTTAACGATAGCAGCTTAAACGATAGGTCAACATGAGTCACAAGCACAGCGAGTATAGCAATACTCGTTGTTATTGTATGATGTGCCTTGTGTAATATTTTACAGGTTTCAAATAAAACAATAAATGTAAACTTTGTAAATAGATATAAATAGTTTATATAGTATATAATAGTATAAATAGATTTTAATTTCTAGATAGTCAACAATATAATTATGATTGTTTGGCTTCACTAACAAAGGTAAAGACAGTACTTTGAGCCAATTTCTAGATAGTTAACAATATAATTATGATTGTTTGGCTTCACTAACAATGGTAAAGACAGTACTTCCAGCCAATATCATCTATGAACACTGGAATTGACAAATATTTTTTACCAATTAATAATTATATTATTATTATTATTATACAGTCAGAACCAATAGTGTCCCTGGTCTTGCTGATGTCGATGAACGGGTACACTTAATCTGATCTGCTTATCATTTACCATTAAGTAAGCCGTGAATTCTTCTGCCAATAATACTCATGTATTTTGTGTAAGTTTGTGGGCGTTTTGCAATCGTCGAATGGATTTTTCTTCAATGCATAAACGGACTGATCCAGAGCATATTTAGAACATTATTAAGAAAGTGTGTTAGACTCGAGTCACTTACGATTGTGAGCGTTTTGCAACGAGTCGTAAATGATAATGCCAGGAGTTTAACGTAATGTAACATCGCGGTTAACCAATATCTATAAAATAAAATATTTATGTTTATCATATGGCATTTTAGGCCCATGTTTGCTTCAACGAGCGAGATGTCTTCATGATTCTAAATATTGTCTATTTTAAGTAAATGAACCCGTTTTTAGGCGGATACGCGTGGGAGTTGAATCACTTAAAATATTATCTGAAAATTTCGCGCCGCTTTTGCTAAGTAATTCTTTATTCAAAGAGAGTAAGGCCCTTACATCAACCGGCAGATATATTGCAACTGATATAAGCAGCAATGGTTGGACATTGTATTTTAATGCTACATTAGATTCAAAATAAACCTCTATTGCAATTATTTAAGAAAGAAAATAGCTTGAAAGTATGTAACTGCCCCTTGAAAATGTAAAAACGAACTCACGTGTCGGCGTCGAAGACGTGATCGGCAAATGAAAGAGACATCCTTACCATTCTGAATGTATTTCTTGGAAACCGCCTGCCTTTTCTCAATTGCATAGAAAATGCAGTAAAAGTGTTTTGCGATGCTTGTGATTCAATAAAATCTATGGCCGTCATTATTTAGATAAATAGAATTATTATATTTCCAATATGGCTTATGAAGTACAGCAAAAACGTTAGAATAAGGGACAAGTAACTAGATTGATTTATTTCAAATGCGCCCATCGTTGCTGGACGTTTACTATTATTAATTTTATCTTCTTTTACTGCGTTAGTAACTTTATGGCTAATCATTTGATATTGCGCTAATAAAATTAGTCTTAGTAATTCATTTTGATGCCTTTAAACTGCACAACACGTTTATTTATTTGTTGTTGAAGTACAGTGCCCTTATATATTTATACACTAGCTGCGCCCTGCGGCTTTGCCCGTGCGGATGTGTTTAAGTATTGTAACTCAGGAACCAGTGCGATTTTCGCGATAAAAGTATCCTATGTCCGTCTCCGGCACCAACTCTATGTACATACCAATTTTTATCGAAATCGGTTCAGTCGTTTAGGCGCTGAATGGTAACAAACACACACACGCAGTATGCGCTATAACAACGAGCACCGTTTGAACGCATGTACTAGGTGTACGCTCTCATGTCTTTGCGAATGTATATTTGATATTCGAGGATGTTGCGTTGCAGAGTATTGTAAACTATTATAATATTGTCAAGCGTTTAAGAAAAAATATACTAACGTTAAATTCTGAACATTTACATATGTAAATGTCAGAATTTTTTCGATAAAGTCGTCTAAATTTCGATAAGCAACCACTTTAAGTGTTCTCTACATTTCCTACTGATAAATTGAATTGTTTATAGTTTATTTACCCTATGAAACAATAAGCACGAATTCATAAACCGTTGTTTAAACATTTAAATCAGAACACCGAGTTTGCTTAATGCTAATTTTTGAACCATTTCAAAAGTTTTACGTTAATTCATATCGTACATTTTTTTATTGTTCTCAGATTCAAAGATGGCGGTGCGATTATGAGGTCGATCGGCGAACGTCTTTTAGGTGAGTCCAGAATGTAAATGTATTACTGTATTATGCAAACAAACATGTTTATGGCATAAGCACATAATAGGCCCATTCTGTCGGTTATTCGACTATCTATATGGATAAATGCCCTCTCGCCAAAGTGAAGGGTGTGGCTGACTGAGGAATTAGTCTACCACCCACGCTTCTTCGAGTGACAAAATAAAGTCATTAAATTTATTTTGACAAGACACTAACTGTACCAGCGATGATTTAAGACTGTCCCACATTTTATGTGAAGGTGGATAAAGATTACTTCACGTCGTAGTAGTACTTATTCATAAATAAATTATCTTACTTACTTGATATGTTTTCGACATTGTACACTCATTTAAATACTTTCTTTTGTGCTTCTGCTGATTGCTTCGACTTCTTACTACGACGACAGGAAACGTCACTATACTATATGCATTTTAGACTTATGTCGACATCACCTTTCTTATTGGGCGTTATCTCACGTCGATCATATAATTCTCCTTACTTTCGTCATAAATACGTCGTGTCGATACACTCAGACAATCTAGACCCAGCCTTCGTCGAAATTGAGCAACTGGGACCTATAAAACGTTCTAAAGTTTAACACAACAGGTTGGCGATGTATAATCGAGAGTAATAATCGTTCAACTTACACTATCCTGTATTTTACACGGATAACAACTTATTTTCATTTGTTTGCTACTGTTTATAGAAACTATACGTTAAATCTCTTTGTAATCATTCATTCATTCTGATAAAGTAATCCAGTCATTTAAATAAATTTTACGAATTATAATAACCGTAGGCATTTATTTCGCTTCTACAAACATTAGTATGGACATAAACTACACTTTGACTCTTAATCATTATCATCCTTTATTAATTAACATGGCAGACTGGAAGATAACATAGCTTAAAACCTTTGGCTTGGTAAGGTATATACGCTTAAAACTTATCAGCTGTAAGTATCTTGTAATAATGATTCGTCTTCTTCTCCAGCTATTTTCTAAGCCTATTACTACACTTTATTCATTTCTCGGTGTAACATAAATAGCAGATAAACTGAGGGTTGAACTATCCCGACCAAGTCGCGAAATAATGTAAGCAGAAATCATAATTGCATTGTCTGCTCAATGGTGTTATAAATTTCATGAAGGTAACATTTACTAACATTTGCTGAAGGGATAGTTTAGATGCAGACTGCATGTCGCTGAGTTATTAAATCTCATAATTTGTCTGACCTATAGAAGCGAGTTCAAATCGAACAGCGCCTTTTATGGTTTTGGAAGATGGAACATTTCGATGTGCTTTCACAAACAGTTTTAATAGAATATGTAGGTATTCATCATTGATTACCTACACTACTGATACTTCATAGTTGTTGTTAGAAGCTTATGTAGTTAGTATTTCATTTTTATGTCTGGAGATTAAAATTTTGATCTTATCGATATAATTACACGAGCATTCATTTCTCCTCTATGATGTTACAATTTAAACGTAGGTACCGAGCGATATATGAGTATGATATACTCTTATATCTCTACAGCCTAACAGTAAAAGGATATAATTTCTGACCCATAAAGCCTACTTACACCGACTACATAGATTACTATTAAGTAAACTAAAATATTCAAACGACACACTTAAGATACAAGTAAATATAACGTCCAGCAATAACTCCTTTGTTTGTTAAACTAACGTTCTAGCACCTATTTTCTTTGAGGCACGTATTTTGTGAGGTGTTACAAACTCTGCCTGCGGCCAGCTAACAATACACCATGTTCAAACTTGTACCAAGCGTGTGGTATAAATTGGTTACGCTAGTTGCTTTACGTACCTATACTGAATAAGTAATTCTAGTATTACCGAAGTATTTAGTAACTCGAAAGCTTTTAAAATGTGCTGTTCGTTATTTACCTTCCAGATAAGTCAACGTATCTATGTCAATCATTTAGTCTTAAGTGTAAATTTATTGAAGATGAAATTTTAATGATTTAACTGTATAAAAAAATGTTAATTGAGTAAGATGTCAACAATATTATCTAAAAAAGAAAAGATGGACTCCCATTTGACTACATAAAAGTAACTATGATTGATATTAAATTACTGTCTACCGTAGGCCCTCATCTAGGGAAATTGCTGTATGTACTTGTACAGGTCATAATCTCTCTGCGAGCATAGCACATGCTATCAAATAATTCGATACAGCTTTTTAATACCAGGTATAAAACACTTTTGTAATTTTTTTTTTCTCGATTTTCTATAAAACAACCTTAGTCTTTAATACCTACTAGACTACACTTTGAAAAATTTACAATTAATTATACAGTTAGAAGAGAACTCTCGAAACCAAAAACTGTAGGTAATGCTGACGAAATTTATTCGTAATGTATTGTTTGTATAATGTTAATAATGGTAGCTTTACTGATACGTTCATTGAATAAGTAATGTACCTCGTCAGTATTACGGTATGCTCAAATAACGCTGATAAAAGCGTGTAAGTATTGGTTTGTCATTGCGGAAGAATTCATTATTTGTATTAGGTGTTTTGTTACGGTTTCTTGCATAATTACGTGGGAACTAAAGAAAAAATTACTTATTATGCTTTTATTTTGTTTAGTTGTAATGTAAACGGATCTTTCTTGCAGTGATATGCATTTTACACTAGATAGACAAGACAGATAGTGCAATTTGTACAAAAAGTAATATTTATATACTTTCATCTTCTGTTTCCTATTTGAAAGTCCTGTGGAAGTAAGAGTATAAGATGACAAAGGGTAGTTTTAAAACTTGATGCTTATCTACTACAATATACCGGGCTGGCTATTATTTTACTTTAAAATAATAATATTTTGCTTAATGCAGGTGGATGTACATTCAGGGTCAGATGCGGTTGACCACTAGTGCGATAATATCGTTTGCAGTTCGGCGTTCGATTGCGTAGCTATAGCCTAGTTAGGCGGCTATCAAATGCACGCGATTATAGCCGTATTGCCAGTGTCCATGACTGTACAACTGACACACCTGTCTGCCCCTTACTTAACTTCAAAAACAAGAACGTTGCGTTGTAAGGAACGACCACACAAGGCGAACATAGCATTAACTTACAATACGAATTCTTTAAAAATTATTACAGTCAGATGCAATTAAACGTACCCATCATAATAACATTAGTGAAGATCACGATCCGTTACTTCATTCCCAAAGAATATGTAGCTAAGATTAGAGTTCACGCACTTTGTACGTGTACATACATATTGCCCCTTTAATACAAAAATGATCGTAAAACCAATTTTAAAATTTGCGTGGTGTCATTTCTAACTTTATAACTGTTTTCCACTGAGAGTACGATTATGTTAATAAACATACAGAATTATTTAACTTATTATAACTTTGTTACGGTCGCGGTATTGCGAGTTGGGACGTCCACATTATTGTTATTGATTCCATAACGGAATTCATTACGGGCCGATACCGCCACCAACACAGGCTCTTATTTCGTTGCACAAGTGATAAGAGATATAAAATTTTAATTGATATAGGTTGGTACACTACACGTTGTATGAACTAGCAATGAGAGTCGACTCCAATTTTACACAAGAGGCTTAAATTACATCCTTAAAATCGAGTTAAAACATTTGTACTCCAATTTAACTCGGCTTGAGTCACTTGCTTGTTACTTATTTATATGTACTATAAAATCGATACTTGTATTAACTTAACTATTTAAACGTCTCTATTACTGTATTATATTTTCTATCTTTGTATAGATATGGGACTCATACGTTTTATAGAATTATTAGCGTAATATGAAATCATTAAATCGTTTTGAATCTCGTTCCCATGATGTAACCAGGGCAGCTTATATGCAAAATAACTAACAAATTTAATACCTATTCTAAAGCAACCACATTGTGCAATGTTAGACATGTCTAGCAATGTGCGTATGCACTGACAAATGCGAAAATCGTTTTCTACGACATACATTGCAATAAATAAGTCCACTTACTGTCTAAGAACTTAATAAATATTGTTTGACTGAAATTGATCTGATTTGAGAAACCATAATTTGAAAAGATATTTATTGTAGTTTATTTCAGAACGTAGCCTGTCCTTCCTAAAAGAAAAAAGTAGCGACAGTGATGCCAGTCACAACATTTTGTGGTCGGGTTAGTATTGCAGTAAGGTACAACCGATAGTATACACAGATAATTTTTCCGTTGCCTGGTGTTCCTTTAGTCTAATCTCATGACGCTCACAAAGAGATACATTGTTGGATAACCACACGGTAAGTAGGTATAGTACTTACCCATTACAGTACTGACGCAAACCAGTCTAATTACTTCATATTATTATACTTCCATTGATTTATTGCTTAATTTCTGTCTTCTAAATACCTCATAATTATTGAATACCAAATGGTTAGACCACACGTACTTACTGCACGCTACTCAGAAATCGCATTAAGTAAATCTTTCGTTGGAACACGAACCTTTGAAGCTAATAAGGTCTTTACAATGGCGGTACGGGCTCTCCAGTTACGAAACATATGGATTTCATTTACGCGCGTCCACGTTTATTGACAATTTAAAATTAATAGGATTGAAATGTGTATTCTACGTAAAAGGCTACTGAACAGACCGGCTCACGTGTTAAGAAACTTCTGTTTTGAATAGACTTGTGTGCTTTGTCGGTGACCAACTAGATTGTTACTGTTTTTGCATATTGACCGTTTCTAGAAAATGTCGTAGGTACGTTGTGAACGTATGTGTGAAGCAAATTAGCATGTGACATTTGAAACAGGCTTGTATTAGGAAACTTGTAAATCACTTTTTAGTGCCTCGAGTACACTATTCAATTCCTTACAAAGGCTAGAGAGATTTTCTAAGTTTTAAATTGTAACAAATTCTCGTGTAAAATCAAACTAAGTACCTATTTATCCTTAGTACTACAATTTTATTGCTTTTAAGTTTTTTGCTAAATTAAGTCTTTACAATTGTAAAGACTTAATTTTGCAAAAAACGTTATTTACATTTACATTTTAACGATATTGCAGTTTTCACTCTCACGTAAATTACCACTACGGAAATAGAAATTCATACTAATAAGCAAACTTCACGCGAAGCCGTCAACGTCAGCAATAGATCTCCCTGTGTTTCCTCCTCAAGCTCTCGCCATAACGGTATACGGCTCGCGCCCTCGTTCCGAAGTGATAATGCTTCTGTAACAGATAGCTGATTGGCCGAAGGAGCAAAGGGAATTTATAATTGGAAAGATAAATTGAACGACGAAACTTGCGAACTAAGTTGCTGTACGTAACCTTTATTATTGATCGCTATACTTTATTGAACAACAGGAAATCCATTGATATTGTAGACGTCTCAAATGGACCAAAACGATAAATACATATTAAATTGCAAATGCAATAAAATGGCGTAAGGCAATTTTGCAATTGTAAACATTTTGCGCACGACTAATTTTAAATCGAATAATAGGTACCTTTCTTCGGTTACGTGCTTATAGATGTAAAAAAAAAATATAGATTTTAAAAAGTTATTTAGCTTCTTGTGATAATGGGTCCGTTAATTAACATGCTACTTTGATAAAATAATTCTCCAAGTTGTCTACAAGTTTTTGTGCCTCTGTATTCTCATTCCCAGGGTTCATTACAATATTCTAATCTGTAGGCACATATACTTATTACGTCAGTGTGTCCGTTTGTAATTTACAATCCTATCTTTCATCTACTGTGAGTCAAATCTATAGTTCCCTAACGGTCTGTCCCTTTATCCTTCGACGCATCAGTCTTCGTTTTCTCAGGCATTTATAAGTTCGCCTTTATTTGCTTCCTATTTAGCTTCTAATGAATATGTATCTGTATCGTGTTGTTTTCCGTTAGTATTGTGCAAAATTCTTGCACTATCGACATGAAAGGGTGCCTAACAGGAATCATGAGAAATATGTAAACTAATAGAAAGGACTCTATTGTCTTTAAATTAAGTAACATAACTTTTATCATTAAATATTTTGGTTTCTATATTTCTGCAATGAATATAAATATATCTAGGTAGTACGCCCTATTTAATCTCATTGAAAGTGTTTACAAATAATTGTGTAGTTTAGTATAAATCAGTGTAAATCTCAAGCACTTGTAAACTACTACTTAATATTCATTACAGTAAACGTATTTCTTATCAATCATCGGTATCGTAATTTGTTGCCTTATCGACCAGGCTTACTTCAACAGTTGCGTTGCGCAACAAAAATCGAAAGAGGATTTATTTTCGTTTCTTAAAATTATACGACCATAAAATTAAAAAAAAATTATGTTGCTCCATTTTATCACATCGATAAGCGCGTAATACTATATTGCATATACTCAATGTTTTATTTATTCCCCATTATCATTTTTTTCCGGTCAAAATTTGAAAAGCAAAACAGTCATCAATTCTTTGTTACTAAAGGTTACGTCAGTTGCATAAATCTTTAACAAAATAATGCATTTATTATGCCAACATTATAATTTGTCAGTATGTGGTTTTAATTTAGGGTCACTTTCTGATTTTATTAAAACAGCTCGTAAGAATTGTATACAAATTAGGAAGATTTTATGATCCAAAATTTATAGATTGCATTAAATACGATCGGCTGTTTCTACCGTTATCATGTGCTTCAACCGTTTTAGATTCGCGCATATACCTGTTTTAATTGAGATAGTTTGATAGTCGCCAAAATTTGTTCTTACAGTTACACAGTAAATAATATTTTCGTCTATAACGGTTTTTAAACATTTATATCAGGTGTAGACCTAATGTTCATTCTAGTAAAATTTGCATAATGCGCCTGTTTAAGAAAATTTATTATTTCGATGACGACGGCTTGTTTCTAATATTGAATTTTAGATAGACGTGTTGGCGACTCTATTATCTTCTTTAGCCTACTTACGTATGATTCATCGCTGAATGTCACAAATGAAAAGTGTAAATATAATATTTATTTATTCAAATGATTTGCTTTAACAATCAACCAAATCTGCTTTTCAAAACTCCCACAGAGACTATCTTAAATAACATTTTTTCTACGCCTAAATATTGTTTTTTAATTTAAGACATTCGAATAAAAGTCATTGAATGCAGTATCGTTTATTTTATTTATAGGCGTATAATTATAAAGCGTGCTTCACAATTGACACGAAAATCGATATTAATGCTTAAATTAAAGTGGGTATTCTTGCGTAAGGCCTGAACCATATTGTGTATGAAATTTGCTTCTTCGATATTGCTAATTGCATAATCTGCAATCAAGTATGTATTTAATAACTTTCACTTAGCCCATTTTAGTTGAGTTTGAACTAGTGCAAAGCAACTATTAGTATACTAATTTACGATTTCTATACATCGCTTACATAAAATTGGCAGTGTAATCATTCATGTAATGTTGCCATGTACCGACTTCTCCGAGCCAATTAAACCGCTCTGATGAACAATTAAATATAATAAGAAGTTGTTCAAAGTGTGCTACTAGGTAGATACTTGTTTGTGTAATCGCTCATCACAACTTGCATTCGTTTTTACAGCAGAACCGTCACAGAATATACTGTCTGTAAAGTCATAGAATGCTTCGTGTTATATCTTAACGTACACGGCAGAATTCTTTAAATCACCGGTTATTTATATTCCTTCTAAAAAGACGCCTTCAAGCTTTAAGCTAAATGAGATAATAGAAAACAAACTGATTTTATTTTCATTTAAGATCTGTGTACCCTGTATAGTTTATATTTTGTTGTCCAGCGTTTATTGGTACCAAGCCAGTATCTTCAATCATCTTAGACTTGCTTCTGGTTATTGCAATCATTCGATAGTACCGCCTGCAGGGAATACAGCAATCTATATTTCTAAGCTGACTTTGTAACTCACGCGATTTGACAAGTAAATGGAGCAGTTTTTATTTGTTTTGCAGATAGCGGCTACGTGTTTCTTCGAACCATTTAAGGTACATTGGACTGTCCATTCAGTAGTTTATACGACATTCGGGTATGGTTTATATTCAGCATTGTCGTATAATTGAGGTAGCAGGTTGTATAGACTTGACGTTAGACTTGTTTTTTGATATGTTTACGCAACAATTTCTATAATAATGTAACAGACATACGCAAAATGATATCCCTTGAACCTGTTTTGTCATACATACAAACAATCGCGGTCAAAATCTCGCAGCAGTAATCATAAGTAATTTAATACGATGATTCATTATAAACCGGAGTACAAAAATGACTGACGGGTCCACCCGTTTGGTATCCAAATGTAACTTCTGCAGTTAATTAATGTCTGCAAACTGGTCGGGCAACTGCCCTAAATTTGATCAACCTGTTTTAGTGTTCAACTTTTAATACAAACACCACCGCTACTTCGTACCCATCTTTGGTATTCGACATGTGTTTTCATGGCTTTTTCGTCACGAATTACCTCTTTTACTAGCTTCGTTCGCGTACTGTTAACTTCCTAACTTATAAATAACCCTAGAATACTAAACTACTCGACAACAGAAATTCTGTGTTTTACATGTAAGGGGGATGTAGCAAGTACAAGTATGAAGACCATCTACATATTACATATTCTCATTTCAGCTCTTTATCGCTCATTGATATAATGTTATCGCTAGATCTTTAGTACCGATGGTTTTGTATTACAGCATTTTCTTTTCTTTATGATAAGCTATTTCGCAGCACTTTTTCATTTTTATTTGTGTTATATATTTTGAATCGTTTTACATATTATGAAGTTATGTTTTTGGTACAATACGACTGACATGTTTGTCAAATAAAAGCCCTTAAATAAAGATAGAAAAAAAACATCGCGTCTGCTCGAAAAGGCAATTATTTCGCGTCAATTCAAATAAATTAATAAAGCCACCTCAAAAAGGTCATCTCATCTCCGAATACTTGACAAAGTAAATATCTCTATCAAGCACGATGCGCTGCATAGATTGTGGCAATCGGCAATCGGCTGTACACCGAGTATACTAACCCTAAATTCCGATCGTGGCGATTCTCGATAAGCGATACGTAAACGTTCTCGATTGTCTAGTACCGTTCTATGGGACTATCGTTAAATTATCGCTCACGTTTCGCTACTGAGAAGGCGCCCTACTATTACGGTATTGCAAGGAATTGCGATGGTTTTAACGGCAAACTGTGACATGTTCGCGAATCTACTGTATACTGACGTCATAAAGTTAGAAATATGAGTTTATTGCCGTACTTATCATAAGCTTACGACCGAACACACAATAGCCAACAATATAAGAGTCACTTCTGGAACGTGAGGTTGAATAAAGCGTAAAGGTAAATGGCTTCGGTATACGCTACACAGACAGAAATTTGAACCACAGGCGGTAATAAAAGTAACAGTCACTTTACATTAGCTAAATATTCTCATATTACTATTTTCTATTGAAGATTTTAATGTCTTGCATTAATTATGATTTAAGCCACGAGTCTCAAATTCTTTTATAGTCACAGCAATATAATTTATGCTTAGGAAAATTCTTTGACAACAAACGACAGCCTAGGTACTTGTTGACTGTGATGCAAAGCAGTAATTTCGCCCAAACTGTTCCGAGAGGACTGTTCAGACTTAGGTATTGTAGGTGAGGCAAAGGAGGTATGTTTGGAACGCAGCAAATGGCGTTCTATAGTCTCTGCTTACCCCATTAATAGAAGTAGGCGTGAAGTTATTGTATGTATTTTGTTGATAACTGTCTCAAAAATCTATCGAAGATATCTGAGGGATCAGACCGGAATAAAATATTTATATAAATTTCTCTTTTGTTTCTGATCCCCTGTACGGGGGATCAGAACGGAATAGAAATTAAAATTAAAATAAACCGATCATCCAGGGGATCAGATCTGGAGGATCAGACCAGTATAACTCGTGGATAGCACTTCACACAGAATTTTATTTAGAAAATTATTCTTTTCAAAATATTTTTAGTTTTATTCAGCAAATGAAGGCACAATAAAATAAATTCTTCTTATTTTCTTATTTTCGCTACGTTTAAAACTTCCACATAACAAGTCAGTTCATTTATTTCTGTCCAGTTCTCTTTAAGGTTACAATTACAGCTCTTTATTATATTGAATTGTTTATTATCTAGTTATCGTACAATAAGTCTATAACAGTACTGTACGAAATAAATCACTTTATTTTTAAAGTCACTATTATTGACCGAACCATTCTAAGTATGTTTTCACTTTCATTTCGAGTCTCGGGATTATCCGATCGCGATGGTCAAAAAAGGAGATCATTTGTAAAACGGCTTTCGCTAGCAATTCAATGATGCTGAATTATTTTCCGTTTTAAATAAAGTTTCGATATGTGCGATCCGGTCTGTGGAATATATTGCTCGTAGTAAAATGCCATACAAATTTTAATGGACTTATGCAGGTAGATTTATGTAGATTTTTAAATACTGCACACTTGAGATCATCATTCATCATGTCCTACAGCTAAGATGATGATAATGAATATTAAATATACATCTAACATATTTTTGGTGGCATCTTTTCTGGTCGAATCAGTGTATAAAATGCGTAAGATAATATAAATCCATACACCAGAAAACTTGCACTCAAAATAACTGTTTGTATGACATAAAATGGCCGTCTATCTGCTTCCATGGCGTTCGTCTTTAATTATAGCAATTTATGTCTATTAAATTACTCTAATTTCGTAACTATATTAGCATCTTCGACAGAATCAATATCCTATGCTAATAATATCTTGAGAAGTATTAGCCAATCAAAAGTTTTACCCGTTTAAATTTATAATCAATTTTTTCTTAGTTGAAACCCATGCTTTCTAAATTATACAAAATTAAATTACTAGTAATTTATATATTGACAGTACAAAAAATTAAGACATTGATTCTATTTAATGTCCAAATTATGTAAACTGTCCACTACATCTGTTGTTTACCATTTATAAAGAATTCAAGTGATACTATGCGTAAATATTCTCAGCTAATGGGTTTACCATGTTACATGTATCTATGTCGGTGTAACACGCGGCCTATTATTACTTGAATAACAATGTTTGTTGAGTTTTCATTTGTGGGCGCTAAATTTGGTCGGCTATGACACCGTTATCGACGTCACGATGTTTCTGTACGATATTTTAAATGTGGGCGTGTTATTAGTTAGTCGAAAATTGAATGAATGATTGCCATTGGCTGTGCACTGTGTGGTCTGCGATACGTAAGTTGTATTAGTTTAATTCGTTATAAATAATAGCCATAGAGTAAACGAAGATTGAGAAATTAAACACGAGCATGATTGTGACTTGGCGAAAATATTAACATCATTGCAGAAAATTCGTCCACTCGGAGTTAAATTGCCTTTCTTAGATATTTTTTAGGTTGTTATTATTTATTTTAATTTATGAAATTCTAAAAGAAATATTTTAATTGTTTTTAGTTAACGTATTCTTAGAAAATTATATGTATATTATACATATCTATATATATAAAAGCGAAAGGTCACTCACTCACTGACTCACCTATCACGATATCTCAGAAACTACGAGTACTACAGGTCTCAAATTTTGCATGGAGATTCCTTTTAGGATGTAGATGCTCACTAATTTGGACACGGATTTTGCAAAATTCATCCCCTAAGGGTGTAAAAAGGAGTGGCAGAGTTTGTATAAAACTTCTATAGAATGCTATATTTTTAATGAATAAAATAAATGACATCTCAGATTTAATGCCGGATCCACAAGCTTGCCACTTGGCACAAGCTATAAACATAAACAAACGCTTGAATATAATTATTACGTGGTCCAAACAGCGATATCCACACGTTTGGGAGTGTAATGTGTTATGTGTTTTGAAGAAACAAGCATGTCGGAAGTCCAGCTGTTGTCAGCTATAAGATTTAGTTTAGCTTACTATTAATATAAAAAAAAAACAAAATTAAAAGAGAGAAAATAAAAGGAAACGAAAAATTCGGCAAAGAAGATGGTGGATCATTCAAATTCATAGAGACCTTAGAAGGTATGTTTTTTATGATACTCATTTTTATTAACTGAAATACTATACATACCTAAACTCTATTAATATGACTTCGACAGGTATACTTACAATAAAAACAATCTTCACGCGCCTTTTTTTGGCAAGCGTGTGGATCCGACATAAAACACGAAAAAAGATACCGATGGTGGAATGGAATAACTTCTAAAGTGAAAAATTTTGGCCAAAATGAGCTAACTTTCGATTTCGATTCGAACGATCTTTAGATAGAGTTTTTTTTCTACGTCGACTAATACAACTTTCGTGGCGATCGGAGCATATTTTTGACGTTTTTTCCCTTACCGTCGCCAGTACGAGCAGCATCTAATTTTTAGCCTCCTAAATGACGTGTTTCTGGTGATTTATTGATAGAGGTCTGTTAAGAGTCTGGCATTTTGGAAGGAATTTTTCTTTAAACAAATTGTTTTCGAGTAAATATATAACCTTTTTATCTTTTCTTCATCCGGATGTTATTTTGGACATAAGAAGTTTTTGATTATAGATTTTTATAAAAATATCCTTTAGGGATAATTTTTTATTAAGACATAACTATTCTTAAGAAATTTGAGACGCATTAGAAGTATTACTTCTGAACAGCATTATTATGAACATTACGATATTTTAAAACAATTATTCTTTTCAAGGTAATATAAAAATATTAAGATCTGTTTAACATTTTTTACTTTCCAAATATGAGCTAATAGTTTCTAATAAGAATATTTCCATTTATTATTTTACATGATTTACAGGAGATAAGAACTTTTGGCTGACTAACTTTTAAGTTTCTTTTTCTTAAACGCCAACTTTCTTGCGAGTAAAGTTAGGTACTTACTTTGTGTTTGATAATTTAGATAATTAGATATGATTTGATAATTTAGATATTATTAACTTTAAACATTATTCTCCAAAGAAACCAATAACTGCCAATCAATAATAAAAAAGTAAACCTCATTTCCCCCACTTTGCCATTTGCCGCTTAAGAAGTTTTTCTTTTGCACCGTCGAATTACTATTTGTTCCAAAAGAATTTGAATTTGAAAATTGTAGCTTGGAACGCAAAGGACGCGGCGTTGTCACTAGGTAGGCTACCCCCGAACGAGCACTAAGCGAGCGGTACCTCTAGCACGAACATTCAACCATTACATCAAGTATTCGTATCGAGCTAACTATACGAATACGGAGTCGATACTATAATTTAAATCATCGGCAGCATGAACATATTTACCTTACTCACGTGTACTCGATACGATCTCGATACTATGGTTAAATAATGACATGTACACAAGACGAATTGAACGAATGATAAGGAATGATACGTTCAAAAACTAATATTGTTGTATTTATTAAATCATTTACAGTGATAAAAATGCAACTAAATAAAGGTACAACGTTACGGCCTTACGAAATAAGTAATGTAAAATAATAATCGACCTAAAAATTACAATTTTATAATTAAATTTAGCAGACATAAAAAAATTTAAGCTTCTTATATTCTGAACGCAGCCATTTTGTAGTAAATTTAGTTGTTTAGTTTACGTAATCTATGGTTTTGACTTTTGACAGTTTGAATTTGAAGTACTGACGCGCGATGTTTGTGCTGGGTTATTATTATTACAGCAGAATTATCAAATTATCAAAGTAAGAATGTCTTCAAATACTAGTTTTACGCAGTTCACAATGTTGGTAGACTTTATGGAAAAGTAAGTACTTACATATTTATTGGAGAATTGGTAAAAATAATATGATCAAGTGGTTGCAATTACTAATGTTTACGTTATTTTATTTTAGGAATGGCGTTCTACCTAAGCCGACAGACATACCTAAATACATAATAAAAATAATAAACAAATATAATAAACAGATATACCTATTTAGCGGCATTTACCTTGCCTTTTATTTTTTATTTTTTGTACACTATATTTAACCAAATATGAACTGAAGAATCTTAATAATATTTTCATCCATAGTGATACTTACTTAAACTGTACCTACTAACAATAAAATTCCAATTGATTGTTAACTTACATTAAATATCTTGTTCATACAGGTAATGAGGATTAGAATACCCTAGGCTCTAGTCAAGATGCAGGTGAATTTAGGGCTGTAAAATCATCAAGCCCAAATATTCAAATCTAGCTCCACCGAAGACTCAAAAGACTAGCTAGTTCACAACTTACCACTCAGATACATCATCACAAAAGGAAGCGCAATATGGCTATATGAGTATTTTTTTAAAGTGAGGAGAATGATATTAAGAGAATAGTTTCAAGAAATAAATAATATAGATTATAATATACGTTGTAAACATATCATTTTATAATAAATATTTTTAAATTTTATACAGTTGCCATTTATTCATACCTAGGTACCATAAAATAAAGTGAAAGTAATGTATAGGCAAACTCATTTATTCACTTGAATAATAAATACTTAACACTTTGAACGCTATGCAACCAGACACAATAGAAAATCTATTATTACAAACATTTTCTTTTAAATAAATACAATAAAACACGAAACAACTCTTCTCGATAACGCTCTCACCTTAAAAATATCGGTGACAAAGTTTTCGTTTAATTCGATAGCCGTTTGGCGATACTACATGTCAAAAAATGTTCGTGCTGCCGATTTCCATACATTTGCTGCTTTTACTTTACAATTACTTCTCGATAGCTTTATGTTAATTACCGCTAGATGTTCGTGCTACCAAATTTTAGTTCCAAATACGCTCACCGAGCGCTGTACAAGTTTCCATACAAAATTTTTCTATTACTATTCTATTTCAATGGCTATTCGATATGCATAAAATGTTCGTGCTAGCAGTACAGAAACGCGAGGGCAGGCGTCGTTGTCGCATGTATCGAAAGTACGGATTTTTTCTGCTTTATTACCACTTGATTGAAGTTCAGTTTCTCTGATTATTTTATTTCTGTGCGTTTAAATATTCATTTCATTTTACTTTTAGAAATTCTGACACCAAATAAATATTAAATAAACTTATTTAATTAAGTAGGTACTTTTGCTTACTTTTAAATTTATTTCAAACTGTCATTTCAATTACTTGGTAAAATTTATTTTATTTCTTTAGTCGCTAAGTACCTGAAACGTAGGTTTTTATTCGTTACTAGCTGCATCCCACGGCTTCGCCCGCGCTTAAAATGTGTTTTGACTCCCTCGGGAACCAGACCAAATTTCAGAATAAAAAGTAGCTTATGTCCGTTCTCTGGCACCTATTCTATCTACTTACGAATATTCATCGAAATCGATTCAGCCGTTTGTGCCCTGAGTGGCAACAAACACACACACATATATTCACACACGCACACACAAACATTCGCATTTACAATATTAGTACATTGATTTATAAAAAACTAAATCAATGTATTAGTAGGATTTAAACTTACCTACGTTTATTTGGAAAATGTGAATTGTAACAGTCGTCGTCGACGGATTACAAATCGGATGCAGAGTCGAGTCCATAATTAAAACAATTTTTTTTTTCTTTTTCTTTTTGGAAAGTATACCTCTAAGGGGTTAAAAGAAGGCCGATAAAAGCTTATATGATGCTTAATGCTTAGTCAGATTGCTAAACTAAAGCTAGATACATAAACGCGAAGGTTTAGACGTATAAATGGATGGAGTAGGTATGGATTTTTGTAACTCAATCATGTCAAAATGGATAAAGGGATTTAAATGGGATTCGCTATAGAGACATACATTTATACTGATTGTTACTGATACAATGTACGATTGCCATAAGATCAAGCAGGCAATTTTCTCATACAGGCGCCCCCCATTCACATTTTCACGCGAACGAAATCGCGGGCAGCAGCTGGTATCATATACTTAGTAAATAGATGTTTTAAGTATTTCGCTATTAATCAGTCTTAAGTTATGATCTTTGATCATTATTACTGCGGGTTTTGTAGAAGCCAATAGGTACCAATTAACTCATGTTTATGATTTATAATAGGTACTTTTCTAGATTTTTACATCAATAGTTCGTCAATATTAGCAGTACCTACCTATGAGTATGATTGAACGGATATACAAAGAACAAGGATGAGAAGCCTGCGTAAAATTTTTACCTTCTAGACCTTTAATAATCATGGCAAGATGAAAATCAAACACAGCACTTTTAAACATCTTAAGTAAGTGGGATTACATCTAAGTTAAATTTAGGTAAAATAGTTCTTCTTCTTCTTCTCGTTCTTCTTAATGTGCCTCTTCGTCATTAAAGGTTGGCCGTCAGCTCTTTGAATTTGTCTCTGTCCAGTGCGAGATGGAACAGTCTTTCGACGGTGGTAATTCCAGTCTAATCCCGAATGTTTTGCAGCCAAGATTTCTTTCTTCGCCCAGCCCGTCTCTTGCCCTCAACCTTGCCCATCATAATAAGCTGGAGTAGCATATACCTATCGTGCCTAAGTACGTGGCCGAGATACTCTATCTTGAGCCTTTTAATGGTAACAAGTATTTTTCGGGTCATATCAACACGCTGAAGCACGGTTTTGTTTGTGTTTTGTGGTGCGACGGTAGCACCACATTTCAAATGCCTGCAGACGCTTCATAGTTTCCTATTTCAAGGTCCATGCTTCGCAGCCGAACATGACAATAGGCCAGAAAGAAGTAAAATAGTTAGTCCATTTAAAAATTCTCTAAAGAAAATTTTTGACATAAAGTATTAAAGCAATTTTGGGCAATTGCTTGTCAATGTGCAATTTAAATTTCAAAGACGTTTATTTTCTAATATTGAAGGAACCTTAGTTATTGATATTGTTTAAGCTACATAAAATACAATAATCTAAGAGATATGCAGTACTGGCTGTATATAAATGTCCTAGCTTTATTTATCGTAAAGGTATCGATTCGAATACTACCAGTTTCTTTTAAGTACATACAATTTAATATTGTCAACGCTCTATCTTATTAACATTTCCTGACCTAATTAAAACATACATCTGTATTGATATAACGAAACAGCATTACAAAATGAACAATTGGTTTGTCTTAACAATACTCATTCTAATAAAAACTTAATCCATTGAAATCAATGTATGGAATATAAAAACCTAAGAATTCGATTTCAGAACGACTGACTGACTTTGAACTAACAATAGCAATTACAATTGATTAGTTATGATGCACTTCTCTAGCTGCGATTCCGCGCCGCAGCACCGTTCCAAATTTGAACTCAGTTTTAAACACTTTGATTACATAAACTAAATTAAAATGCTATTCGTTTTTTACCATAGCTATTTGATCATGACACAGTTGGTTGCGTTTTGATTAGCCGGTGTAAAATGCGTGGAATTTTTTTTTATTAAAATTTAAATATTTATACAGTTGTGTTAACATAATGTGTACAAAAGGGCTTGGCTACGTCATCTTTAACATTCAACGAAAGTCGGACATTGTTTGATTTTTGTAGTTTGATGATACATTAAGATCTGCTGCTACGTTCAGATGGCTTTAAAAATTTCTCCTAATAACTCACTCGTATATTGAGGCTGCTTGCTTAAGGGCAATCGCCTGCTATTATTGAAAATATAACATAAAATAACCGAGTGTGTCACGAACCCGACATCAAATCATAAGCTCGTAAAGCATATGTGGGTTAACATGTATCATCTTCGAGCTAATTTGAGTATCGCAGAGATGAGCTGTTTATCTAAAGTAGTTTTCAATCCACTTGATCTTATCTTTGTCTAGGCGTGCGCCGAGAGATTCTTATAATTGCGACTGCCGTGGTTAAACGGTAAAAATTATATTCATATATCCAGTATTTAGAGAAAACTTGTCGTACAACAAATAGTAGGTACACGTACTTTGCACTAAGTTGTAAGATTCCCGCTGTAGAATCCCGTTACATAGACGGAGTTCCAGTTGAGTTTATAGGCCATGCAAATATTTGTCCCATGTGTCCTCACGACTGCATAGAAAACAGGCGCCATTAACTTGATTAAAAAAGCAAAGTGCTCCAAAGAAGACCCGTTTGTGCCGTTACTAAACTCTAAAGTTTATATAGAAATAGGTTTACGGTTGTTTACTGTTTTACTGAACCTTTAATGAGGTATATAAAGATTATTGACTTTCTAAAATATAGATCAAAATATTTGATTAAGTAATTTTTTTTCAACATAGTCATCTAGTCCCAAGCTAAGCAGAGCTTGTATTATGGGTACTAGATAATTGAAATATAATACTTATACATACATTTTTTTTGTAAATACATACTTAGAATACATAGAAAACACCCAAACTGAAGACAAATACAAATGTTCATCACACAAATATTTGCCTTTCGCGGGAATCGAACCCACGACACACGGCGTCGCAGTCAGTTACACTAACCACTAGACCAACGGTGCAGTCAAATTGAATTGAATGATTGGTTTAATTTTTACGTGGAGTTATTTTAAAGCCTAAGATAAGTTTTGTTGTATACTTACACTAATATTTCACGTTATTTACTATCGTTTTCTGTAATAACGAGGAACAAACCAATTCACTCAAATTACGGTAGGTACTATGTGAGAATTCTATAGAACTTTGCAAAGAACACGCATTCTGCCGATATCGCGCCTTGTTTTGCATATCATACGTTAATATCAAAGTACAGGGTTAATCAAATATGTAATGAATCTGTTGGCGATTTGGAATGCTGTCCCGGTGGCCTAAGTCGTATTGTTTGTTACAGATAGTATCTATTAAAAAGATGATTTAAAAGATGCAGTAGTGGAATTTAATTTGCTTGTTCTGTCTTTAATATCTTTGTCACATGAACACAGGCTTTCTTGGCAAGATAAAAACTTTCACCTTTTAAGTCAAATTTAAAGTTAAATGAATATTTAAAGTAGGAACAAAAATTATTCTTTGTACGAAACTATTATCGTAGTAAGAAGAATTCTTGATCGTACGAAATTGGTTTCGTAGGGGGCCGAAGGGAATTATTTTTACTTACGTGGTATTGGTATTTCTAAATTGAATTCATTTTTGATGAGAGAAGCTCACTGCTGGTCATATTGGTCAGACTTGAGGTAAGCCTGCTTACAACAGCATAATCTATTGAATTTAATAAAATTTATTTGATTACTTGATCATAGAACTTTACTATAAAATGGTAAGAATCAATAACATTATTACTTAGTAATTCGTTTTGAATTTATTGCTAATTGGTTGATAATTGGTTCTTTGAGAAATCTGATCGATGCATTTTGTTTTCATTGGTTGTTCACATTCAAAATATAAATAGAATAGCCGGTAGCAGTACAAGTAACCCGGAACTATGAATACCATTGTTGGAGATAGGTCACCCACGAACTGTTTCTATTATCAGTAGTCGGTCAGGTAGCTTTAAATTAAATACAGTATGGTGGGCTGTGTGAGACTTCAAACATATAATTTATACGGACGCCTTGTCTGTTCCCGTATTTCCTCGAAGTTTACGATTACGTTTAAAATTATCTTTTGTGACTTAAGGTGTATGGAGTTTTAAAAGTATACTTATATAAGTTATATATGTATAAAATAAGCTTTTGTCAATAAATGAAACGGTAACAGAATGTCATCTTCGAGTTATATTGTTCTCTACAATCTTAAGTTATGACTATGACTAGAACTGTTATTCACTTTAGTTACTATTGTTTACTGAAATTTCTAAAATAATAAGAGTTGCAGACATTTGTCTCTTCTTAATTATAGAAAGTACAAAATCAATCTTTGCAGCATCTTTATATTACCTAAGTTAATAATATGTCATACTAGCGAACCCGATAGACGTTGTCCTGTCTTAATTATTAACTAATTTTTCGCAGAACCTTCTCCTGACAATAACAAACACAACAAAAAAGAATTAACGGAATCGGTTCAGTCGTTCACGCGTGATGCCGTGACCAAGGGAAATAGGGATTTATTTTTATACTAGCTGTTGCCCGCGACTTCGTTCGCGTGAAAATTCAGATGTGTGCCTGTATGAGAATATTTCTTACCTAATCTTACGGCAATCGTACATTGTATGAGTAATAAATATCAGTATAATCCGTCTCTAAGGCGAATCCGATTTAAATCTATTCACCCGCTACCCTTAAAACAGACGAAATTTTGCGATATTTAACGAAACTTGCCATTCCTATTTTCCCACTTAATAAGAATAGTTCCTAGTTTGGAAATCGTATTATCAAAACTCCTGTTTAAAAACTATAGAAGCTTCATACAAATTTTGTTCCCCTTTATACTCCAGGGAAATGAATTTCGCAAAATCCCGTCTTAAAGAGCACCTATTTCCAAAATTTGAAACTCCTAGCACTTGTAGTTTCTGAGATTTCGTGATGAGTGAGTGAGTGAGTGACCTTTCGTTTTTATATATGTATAACTTCTGCCCTCGACTTCGCTCGCATGAATATCGTTTTTTCAATAGACATTTTTATATTGTTTAAATACTGTTTTGCATACTATTTCTAATCTCAGAGGGTTTGTACTCCTCACTTCCCTCACTTTCCCTTACGTCCCCCTCACTTCCCCCTCACTTACCTCTCACTTGCCCTTCACTGCCTCCTCACATCCCCCTGAGTTCCCTTTTTCTTTTTTTTTACACAACGCCATCTAGACCCAAAGTATTATATGCTTGTATTATGGGTTCTAGAATACGGATAAACATACTTAAATACTTTTATTTTTGTAAATACATACATATTATACATAGAAACACCCAGACCAATGCAAATAGACATGTTCATTCTACAAATATTTTCACTGAGCGGGAATCGAACCCGCGACCTCTGTGTGGCAGTCTATACACAGTACCACCGAAATACAGAGGCAGTCGATTTCCCCCTGACTTACCCCCGCACTTTCCCGACACTTCTCCCTTCCTTTCCTCTTCCTTCCCCTCCCTACCCCCTCCCTCCAAATTTCAAGTCGCCAACTTCAAAAGCAAAGATCTTTCCATACAATATTTCATCCTTTATTTCACCCCTATAAATCCAACCCAGTTAAAAAAAAATATGTGGGTATTTTTTATTTAAATAAAATTATTCCAAAACAAAATTTTGAAGCTGTAAGTTAAAAAATTAAGACTTTTCATACAATCGTTTTCATCCCTTTTCATACACTTAAGGGTTGAATTTTTAAAAACCCTTTCTTAGTATACTTCTAGACATTAAGACAAACACACCCTCCAAATTTCGTCCAAAAGTCGCTACGACCAGCGGTTTAGGCTGTACGTTGTCTGTCAGCCAGTCAATCAGTCAGTCAGGACAAAGCCTTTTATAATATGTATGGATGTATGGGTTAGACGTATAGCCATCAGGGATCAAAGCATACAGGCTGCTAGGAATGCTTACACGCGATAAAGCCACATAAAGCTGACCGTGCGAAAAACAGCTAATACTTAGATCCACACCCACAACTTTTAGTGTCTTACCTTGGGCTTTATTAATTAATCATCGCAAAACATAGGCTCACTGTAAACTGGACTCGTTTAAAACTAAACGAAAGATTGTTTAGAATGACAGGAATCCGAGGAATAAAAACACTATCAGCTATTCCGCAACCTGTTAAAATCTCTGCTTCTATAAAATTTCGTAGTAAATTAACGAATGTTCGATGTGATTCTTTAAATTGGCATAACTTTTTTATTTATGAACCGATTGACATGAAACAAACACTAAATGTTAAGTGAAGCTTACCACAATATATTAGTGAACACCATATTAAAATCGGATAAGCTGTTTCTGAGATTAGCGTGAACAAACGCACAGACAAACAGACAAACAGACAAAAATTGTAACAATCATTGTTTTGGGTTCTATTTGCGTTGATATAGGTCCTAATAGTATTTTTTCTCATATACCTTCCATGTACAGACAGCGATCGGTTACATTTTTATTATATGTATAGATAAATAGATATTTCTAATCTCCCATTCTACAAACCCTCTTTCACCTACCTACAGATATCCCCCGTAAACTTTTCACTACTTTCCCCTATTCCCCTCTCCCTTCTTCCCCACTCCTCCCATCCTCCTTCTTCCCCACTCCTCCCATTCCGCTTCTCCCCTCCCTCCCTCTCCCCCTCCCTTAGAAGTATTTTCCAAAACAAAATTTCAAAACTATGAAGAAGTTTTATACAAACGCTTTCATCTCTTGTCAGACCACCCTTAACATTTAGGGGGATGAAAAATAAATGTCCGATTCTCAACCCTAGCCGATATGCCTACAAAATTTCACGAAAATCGGTCGAGCCGTTTCGAAGGAGTTCAATAACTTACACCGTGACACGAGAATTTTATATATTAGATTACCTAAGATAAAAATATGTCAAGTTATAATCAGTAATTTTCTTTAGTTTAGATATCGTCTAAAACTATTTTAGAACATATCTCACATATAAAATCTTAAAACATCAATAAATCTCAAGAAAACTATCTTAAAAAGAGTTATTTCAACTAAAGTGTAAAAATAACAGATAGCTAATAAATCGTAATGACTTACAAAACAACTCTTTCCGTAACATTAAGTATTGACAACGTTCACAACTAAAGTGCCGTGCTTAGCACAAATAAAAGTAAAGCTCAAACCAACAAGTTCCCATAACATTACATCAAGTTCGCTGGTTGTAGAAATAACACCATACTTTTCCCTGTAATGTCCTCGCCGGGTCCAGAATAGCTTTTATAGTCAGCTAAACACCGCCTACGTAGTTAGTAATGTCGTCCTATAAATTGCACTTCGTTATGCTAAGTCGATAGGCAGGTGGTCTCAGTATTCGAGTTATACATAGATGAATCTGTAAGTATATATAACATACGATTACGAAAAGAAAATTGTACATCTTAATAATCAGTACAGTGATACCGGTTTACAAGTACTTATTATGTTGTCTTTTTTCTAGGATTCTCGCATTTTTGTTGGTGTAGCAGTCTGGTCGCAGTCTGCTCTGGAAGAAAAATCTATGGTGTTAAATCATAGATAAAATTCGGATAATGACGGTGATGCAATGTATTAAAAAAAAATCTTTAGCAATTACACTTTATCTTTTAGTTTACTTTTAGTTTAAGGTTAGATTGGACAGAGCCTAGGTTCTAAACTGATATTACGCATTTCTAGGTAGGAACACTAAATGCCACTATCTATTCCAGAATCGAAACCGAGATTGGACATGACTGTCGTACACACTACCACTTGTTTCACAGAGTTCAACAACTTATACAATAGCATTTGTTGCAATTACACACCTTTGAAAAACGAAAGATTTACTGATGTTTAAAAGATATTGTTGACTTCCTAGTACAGAATTATTACACCTGCATCTCAATTAATTCATTGCAGAGGCGGAGTTAAATATCCAATTCATTGTAATTATGTAGCAGCTAAATTTTTAAAACGCAGCTCTATTAATTTTAATTGACACTAATTTTAAACTCGTCTGTTATTCGAAGAAATTCATGCATCTAACAAAGAATTTAAGAATATTTTACTTTCGCTTTAAAATCAATAGTTCCAAATCATTGGTGGATATTACAATTAAGTTTTGAAACGTACCGGAACAATTAAAACTTAAAACTTATAAATCCCGTATAATGCACAGAATGGTCTATTAACGTTTTCGACCAACGTTTTTCACTTAGAATTATTGTATTTATCAATGTTACCCAAGCAATCAGTATGTTTTATAGTCCTGTTTATCTCCTGACAGTGGTTAAGCCCGCATCGGTAAACGCACAATGGACCGGCTAAGTAATACGGATAATTTATTATATATTTCCGCGATTATCGTGAGTACAGCACGAAGAACAGCTTTTAAATATGGATTAGAGAAATACTAGGAGAAGGATGGGTAGTGCTAACGACACAGTATACTGGAATACAGATTAAATAGGTATAGGTAGTTGATGCTATTTTGCACGTCATAAAATACTGCAGCCCAAGTAGTGCTAAGAATGTTCTGTACTGAATTAACTACTGGACAGTCTTGTTTTATTTGTTTGAGTTATTGAGACGTGTTTCAAGTTTTTGTAGTTGTCCTACTGCACTGTCATATTTTGTTTAAAAATATCTTCGCATTATTGTTTTTTAATGTTTAAAGTGTCATTTAATTTAGTTACATAATTACTTGGCATATTATTTACTAACTTACATCTTTGGTTACTGCTCTGCTCTCGTCGCCAATAGCGTGATGTTACATAGCCTATAACCTTTTTCAAGAACTGGGCTATCATACGCAAAGAGATTATTCAAATCGAACAGGTAGTTCTAGAGATTAGCGCGTTCAAACAAACTCTTCCACTTTATATAATAGTATAGATTATTTAAATATGCAAAGGATTCCATGTATTGTTACTCACAGGCAGGGTCTTAAAAGTTACTTTCATCCAGGCTTTTAATAGTAGTATGCGCTTTAATGTTAGCAATAGAATCTAAGCTCTCTTAAGGTGGTTCCGACGAAATTTCGACGAAATCCGCTACTTTCATCCCGATAATTGAGTAGATTCTAATGCTATTTATTCTTTTTTTTTTTGCCAACAATATACTTTGATTCATGAACTTTAGAATAGTAGAAGAATTATTTACAATAATTGATTATATAACTTATACCAACGATATTAAAACAACGTGATTTCACTTATTTCGAAATATTACTTTGTAATTACTATAGTTATAAATATAAAAGTTATATTGAATCAACCGGAATAAACCAAATGTCAACTCTGTAGGTTTATTTCATTTATTAGGATAATGATTCAATAGTTATTGATAATTTGGCTGAATCAGCGTCGCAGGGGCTCTGCGCGGGCGACGGGAGGCAGAACGGCAGAGCGGCGCAAGCCCTTCTGACGGACGGACGTATGCGGTTTTTTTAAAAATTATTTACGTAATTCAATAATTGCAAATAAATAATATCAAAAAAAATATTGTGTGGATAGATTTAGTGTTGCAAATAAATTAGATTAGTTATTTAGATTTTTTTAGTGTATTAAATACGTAGGTATTTACCTACATTTATTATTATTTTTCATCAAAATGACTAAAATTTCACGACTGAAACAAATACAAATGCAAAGGATTCAATAATAGAATATCCTGTAAGTAGGTATATACCTACCTTCATATTTTTAGTAAAATACCTTCTTTGAGATACTTACCTAGGATATCCTTTAATTATGTTTAGTTCCACGTAAACTAGGTAGCAGGTGGTGAGCCTATTGTCGCTCGTGATAAGATCAAGGCAACACCAGGCCTCAAGAATCAGTAAATTCCTGCTGTTATATACCCTAGGGGTATGAATATGAGCTTGCTACAATATTGTCTATGTCTACTATCATTTCGAACTAGGTGTGTGGTAGGTGGGCACATGAGTAAAATATCTAACTTGGATATTTACTCATGTGGCAAGGGCGCTTTCCGATTCCGACCGACGCGACGCGACGACGGCGACGCCGGCGTAGGTACGAGGTGCTTCGGTCGGAACACGAACGTCGGCGTCGGTCGTACAACTAGCATAGAACTCAAATTACAATGATTATACGTGACATGCGTCGGTTTGCGACCTAGTTAGGTACCTACACAAAACAACCATACACGCTGCTGTTAGCTACCTAACTATCTACGTTATCTTGCACGAGCATAAATACCTATACATTCTATATATACATACGGTGTGTACTTGAATATTCTATCGGTAAGTAATACCGATAAAATATTCAAGTATTTACCTCGTTAGATTTTTTTTCATGAGCTGATAAAATCAGTGATAAGATACTAGGCTAAAGTAAATACCTACCCTTCTACTTTCAATGCATCTTATTTTGATTTATTTATTTGATTGCAAGAAAGGAAGAAAAAAGACTTTACAAAACGTCTTAGTCTCTAACCAAACTAAAATATTTGAAGACTGTGAAATTATCACAATTAGGTAAATTAAAAATCCTACTCTCTGTTCCTTTATTATCGTACTATATAAATTTTTAATCCTAAAATTAAATAATATATTGTTGAGTGCCTACTGGACATAACAAAACTAATACCGTATTTTTCGAGTAATAGGTGTATGTAGAAAGTAATAGACCCGGCACGGTGGCACAGTATAAAGAATTCTACTCTTTTTTGTACAGTCTTTACCTAACTAGGTAAAGGCAAAAGAATTATGGTTTAGCACTCTATGTATGTATGTATGTATGTATCTTTATTATATTATATTATAAGTCTATGTACTGTAAAACTACCCCGTGACGTCGTCCGCATGGATCCGTTACTTAGCGATAATATTACATTAGTTCTACTTTACCGATTTTGCATTATATTATACATTTACAATACTACAATATGTACGTACATACAAATATATGTATGTACACATATATTTGTATGTACATATTGAAGTAATCTATACTTATAATGAATCTCTAGCGAGGTAATTTTCACGGTACATCCAAATCACTCAAACAGTGGGTACAATGCGTCTACTTTGGCAATTGTTCGTGTTACTTATTTTGCTAAGGGTACATGATATTGTGTACCTTACGTACGGGCACTTACTAGAAGATAATCAACATTTATTTATTTATTGAAAAAGTATTTACAATATCATTACAGATAAAAACCCAATACGATATCATAAAAAACCTAAAATTAAAAACACTAATTACTAAATAAATATATCTACTTATCCAATACTATACATTTTTGTGCAACATCCTTGAATTTTGATAGGGTACATTGAAAAATATCAATTTCTATAGAAATAATGATATACACATAGGAATGATGACGCTTTGTTTAAAGCATGTGTAACTGAAAATCCTTATCAGCTCTGTCATTTGAATTCAGTTTTGCTGGTGAATGGTGCTGTTTCAAATTCAGTGCAGTGGTGGCCATACAGAGTAAAGATACTGTGGGAGAAAAAGGAAATAAAGAGGACCGAGGAGGTAACTATGCCTTCGGACCACTGACTTTCAGACAAAACTTACACTTTACGTCGTTATGTACATCTCCAGCCAAACCGTCCCGCTTATTCTAAAAGATCTACTTCCGTAAAATTTTTGCTAGCTATACAATATACAGAACGATTTACTGAAGTTATATTTGTGATATCCAGATGAACCGAAAATAAATAAGGAAAATGAAAATATTTAATTCATATAGGTTAATTAAATTAACACTTATGAACGTCAAAGTTTACAAAATGTCAGCAAATTAACCTACAACCAGTTCGCTGACAAAGTAGAGCCATGAGAAGAACTGGCAAGAAACTCAAGCCACTCATTTTAATCGCCAGGTTATTACAATTTTTGTAAGTTACAGTTTCAAGTAGCATGCAAAGTGACACAGGCAATACACTTAACTCTATAGGTAATTAAATACTTACAGCTTTCTATGTTGCAAAGAAAAAATAAAAAGTAAAATGCGTGCTTTACAGGCTGCCTCAATTTGCATATTGCTACAAAAGTACGAAAAGTCAGGGAGAAGTCAAGGGGAGTCAAGGGAAAGCCAGGGAGAAGCGAGGGAGAAGTGAAGAGAAAGTGAGGGGAATGTGAGAGGAAAGTGAGAGGAAAGTGAGGAAAGTGACGGGTAAGTTAGGGGAAGTGAGGGAGAATTGAGGTGGAAGTGCGGGAGAAGTGAGGGGGAAGTTAGGGGAAGTTAGAAGTGAGGGGAAGTGAGTGGAAGTGAGGGGAAGTGACGGGGAAGTGAGGAGTGAGGGAAAAGTGAGGAGTAAATGAGGAGGAAGTGAGAGGAAAGTGAAGGGGAAGTAAGGGAGATGGGAGAGGAAGGGAGGGGGAAGGGACAAGGCAGGAGCTCTCGAATGCAGGGAAAGGGATAAGAAGTGATAAAAAGAGAGAAGAAAATGAGGGGAACGAAGGAGAAGAAATGGGAAAGTGCTAGAGAAGAGAGGAGAAAGCGAGGAGGCAAGGTAGAGAGAAGTGGAGGAAAGGGCAAGAGATGCTCGAGGAGAGGCAAGGGATGCTGAAGGAGGTGAAGAGGAGAAGAGGGAGGTGAGGAGAGAAGCGGAAACTGTGGAGAGTGGAGAAAAAGGGCGATAGGGAATGAGGGGAAGGGAAAAGTTATTGTAGTGAATATTTGCCTTTGTGTATTGTATTTTTTTTTTACGAGGGATATCTTTAGGTAGGTGAAAGAGGGTTTGTATGAATGGGAGATTAAAAATACTATGGAAAACAGTATTTAAACAATATAAAAATGTCTATTGGAAAAATCAATATTCACGCGAGCGAAGCCGCGGGCAAAAGCTATCTATATACATAAAAGCAAAAGGTCACTCACTCACTCATCACGAAATCTCAGAAACAACAAGTGCTAGGAATCTCAAACTTTGCATGATCGTTCCTATTAGGATATAGGTGCTCACTTAGACGGCATTTTGCAAAATCCATCCTCTATGGGTGTATAAAGGGGTGACAAAGTTTGTATGAAACTTCTATAGTTTTTATAGTAGGATTACCAAATTACTAGAAAATACTCTTTTTTTAATATTCAGAAACTACCCTTATTAAGTGAGCAAATAAGAGTCGAAGTTTGTGTGAAAGTGGTTCATCAGTTTTAGCGGTAGCGGGTTTAAATGAGATTCGCCATAGAGATGGATAATACTGATATTTATTACTGATACAATGTACGGTTGCCGTAAAATCTGGCACCCATCTGAATTTTCACGCGAACGAAGTCGCGGGCCACAGCTAGTCTATAATATATATGTATTTACAAAAAAAAAAAGTATATAAGTAGTATATCAGTTGTTTAGTACCCATAACACAAGCAAATATAATTGCTTAATTTGGGGCTAAGATGGCTCTGTGTGAATGTGGTAGAATATTATTATTATATTATAGTTATAAGGTGCATTTTATGCTTTTTGTTTAATTATCTCAATTTTGGCATATGTGTGGATTGGTTCCTTTTTGCATAAGTAGGTCCAATTGTTTTTTTATGCTTATTAGTTTAAAGTGTAAGTTAAACTTACTTGTGATTTTTATTATTAGTATCTACATTTGTTTTTATTATAAAGTGGTTTGTAAGTCAATTTAAATTTTATAAAAACCATGTTTTAAGTTTATAATAATTGATGCGATACCGATAATCTTGTTTTAAGGGAAGTTTTGTGTTAGTTGTAAGTTTAAAAATGAGTGTATTTTAATAACTTTTAACTTCAGTTTGATCGATAATGATCTAATACTTTATAATTCTGTTGCGTTAAAATGCCGTTAAACTATAAGGTTTTAAGTTTAACCGCGTTTAAGCGTAACAATGAATCAAGTTTTGTACTCTTATTTAAACACATTTATAGACTACCAGACTTAAAAGCAGTGAACGGACGTTAACCACGTTTAACATGAGGTAGTTCCACAAGTATTAATGATAAGCTAAATTGACATTATGTGCTATACCGACATTTTAGTTACAATTAAGTTCTTTTGTTTTTTAGGTTTTTAACAAATAATATTTTTTATGAAATAGAGACACTAAAATGCCGTTACGCTAAGCGTAGTGGCATTTTAGCCGCTGATTTATTAGATTTTTGTAACACCAATGGTATACTAAAACGCAAAAAAACGTTTTATTATAAAATTTTATTATATTTACAAACTGACAGGAGAATAAATTGAAAGTATTTCATTTGATCTATATCTTGGTACCTTTAAATCTCAAATAATTGTTGTCATTTGTAAGTGACAACGTTTTCAATTTTTGCCGCGTTTTTTGAGTGTTTACTCAAAACTCGACTTTGGCAGTTAACGGCATTTTAGTTATACCACGGTAGAGCTGGATTTTGAGTTTATTGGTTTAACCCACAGTAGTTATTTTTATTTCTACTACATATTTAACAAACGTCATGATTCTAAACACTCATCTTTGCTTTCGCTACTATATAAATAATAAATATATAAATAATATATACTAAAAAATATACATACTTACTAAACGAAATAATAAAAGATACTAAAAAAATAATTCATTATTTTCGCGTCTATCAGATTTTAGCTCTGCGGTTTCGGACAAGTAAGGTCATTGTCTTATAGTTGTGCTACTGCTACTTGACGCTAGAGGGCGGACTCGCACGCAATGTTTTTTTCGGGTGAGGCGCGGGGTGGTGAGGAAGCGAAACGCTCAAGGTCATATGTGACGGAACGCCCTTAAATGTTACTAATAACCTTAGTGGGTACCGTAAAAAGTTTATATCAACTATTAAAACTGCCTTTGAGCTACGACGTAGTTGAATTATTGAGTTACTTATATCAAATGTTGTTCTCTCGTTTTTTAAGATGCAATCACAGGAAGTTTATATCGTATATCAAAGAAGGAATGCTGCATTGAGTCTAGATTTATAGATGCTGTAGCCAGTAATGACGTTAATAATGATACTATTGAATGCTGGCAGTCTTTTATCAAGTTTTTTTGCTATTATTAATTATAACATCTAAAACCTATAACTTCGTCGATATTAAACAAAACGTTAACAATTTCAATTTAATGAAACTAGTTATTGCTTGAATTTGAAATTGTATGAGCGGGCAAAGCTGCGTAGCTTTGCCCGCTCATACAAAAATATTTCATCCCCTCGAGTCCTTTTTTCGCAATAAAAGATATCTCATATTGGTCCCCAATGTCTATTCTATCTGTACCAAATTGTATCAAAATCAGTTCATTGATTTAGTCGTGAAAGGGTAACATACAGACAGAGTTACTTTCGCATTTACAATATTAGTACGGATATGTGTGAGAGCTTTTGTTTTACAATGTCATAAAATCGCCGAGGTATATTTGACAAACGTGCAAAGAGGCTTATGTTCAGTTTTAGGACAACAGAGGCCCTAGACATGCGGCATATATATTGTTACGTGTCAGGATGGGATTCGATGCAAAATGCCAGTTACGCGATGATGCGTTTATTCAAGACTCACACAGTATACTAACAGTAACTAAATAAAGCAATAAACACTTATACTGCACTATCACGCTTCGTATATCGCTCTTCGTGAACTTCCGTATTACTTAGATGTTCGCTCGAGATCGCTGTATTCACAACTGAACGAAGTGCCGACGTTCGAATCCTTTTTATAGTCCTTCAATAGACTTCTAGAACCTTCCAGTTATTACCACAAAGATGCCGACAATTCTCGAAAACAGAACAATGAGTGTAGGTACTTAGCTGCGACGCGTAGGTATGCCTACCGCCGATGGTCTATTGTTATACGTGTAGGTAGGTACATGCAAACGTTCTAGCGTAGGTATTTGTCGTATACGTGTAGGTAGGTACTTGCGAGTGTTCTAGAGCGTAGGTATTCGTCGTACACGAGTAGGTAGGTACTTGCGAATGTTCTAGAATAAGTAATCGTCGTAACATTGCCCCCCTCTTAATCATGCTCGTCCCGAGCAGCGTTAGAACCGTGATAGGGTGCTAGTCGATCGATGTGGACGATCTTCGGCTTCTTTCTATCGCCCTGTCTTATGCGATAGGTCACGTCATTGATCCTTGTGATCACTTTATAGGGACCCTCCCAGCGGGCCTGTAGCTTCGGTGACTTGCCGATTTTCCTGAGAGGATTATGTAACCACACGAGCGTACCTTCCTCGAAGCCATGATTACTTGCTTTCCTGTCATAACGAGTTTTCATCTTCTCACTAGCCTTGAGGTTGTTATCTCGCACTAGATCATGTGTCTTATCCAGCTGTGCCTGCAAGTTTGCGACGTATTCTACTGTCGGCTTTGGCGTATCAGGAGGTGTTCCGGTAATCAAGTCTACTGGTAGGCGTATCTCTCTTCCAAAGTTGACTTTGGCCGGCGTAAATCCTGTAGTGTCATGAACCGCGGACCGATATGATAGCAGGAAGAGTGGAATGTAACGGTCCCAGTCTCGTTGATGGTCTTCGACAACCTTGGCCAGATGATTTTCCAAAGTCTGGTTGAACCGTTCTACCATGCCGTCAGACTGCGGGTGCGCTGGTGTTGTCCGTGTTTTATGTATGCCGAGTAGATTACACATCTCTTGAAACAGGGCTGACTCGAAATTTCTTCCCTGGTCACTATGCAGTTCCAACGGCACACCAAATCGACACACTACTTCCTGGATCAACTTTTTGGCCACGGTCTGAGCCTCTTGGTTTGGTGTCGCAAACACTTCGGGCCATTTGGTAAAGTAATCTTGAACTACTACTATAAAGCGGTTGCCGTCTTCTGTCACAGGAAATGGTCCAGCTACGTCAATGGCAATTCTCTCCCATGGGGCTCCGACACTGTACAGCTGTAGCTTGCCTCTTGATCTAGTACGAGGTCCTTTTACTGAAGCACACGTAGAGCACTTTCTGCACCACTCCTCGATGTCTTCCCGACAGCGTACCCAGTAGAACCGTTCTCTCACCTTTACCAAAGTCTTCTTCACACCAAGATGACCACCTGATGCACCATCATGCACTAAGCGCAGAACAGGTGCAACTTTGTCTCTCGGGATCACCATCTGTAGAACTTGCTCCTTGCCGTTAGGTGATTCCCACTTTCTATATAGCACGTCTTGTTCCAAAGTCAGACTGTCCCACTGAGCCCAGTAGGCCTTCGTGATTGGGCTTGCGGCTGATACGTCCTGCCATTTTGGTTTCCGACCCTGAGCCTTCCAGTCCATTATTAGTTTCAGGTCTCTGTCCTCTTTCTGTGCCTTACTGACTTCGTCTTTGTCCCAGGATTCATCGGTCCCCTGAGTCCTGACAATTTTCACTACCTCCTTGGACTCATGCTTTAAACAGTGCTTACAATCCTGGGAGCATGGACGTCGCGATAAGGCATCAGCGTTGGAGTGAATCCTTCCACTGCGGTGTTCTATTACAAAGTTGTACTCCTGTAGTTGTTCAATCCATCTTGCGACTTGGCCTTCAGGATTCTTGAACTGGAGTAACCACTTCAGTGCTGCATGGTCTGTTCGTAGTGTGAACTCTCTTCCCAGCAAGTATTTATTGAAGTGTTGTAAGGTTTTCACAACTGCTAGTAATTCACGCCGAGTTACACAGTAGTTTCTCTCAGGCTTCGATAGAGACTTGCTGAAGTATGCGATGACCACTTGCTGACCATTTTGCTCCTGGGATAACACACCTCCGATTCCAGTATTACTGGCGTCTGTGTCCACAATAAATCTGCCTTCTCTATTAGGGTAGCACAGGACTGGAGCTGAACACAGCAACTCTTTGAGTCGTGAAAACGCACGTTGACAATCCGAGTTCCAAACGAAGTTCCTCTTTTCTTCTGTAAGGTGGTGTAATGGCTTGGCTATTTCGGAGAAGTTCTTCACAAAACGCCGGTAGTAAGCACTGAGGCCCAGGAAAGCTCTTACTTCGGTTTTAGTTTTTGGTATAGGCCATTCTTGAACCGCTTTTATTTTGTCCGGGTCCGTTTGAACACCTCTATCCGAAATAATGTGGCCTAAGAACGAAACTTCTTTCTTGAAAAATGCGCACTTCTTCGGATTTAGTTTTAAGTTTGATTCACGAAACCTCTTAAAAACTTTCTCAAGATTCTTGCGATGTTCCGCGAAACTGCGTCCCATAACTATGACGTCATCCAAGTACACCAGACAGGCATCTCCTAAAAGACCCACTAATACGCGTTCCATAAGCCTTTCAAACGTAGCTGGTGCATTACACAATCCAAATGGCATCACTCGAAACTGCCACAGGCCTTTTCCAGTACCGGTGGTGAATGCAGTCTTCTCCTTATCTTCTGGTCGGAGTTCCACTTGCCAGTAGCCACTTTTCAGATCTACCGTAGAGAACCACTTCATGCCTCCAAGCATGTCCAAAGTGTCGTCAATACGGGGCAAAGGATAGCTGTCTTTCTTGGTCACGTTATTTAGCATCCTGTAGTCTACACAAAACCTGGTACTACCATCTTTCTTCTTCACGAGTACTACCGGTGAAGACCATGGGCTGGATGATGGCTCTATGATTTTGGTTCGTGCCATATTCCCAATCAGCTCAGCTACTTCTTGTTCTTTTGCTAGTGGCACTCGTCTAGGTCTTTGTTTGATAGGCTGTGTAGCACCTGTGTCGATCGGGTGTTTTACTAACCCCGTTCTTCCAAGGTCGTTTTCTTCTTTGGTGAAAATGTCCTTGTAGTCCAGCAGCAGCTTCTCTGCTTCCCGATACTCGTTGGGTGTCAAACTTTGCTTCGTGGTCTCTAATAACGGGCCCATATGATTTGCCGAAGAAGCAGTTTGGACGTTCTCTTGGATCTTCCTCAGACTGCTCACAGCTTCACATCGTCCAACGATCGCGTTCTTCCGTAATAACATCGCCGAATTGCTAAGGTTGACAATTTTAACTTTTGCTCCACTTCTAGTCATGACTAAAGTTCTGGCTGTAATTCTACTGGTATGGCGCCCAGGATCTTCCACCATGACGCAACGATCAGCAGTTACACCCTCAGGGAACCTTACGTCGACTAAGGTTTCTGACCTCGGTGCCAAGGTTACCGTTTTGGCACTGTAGACCGCTATTGAAGAACAGCCTTCTAGAAAGATCTCTTGGTCTGGGAAGCTTAAAACACCTTTTGCAATATCGACAACGCACTGCTGCATTCGTAGGAAGTCTAAGCCGATAATGCAGTCATCCGTTATGCTCGCCACCAAAACAGTTTGATGATAAATCTTCTCTCCTAGTTTGATTTTCACATCTGTAGCTCCGAGGACGGTCACTGGCTGGCCAGTCGCTGTTTGCAATTTGCAAGATGGTCGTGCGTCTTCCCACTGAATTGTTCGGCGCAGAAGTTCTGGTCGTACGATGGTCTTTGACGCGCCCGTATCTATCGTAAAGCAAACAGGTTTACCATTTATTTCTCCAGCTGTTACCAGGCTATTACCGTCACATGCCTGTGATACTTGCACTGTGGGGGCTTGACATAACGGATCTTGACTAGCATCAACCTGAGTAGTAGCTGACACCATTCTACTTCTTCTCTGGTCCGGACAATTGATTCGGATATGTCCCCGCTTGCCGCATCCATAGCACATAGGCTCACCTCGTGGTCTAACAGCTGCAACCACTTCCCGTACTTTATGCGACTTGTAGTCGTTTCGCACAGCTTCCACCTCAAGGGCATGTGCTAAGGCCGCTTCTAAAGATGTATGGTGTGCCAACCGAACAGTTGTTCTGACCTCAAACTCTCTTATACCATCCACAAATGCTTGTACCACTGTGTGGTCCACAGATGATAGACTGGAGGCATAGGCTCGTCGTACTAGGCGTTCAATTTCAGCAGCCCATTGTTGAAGTCCCTCACTCGACTTCTGAGTTCGATCCTTCAGCTGAGCTCGATAAACATGCTCCAGGTGCTTATCGCCAAATCGAGCTTCCAAAGCCTTAAGGAGTGCGTCTAAGCTTCTTCGGTCTGCAGGTAAGTTCTCTAGGATCAGCAGTGCATCCCCTCTAAGTGCCAAAGTAAGCGCCGTCAGTGCGTGACCATCTTCCCATCCATTTCCTTTGGCAACTACTTCGAACTGGTGACGAAAGGCCGTCCAGGAAGACGAGCCGTCAAAGGAGGGAAGTTTAAACTTGGGACCTCCGGAAGTAACTGCCGCGGCCACAGGCGTAGCACTTGAATAAAGAACCTTGGTCTTCTGCAGCTCTTTAATCATTTTGTCATGATGGTTCATGGTGGTCTGGACATCTTCGAGAATTTCATCATGTTTGCTGGTACGTTTTTTCATCACTTCAACGTCTTCTTGAAGAGAACTGATGACGGTGCTGAACCCTTCCCACTTAGAGTCCATCATTTCTCGAAGGTCCTCTCGGATAGCCTGGCGTTGTCTGTCTTCGGCTTGCAGTTGACCTTCCTTAAGGTCTAGAATAGCTTGGCGTTGGCTTTCCTTCAACTCCTCCATGACTTGACGTTGCCGTTCTTCAGCTTGGCGTTGGCGCTCTTCAGCTTGGCGTTGGCGCTCTTCAGCTTGGCGTTGGCACTCTTCAGCTTGGCGTTGGCCCTCCTGTATAACGGCTAAAAGGGACGACATGTCGAAGCCAGAGCCCATACCCGTCGACGCCGCAGAAGTGCCGGGATCACTAACTACTGCTGCGCTAGACTCTTCAGTATCGGCCATAATCGATGGTTCACGAGTTTCGTCTACCGCCGCCTGTCGTCGAGTGCGTACTCCCTCGTCGCGTGGTGTGACTGGCATTCTCACTTCTGTCACCAATTGTTACGTGTCAGGATGGGATTCGATGCAAAATGCCAGTTACGCGATGATGCGTTTATTCAAGACTCACACAGTATACTAACAGTAACTAAATAAAGCAATAAACACTTATACTGCACTATCACGCTTCGTATATCGCTCTTCGTGAACTTCCGTATTACTTAGATGTTCGCTCGAGATCGCTGTATTCACAACTGAACGAAGTGCCGACGTTCGAATCCTTTTTATAGTCCTTCAATAGACTTCTAGAACCTTCCAGTTATTACCACAAAGATGCCGACAATTCTCGAAAACAGAACAATGAGTGTAGGTACTTAGCTGCGACGCGTAGGTATGCCTACCGCCGATGGTCTATTGTTATACGTGTAGGTAGGTACATGCAAACGTTCTAGCGTAGGTATTTGTCGTATACGTGTAGGTAGGTACTTGCGAGTGTTCTAGAGCGTAGGTATTCGTCGTACACGAGTAGGTAGGTACTTGCGAATGTTCTAGAATAAGTAATCGTCGTAACAATATCTATTCTATTCATAGAATAGATTAAAAAATTTATGGGATTGACATAAGCTAACGCTAACATTGTTGAAAGCTTATGTCAATCCCATAAATTTTTTATCTTTTCTATGAATAGAATAGAAGTCTATGCCACTTGTCTAGGGCCACAGGTCTATAGCTATGTTATAGTATAATAATAAATAGCAAAGTGAATAGAAGTGTTATATAATTAGGTATGATTTTGCTTAGCTTTCAAGAATTATTATATCACCGCAAACACCTGTCATTTTTACATAAGCACCTATTTCTTTGAATATTCATTTCCGCAAGTCGCTTCTAGTTGGTAGGTAGATATATACGTGTTATGATTCAAAGACCCAAGTTTCCATGTTTGGATATCGTTCTCGATACACAACTTAATTTAGTACCATTGTACTCACATTCACAACTCATTACCATAGGTTCTTTTGAACTAATGTGTTTCTAAATGATGCATAGTTGTATGAATTCCGTAGTATATAATACATCCGACTGTACTAAAAGCTATTTATAGTTTAAATACTAGCAGATTTATTACAGTAGGTATTTATCCTTGTACTATTCTCATTCATATTGAATGAGAAAGTTTAGTATACTCGTTCATAGATCTTCAGATGGTTGTTGCGTTTTAGTATAACTTGTACTAAGATTTTTAGACGTTTGTTGCGTAAACCGTTTAACAAACTTGAATGAATTATACTGATAGACCACACTTTCTGGCTTACACAAGCGGAACAAATCAATCTTTAACTAATGTTATTTTTTACTAGACTTTTAAATATATTGTTTAATGATAAATATTCAATGTTAAACTTTTTAAACAAAATATGCATTTAAATCGAAGTGTTCTTAACCTTACACTGATTTTATTTTGTAATTGGCTTCTGCCACTAATTTCGCTCCTACACTATTATCTATTTATATAAAATACTAGACGTTCGCCTTCGTTTCGCTTTGGTATTAAATGTTTAATTTCGTATCACAACAACAAACGCCTACGTATCATAGCAATAGTGACGTATTGCATTATTCAGATTGACAAAGGCGCTAAAAAATCGGAACAAACAAACAGACAACATACAAAAAATTTAATCTTTTCTCGTTATATTATTATTCTGAAAGTAAAACTATATGTTGAAAATATAACTAAATAGTGATAAATAGTGTTTAGCAACTCATCAAATGTTACGAAACTATTGACAAGAAAAGAAGATTTTATTAGTTAGTACCTGCTAAAGTTTTCTCTCTCTAACCAGTTGCCTAATTTAATAAGACTATTTTTTGTTGCTATTTACAAGAATTGAATACTACAATATTGCTAAAGGCTATTTATATTTTATGTATCAGGTGTAATTGACTACAAATAATTTTGTATCTTGCGGTTAGCAATTTGATTCTATGTCTCATTCAAGTAACCGTTACGTTTGTTTTGTACATACATACATAATCACATGCCTGTCTACCATTAGCATAAACAGAATTATAGAACGCCTTTTTTGCAATTTAAACAATTTTTATTTCTAATCTCTTGGCCCTTCACAAGACACCTATTTAGTCGATATTGATGTCCGTCTAGGGTAACACCTGCAAACTTACATTATTTTTTCTACATGTCCAAATCACCCCTAATTTAAGTCAGTACAACTTTATTTAAATCACTTCGCTACGCTTCTTTAACACAATATTTCTTATATATATCTAACATTTAACGACCTGTGTGGTTTGGTGGTACTGGGTCTGCCACGCAGAGGTCGCAGGTTCGGTTACCGCTCAGTGCAAATATTTGTGTGCATGAACATACCTATTTGCATTGGTCTGGGTGTCTCTATGTATATTATGTATGCATTTACAAAAAAAAAGTATATAAATATGTTTATCCGCATTCTAGAACCCATATCACAAGCTATTAAAATATGCTTAATTTGGGTCTAGATAGCGTTGTGTGTTTATTATGGTATTATTATTATTATTTAACTCCATAATTTAAGAAGTTAATTTAGCGCTAGTCATTTGTCTAGATTACTGACTATTAACAGATATTTTCTGAGGTAGTTTTATACTTATGTTGTGCTATTAATTAAAACATCGTAAAATCTGTACTGCACCATTTATTAGCTACTCATTACGATCAATATAACAGTCGGCAGTAAGAGGAAATGCCGCAGTAAAATTCAACATAGAACTTACGTAGGTAATAGGGCTAGCATGCATTCCAAATTTTTATTTAGGTCTTTGGCATTTTGTAAGTTTTTGAGTGATATTAAAATAAAGGCATGCAAGAAATAAAAATACGCCGGTAAAGTTTTTAGTGCTTCGATGGCAGTAGGATAAATATTGAATAAGTAGAATAGTGAGTTTCATACATAGATTATATAAAAATAAATTACATGCAGGTATGCTAGATATTTAATCTAAATTCTTATTACCATGCCCTAGTACTATGTATTAAATATTATTAAATGCACAAAACTTAGGCTTAAGCATGATAATAAATTTTCAGAGCAGAGTTGAAACTGATGTAATGTATCCAAATCTATATTAATATTTCCAGTAGCCTATTATATTAATTTGATGTTAGATAAGCAGTTGAAACACCGGTAGCAAATACTAATAATATTCCAAACAATTCAGGAATTTCGTTCACTAAAGGTATCGCTGTGGTTTAAAAAGGCAAGTAATTTAACGTGGTCTGGAGGTAAAGCTGCATTTAACACAGCAGGGGGCTGTTTCAAATTGCAAGCAGGCTTCTTTCACAATTGTAAAATGGATCTCTGCTAACGATTAGAAATTGGATATTGTAAACCCACGTTTTGGGTGCTAATAATTATAGCTATCGATTTATAAGCCTCCGAGCGAATCGAGCTACATTGAAAATTGCAATAGATCTGATTGTCTCGTTTCTCCTGGCTAGTTGCCGTTTGATATAAGTTGCTAAATAAGATTAATTTAATTAGATCTGTTGAAGAATTCCGATCCTTCGAAATTGGATTAATAGTTAGGTTAGTTTAACTGGTAAATAATATCTTAGGTATTAAATCTGCCTTAATTCTGTGTACAAAGTTATAAATAATAAACAAATTTAATAAAAACACTTCCAGACCTATTAAACTAGTATTTCAATTTTCATGTTATGGCGTTATATCATCATTTTAATTGTCCTGTAATGCCACTACACTTAGACTGTTGGTATGTCTTGTGTCATATTTATAATATATTTATCTTTTAGAATTCCGTAATCCATAATCGAATTCGTCTAAGATAAATTCGTAATACCCATATGCCCATGACTGTTAAAATTTCGTTGGTACTTATCTTGTGGTAAACTCTCAACTTTGTATGCCACTTTCACGTATCTGTAAGTGCCGTATTCAGTGGGTCAATCACGACAATTCAACTAATTCTCTTAATCTGTTATGTCGTCATAGTATTGTGCTAGTTGGGTGTTGTGTTATTTGGTATTTGTAAATTGTGGGAAACCAAAATACCTACTGTTCCTCGAAATATCATGACACCTCTTTTGTACAATATTTTAAGAATCCGCATACCCGTGTGAATTTGTATACTTTATTATGTTAAGAGTCTGATCGAAATGTAAAGATAATTTTAACTACGTGCAATATTTAACATGAATTTAAAATCCTACTAACATCACATACATTTCAAAATACTTTGAAGGTTTATTACTATGAGGCTAATTGTGTCTTTGTATATATATTTAGCTATTTAAGCTTCATTACGTTTCACAACGCACATTGTTCTGGCAAATAATAAAATTATAAGTATAATTTACTCTCCAAATGCCTCGAGCGGATTGCTTAAAATATCAAGCCATTTAAGTTTCTATTACAATATCATTTTAGTCAAATTATCTCCTAGTTATATGTAATAAAATGCAAATTATTTTCGGCCTTGATTCGCCATTTGTGTATCATAAAGCTTAGATGTTGTGTTAATTTAAAGTACCTACCATCTCTTGAATCTTTGAATCATATCTCAAATTATTATAATTATTACTGATCTTAAATTATGTTATTATGTATAAATGTATTTGTTATTTTATGAAGTAATGTAAACTTGAGCAAGAGCTGAAATGATACACAACATCTTTCACCTTATGATGAACTATTTTTCACATTATCTAACTTTATTGGATAAGTACTAGATTCCTGCGGTGCGATTTCACTTGCGTCTTTGCTTACTGTTCTGTTCCCCTTATCAGTAGCGTGATGTTACATAGCATATAACCTTCCTCGAGAACTGGGCTATCATACGCAAAAAGATTTTTCCAATCCGACTGGTAGTTCCAGAGATTAGCGCGTTCAAACAAACAAACTCTTCCTTTTTATATTATAGGTAGTATAGATAGAAATTAAGTTCAAGTCTCTTTGCCTGAAACTTTTTAAAATCTTTCGCAATAAAATAAAACCTGTTGACAATCGCTCATCGCACTTTTTACCTATAATTACATAAATTTGATATCAAACAAATTTTCCAATTGATGTGTGTCGTATGGTGGTAATAACCATGAGAGCGTGAACTTGAAAGCAAAGAATCAACGAGTCATTAATTAGTTCCAGTGACAACTTTCTTAGAGTGAAAAAAGTTAAAGGTACAGTAACGTTTGTTGTAATTGTTAGTGAAAAGTTTGGTTAATTACTAGCCCATTCAACTATTAAAATGCTTTCACACTCAATGTCAATCTCATCGTATTATTGTGCAAGTTGTCGAACATAGTAACCAGTGATTCGATTAACATGTAGTACTGAAGTGCCGATTGACGGACACACTTTTATAAACTTGTTAAAAACTCAAGAGTATTCTTCAAGTATTTGTACAAGTGTATATCGTAGATATAACATATTTCAAACAGGTATTGCTTAATATAATCATACATACACTTATTGCAATGTCAACTGTAATCTTGTGTGCTTTTACCGCGACTGACAGTGTTGCATTGCTCAGCCGACGACATAATATCTACTATTGAAATTGACAACTACTTTCCATTATACAAGTTAATACGTAACATAAAAGATAGAATTACGCCTTTTACTCTTAATAAAGTGGGCAGAGGTGTATGAAGAAATACCTGTTCGCTATCTATGTTAAGGCTGAACGATGTAGCCTGCTGCCATTTGACCAGGTACAATTCCATATAATAATTAACTTAACATATAACAATAAATACTCCAGACAGAAACCTCATGGCCCATCAAGCTTATAGTGTCGTAAAGCAACAAACTCCTAAAAAAAATATAACAGGGAAATAGGGTTAGTGATAATGTAATTAACAAAACAGTGAAATCGAGGTTCAATCTTGCTGTACATTACAATATACAAAATAGACCTTTTGTCCGAAGAAATGTGTGGGTAACAATGAAAGGCATGTAGGATTAGTTCATAAATTGCAACAGAGCTTGGGGTCACATCCCAGTTTATGCTTAAAGCGTCACAGTACTTGGTTTCCGCGATAAGTTTTACGATGACAATAGTGTTTATGCGCCGATGTGATTCAGTTCTGTACTTATTTGTATAAACGATTATTAAAATGTATAGAAATTATTTGTTTTGCCTTATTTTAGCAATTGTAATTTGTTTATAAAAATTAACGAGAACGTATGTGTTGATTTGAAATTATTCTTTGCAAAATAATAAACAACTTCTAAGAAGAAATACAAAACAAACTCAAAAGAATGACAAACCATAAATGATTTATTCACTTAAAATGTATTACAGGCATGGCAATTGATTTAAAATATTTAACTGTAAGTATATGAAGGTTTTGAATTATCTGTTCAACTAAAAAGTTATTCTCATATCGTCATTATCATTTTAGCCTAAAAGATAGCCATTGCTGGACGTCTTCTAAACTTCTCCTATTCGATTAGTCCTCAGCTGCTGTCTCCCCAGTTGCCCGTTTTAACATAGATAAGAACAGCAGCCTTTAAAAGTTTTGATAGCAGATGGTTACTTGTTACTTACAAACTTTCCCTTTTTTTGTTAGGTTAGTAAAAACTAAACAAACAGAACAGCAAAATATTACCAACTTGAAATGTCGTGAGGATCAAGGCTGTATTTCTCCGCCAATGAACGGTTTTCGTACTCACTTTGACTTCAATACAGCATGTCTGTGTAACAAGCGAAATTGTAACAAAAAAGTCACAAATTTCTGAATTTCGCCATCAAAGTAATTGTTACGAATCAAATTATCCGGTTGATTTTGGTCGGCTTTGAGCGAATGTGCTTTGGTTGTGGCGCGTGACTTTCGCAATCGTTGACATTATCGTGTCGTGTCTGGCCAAAAGTTAAACGTCTGGAACTGACCTCACGGTTTTGGCACCGGCTAACTTGATACTAAGTTTTTTTTGCGAAAAAGAAACCGAGTTGGCACGTACGCGAAATCAGGTATCTATATCGTGATACAGATATCCTATATCGGATAAATTATTCGTTCAAATGTTTCAAAATTCTACCATCATTTTGAAACCTATTATATTGCCTGGCATTGCACTGGTTAATGTCAGTTTAAGTTATGAGCTGTCTAAATATTAAGAGGGCAAGCATAGTTCATCTATAGAATCAGATAAGATCGCCATCACAATAATTTCTATCGATATATTCATTGCAAAATTTATCACGGAGGTGCATCGGGATCCAATTTAGTAGACATAAATATCAGATATGCCTATCATTTTAACTGCTTGTCTAAGTACCGTTTGCACAGCGTGTTATCTGTATAAACGTTATCATTGCATTAAAATAATATTCCGAAGTACTCTAATCGTCACTGCCCGATATGGAAATGACCGGTCCTTGTTCATTACTTACGATTTCATTCGGAAAAGATCATAATCTTAACCCATTATCGTCCGCAGTAGTTCAGGAAAGGCTATCAGATCTATGTTAGCTTTATTTGGCTAGTAAAATCGAAATTAACTAGGTGCACTTAAGTTTAAGATGTTGTAGGATAGTATGCATGTTTAAGTGGTGAAAACATGAGGTTAAAGCGCCATTGTACTATTTTATAAATACACTATGGAAGTTTGGTCATATTGGTAGTAAAGTTTTTAGTATTATTTTAGAGTAACATTGCTGTTGATGTCACTCAGTATACGTGACAACAGTCATGAGGATTCAATGCGACCACATTTGGGCATCGTCGGACACACGGTGTCATTATGAAAAGTAGATGTACATTGAAACAACATTTGATAAAGTGATTCATGTCTGACAAAGTTAATAAATAAGTAAATAAATATATATAATAATAAATAATTCTTATGATTTAATGATGCTGTTTACTTCTGTTAATATTTTTACACTACATTACTTTTTATTTTAATAGTTAATATAATTATGGAATCATTTGGAATAAGCACAGTGCTTGCCTCCGTGTCTTGGCAAAGACACTACCATCCGCGCTACTAGTTTACAATTGATCCCACACAGTTATTATTAATTACATGTTCTAAAATTTGAAACCGGCTACTAACTTCTGTAATTCGCTTACGGCTTCTTTCAATTTCGTTTGCCGTATACGGCTACGCAATTATTTTGCTCTGCGATCCCAATTTATTTCTCAACAGTGCTGAGTGGATTATATCCACATTAGACATTGCAATCAGGGAACTTGCTATAGTAAACGTTGCTCTTGGCAAAAACATTGCTTCCATTCGTAAACGTGCTTAGAAAAAATCCTTAATAGTTTCAAAATGTACTGCAGGCTATGATTTTCTTTCTAATAGTGCAAATGAACAAGCAATGCGTGTAGTAAGTGGTAACGGCAGCCTATTGCTTTGAAACAGCGGAAAGCATAGCTAACGCTGTGACAGAACTTGTAGCAAACGGTTTAATGTCTTCTGCTGCCAAACTGAACTAAACAGACCCCTTTAATTTAAATGAGAAATAAGATTAAATGGGAATTTATGGGGTAGGGTACGTTTTTGTTTGCTAATACAAACAAATAAAACAACATTACATAAAATTTCTGTCTAATTTTTTAAATTATTTTTAAGCCTAGCATGTTTACGTAAACATAAGAATCTTACTTAACTTTAAAATTGCGAAGAAGTAGTGCTTATTTTAGACCTTTAACTTGTGAGGAGGCATATACAGTCGCTTAATGCTTACCTTGCTCACGTTGATGACACTACATAATAAATAACAGACAGTCAGTGCCTATTAACCTGTCATATAAAGCCTACATGCATTGCTCCGATATATGCTACACTATTATAAACACATTTACACTCATTTGCCACAGTCACGCCCAATGCGTATATTCATAGGTTTCATTTTCGCATCACATAGTAGAAGTGGTTGTGTCAAATCTATGTACACTATTGTTACTTATTATATTACTCTTTTAATATTCGTAAGCTGTATTACTGTGACATAATTATAGAAGTTGACAGTAATACAGGCATGACTCTTGCGTCATACCTATATACCTTGAGTTTAAAATGATTTAGATCATTTTGACTAAATATCACACTTAAACGAATAGTATAAATGAAACGAGTGTTCAAAATTGTTTATGTTAAACTAAAGACTATAGAATTACTACACCGATTTAGTGTGTGAATATTTTGACATCAAATGTATGTATTAAATATCACAATTTTTATCAGTTTGTTATGTGTAACGCGCATTTACAAACAATAAGTACTTACACAAACCTAAGGACATTTTTTAATTTAATCTTTCCCAACATGAAGACAATTACATTGTCTTTTGAAAATGTTATAAGGTAACTAGCGGACCCGACAGACGTTATCCTGTCTTAATTATTATCTAATTTTTCGCAGAACCTTCTCCTGACAATAACAAACACAACAAAAAAAGAATTAACGGAATCGGTCCCGTCGTTCACGCGTGATGCCGTGACCAAGGAAAATAGGGATTTATTTTTATATAAATAGATATTTCTAATCTCCCATTCTACAAACCCTCTTTCACCTACCTACTGATATCCCCGGTAAACTTTTCACTACTTCCCCTCTCCCTTCTTCCCCACTCCTCCCATTCCGCTTCTTCCCTCTATCCCTCCTCCTCCTACCTCCCCTCTCCTTTCCTCGTCATTTCACTCTCCCTTTCCCTGGCTTCTACCTCATTTCCCCCTTGCTTCCCCCTCATTTACATCTCCCTTCCCCTACCTTGCCCCATACTTCCCACTCACTTCCTTCTTATCTTTCTCTCATTTTCCCCTCACTACCCCCTCACTTCCCCCTCGCTTTACCCTCACTTCCCCCTCACTTCCACCGCACTTCCCCTCACTTCTTCATCCCTACCCCTCACTTCTCTTTCACCCCCCTCCCTTCTCTCTCTTTTCAATTTTCAAGTCGCTAACTTCAAAAGCAAATATCTTTCCATATAATATTTCATCCCTAACGTCGTCCCTCAAAATCCACCCCAATTAAAAAAAAATTAGAAGTATTCCAAAACAAAATTTCAAAACTATGAAGAAGTTTCATACAATCGTTTTCATCCCTTTTCAGTCAACCCTTAACATTTAGGGGGATGAAAAATAGATGTTGTCCGATTCTCAAGCCGATATGCATACAAAATTTCACGAAAATCGGTCGAGCCGTTTTGGAGGAGTTTAATAACGTACACCGTGACACGATAATTTTATATATTAGATTTAGGTGGTGTATTTTCCGGCAACATTTGGAAATGCAACTTTTGGAATGGTGTCCACCAATTCTGGATTCCACTGACTGCTTACCATCAGGCAGAGGGGAGTCACTTCGGTAGGCTAGTATAAAAAAAATGCGAATTATCTTCGTCTTATATGCACAATATTTTTCGGTTGAAAGAAGGTAGTAAATTTATGTTGGTAATTTTATTTATTGCATGTTGTAAAATTGCATTTTAATGTTTATTAATAATGTTATATAAGTACCTAACACTCTTAAAAGCTTACAATGTGTTGCTATTTTATAGCTGCTGACAGTAACCATAATTACTTTTAACGTATTGCAAATATAAGTTTTGCATAGTACTTGTTCGAATACGAATACGTAACAAATCAGGCAAGGTGACAAGACTAACTTTCGCTTCTTTCATGTAATAATTTTAGAAATAAACATAATTGTCACATACATCAAACGGGCATACCCGTTTGACACCACTTACAAACACTCGTATTCTCATGACTCAAAGATTTAATCGAGTGACAATCATCGTGAATTGACGTCGAAGAGAAAGCAATTATCGTGCTTTCTAAAGAAGTGAAGACGAGTCACTAAATCAACGTCGAACTTACAATGGAAACTGATCGTGCATCCGAAGTCATGCAAGTAGATATAAAGTTGAATATCCACTAGGTGACAATGATGTGAAACATACGACATCCGACTGAATATAGACTTTTTAATTTTTTTATTGTCATTGAATAGCGAGAGGTCTCATTTAAATTAAAACAGTTAAGTAGTCCGGCTGTGAAACCTAACCGCCTATATAGTAATTTGTTTCAGCCGGCAAATAGTGGCTTCCAACTCTCTAAAACTAGCACTATATTGGCAGATTAGAAACGAGTCTGCGACGGGTGCGAGACCGTAAAAAAAAAGAGTCCCTATAGTATCATAATATTGTATGCCTGAAATCGCCGAATCTTGATATCGATCAACAAACTATTACATGCAAGTTTGCATAGAAGCAATTACCTAATTTATTCAAATATTTAATATCAAAAATATAGTTTTGTATCACAATGGCAAACTCTTTCGTATAGACCTACTGAACTTCGATAGTACAAAAAAATAGTGAGTCTTAATTTCGTGCAACATCTCAGTTATATACCTATATACAACGTACAAAAGTGCAGAAAGCACCGCTCGTCTCGTGACGACGTTGTTCCGATAACGGCATCATCGAGACCTTGAAGCTTGAACTTTTATAGAACTGTGGATTATTTGTCATTATTGCAACGGTTTCAGGTTAAATTGTTGAAATTTTTTGATGATATGATCGAACCATTATCTGTGTACCGTTTGCTTTTGATAATGATACGGTGTTTAAAAGTTGGGAATAATGATAGCAATATTTATCTTTTATGGACTAAACTGAAGTGTAACTCTTATTACAATGGCAACTAAAACGTCTCGAACTAATTAATCGATTCGATACAACATAAAGGTATGTTAAATAAAACCAATTTCTAAAAGAGAATTTTGTCCATTTATTTTATAGTCTTTTAATCTATTATTCCTATCTATTTATCGGTAACATAGTTGCATTGATTACTCGACTTGTTATGTCAAAGGTAAAGATAATATTAGTTTTTATCTTATCTATGGTATTTTTGTCTACCACCTTTATTATTAAAGTCTTACGAGAAATTATCTCGTAGGTATTTCGTAAGCTAGGCTGGTTAGAATTAATTCCCAGCGCATGTTGTTTCTTCGTAATTTAATCCCGGATCTTCGAGAGGTGAAAATTTCCATTAAGGAATCCTAGAACTAAATAACAGCACAGTGTAGTCAATTTCGTATATAAAAAAAGCTCACATTGAACATGCACTGTAAGCTCCTTCTTCGGAATGCGCTCTTTGAGATATTCAGAAGTATTACGGCATATATTCATCCCTACTATTACTATACTAAATGTAATATTAGCACTAATAGCCAACAGTAATAATAACCATATTCATATAATTTACATCGTCATCCTTCTACTCGTATTACCGATTATGCAATAACTATGCAAACCTGTGTATAATACCTGTAATATCCTGTAATAAATTTAACCATATAATATTATGAATCTCTACAATTTAAATACCGTTTATAATTGTACCGTGTTTTACTACAAATAATGGTGTTCCTATTTTCGCTGTTTAAATGTCTTAAGGTCTCAAATGTCATTGCGAGGCGTCTCGGTGAGAGATTCACATTTTAACGACGAAACCTTTTCCTTTATAACATGAAACTTGTAGAACAGCTATTTATTCTGTTATTTATTACTGTTGTTTATTTGTTTTATCTATTGAGGAATGATTTCATCTATTCTTGGGAACGGGCTAACCCTTCGCAGTAAACTACGACTTTCTTACGTAAATGTTTAAGTAATTATGATTTTACTGAACAGTTACATAGTGGCAACTAAAAGTAAATGTTTGATCCTCTTGTAATAATGAATGTCCATTTCATACCGAAATCAAATATTGTTCTAATAACGTTAAAAGCTTTGTAATATCGCCCAGCATGTTTGCCGTACTTCCCCTCTTTCTTTAATAGTGAAGTTTATTACTTTAATACTACTATAACATGAAAACACTATTATTTGTTGAATGCTACTTAATACTTGTTAATACTAAGTAACTGGGATTAGCTAGTGAAAGAATCTATGTAATGTAGGTAGTAGATAGGTCAAAACGATAGGTTAGACGGTAAAGACACTGTAATGCGAATGCGACTATACACAATGCCGCTGATTTTAAGATTGCTTGCAATTAGTTGAATTTGTATACCGACGTGATGACCTACTAGCTAAAGTACGCGCTTCTTATACCTACATGAAATTTTCGTAACCGGCAAAATGGCATTTCCAGTCCTTCAAATAATGTATAAGTTTGTCTGCATTTTAGTGGAACTTGAACTTTGATGATGGGTATGCCTTAATTCAGCATAGTGATCAATGCTTTCTTTGTATGTGAAGGACCTTTACCTTGTGGGTCAATAGTTGGTTAATTAAGTGGTCATTATTAGTTGAATGCGTTAAAAATCGGCATATAAATAATGCGTTGTATGAAAAGAATTGTACGAGTATGGTATGGTCATCACGCGTTCGAAGACGAACGGTTTTGCGACCTATGTGATAGGTACTACCATACACAAAACCCCTAAACTGCTTGTTGTTATGGTTACTACGGGTCTTATACATAAACATTCAGCATATCAATTTATTTTTATTTTTCCAAATAATTTGGTTTGATCGCATACAAAAACTTGTAAAGAGCAATAGCAACACACACTAACACACACACACGTCAAATTTCGGATTTGAACTTGTACAAGTTGTACTACAATCTTATCTGCAAATTTTTACGAAGCTAAATCTGTTCGATATAAATGTAACTTTTTATTTAGATTTAATCTTTTACTTATTTTATGTATTTTTTCTGTTTTTACGGCTATATAATCTTGGCATATTAAGTGATAGTAAAGATAGAACAGACTGCTTTCATAATTTGTAACACTTATCTATGGCTAGTTGCTATACTTTACGATTATGGTCGAACGTGTTGTACCATAAAACAAATATAGAAATACTTCTATTTTGTGAAAAAAAAACGTTATAAATTTTTGAGTTTAATCGATTCTCTAATGTCTGTGTGTGCATATCTATATTTCATCAAGTTAGATGAATAATGGTCTACTATATGCTAGAAAAAAGCGTAATTATTTAATCATATATATGTACGCACTGTAGTATTGTTAAGTCCATGTGTATTTATATGAGAATAAGTTCGCTTCCTATAATTTTTCCTGGGAGTAGATAACTAATTACTGACTTATTAAAAACTATGTACATTATAGGTACTTCCTTGTCTTACCGCTAGAGTTGTCACTATTTAAATGTGAGAAATTTTCTTGAATCATTTTCCCAGAGATTAAATCTTTTTGCCTCAGATAATATATTTTGTGCATTTTGCATATGCCTCATTTCGTTGTGGTTTTGTTCGCCTACAATAGGTATATAATAAGAACCGAAATGGACTTCGATATCTATCATCGAAATAAATCAATGAGAATGATGAATCGTACAAGTATTAAATCTTTTTTGCTTCTTGGTAAAAATTTACTGTATATTTGATAAACATCAGCACTGGGTGTGACAATGCTTATGTGCGCAAAAAGAGAGTGGTTCGATCAACTTTATATATTCAGTATTTTTTATCTTTATCCGACTCGGTGGCTTTACGCAATTCAAACTGGATACTGTTACTTGTTTTTTAACGACGTATGACATAGAGGCACCGCGACCAGTCAATTAAATAAACCAATAATATTTGAAAAACGGTGTACGTGTCAGAATGATCTGCGTAAAGGTATTTACCATTAATTATTCCGTGGTAAAGGTACAGCAGATATTATTTATAGACTTCTTGGTAGCTCGTGAGTAAGAAGAAGGTATTGAGAATAAAAGTTTAGATAAGGTATATAATTCACTTGAAACGACCCGTTTGGTTTTAGATGTAATTGCTGATAAGGATTACGCGATGATGTTTTTAACAGGTTCGAATTTTTCTATTTAACTTTTTACGTTTTTAACGTATTAGCTGATAGTAAGTGATTGCTGTAGCAACTAGATATGGTTATGTCCTCCAACCATTGCAAAAAAAACAACCCATTTGCAGACCGTGACCGTGATTGTGAGGGAGATATAACTGAAGAAAAATAAATAAAAGCGAAAGCGTCGAGGGTAATTGGACCTTCTTTGCAAGTCTATATGCACTGGTCTGCAATACTATTGATTTCGTTGTTTGATTTCACCGCCCGTATGTCACAGTATTGTCTGCGCTTGTTAAAAAACTACAAGCCTTGTAAGACCAACTAAAGGACAAGAGAATGGCTTGATAAAATTCCATTTGAAGGAAATGTCAATTGGGCACATATAGTATTCAGTTTGCCGAACGTACGTTTTTTTATTGTTCTATTTGGTCCAAGTATAATTTGCCGGTATTGCCGGTATTTCAAAACATCTTGTAAACGGCCAATCGTATTTTTTTCTTTGTATAGTACATAATCAAACTAATCGATATAAAACAAGGGTTTTAAAATAAAACTTTGCAACGTACAAACCTTTGTGGGAATATTTTTATACACTTATTAAGGTACATAACTTCCTACTTAATTTTATCAAATTTCTATAACAGAATAAATATTTACTCAGACATTTCATCATTCCAGGAAGAGTTGTAGTGTATTGACGGACTTAATGCCAAGTCTACTACACTACAGGGCGACACAGACACCTAATTATTATTTTAGGTATTTGAGCAGAAGTATTGTGAATATAGTGAAAAGGAGTTGACCCCATTTAGTAATAGACTAGCTCGTGTATCAGACAAGCTGTATTTAGTAGTCAACTGTAGATAGACCCATTTATGAGTACAAACGTAATTTTAGTATCGTCGTGCTAAATTTAATCGTATCTGAGCAATCGGGACGTAAGTGTTTATCGTAAAACTGTCTATACATTGCCCTACCAGGCTTGTCAAATTAAAAGATTGTTGATACGAATTTATTTGATATGAAATCTCAATGTTGTCATTTAAGGCTTTCTTATTTCAAGGTTTGTATTTTTTAATGGAAAATGTGTGAGACGATCACCGGATAAAAAGCGCAAGGTAGTACGTTCATAAACAGATTAAAAGTGACCGGCAGACGCTAGGCACAGGCAATCCAATAGTCCCTTTTGTATTGATCGCAAAATTTAGCAGTTGATATCTTATGGTTAAGATGATAATGATCAGAAGCTAAGTACGAGTAAAACATTCTGTTTGTAAAATTCAAACATCCACATTCTTCTACAGTTAAATAAATATTTTGATTGCGATTATTCCGGTAAGCGTCCGTCTCATTCAGTACCGTTATCCACTCTTGATTCTTTTGACTTATATTTAAATAAAAGAACATTAATACACTGTGAGCTAAAATATATTTCACACCATTACGACTACATTTTATTTATTCAAATTAGGTAAGTCGGGCCTTCCCATAAGAGTTTATCGCTTATTCAAGTGAAGGTATACTACTGCCCCAGTCGTCGCTCCACTTCACGCTTAGTCGAAGCAGTATCACCTTCACCATACATAATACCGCTGCACCATCATTAGGTGAGCATTGTTGTTTCTGCTGTTGAATAATAGTAGGTACCTATTGTAATATACTTACCTATTTTTTATCGGTGCTTAGGACTAGATTTTTGTTTTGAACTACAAATACAGAGTCAAAGGACGGCAGGCGCCAGCAGTAAATCTGTCGTAATTAGTTTTAATCTGGATTTTCATTGATACTTTGTAAATTATTATACTTTATGTATGAAAATCCAGATTAAAATGAATTTGGCATGGCATTATGCAGTACCGTAGACATATTCTTTTCGAGTAGATACCGTTGTATTCGTATCGGTATTTAGAATGCTTATTTAATCAAAATCGTTTTTTTTAGAAAAATTGTGAAAACCGACTTCAAAACAATACCTACATGTTCAATCTTTAACTAACTAAAAAGTAGACAATAATATTTTAATTACTTCATAGCAAAGAACATTAAAGGGGAATCAACGCCATCATTGATGCCTATAATTATAATACTTTACTATTTACAATAATTTATAATCAGATATTTTGCAGTCGGTGCCAGACAATAAGGATCATACTCACACACACACACACACACACACACACACACACACACACACACACACGCACACGCACACGCACACGCACACACACACTAACACACACACACACACACACACACACACACACACACACACGCACGCACACGCGCACACGCGCCACACACGCACACACACGCACGCACGCACGCACTCACGCACGCACTCACGCATGCACGCACGCACGCACGAACGCACGAACGCACGCACACACACACACACACACACACACACACACACACACACACACACACACACACACACACACACACACACACACACACACACAAACTTTCGCATTTATATCTAATATTAATAGTATACCGCGCCGTAGTAAACTAGTACCTAATAGTAGAAGAAAATACCTTCTTTAAATACGCTTCAGAAATGTTGGTATATTAAATTTCATTATTATTTATGCAATGTCTCGTTATACCATATATATAACGCTTGTAGCGATATTTTAACTACTCGGTAATCGGAAGAGCAGTAGGTAAGTCAGAAATTATGGTTTAAAGAAAATTATCGACTTCTGCCCTTTATGTTACGACCCATGATAGTATTTTAGTCATCCTTGTACTATTTTTTGTTTGGATTTATAATTAACAGTTGCCAATCAATTAAAAACTTCTGTCAAAATACAATAAAAAATATTCTACTTTGAACTTTATTTTAATTAATATTAAACTATTTTCTAATGTAAAATTAAGTTTACTTGTAATTAATTCATCAACAACCTCAAAAAATTTAAACGTGCATATTGAATTAGCCTTTTTGTTTAGGCTCGGCTGTGCTTTATCCCAAGTAGGTCATTTGGCAACATGACAATAGACTTGAAAACAATGATGAGAATAACATAACCGTTGCTCAGTCTCATTAGCTGGCATACGTAATAAGTACATATGTGTTTAAAAATGCAGTGAAATATTTAAGTCCACTTATGGGAAACGACTTTTGGGTCAAGAGTACTCATGGGAAGTGTTAATCGTGTACTTTCATTTTTGTAGTAATTATAACATCATCAGTATTATAACTATGTTAAGAATGTATCTCGTACCATATTAATTTGGTCACCAGTGAGTGGTTTGCTTGCAAGAAGGGGGCACTTCAGGAAGTTTGGTGCCGGCATCTTAGAGATATAAAATAGTTTTATCGTAGGTGCCTATTTACATTATAAATTATTTAATTTAACATAATTATACAATAGAATCAGTGTTATCTCACTTTTGATTGTATAGGTAAAATTAAAACTAGTTTTTAGAATACCTACTCGCTAATTTACACATGTATACTTGTGTTTGTTTTTCCATAGCAAATTTCGATCTGTCTTTCTGAACAAATTTTTTTTCTTAAAATCTCAGAATTTTAGATCGTCAAAAAAAGGTGCTCACGTTACAAATTTTCATAGAACTACTAAAACAAAACTAATATTAACATGCTCGATTATGTAATGTTTATTTTAACTAAAAAATATATGTTTGCCGAAGCGCACCGCCCGCCATTTTGTTTTCATGAGAATCAAACTAAGCTTTAGATAAATAAAAATTTGAATATTCGAACAGTAATAGAAGCTGTTGTAAATCAATCTTTTCAATTATGTAGAATAGTACATACCTCTTGGGTCAGAGTAGAAACGGAAAATTGCGGCAAGCCATATCGTTATCAATGTCAAAGGCCATATTATAATCTCCGTTTGCTTTATAAATAAAGACATTAATCTTTCAAAGATATTTGAAATTGTCGTAGATATACCATTTGACCATTATTACAAAGATCTCAATAATCTCACTAAATACATTGTTACAAATAAATCTTGTTTTGTGATCAAAATTTCTATTATTATATTCCACGGTTATTTATTCAACCTGTTCGTGTTTGTTTGAATGATTTCGTTCCAAGTCACTCCCATCGGCCCACGCGCAGCGAAAGCCGAAAAGAAACTTTATTATGCTTTTTTGTTCCGTGTTCCATGTCTCCTACATCTCAGTTGAACACTCGATGTACACATAAATCGATTTTGTATACAGTTACATCGATTACGAAAGATCGAATCAATTGTTGCGATTCTACGGGTGGTCTTATTTTTGGTAAGTGGGTAACTAGGTATGTTCTTAGTGTGTTCAAATCCTATTGTTTTGGACAACACGTAAAAGTAATTTTATTCAAAAATAATTGAAACGAATTGAAAGAAGACACGGCCAGGAAATTGAAATTGTAATTGAGAGAATGTCGTCGTGAATTATTTGTGAGAATGTTGCTACTTGTATTTTTTTTCTTGTATGCAATTCATTTAAAACTATATACATTTCTTAGTGTCTGATACTATCACTCAATCATGTTACTGGAGTTTAAAGATATAGTCGGCTCCATAAGGAAAAAGGCCGTAACTATACACCTTACAATTCAACTGTTTCCTGTCGATATGTTCAAGATCTATCAACAGGTTTGATTCCTGTTAGAGCGAGTTAAAGCAAGTTTACAGTGACGAGACCCAACACGGAAACTATTGATCAAGATATAAAGACGATAGACATCGTTAGCCAATTATCTAATAGTTGTAATGAAATCACGTACCTAATTAGTAATTATTACGTTCTTGACGCCAAAAATTTACTTTTGAGTGTAAATTCATCATACAAACCAATAAAAGAAAAGATTTATTACTGATTTTATGGATAGATGTTTAATAAGGATTAATAAAAGTTTAGTCTCCCTCTCTCTCTATTAGCTCACAAAGCTTAGTGTGTCACTTAACGGTTATTTAAATTGTGTCTAACAAATTTATGTCAAGAGTAAATACTTTTATACTATGCTTAATCTGAATAGACATCGCTTTTTAAAGCTTTATCTAGTCTAGTCTGTTATATAATTTTGAAAGCTGTTTCAATAATGTGTTATTTGCGTTAAAGAAAACTATACGGATGTGGCCGTGACGACAATAATACATCTATTCTGTCTACAGTTTAGTGTCCATGAAAGGGTTAAGATGTTTAAAATTGTCAATATGCTTGATGAAGTGTACTCCATTACTAGTAGTCGATGCTCGTATTTTATTTTACCTGTATGAAAGAAGGCATATACTCTGCAGTGAGACAAGACCTTAGTTTGAACATTGTATAGTTATTATAATATGTACGTGCTGTCTAATATAGTTTTTATAGCTACAAATTTGGCCAACAGGAAATTGTTTACTGTCTCGTTATAAAGCAATTACCGCCCTAATTGACCTACATATAACTATCTGACCTTGAGGCATATTAAATCACTCAACTATATAGCTTTACAAAACAGATCAGCCCATCATTAGCTGAAAGAAGTCCCCTGTTGGTCATAGGCCTCTTCCAATTTACGCTACCTTGCTTGGCCGGTCGTGAGCTGCCCTCATTCATCGTTTTAAATCAACCCGCATATTAACTGGCTGACGTTAACGGACTACCCAACTTATTGTCCAACAAGTGAGTCACCTGGTACCGGTTCCCACACCCACGTTTCGCCCACGCGTTGGAACATTGAGATCACTTATGCAAGGGTGGTTACATTGATATTTGTTTAATTTTCACCTTTTTTGGTGTTATGGCCGTATTAAGTTGTAGATACTGAGTTTTTGTTTTATCGTCACAAGCAAAACACTTTTAGGTAACCTTTAAATGAATAGTAAAAGATTTGAACACGACTTTATAATTGATAGAAAGCTATGTAGGAAATAAGTTTTTGTGCAGTTGTATGCAGAATATTGATTTGTTTTGTACTTCCTTCTAGCTGTTATGCCAAAATTTAAAAAATATGTTACGACGTCTTTAAAGAACAGTACCAGTACTGGCAGTAGAGAGAACTCTCTTTGTTTGCAAACACAGTTTACAATTCCTTAACCCAATATGGCCACATGCTGTTTACCTGCTTACAATAAAAAATGTATTTTGTATACTTAACGTTTCTTCATAGACACATCTTCATCTTTAATATCTATGCAACATTCAACGGGCCGTATAATATCTTTCGCAGTGTCCATTACAATAAATTGAAGCCCACACAGCATGATAATACTATTCTTTGGGAGTATAATCTGTACTTAAATTGCCATTATATAAATCGTTCATAAATATAATCCAGCTTACTAGATATTCTCAAGTATTCCTGTTACTCTTCACGAATAATAACAGTGTATTATGCCGAACAACATGTTCCTGCTATAATTTTATTATGAACTTCATCGTTATAAAATTTTAGTCCACGTTTTTTTTATTTTTATCAATGATATCAATATTTCAACATATTTTATTCCATAAAATTTTCATGTTCTTAGATTATTTAAAGTAATAGTCGTATCTACTTGTATTGTGTACAGAGACCGTACTGTTCGGGCTTCCGAGATAGGATTCTGCGCACAATGCGTGCCGTATTGAAGAGTACCTATCGCTTACTACATAACTACTGCATTATTTATTATAATAATAGTTATAGAACTAATACTACTAATTCGCAAAACTACTTAATTAAGTTTGTTCGCTAAACACTGTTTTTATACGAAAGATTTCTCTACGTGCAAAAAATCTCTGGATAAAACCTATATTTATATCACGCATGGTCTGCTCAATAATGAACGGGTCACCTGTTATTGGTTATAATAAATTATACTTATAAAGCTTTTAATATAGGTACCTTTACACTCATTGTACTAATACTTTCAGATTTTCAATGCATTAAATTAGTTTAATTCATCAGATCGCAAAAACAATTACCTAAACAAATATTTAATTGGCAATGCTAATTGCTGACTAGGTCCTATTGTTCTGTTGGTGATTCTTTCTCACAATTGCCATTGTGGTCGAACAATGTTGGGAGTTGACCCCACGGATCTTGATGCAATTGGCGATTCATCGCCATCGTTGAGGTTAACCTCTTTAGAAGAAGCGATCGTCGAGCACTGATTTTTTAGAATATCGATTGTGTAATTAATTATGCTTATTTGTGTTATGTTTTTGTAAGATGTTTTCGCAGTAAAATAACGAGGATTTTTTGTTGTTACAGGTGCATGGACAGGCAGCATAATTTAAGTAATGCGAACACCCAAGTTTTATAATTTTTGCGTAAGTTATTTTTTAAATACCTACCTATAAGCAAAGCACAAACTACGTGCTTCGCACTTTACACGTCTTCTTGCATACAACTGTGAAAAATTACTTTATTAATTGTAATAGTGGTATGATGCCTGCGTGCCCAAGTACCTTCACTTTGCAGGAATTGTTTCTAAGCTGCAGATAACGCAATATTTGTAGAATTTAAGTAGAATTCTGGTCAGTTAAAGTGCAATTGTCATCGACACGCTAAGAAGAAGAAGTGGGACACGCTAAGAATACAACCTTGTTCTGCTTCCAGCGTTTTACTTACGTATAGGTATGCGGATGCGGTAAGCTAACTTTACAATAGATAGCGACTTATCTGAAAAATATCCATCTACTGCGGTTACCTCTTAGGACGTAGCGGTGTTTGCAAAATAGACCCGTAGATGAAATAAAATAATCAGAGTAAAGAATATTATTTCTCGTACGTAGATAGATTCAATGGTCCACTAAAGTATAACGTAATGATCACTTATTACCTATGTATGTAGACGTAAAAGCGTTGTCTTTAGATACTCTTATATTACATTAATTACGCAGTTTTTGCTGTTTACCAATTTAACACGCGTGTTAGCGTACATAAATTTAATCTATAATTATAATTACCGCCAAATAGATGTTGCTACTTGCGAAAAGATAAGGTGATAGCAGATCTATTGTGAGCTGTACGTTTCTCATAATACAGACAAGACGTGTTAAGTCAAAGGCCAGGCTCTAAGTTACAAGTAAGTACTATATTATGGATAAAAATGATGTGTTAGAACTGTAAGATGAGAAAACATATGACAAACTTCGGGCTCTCAATCAATCCCTTTTAGCCATAGTAGCATGGTTTCTATTAAGTATCTTCGTTTATATCAATTCCTTCTCTGTATAAGAAAAGATCTTTCCTTGCAGTGGGATAGTACCTAACGGGTCGATATAATGATGATGATGTCATTATTACCAAATGCTATACTTTGTTCTGTATGTCTTTGAATTTTTTTATGTTTCCAAATTAGATAGAAATAATCATAAAATGAATTTTAAAAGCTTCTGCTAAATAACATATTCGTTAACACGTATGTAGAAACGAAAGATAAATTAACTGTAGATCATCAAATATTAAAAAAAATACAGGTGGTCATTCCTCACTGCTTATCTTTAAAGATTTAGATTAACAACTAAATAACAGTTTTGTAAAATTAGTCTAACAAAGTTTCTTAAGTTTATCTAATAAAATTATCTTTAGCTCGAGGCTAGAACAGCGTCTGATGAATGCCGATTTCGCTTTTACTCCTCCTACGGTCCTGATATAGTCATCGGCAAATTGTAGGTGGTCAATAATAAAACATTCTGACACTTTAAAATCCAACTTATATTATTCAGCTGCTTGTTATGCCATTTAGTATAAAGTCAGTTCAGTGATCGAGATCATTAAATTGAGTTTTTGAAATCAGCTTCTGTTTTCCTCAGATTAACTCGTTTAAACATACTAACTGCTCTTTTGATATTAATGTATTTATTTGAAAGCTATCTATACATATAATAAAAATGTAACCGATCGCTGTCTGTACATGGAAGATATTTGAAAAAAAATATTATTGGGACCTTTATCAACGCAAATAGAACCCATAAAAATGATTGTTACAATTTTTGTCTGTTTGTCTGTTTATCTGTTTGTCTGTGCGTTTATTCACGCTAATCTCAGAAACGACTTAGCTGATTTAGATATGGTTTCACTTAACATTTAGTGTTTGTTTCATGTCAATCGGTTCATAAATAAAAAAGAAAGAAGGGAAGGGGAAGTGTAGGGGAAGTGAGGGGGAAATGAGGGGGAAATGAGGAGGAAGTACGGGAGAAGTGAGCGGAAAGTCAGGGGGGAGTCAAGGGAAAGCCAGGGAGAAGTGAAGAGAAAGTGAGGGGAATGTGAGAGGAAAGTGAGGGAAGTTAGGAGAAAATGACGGGGAAGTTAGGGGAAGTGAGGGAGAAGTGAGGTGGAAGTTAGGAGAAGTTAGAAGTGAGGGGAAGTGAGTGGGAGTGAGGGGAATGTGAGGGTGAAGTGAGGAGGAAGTACAGAGGAAGTGAGGAGGAGTGAGGGAAAAGTGAGGGGTAAATGAGGAGAATTTGAGAGGAAAGTGAAGGGGAAGTGAGGGAGATGGGAGAGGAAGGGAGGGACAAGGGACAAGGAAAGGAAGGAGTTCTCGAATAGAGGAAAAAGGAAGGGAAAGGGATAAGAAGTGATAAGAAGGGAGAAGAAAAGGAGGGGAAGGAAGGAGAAGAAATGGGAAAGGGCTAGAGAAGAAAGGAGAAAGCGAGGTGGCAGGGTAGAGAGAAGTGGAGGAAAGGGCAAGAGATGCTCGAGGAGTTGCAAGGGAAGCTGAAGGAGGTGAAGAGGAGAAGAGGGAGGTGAGGAGAGAAGCGGAAACTGTGGAGAGTGGAGAAATAGGGCGATAGGGAAGGAGGGCAAAGGGAAAGTTATTGTAGTGAAAATTTGCCTTTTTGTATTGTATATTGTTTTTACGAGGGATATCTTGAGGTAGGTGTAAGAGGGTTTGTATGAATGGGATATTAAAAATAGTATGGGAAACAGAATTTAAACAATAAAAAAATGTCTATTGGAAAAAACAGTATTCACGCGAGCGAAGCCGCGGGCAAAAGCTATCTATATACATAAAAGCAAAAAGTCACTCACTCACTCATCACGAAATCTCAGAAACAACAAGTGCTAGGAATCTCAAACTTTGCATAGTCGTTCCGATTAGGATATAGGTGCTCACTTAGACAGGGTATATAGGGGTGACAAAGTTTGTATGAAACTTCTATAGTTTTTATAGTAGGATTACCAAATTACTAGAAAATACTCTTTTTTAATATTAAGTGGGCAAATAAGAGTCGAAGTTTGTGTGAAAGTGGTTCATCAGTTTTAGCGGTACCGGGTTTGAATGGGATTCGCCATAGAGACGGATAATACTGATATTTATTACTGATACAATGTACGGTTGCCGTAAAATCAGGCAGGCAATATTCTCATAGAGGCACCCATCTGATTTTCATGCGAACGAAGTCGCGGGCAACAGCTAGTTCTTAATAAGTCTTACATTTTTACTAACTTATATCACTATAAAGTTGAACACCTACAGATAAATAATGATGATAATTAAATATAGATTTATGACTCATAAAAATTGTCTAAGATCGTTTGGTAAACGATTTAAGTAGGCGATTTCTATTTACACAATTTATTAACGCAACATGTAATTATTTTTATAATTGATAGCGCATCTTATTTTTTAAACTTGGTCACATTCTGTCTTCGAATAGTCACCCATAAAATATTTCGTGTAGTAGGTACTATACTAAATATACTAATGGCATAATATAATATGTATTTAAGACTGTTTTAATTACGACAAAATTGTTGAATCATATGTATGTGATATTTTACAGCATCTGCAGCGCAATAACTGTTAGAATTATTAAGAGTAACATATTAAAAATTTGGTACTTGCATTATTATATTAATCGTTGTCTTAACGACACTTTACTGAACTCATATCTCGTCTTGACATATTCACTTTATATTTCACATTGCAAATAAGTTTTAATACATAAATAAAAGAACACACTTTTCTTTAGATCAGGTTCCTTATTTTCAATCATAGGAAATAGGCATAAACGCTATTTATAAACACAAAATCTAAAACTTCTGACAGTTATATCATAAACTTTATAAAGCGGTTGATAAGGTAGCAGATTGGAAGTATCGGGTACTTAATAACATAATAATCAGAACTAAAGCCTAATCGTTTACCTGCTGTTTTTATAAAGGTACTGTACTTAATACTTTGCAAAACAGTCGTACAGCAGAAATAACCGCTCCTGTTTAAGATTAATCTGCGCTCATAAAATTGTTTGTTTTACTGAACAGTACTATAGGTACATAAATAGATATCATTAAAATACCTTATGTAGTTAATAATGTTATATTCGCTTGGTTATTTTGTAGGCCACATGCTATGATGCAGACCTTAAAATTTTATGTAACACTAAATAGTGTGTAGTAATAATATTAAAAACAAAACCAAAGTAACAGGTCGTAAATCAGCTTTACTGAAGTGGTGAAGGGCAGTATCTACACAATACATATAGGTCGCAGAACTGTAGGCCTTTGAGGCAGTAAAAAAAATGGAATATCGATGACAAATAAAGACGCAGTGTGGATAAGAGTGATCCCGAGATTCGACTTAAGTGATGAGCAGCTATGCCGATGGACAAGAGCGACTCATGCCCGGTCAATGTAACTAACGTTTACAAAAAAGATGATGTAGACACGCTGCGCTGGATGCAGGCCACTTATAACCGATTTCTTTGGAAATAGAGGAAACTCAGCGCCTCATTGTATTCTAAGGCTGTGTGTTGTGCCATAAAAAGCACCTGAATGATATGAAGAAGAATATATCAGTAAGATCAATCCCTAGCTCGATGTAGTGCTTATTACTTTGAGAATTCTATACGTGAGTGTTTCACACGTCGTAATAACTCGTTTAAATACCAATGTTATATACTGTATATAAATTATATCTTTCGGTACATGTTGTGGAAATAACGCTGTAGTATTACGTGCTAATCCTACCAAAATAATATCAGCAACAATATTTCATATAAACTACCTCAAATAGAATTAATATTTGCTTGAGTTTTATATCAATCTGTAATTCAAATGCAACCTCATAATGGTATCGATTTAATTTGACACCCACCTACGACGGTCGACAATACCCAGCGTTTTCTGCTGTAATATTATAATTATGTCAACTATTTGCTAAGTAAATTGTGTTTTCTATTAATTTAGATAAATTCCACTTATCGAGGCCATGACTAAAGTATTTACTATTATTGTGTTAACTCGACTAAGCTTAAGATAAAACTAGTAATTTTCGTATCGTTTAATGGAATGTTTAGATTACTATTAAGTTTGAGCTTTATAACTTATTTATACTTGCTTACACCACCAATTATTTAACCCGTTGAAGAGGTAATAATTAAAAAACCTATGTCTAGCAGTTGACGTCTTTCGGCTGCGTGTTTTCAAAATAAAAGGTTCCACTTCTACTAACAAAACTAATTGTTTGCTTCGACCTTGCCTGATACTGGTAGAGTCCCAATTCTTATATGAATATATGATTAATAGCCAAATCAGAAATATCATACGAGAATTAGGGGGCCACTTAATATTTAGTGATGTTTCAATATCTTAAACTCGGTAGGTTCTAAGTGATCTTTACCTTGATTAGTGGTTATAATGCAAACAGGAGCGGCAACATTCTTCAGACAAACAAAGTAGTCAAAATAAATCTCGCGCCGTGAGATTTATTCGGTTTTCATAAGTCTAGAAGTGGTCAGAATTAATGCACGCTTACATTAATTTCTGACCATTAATTTATTATTTATTTATTTTGACAACTTTGTCTGAAGAATGTTGCCGCTCCTGTTTGCATTATAGCCAATAATAAAGATAAATTTGTACGATCCATTAATATAATTTTACGAGTATATGATAAAGATCCATTGATCCTGTGATATCAGACATCAATTAGTGTCTGCTATTTATACAAGAAAGTTCTGGGTGGTATTTCCGTAAGCTTTACACTTATTAGGTCGATAGGTTCTAAAGTTGTCTATGCTCTTACAATCTTTAAGCAACCGTTACGATAAATCTTTGTGATATGCATGGGAACTAGGAAATGTATGCACATTGCGGTATTCGTCAGTTTATATAAGAAAAGCATTGGAATTTATTGTGTGCTTTGTTATTTGATGCACCGCGTTATAATAGTTTAGGTTAAATATTAGCGTTTTAAATGTAGATGAACGCTTCATAGAAAGGGTAAGACAAGATTGTGCTTTAGTATTTACAATAATGGCTTTATTATTGGTATAACCTTCATTCATTCATAGCGTGAAAGCTAGAAGTAGAGCCTTGGAAAATTTTAAAACTAACTTTAGAATACATTTTCAGTGACTTTCTATACAAACTTTAATCCAAGATTCTTTAAAATCCCGATTTTTCGTTCGGCGCTGAAGCGCTGTCAATAACAGACATATTTTTTGACATATTGTAAAAGCGATTCAGCGCAGAACGATCTATTGCCTAAAATCTACTTTTCAGTCGTGCAGGCCTATGTTATCCGTACCGTATGATATGGCAATTTTAATAGTATCAAGGGTTTCCTCATACCTACCTATACATATCGTTTCATTCAAAAAAATAACATTCGCATTCTTTACTCTGTCATGATTTATCACTATAAGCTGACAGACGTTTAACCTTTCCCATTTTGTGTTTTTTAATACTCAATTAAGTTTATAAAGTCAATATAGTAGCTTTACATAATGAATTATAAATTATTTTTGTAATAGATTGTAAAAGGTTAATCACGGAATTGGTAGTATCTTAACTACCTTCGTTTTGAATGCGTGATTATTAAATGTCGCAGTTATTATAAGCCCGAAAAAGTCCACTGCTGAATATAGTCCTCTAAAAGGAGGCTCTAGTTTCCCGCGGCGTGGTTCACCTGTGTCTTTGCTTACTGCTCTGCTCTCTATGCCGGTAGCGTTATGCTACATAATAATAATAATACTAATATGCTACATAATTCAACTGGTAGTTCAGAGATTATCGCGTTCAAACAAATAAACTCCTCTGCTTTACATAGTGTAAACATTCGTAGATGTAACATGTAGTTTTAGAACGACAAGATATTATTGCAGCTGTTTTTCTTCCATGAGGTATGAAGAACGGGTAGTAGGTATACAAAAGCTAATGTTTATTTTAAACGATTACCCTTGTAAAGTTATAATACGGATATACTTGCTCGTTTCATTTCTAGATGATATTCGTAATTTAAAATGTATTCAAACATTTACCTATTTTGGAACCAAAAATAAAAAAATAGTCAAAACAATATCTTATACTGACACTTCTCCGTAGCTAACACCTACCGCTTCGTCAGTACCGTTACAGCAGATGCTAATATAACTAAACTGCGTATTAAATTTTATAGTTATAAATAAAGGAAGCGCACGCACCTGTCTTCCTCAGGCGGTCCATCGCAACAGCCTTAACATAAAAAGGGTTAACCAAAATATTAAACAGCTGGACTTCCCGTCTACCATCTTGAATAATTATGAATAGTATTTTTGTGAGAGAATCAAAGTATTAGCAATTAATATACTATAAAATTAGTATAGCAGTAAAATATATTGATGTCACAATCTTTACGATAAAGCAAATATTACGTAACCTCAACAAATTCTCTTTTGGAAGAACTGGCATTAAGGGCTTTAAATGCGTTAAATATATTCAGATGACACGGACTTAATCGAATAAATTATTTATTTTTGCTTGTAACGGCTTACATTAAATTTCAACCTGAATTTGTAGCAACGGTTATATAATAAATTTCATCAATAAATCTCCTAACTCACTATTAAACTAATTTCATTAACGATCCATATACAACAATAAAACGTAATATTATAATTATCCACACATAGACCACAAAAATATAGAGATATCGTACATTTAAATAGATAGCTTTATAGGTGCACATTACCAAAGTACCGCTCGCACCCAGCCCGGTAACACGGCCTTTGCGTTTCGTCACAGCCGTAGTCCACATTCCACGTTTAGCGTCGACTTGTCTCTCGCCGACAAACATGTTGATTTATATACCATGTTATTCTAGTTTTGGGAACGTCCAATTAAAGTAAGACGAATTAGTACAAAAGATTTAAGGTGGGTTTTGATTGTAAATTAAACGGGAGTGCTCCAAACATAAAAAGTTAAAGTACCTAACATTGCACTTTATTGAGTTTTTTATTACGTGATTACTAGATGATGGTTTGATTCTGAAAGTATCTTCTATATAAATCGTAAAAAGTTAATCGTTTTTATTCAATCGGATTATAAGGTCAGTTAACTACTCAATATTGGAAATTTAATAATGTACCTGATTAATTTCGATACCAAAATGACACAAAGCTTTATCCGAACTCGCAATCAATTGTACCGAGTCCGTTTTTGTGCCCGTACTTAATAATAATAATAATAATAATAATAATAATAATAATAATAATAAATCATTTAATCTCAGGTTGCATAGACCCATAGATAAATACCATATAGACTAGCATACATAATTATAATATTATCTTATAAACTACACTTCACTACGTTGTTGTGCGTTCGTGTGGAACTTGTCCGCGGAAGCGACGGAACACGACACCTTGCGGCCAAAAGGTTTCTTCCATGACGAGGTGCAGATAGCACGTTGGTACTCGCACTACAAACGCCCTAAAATTGACGTTGCGACGCGATTCCAACAGCTGCACTCTCGGCCTGTAATTTATCTTTTGGCGTACGTACTTCTTGATATCCTCTGCCTTTGTGGTGTAGTGTAGGCGAGAGATATATACCGAAATGTTCGGCGCGGCTGCACGCAGCTTTATGTAATTTAGTTTATATAAACCTTTACAAAGATAAACAAGCGTGCGATTCGGTAAGGAGTTGTCGTAGAACGTTGCTTTAAGATATCAAACAGCTGTCACAAAGCTGAAAAGACACAATTTCTGTTATTTGTAAAGCTAATCGAGATAGAACACTTTGGTATCTTTTGGTTCCCATTCAATAGTCATATTACTATCACATCTCTTAATGCTAGTACGTCTTTGGCGAGACTAATGTCATGGGACATTAGTCACATATAATCACATAATAAATAGGTCGAGCATTGTCTCATCGTCTTTTTTACAGATACTGCTTCTTTAGGCTATTAGATAAGACCTTTATGTAAAGGTGTTTGTTTATTCGTGGCATAGATTAAAGTAATAGAGAAATAGCATTGACCCCAACGTTGGGGAGCATTGGAAGTTTTATTTTCTAGATCCACACATTGAACGAGTGCAGTTGGAGCTAACGTTGGGACCTGCGCGTGGAGCCCGGGTTAAAAAAACCAGTTATTGTTTTATTAAAGCTCATATCAAAAAGTAACTACACGTTTTCTTTTATATAAAGGTGAACATAAAATAGCAACAAAGTTGTTACGCTCACTTTTTGCATGCTATCCGGCTCGCTCTGTTTCTGTTGATTTCGTATGGACGAAAGCGAAATTGCATTTAGGGTTGGCAGAATTTCATTGTGGTATATTACTATTGTAAAGTTAGCATTATATGTACCTCTAGTTTTAATAATTCAGTACCGAAATGCTGAGAAGTATTTAGCCTCGTCATAATTGAATTGTTTAGATTAAAAAATAGTTCAAAATCAACTGAATCTAATTTACTATTAGACAGGTTGTATAAAGCTGGATAAATTTAGCAGTATCACCTTTATAGCTCATTAAAGAGTCAGCGTCTGTTAATACCTGTAATCGTAAAATCTGAACCACAGACTCGATCGATGAGCTGTGATAGATAAGTTATCAGTTTGTTCAAATGCGCGTTTAAACTGACCAAACGGTTTGTTACTTAATGTAATGAAATATGGTGTCTGTTGTAATCAAATATGACGAGGTATTTCCCTACAGTTAGACTGTACGGTTCGTAAGATACCTACATTAGAAGCTGTCTAATATTGACATACTTATCTATTCAATAAGAAAAGAAAGATATGAAATTATTTGATTGTCTGGCGATTAAATAGAATAACTTAAGTGTCTTGACAGTATCAACTTTGAATTTAGCTGACATTTTTGTGCTTACACTTTGATTTTTGACGATTAGACTATCTATATATTTTGGAAAACTTTGCTATTGGAATAAGTAGAAAAACTAGATAATTAACATTACAAAGTTTAACAAAGCAATAATAGGTTACGACTAAACTTAATCAATCAAGTTTGTATGAATGAATGCGCTTGATATGGGCAAGTATCATAGTTTCATGTTTATGTCATAAAAAATAACGCATTTATCGCTAAGATTTATTTTTCGTACATTTGAAAATATTGATATTGAATACAAGAGTCGCTTTAATATTTTGCAATAGGATCGACTCAGAACGAAAATTCCAAATAACGTGAAGCTAACTTACCTTAGCTGGTAGCTATTTTAATTGTGCTTTGTAAACTGTTGTTAATTAGTCCAGCTGTTAGATAAGATAACTTTAAATTATGTGTTAAGTGCGTCAGGCATTATTGTATTTTGTTAAGAATATGTGTGTTGGTAACCCTACGCAAGCGATTTGACCTTTTGACCATAATCCCATTGTTTTGCGTGATGAAAAATGATCACACAGTCTATTATAAAGCTATTATTATAATCAGTTTCGTTTTTGTGTAATGTATGCGGTGTGGAATAAAATAAACTTTCTTGTTTTACGCCGCGGGTTGTTTTCCGTAGTACGTTTTACATTTGCAAGATTCAACAATCGTCTATTGTTCTTCGTGGAGAGTGTTTTTCATTTTATGCTCGAATTGATTAATTGTTTCGGCACGGCATCCCTATGATTACACCAATATATGCACTAGTATTTTGTATTTGTTTAGATCTTAGATCAGAACAAAAAATAATTAAGGCACATGACATACAAACTTTTATTCAATAAAAAACTAATGAAATCAAACTTATAAATTTATAATAGAAATAGCACTTCTCGTCTAGTATAATAATATTGATTTTCACAAAGTAGGCGCATAAAGTTGTTCATATAAATATAAATCACATTACTAACGAGATGATTGGACTAATTTTCACTATCACTTATAAGTCTTTAAAACTATTAATTGCTACACGTATGTACATATGTTGGTAATCAGAAATCGATATAAGACATTAAATATTTATAAACAACAGTTTCATAACAAAAGAGGAAGATTACGATTGCTCAATTAAATAAACGTTACGACACCGATTTAATCCGAGGCCGTCAATTTATTGAAGTGACAAAGCTCTTTGATATTTTCTTTTCCGCCTACTTATACCAGCTAAGCGATCAGGTTGGAACCTTGTATTATGTATGAGAGTATCAATAGACATTGAACTGCGAAGCGTCGAGCCAGTTGCAATATACCTTTTATGGTAAATAACAACTTTGTTTCATCTTTCACACTGTCGTTTTGTAATGTGCTCAAGGCAAATTTGTATAGTAGGTGTATTGATTATATTACAGAAAATCTTTTCTCAATACTTTATTTACGAGTTATATTAATGTGTAGGTATTTATGTAAAGTAAGAAAGGTTTGCTCATGCTCAAGTGGGAGCAGCCCCGAAGACACATTCAACTATGTACTTAGGTGGTGCCAATGGTAGACAAACAAAGAGTTCAACTAATTAGTGCTTTCAGGGCTATTAACTACTACCATTGTGGTCTGCATTCTAGAAGCATTTATGCCACCATGCCGGTTATAAAAAAACCCTACTATGAACAATGATACATTGATTTTAATTTAAAGAAGTGGGTGTTTCTGAGTTTCATATTGATTAAGATTCTACAAGTTATGAACTTAGTGGATAAATAGAAACCTAATATTTGTAAAATTTATTTGTCGAATAAAGACTTTGATGGCACTGTAGGCAATAGGGACCTACAGAAATCATGAGTAGATAATTTAATCCAAAGCCGTCTTAAAGATGATAACTAAATGTTGAATTCTCAAAATGTTGGATTTTCAAAATGTTTAATGTATTTACACGATAAAGCTTAGGCAAAACTTAAATAATTATGTACTCAATATGTACTTATGTTGATATAATTAGAGTAGACTTTGTTACATTGTATTTCCTTTACAAAATTGCAAGCTTTAGGTACACACAAGCCACTGTCTCATTAAATTTATATGTACTTTGAAAGCATTTACAATCTCGTGCGGTTAAGTCTTCCTTACAGTATTATGTTTATTGCTAGTTTATGAAAATTGAACAATGCTGTATCAATGTACAATAAATTTCATGATGTTATTAGCATTTATATCATAGCATAGAGAATATTATGCATAGTAATGCATCTATCTATGCTAAAAATTAATCAATTTTTACTGGCTACATCATATTGTTAGTCACAAAATGGTTAGAGTCCATAATTATGTAGCTAGGAAGTATGTGCAAATGCATTTACATTACAAAGTGTTACTAACGTTCGTTGATATAGAGTTTGGAACTCTTTTTCTCTAGAGGTCCTAACCAAGTGGATAGATATAAGGAGAAAAGTGTATGGATTAACATTAGCTAACGACAATGCTGGCGTTAGCTTATGTCAATCGCATAATTTTTTAATCTATTCTATGAATAGAATAGAAATCTATGTCACTTGTCTAGGCCCTTAGGCAAGTTGCCATGTGATTCTGGCCTAATGTTAATACCAACTATTCTACCCAGCGATCACCCGGTATCAGTTTAACATTTGTAAGCAGTGCCACAGAGCTAGTCAACAGTTTACACCTATGCGAATAGGTATTATCATCACTCTTTATCCGATAGTGATGGTTATAAACAGCCCACGTGATGGTAAGTAGTACTGCACTGTACTTGAGAGTCCCTAACATTGCTCCTGCAATGCCAGGGATTCTGCGAATCCGCTACCTACCGTGAAGGAAGTGGGGAAGGTGAAGGAATTGAAGGAAAAAGGAAATATTTATTTTTATTTTAGTGTCTACTACACATTATACAGTTATAAACAGAAATAAGTATACAAAGTAGGCAACTTTGTCATGTCTAAGGGCGTTAAATATTATAACTTCTGTTGCAGTAATTGATCACGACTGTCTATAGATCATTCTGTCCTCCAGATTCGGTATTGCTTGCGGCAATAACTTATCTAAACCGTTTAGTTGTTTGCGAAGCTAAACTATACACAATTATCGTTCTATTTCGCGTGTTGCTTTGGATCTTGTTTTGTACTACTTTTAAAACATCATATTGATTTATCCAAAATTAAGAGGGCGTTAGAGCGGGCTGTCTTACATATCCCCATGTAAGATCGTAAAATAACCGAGAAAGTCCTCAGAAGCGACAAAGATACTCGCAGACTTGTCATACTGAAGCGGCGATAGGTACAGCACAAAATCAAGCTGTCATGTCGCGGTAACATTCATAATATTATCCGCTTGCAGTTTCCAACGTGTATATTATAAACATAATACACCTACTTACATTTTCTTTGTTCGTAATTGATGTATGCAGACAGGCCTATTAGCAGTTCCAGTTCTTCTAACTACTAACAAGAAAGACGTGATGTTATGTTCCATGTTTTCCTTCCATGTGTTCACATAATTTCACTGCAATATTTCGCAAGCCACACACGTTTGTTACGTAATAAATACCATATTATAGGAAATAATTATGTTTCGTGAGTAGCGTGTGATGGTACAGGTATGGTTGTTTGACGTCGTACAATCACCACTTTCTCATAACGGCTAAACTGGAAATCTGCTTGACTAATCACGTAATGAATTATCTTATAATATCGAAGAAAGTGTTGCTTAAAAGGGATTTATGCGTAATCGCTTCTATAATTGATGTCCATTCGTTATCCATAAATGAAATGATGATTAGTTTATGACCACGTATTTTACCCATAATTTTGACTTACTACGATTGAAGTAAAATTTTGTGCTAGGTATTGTAAAGAGTGAAATCTGACTTTGCAATCAAATTAAAATAACAATATACATTTGTGTTTTTTTTTTAATTATTACTAGGTAATGTATTTAATTCTTATCTTAATACAGCCAAACGAAGTTGGACATAGGGCTTTCCCTAGCATCTCTACCTTAACCGCTTCTAAACTGCCAACATTCATCTGTTGCTCGCCTTTATTATACATAAATGAAATGAAATGAAATATGTTTATTCATATAGTTTAATTAAATTAACACTTATGAACGTCAAAGTTTACAATACATAATACTCTACTAAAGTTAATATCAAATATTGATTTATATACAATAGCAGAAACAATATCTCACATTTCAGTAGCACGTGACTTGTGTCTTATAGACAATTGCAAAGATAGGGATTGGCAAAATTGCTTACGTATGGTAAGTTGACAACTTGACATTTAATGTTAAGGCCAACAGTTTAGTCTTGCGTTGTTATTGCAAACAAAGCTACTTATCATTTAAACTATAATGCAGGCGACCAGGTAGCCGTAGAACACTATAACGCAACAGTTCAACACGATCGTACACTTTTACATTTAAAAGTGAAGATCCACATTGTACCTAAATATAACAAGCTTAACGTTTTATGAAATATCGATTTTAAATTCATTCATTTACAGTGTATTATGGTTTAGCACTAGTTCTAAATAAATAAAAAAGCATCAGCAGTATAATGCAGTCGCAGTTCTCTTCTGTCTTTTTCTCCGCTAACTTCTTTTTAACAAGGCAACGAATTAAGACGGGACGACAGCTCGCTAATTATTAAATTACTGCGCCAGAACATCAAATAGTCCTAAATGGAAAGTTTCATATCTGGCTCTAACAGTAAAACACAAAAATATGTTATTTACATTATAAGAGGATGCGAACATCTTTTCGTTTAGCATGAGCAATATTTGCATGTGTCATTAAGGTTTTTAGGTCACTTACCCAAGAGTCATAGATTTCAACTGTTACGAAAAATTTTAGCTCTCATGTTCGGCTTTCTTTCAGAGCTCATATTTTGTAAGCTGTCACATATGTTACATTGTTTTATACACGTTGTCTAGATGACGGATTAGCATTAAATTTATGGCAATATAGCAATGGAACAAGCTGTTATGCCCATCTATGGCAGATCAATATTTGGTCGTGAACGTTTACAAATTGTTCATGAATTATTTGTTCTGTATTCTGTTTATACAATTCAAATTTTTTAAGTTAGTGTCACTTTATCTTATTGTAATCGTAAATGTATCTTTCTTTTTCATGTTTTAGTCTGGTAAAATACGCATAAATGTTTTTAATTGTACTAATCGGTTAATTCCTAACCGGGCAGTAATCATTATAATAATATATTATTTTGTCTGCATTAATTATTTGTTAATTAAATCTTGTTCATTTCTCTTTCAAGATCCTGACATGTCCTCAATAATCTGTTTACCACCTTTACCGGATATCCGAGATATTCCCTGTGGAGGATCTTATCATGCTGTGAAGTTTAATCTCTGAATGATACATACTATTAATCTAATATTAAATAATTAATGTATGCTCTATACGTGTACATCCGCCATATCAATTACTAATTAAAATTATTATGCATTTATTTTCTCTATCAACCGTTAGATATGCAATCGAGAGACCTCACGCATTATACGGTTACGACCAGAAAATGCAGGAAACCGACAAGCTAAGGGTTTACGACCAGAAAATGCAGAAAACCGACAAGCTAAGGGTTGTCATCGGATAGAATCAGTACGCAGGATTTACTAGCTTATATTCGAAATGGCAAACTGCTGAATTACGATGTTGATACATGTCATACGAGTTTTCATATTTTTCTATCTTAAAAATATCAAAAAAAAATTCAAAGATCATCAACATCAAAGAATATTTCATCGCTAAAGCTTTGCTATGGGACTTATCCCGCTCCGAGGTTGAAATTTTTACACCTTTATTTCATAACAATTTTGTAGACCCATTTATTGTAATTAGATTTTTAAAAAAGCAATACGTGAGTACGATCTCATTTCATCATCTTTATCAGAAAAATATAAAAAAGTCGTGATGGCCCAGTGGTGAAGGCACCCGCTTCGTAAACACGAGGTCGGGGGTTCGAATCTGGGCAAGTACCAATGTGTTTTTTCGAATCATAATATGTATTTTCTAAGTTTATCTGAACATTACTGACTGACAGTGAAGGAAAACATCGTGAAGAAACCTGGACCATCAAGGCAGATTAGCGATTTCAGGCTTCCTCAGTAGTCTGAAATTGCCAATCTGCCTTGAGCAAGCGTGGCGTTCAATGCTTATACCTTCTCTGCTTGAGAAGAGGTTTTTCCCAGCAGTGGGATAATATTGGGCCGATATAATGATAATGATCAGAATAATAAAAGCCTCTTTCAAAGAAAGGTTCTTGCCATACTTCCTGCGCAAGCGTTGCTGTAGCTGCGGTATGGTGACCGCAGTAAGGTAATATTTAGTATGTACGTAATGTTAAAGTTCGTTGTCGTATATTTCCTTAATCGTCTTTTACCCACAAGCTGAAATGATAGTAGGAAATGGTTGAAGTGGTATTTTATTTGATTGAACACTTAGCATTTTTTTATATCTTTGCTATGAAAACAGTCTTTTTTCAGTCGTTTCGCTCTTGACAGAGCGGTCGTGGTGTAGTACTCGTATTTAGTAGGTTGATACGTATTGCCGATTCTCCCTATGGCAGTCATACTGCTGCACTTATTTACAGAACACATGAAAGTACGAGTAGACATTTGATACTTAATAAAATATTTTATTTACTTTGCAAAGGGTTAATTTAAATCAACGGTTAAATTAGGTAGGTATGAGGTGTAATATGGTATTCTAAATAATTCTCTTAACTCTTCAATCGTGAGTTCACTCTTCATTTCAAACTTAACATTTGCACGTTTATTGATATTTTAGACGTTTGAGTTGAAGGCCCTTTTTTGGAGATGGGTGTATAGATTATGAGGAGCAGTCTCCTAATCTGACGGTTTTTTATAAAAAAATGTGGCAGTAAATTACTATGACTATAAATACGACCAATTTTGATCACCTGTGTTTACATTAGTAAAAATAATATTGAAATAGTTTGACGTCTCTTTTTAGAAAGTTTAGATATCTCTTGAAAATAGTAGCTAGTGTAATCATATGAAATAAGAGCACAAACACCAAAGGAATGAAATATAACATGAAATTGATTACTACTCCTGAACTTTGACATCTACGCGACAATTACATATTTTTATCACAATGTAAATTAGAAAACACCATTTTTTGGAAAATTACTCAATTTATATTTACTACGTAAAGTCGCCGCTAATTTATATTATCATTAACTAAAACAACACGAAACAAGGATTCATATGCAAATTGTAAACAAACGACATTCTCTGTCAGCGACATTACTCTATGTGCTCATAGTGTTGACCTAAGACTATCGATATCGAGGTCAAAAGTATTAGCTTTTATTATCGACACGCCTACCCGACTTTCTATAGAAAGCTTGAACAAATATACGAAAGAAAGCCTCTAATGAATGATTGACAATTAGAAATACATTAAAGCGACCTTTGATCTGTGAAACTGGTTTTAATATTTTGATTGTATTGTGATTGGATGTGAATAAGCACTATAATTTTGCTGTATTTAGTGAAAGATAAATGTGATTGCCAGACAAAAGTGGTAGAAATGCTGATCATTATATTATACAATGACACTAAAACGATCAATAACAAATGATGATATGTACAATTATTTTTAAATATTCGGCGCACAAAATTACATACAAAAATAAAGTTGTAGCAATTTTCGGCCTGCAAAAGTAAATATTAATACCCAGTTACTTATACATTTGATAAATAAATTGGTAATCTACGTGTTCGAATCAAACCAACAAGTTGAATAATGTAATAAGAAAATAAAAAAAATTATAAAAAATGTGCATATGATAAGTTACGGTAAAATTCTATTAAACACCCATAACAGTCCACGAAACATAATATCTGAAGAAATTGTGGTTTATTCTGTCTTCGGGCTTAAGAAGGAACAGGTTAATTAATATTTTCTCTTCAGGCTATAGGCGTACAATTTCTCACAAGTTCTGTACTATAGCAGTCATTAATTCCCGAGACATTATTGCAGCTGTTTCAAATGCTTCTTGTTGACACTGATTGGAGTTACGTTCACGCGTTAAGTGAAAAGAGTCTCCTATTACCAACGCGTTTGAAAGATATTATTTTACAAGCAGACAGGCAGAAGAAGCCTTAACGGACGTGTATTATTACGTCACATGCCACCACGGAGGAGATGAGAATTATCTTAAGTTGTTCTTGCAAAATAGAAATATAACAATACGAGTTTACAATAGAGACTAATCATAAAGCAAACACGGAAAACAATTAACAGAAAATAATGAACCATTTCACTAAACACTAGTTTAAAGATACCAATCTTCTAATCAACTGTCAATTTAAAAAACGTGGTAGCCCTGATTACTTTTTTGTCTGCTATGTTGTTGCGTAAATATGATAGCACATAGAATACAATTAAATGCCGCTATTTTAATTATTCAAATAACAAAAAACGGCATTTGAGCATAGCAACAATTCAATCATTTTTCTTCTGTTTTATTCAGAACGCAAGTTGTATATTTACTGAGAACTAGTACTGCTGGTACTATATTTGTCTGGCAAAGGCTCCAAACTTTGGAGCCTCTGGAGTCCAGAGGCACAGCTAGCTCTCGTCTGGGACATTGCGATGTCCATGAGTAGAGGGTTATCCTAATCATTTACCATGCGTCAGGCTTGCTCATTTATCAACGTTGCTAAAAAAATCTTAATATTTCATCTCAAAATTAATAGTATCTACATGATATTTTCTTTTGTACTTCGACAGTTGTTATTATAACGTAAAAGTGCTAAGATTTTTTCGTATCTAGTCGCAGTTCAATAAATAATGTATTATTAATTAAAACTTTAAGGAAGAAATCATTGCTACGCTTCAATAAGTTCACGATAACGCATACATGCTTGCAAGATCTCTAATCGGTTACCTCATAGTTATTTGCCAATTTTGATTATACCGTTGCCGAAGTACCCATTATTATGTGTTAACAACCTTATTACGAGCTGTAAAATGGTCCTATTAATATATTGTTCGATGCTATAACAATAGGTACTGGAGAGTTATGCCATTCTCCTCGTGATTACTTCTCTTGTTAAGATGTCTAGTTACTTTTAGTTAACCAACATTAATACGTTCGTAATTTATATCATAATAGCATCTTCATTAAAGTTCATACGCGTGGCATTATAGACCATTTCGCGGTGATTTTTTACGTAACGAGTAAATAACTGTACTTGTATAAAATCATTTTTATCAAAAAGAAAACCGACTTCAAACAAAAAGGAAACTAAAAAGTAAAAACAAATTTACTTATTATTTTTTTATTTAGTTAATCAGAAATAATTAAATAAGTATTTTATAATTTTGAAGTTGGTGCCAAGTAAAACAATAACTAGGCACCTATAGGTATTACCAATCTTAATTTGCTATTGTAGTAAGGTTCTTATAGTATTTAGTTATTTAATATATACTAGGCACCAACTTCAAAATAAGAGTAAGCTCGACGTGACTGCTGTTGAGGAATTCCCTCGATTGTGTATGGTCACATGTAATGGCACTTATAACCCATATGGGAGCAAAGTTCTCATCAGCTCCATCATCAGATCGACTCCAAATCTTCAGTAAATAATAGTGCCATAAAATACTTATTGGAAAACATAACAAATGCACTAGCCTTCAGTACGATTTTTGAAAGTTCCCCTCAATTTCTCAGGGATGCCATCATCAGATCCTGGTTTCTTTATCATGGTACCACCCTTGGGATATCTCCTTTGCAACAAAAAAGAATCATCAAAATCGGTCTCAAAGAATCATCAAAGTTATCCGCGAACACAACATAAAAAAAAATATATATATATACAGTCGAATTGAGAAACCTCCTCCTTTTTTTGAAGTCGGTTAAAAATACTATGAAATGATTTCTATGTTTGTCTCTTTTGACGTTCGATAGATAATATCTCTCAAGTTATTTAAAACGCGTAGGTGAACGCTACACAACCGTGGAACGATAAATTCTCTGTCAAGTAGCATCGATACGACAAGATTATCGATAATAATATTGACGCGCGACACTACTCGACTAAATTTTGGCCCGTTTGTGTTTTGAGAGCGTATAAATTTTACATTTAAAATGTTGAATTTTGTATAAAACGAAGTTAAGCTGATTAATATTAATGTTCGCAAAACACCTGGTTGGACTCGTATTTCTAAAACCGCATAAATAAAATGTTATGTGATATTTTATAAGTGCATAGTAACACTATATTTTACTGCTTAGATTGCCGGCCTGTGTAAGAACTGGTTCTAGCAAATTATACATGTCGCTTTGTATCCGGTGCCTCTTCTTCGCAATAATTTATAGCATCTGCTTTCTAAAGCCTACGGTTAGCTCGGCAGACGTTTACATGTATTAATTCAAAGGTGATATCTAGTAAGAAATTTACCGTATATATTTAAAGAGTTGTATTGTGATGTTAGTGATGTCTCTTTAGTATATCTCGATAGCAAGACGGAATGCAGCGCATTTGGATATAAAATAGTAATTCTGAATATTCCTTGCTCTTATAATTTACGACCTCTATTGATTGTTTAATAACTGAGCAAAATTTATGTAGATGTTTGGAATTCTTAAATAGTTTTCGTACATCTTTTCAAAAATTTTTTGATAACATGCTTTATATCTGCAGCCGCTTTTCTTAATTCTCTGTTACGATCATCATTTAGTCTGAAAAAGACTAACCTAAGTTAATATCCTTATTTCGATGGGAGGGATTGGACTTTGGGACAACACAATAACAGATCTTGAATTGTCTGCATTCAGGCAAGAGTCAAGGCAGCTACTACTGTGATTATGCCGTCGGTGCCGGTCCCATTTTATGCTAACTTATGCTAAAATTATGTAAATACGAACATATATTTTAAAGTGCTAAGTGCTCTAGTTTAAAACACCTTTTGAGGACATTTAAGAGAGTTAACGTGTCATGAGTGGCAACGTCGCAAATTAGTGTCATATTTTGTGGTTTTCAATTTTCATCGTTTAATATATATAATATAATAACAGCCTGTTTTACTGTCCCACTGCAGGGCAAAGGCCTCTTCTCATATAGAGAAGGTATGAGCATTAATCACCACGCTTGCTCGAAGCGGATTGGCAATTTCAGACTTTTAAGCCCAGGTTTCCTCACGATGTTTTTCCTTCACCGTCAGTCAGAAATGTACAAGATAAACTTAGAAAGTACATATGATTTGAAAAATCACATTGGTACTTGCCCGGATTCGAACCCACTACCTCGTGTTTACGAAGCGGGTACCTTATCCACTGGACCATTCCATCATTTAATTATAATATAATAATATAATATAAAAATATTTCAACAACTACACACAACACCATATAGACCCAAAGTAAGCATATATTATAGCTGATGTTATAGGTTCTAGAATGCGGATATACATACTTAAATACTTTTTTTTTGTAAATACATACATATTATACACAGAAACACCCAGACCAATGCAAATAGATATGTTCATGCACACAAATATTTGCACCGAGCGGGAATCGAAGCCGCGACCTCTGTGTGGTAGTCCATACACAGTACCACTAAACCACAGAGGCAGTCAAAATAATAGAGGCAGTCAAAATAAAATTAATTGGAGCTATATTTTAAATATATGTTTCGTTTTAATGCTTACAGTTATTTTACTAAGAAAATAACGCAACTTAATTTTCAAATGTATTAATTGCATATAAATAGAGCTGTAATCGCAATAATTTCTTACTTTTTATACAGCTTTCACCTAATTCTAGCATTTAAACAGAACTATTTTTAAAATATAGCTCCGATTTAATTATAAAAATTTAAAACCACGAAATATGCCACTAAATTGCGACTTTGCCACTCATGACGCGTAAACGCTTCGTAATGAAGCTTTGAGTGTTATATAATTATACCTAACGACAAAAAGGGCCGCTAGCAGTAGCCCGCGGCTACCGTGGCTACTATTTTTGAAATATATCTCAGAAATATTCTTATGAACTTTTTAGGTACCGCAGTAAATCTTTTGTCTAGTGTGCGTCTGGCGACACAACCTGTACGTGTAAAGATCATTGCGTGCGATGCGTACTAAACGTAAATTTAATTTGTACAAGCGCTTCATCTCGCGAGAAATTGTGTCCGTAAATCGTTGGTCCTTTCTGTTGTTACTAACATTGTTACTATCACGTATTTCTTATCATAGTATTGTCTACGTCTTTTTGTTCTTAATTTTTTTAGCAGTTATTTTTTGCTTTTCTTTACCATAGTCTTGCAAGTTGTATCTAACCTTGAATTTGCCTACTTGTTATGTTTTACCGTTGTTTTCTACTTTTGTAACAAGGCATCTTGAAGTTTTTAGACTAACCAGACACAGTCAATCTTTTCGAAACGCAACGTAGCTTGCTTTAGATCTATAGTTAAGATAGTTGAAATCCCTGGATTTCTCATACCGAGGGTCATAATGCTCTTATAACTAGTAACCGAAGACTAGTATCTAATGTCCGAGATATTAAGGCCATCGGTATCAAGAAAATTTGCGGCAATATTGCTAATCTTTTTAATCAATTTCGCTCTATCTTCACTACTTTAAATTTCAAGATACCTCGACTACATGATGTAATTGACCCTTCTGAACTTTAGTTCTACTGTTTTTTGAGTAGCCAATCCGCAACGTACTCTCTTTTGATTGAGGTTATTATATTACGCAAATGCTTTTAACCGTTGCTTCATACGTTCAAGTTGTCTTTCCTTATCAAACATGACGATTGACTGGCACATGTTTTATCAAATATATGCATGTTAATTAACTTTTAATTAGCTTGTTTTTTATTTGTAATTGGGTCACTCAAAATTAAGTTTTCTTTATAGCTGTAATAAAACGTTTACAATATATTTCTATAATATTAGTGTCGTTTGCATACGGTTTTAATTATTCAAACTATTAATTGTAACTGAAATGGCGATTTATAATGGAAAGCGATAATTTAATTATTTATTTTTACTTCTGTGTATATTTATAGTTTATTTTATTGCAGGGGAATTTTATAATGCTAGTGGCAGGGCTTATATTATAATACTTCGATTTGAAAGCTAGCTTTAGAAAAGTGAATCTAAATAAATTATATACCTACATATATTTTCTAATGTAGTCTGTTCTGTAGTTACGTTGCTTTTGGTTATAACAATTTAGAATAGATTGCTTTAACGTAGTATTAGTTAGAAGCTAGATAGATCTTTCATACATATCTCTTTAATTCTAAGCATTTACAAACATATTATAGGCAAAGGTATATCTAAAATCAAAAATCATCATCATCAAAATATCAGCCGAAAGACGTCCACTGCTGAACATAGGTCTTCCCCAATTTTCGACACCTTGGCAGGTCGTGAGCCGCCCTCATCCATCGGTTATCCGCCACTTCTAATAGGTCATCGGTCCACCTAAGGCTAACATTAAAACGCCGTAAACGTTGCTTATAGATCAACTACAAGTTACTTAATACTTATTCTATTAAACAAAAAACAAAAATAGTGCTATAAAAGGCAAATATATAGCAACTTTAATTATTATTACGGCATAAAGACAGAGTAACGTGCATACCCGCATTCTGCAACGAAATTACCAAGACGACGGCGACGGTCTTGTAATGGCATATCTGTGCATTCTGTAGTCTATTCTATGACACAGAGTATCTGCTCGCACCTTTATTGTGTAGCCTAACTGGAGTTTCGTGTTATGGAATGCTTTTAAGTTCGCAAGCTGTGGCCGTTTGAGGTAAATGTCTACTGGAATCTTGATCGGATCAACGTAATTGATGGGGTTGTATTTTTATAATGTGTTTGTAGCAAGAACCTGCTTGTAAGATTTTGTTTGCTAAATATTGTGCTTGAATAAAGTTATTTTCAACTCGCGAATATGCAATTTCTTTTAATACGTTTGACGCTATCGGATTAGGTTTTCTGCTCTTTTTGGCAGATATAAGTAACTACTTTATAAAAAAAAAATTATTACTTAAACTAAGTTAACGAATGGAAATGTAAGCACAAGACGATGACGCCGAATGGTTTGTCTAACAACTTTTTTTGACATTGTTGACTGACCAGACAGATCGTTGGTTATCCGTCGCTCATGATGAGGATTAGCAGAGAATAGAGAGCCAGAAGCATAGTTTACCCTTTTCGTTGTGGTTCGACCCCAATCTATGCAAAGTCAATCATTTATATTCATTTGGGTTAATTAAATTACCACAATGAACGTTAAAATTACAAAATGTCAGCCAACTAACCTACAGCCTTAAGATATACACTACAATCTTAACTTGTGTCTTGTTCTTTGAGTAATACTTGTGTTTAAGTTCATAAAGATTTTAGTGTGATTGTCGTTTTTATATGCGGGTTGACATAACTTAATGCCAATTTAAATACACAAGGTACATTATACAAATATTATCATATAATTACATACGAAATTATTCAGGTAATGTTCTAGTTTAAAATACATTTAATAAAACATCGCTACTGGTTTAAACGTGATCTTAAATTCAAAATCATTAAACGTTGTATGTTGTCGCGCGGCGACTTAATTACTTTTGCAATGGGACATTAAATTAAGTATGTAAATTAACTAATATACAAAAATAACATGAAAAATATATATCTTCAATTGACGTAATATTTACATATTTGTTGTTATTGCCGTATTTAGTGCTTTAATATTAAAAATAAACTTCTTTAAGCTTCCAGCTACGCATAAACAAGCAGCTGGAAGGAATTTATTCTAAGCAATACAAAATGCTGCTATTTTATCCGCACTTACCTAATTATTAGGAGTATAACCTACACCTAAGCGCGAATACCGTTTCTGTTCACGTAATAACACTAATCCTGACGAGTAGAAAATTCCAGCCTCGCCTTCCACTGCGGACGGATTAAAGCTTTAATTACATATACATTGCCGCTTTATATAAGCCGGTTGATATGTAGTTACGAGTTGAAATAGTAATGGATAAGCGGAAAGTTTACATTTGTAGTATACTTGAGTACTGAGAAAACGGGACTGTATTGATATTCGTGTTTGACAGAACAATTGGGTTCTGTAATTCTGTTAATATTCATGGGGTCTGTCAATTTGCTGTTCAGGATTTTGTTCGTATTTGGATTTAAGGATTTTAATTGTAATTTTATTCTACCTTGACTATTATCTTGATTTTATTATACTTAAGGTGCGCTTGCGGTCCTTATACAAGAAGAAATATATGGATATAATTAGTAGTTCCAAGTGAAGTCTAATGAATGATAATGATTTTTAGGCTAAGAGAAGACTTTATTTTGCAGTAAAAAACAGAATGGTACCACGAAATTGGTTTGTACCCATCTTGTTCCAATTGCTATCTATTTTAAATGTTTGCTAACTTCCGCCATAAAGTATATTTCTGTTATTCAGTTATAGTACTTTGCAACGCCTAAGCAACTACGATCAATAAACTTTGCGCTTAAAGGTAAACCTTAAGAATATATCTCAGGATCAGACACATGTGGAGTACCCCTAACATTCCAACCTTTCGTAGGCTACGATTACCGTTAACTTTAAGGCGGCTGGTATGTTTTATACCGATATATCATATACAAACTATTTTTATGGACAATAATATATTTTTGATAAGGTTTTGTTTGAATCCTTTTCATGATAAATACTTTTTGTATTTTTATTTAAATATAAGTATATAAGTTCTATAACAAATAGACATTATGAATATTTAACGCACAAGGTGACAAGTCATAAGGGACTGGGCTCTGGTATCATACATACATGTGATTAATTAACGTAAAATAGATCCACGCTCACGAAGTTTTGAATTCGAATATGTCACAAATATTTTTGCAGCTGATAATAATCGAACCTTTATCGCTAGACTACATCTGCAAACACATTGTAGCGTGGGAATATATCCATATACGTATCAAAATAATAAATTATTAGATACTATAAAAGCCGCAAATAAAATGTTAAGTATCAATAAAACATTCATAATTTGCTTTATATACAATTTCCAGGATATCTATTCAACGTAACCCGTTGATCGCTGTTGAAAATTGAAAATTATGTTCAATATAAAACGCGTACTCATAAATTCTTTACGTATTATATTCTTGCTTCCTCTTTCATAAATCCGTATATTACATAGTTAAACTAAAAGGAGCTTATTACATATATTTATGATCTTAGGTCATTATTTCTTCTTTGAATGACTGTTATAAATTTTATAATACCATCCATTGAACGGTTTAATTGAAAATGCGTTTTAACTTGTCGTTGTAAAGTAGCTTTGAGATTGTCAAAGGGTTGATACTTGTTATAATCTCAAGCATTGATTGATTTATCCGATATTCATAGTATGCTAAATCGTTGCTATCTTATGTTACTCGTTGTATATGATGCATACCTATTCAGTTGGCTTGATGACATGATTGTTAGGTGTTACGACGCAATGAACTAAAATCTAAGACAGGAACAAGTTTATACAATTTCTGTAAGGTTATTAATGTTATTGTATAACTAGCCTATGCTTATGTCATCGAAATAAATAATAATAAACGCTCTTAAATAACTAATTCAATAACTTAATTAGACAAAGAAAATGAAATGAAAACGAAAACGAAAATGAAAATGGAAATTAAAATGAAATGAAATGAAATGAAATGAAAATATGTTTATTCATATAGGTTAATTAAATTAACACTTATGAACGTCAAAGTTTACAAAATGTCTACAAATTAACCTACAGCTATTTTAGCTAAAGCTATTTTATACTTGGTCTACCTATTCGTTAATAAATGTTTTCTCAAATAAAATATGTATTGTCGCATACCTTTCAAACAATGAAATCTACATTCAATTGTAGTACGAGGCCGGCTTATCACCTTTTCTAGGTTTAACTTGCATTCAATAATTAAATTGCATGTTCTAAATGCTTGATTATTATTTTTTAATTAAACTTTGTACATATACATAATAAACCATATAAACTGGAATTCAAATCCATTAAAGTTGGCAACAAAAGTCAGCTCTCAATTTATTCTAAGGGTTTCGGTGGCGATGTCCCTACGATAGCATCTAGATCGCATCTCACTCGCGTGGCGATCGCATCTTCGAGTTACTGCTTTAATGAGGCTGATTCAACGTTCGTGGGAGTGGCGAAGAAAACCGTTTTTATTATTCATGCGATGTCACTTGGTAATCTTTGCTTATGATACCATGTCCTTTTATCTGAGATGTTGAGTTTCCTGGTTTATTTCTGGATAGATATGTTCAGTTCAGATACAGTATATGGTCATATTATTGCAATAGGGATGATAACAATTAACAAGATAAAGAACCGATCGAATATTTGTCTAAAAATCGGTTGTACACAATAATAGACTGAGGTGGACCATCAGCAAGAAAAAGTGCCCGTGGTTCACCCGGGTGAACTAAGCAGGTGGACCATGACCCATTCCTGATCTATAAGTTCCTAATTATGCGAAAATTAGAATTTTTTGCAATAGGTACTATCAACATATTAAAGTACTTAATATTTATATGTACTTATTATTTATTGCTAGCCAGTGAACTGTATATTGGCAAATATTGAAAAGTACCGTATCAAATTGTGGTCGTAGTTTTTGTACGCAGTTTTTATTGAAAGTTTCTTTATATTTTAAAATTTGTCACAGTTTAAATAGATTGCACATAGCTGATTTTGTAACAAACTTAGAATAATAGGATAGAATAATAGATCTTCGTTATCGTAACTGTGTTACTTTTTATTTATCAGTAGTCGAAATCCGTCAATTCAGTCAATACTTGTGCCTTGTTTACCAATTTCTTTTTATTTACTACTAGCTGTTGCCCACAGCTCTGCCCGCGAGGATGTCGGTTAAATAGCATACAATTTTAATTTTCTGCATTGACGATTTTTCATGCAAACCCCTATTTAACCCCTTCACGTTATTTTATCGCATTAATAGATATCCTATAGCCTATCTTGTTCCCCAAGGTCTAATCTATCTCTATACCAAATTTCATTAAAATCGGGTCAGTGGTTTAGGCGTGAAAGCGTAACAGACAGACAGACAAAGGTACATTCGCATTTATAATATTATATGTATCGGGATCAAAATAAGAAGAAAACATATTTACTGGCTAAGATTGGCCAGGATTTTTATTAATTTAACAATTTTTAATAATATTAATTGAAAATTACTAACTCAGTTATTTTAGGTTATCTCAGCACATAGGTAAAACGTAGACTATTGTCGTAGTCATTAATATGATATTTCGTCATAGCTAGACCAATCAGTGATACTACTGACTATAAATGCTATTATTACTACAATCTAATAAATATTGCGTTTGTCTGCATAATATATTGTGTGGACAACGTACCTTTTATATTATGAAATTATTTTGTAATACTATTAAAGGTAATTCACAAATATTATGCATCGTAACATACGTCTCTTTTGATTGTTTCTCTGTGCCACTGTTCAATTAGTACACCTTTCAAAATTTACTTTGAGAGTTATAGTTACACGGTACTGTTAGCAACACCAGTGAGTAACTGCCCTATTTTAAGACTAAGGTAACTTATTTTGTTTAAATTTTTGTCCCTTGGATAGTTTTTATTGAGCCACCTGTAACATGGAGTTCGATGCAGTAAATCATCGATAGTGCAGGACCATATTCTAATTCACAGAAGAAGAGCTCTACTCTTATACTAGCTGTTAAAGCCCTCGATAAAACCCTTTATTGCTCTTGCAACGACTAACTTGAGAGCAAAGTTGATTTAGCGAATTCTAAGTTGACCATTTCTTTTGGTAGCTGGATTGCAAGTGTTCAGCTGGCCGAAGTAAAAGCTTCGACTTAACTTGCGAAAACTGACAATTACCATTAATGTATGAAAGGGTGATAACTAATGTAGATATATCTGTACAAATGACAGAGGTATAATACCAATATCAAGTAGAAAACCGGTTTTAATCATCACTGAATTCATAAAATGAAAGTAGACTAGAACTTTAAACTAGTTTCTCGGATTATATCGCAATTTATTTAAGGTACTGTTGACATTTCCCGTTTGAAATGGACATTAAGATTCAATTAACATAAGTATCATAATACATATCAAATGAATTAAATAATACAAATTTCTCTCTTGGGTGGTCGAAAATAATGGGTAATTTATATTTACCATACTCTATAAAATGTTTTAAACACTGTATTGCGTAGGACTATTGAAGTACTGATATTCGTAACGCTAAAATCATTGTCATGTTGCTTTGTGTGCGTAAACAATATTATGTTTTTTAGATCTAACAACACAGTGCTTTTCAAAATACCACTACTTTAAGACCCTACCCAATAAATGCTTTGAGGATATTGGTTTGGGATTAGCTTTGCAAAATTAAAAGTTCTGACGTTATTAAAAAGTCGTCACTATTTCAGTCATCGGTACAATTATAGGCATAAATAGTTTTTAAGAAGACTTTTTCAATGATAAGTCTTATAACGTTGTTTGTCTCGAGGTACACAAGGAAGGAACGTCTCATGATGTCCTCTTACATCTAAAACAACGATTTGAAAATCTTTCTTCTCACGGACTCTCAGTCCTCTCAATACGAAAAGTATTTTGCTATTTCTTCTAACTGGTCGCAATAACCAATCACCGGTCCTTAACCGTACCTATTTATGACATCATAGATAAAGATCAGTCATATCGCCTTTATAAATCTAAAAAGTAATAATTAGTTTCCTTTGTAAAACTTAATACGTCCGGTTTTGCAATACATATCCATCTCATTATGTTAACTATCTGCATATAATTAACTAAATTCTTGTGATGTAACAGTTAAATAAGTATTAATATGCAAGATCTTGTCAATTAGTTCAAGTCCCTTTTATCTCTAATCTTTATTCTTAAAAAATATACCTATTTATAATGTTTCTAAAGATATTATTTATTGGTGATTTGGTGGAGATTAACTTGGTTTATGTTGTCTATGTAACACGTTGACAACGATTGGGTAATATTTTATTTTTCACACCTGGTTCAAAAAGTGGCACAGTGATATGAATGTATAAATTATGGTTGTATTTATTGTCGATAGCTTTAAGTATGTGTTCTATGCGCTAACATTAGTAGCATCAACGAAGCGGACAAGCATATAATTTATAAAATTTTGTACATACAGAAGAAAAGAGAAAGAGGAAGAAATCCATGAGCGGCAGTTACCATTTATTAGATGGGCTTATAGCTTGTGTGTCGACATCAGCAATAAAAAAAATGGGAAGTCCAACTTTTATGTCCCTAAGATATCATGAGTATTTTAGACAATGTATCTTGATTTCACATTTTAAGATTGGAAATCAGTTCAAGCTCACCTTCGAATGTTTAACTGTCGTTTTCGATTGTTTGTAGATAACAGCACGGTATGTCAACGCTTAAGATATCGGACTATAAATCTAAGTTACCAGTACTAGTGTTGCTCAATCATTCGTTCGGTTCTTTTAAAAAACTTAGGTGGCAAGTAAAATTAGGATCCAACAGATCGTAAGTGGCTAGTGTAACAAAAACGTGGCGGCTGTGTACACTAGCATTGCAGAATCAATGCTAAAACATTACTATTAGTAGTTTCCGACCATGAGAGAAGAGAAGTGGATCTGGGAGATTGTAGCGCATTTCTTCATTAAACTAAACCTAAAAGAAAGAGTACTTTAAAAATGTCTGTCGCTTCACTTTAAACACAGATATCCTGTCCCAATTATATGCCTGACAGTCTAGCATTTAGAGTTTTCAAAATTAAACTTGACAAATTCTAAATTTTAGCATATTGGACATAATTTTAGCTATAAAATCTTGTAATAGAATATTTACGACACAATTAGGATGTTAAGCCATGAACAGCTGCCCGATGCTAGTAAGTATATAAGTATTTCATTTTACTCTTATAGTAGTAAAATAATTAATGTGCCATACTAACGAGTGGGCTAATTACAACATCATACTCGGGCTTGCCCCCTGAACTTTTAGATATTTAGTTCATTAGCAGACGGTCATTATGTTTCACGAGCGATCGATCATGTGTTACATCTCTATTACACAAACTACTGCATATTCATTTTGTACAATGCAAAATCCAATAGCAAATATTTCATTTCTGTCTTTGTTATTTTTTACTTCATGTCGTTGAGCAATGTATGAAAATGAATCGGAACACAAATGCAATTAGATATCCTGTGAAGTTTGAAACGCTTAAATGTTTTGTGCAAAGAGGTACGCTGTTATGTCGGCTACAAAGTTCAATTAAATTGTATTGTTTTATGTTATTACTTAGGTATTGACTTGACCAAAGACCACCTGTTTATTGAATAGAAAATGGTTTTATCACTATTTAACAAAACAATACAGATACATAGCACGCTTAGGCTTTGTTATTATTATTTACTGATTGAAAATATATTGTATTTTACTTTTAAAATGAAAGTATCATTAATACAAAATAACTAGCTGATAGAACTAAGTTTCTTAACCAACTCTTCAACTTTGATCAAACTTAACCCATTAGCTGTCCAATACGAGACACAATAGAAAAACAATTGTTATGAATCATATGTGATACATGGGACAGGGAACCTGTTAAATTTCGTTAATTTTTTATCACTGCTGATATCTGGTGATCTATAAGACTTCTGAGTGTCGATATTTATCAGTTTAAGTTTGGTCATAAAACAATTTGCGACGCAGCTGATTTAAAATAGAGCTCGGTTTTATTTGATTTTAGTTCATTAAGACTAACAAATTTGTTATAACATTTACGCAAATGAAGTCTGACAAAATGCAATAGAACTACCCCATTTCGTACTAATACATCAAGTGAATGCTGACACGAACTCTGTTAATTTACTAGAGTCACGACTGCTTGCATTAAGTTGCCGACCTATTGAACTTTAGATGAAGATGTTACGTAAACTTATGCAAATCGAGAAGATGCACCAGCCTTTATGTAAACACTTTCACGTTAGTTTAATCTAATGGGCGGTTTACTAGGAATTATTTAACAATAGACTAAGTAAACACTTTAGGGAAATATTTCTGTCGACTTCTTGTTGTAATAGATGTAAGTAGAGGCATTAAATTTAGTAAGTACTTACTTATCTATTTTCAAAGTCTATATAAATCGTGTTTCTAATTCTAAGATGTCATTATTATTGCTTCGCTGCCTGAAGAGTTTGAACCCTTAACATGTCCATAGCACTAACAGTGTCACATACCTAAGCATGCACAACTAAAACAAAAGTTAGGCGATATTTAAATAGTAAAATTTATTCTTGACAAAACGAAGCAATAAATTTGGCACTAAGTTGTGATTTGTCTATGTATTTTGTATCAAGTTTTCTTGATTAATAATCCAAAATTGGAAAACAAGTAGCAATATAAATTTGCAAAATGTGTACAGCAGTAGCGAAGAATCACTTTTCCGAGGAGGGAAGCCGGGCGGTGGTGGGACTAAAATATTTTGAGTTTCGGAAGGCTAGTTAGTCTTGGAGTAGACACGCAAGCAGTGATAGGTATAAGGAGGTCAGGACATATTTTAAAAGGGAAGCCGGCAGGAATCGTGTTATATGGACGCCTCGCCACTGGTGTACAGAGATATGAAATTAGCAAATATTTACTTTTAAAGAAGCAAAATAAGGTAAGTATGTACCTAATACATGATTACGTAAATTCCCGTATGTTTAGAAATTAGCAATGTTGCTCCTTGTTCCTTTAGAACCTAAAAGCGTAGCTAGTTATTATGATTTCCTAATTCTTATCAAATTTATGCAGATAATACCTATTGATTATATATCAGCATAAATGGTTCATTATTAGCTACACTAAAATGTCATGGCATGACTTTATAAGGTAATTGCACCAGTAATGGATACGGAACCAGTGATGGACATATCTTATGTAGTAAGTGTAGAAATGTGTTTATCTATGTTTGCAATATTTGACCATAGACAAAAGCCATAGAGCTATGTTTGACGTTTTTTTATAATTTCAGTATTTGAATTTAATTTAGCGGTAGGCACAAGATACTAGTGGTTATAGTAAATTATATTCGCGGCTGTTGTTACGAAAATTACAAAAGTAGGTAGAAGTTTGCCTTTTAATTTATTATAGCTTTATTCAAACCATAATGATATTTTGTGCTATATATTTTCTGCGTGTATTTTATCTTAATTTCATGCTTAATTAGGTTAAGATAAAACTTACGGCAAATTAAAACGTCGCCAGAAAATCTGGCTTATACATATGCAAAAAAAACAGTGCAAATAATCCATGGATTGAAGTGCTTTGACCTATTAATAGCAGTCGGATAAGATATACTTAATATTTATTTAATACAAACGATGACATAATGGCTCATCTAAATATCAGCGCTGCATACCACTCATTAGATAAGCAGCATTGCACTGAGAAGGCAACCTTTCAGGCTTACACATGCAAATAAAATTCTTTGCTTAATAATTTTCCTATACTGTATACTTTGTGCTTATTTTTACTAAATGTTTCTTTACAATCTTTTATTGGAAGAGTACAATACACCAGACTATAAAATAAATTTGCTAGCATTGCCTTTACCCTTATGGCTCAGGTATACGTGTTAGGAAATCCTGTTGTTTGTCGTATGTGACGATAGTATCAATCCCGAGATAGGCGATAGGGACCAACAAGTTCAAATACCCAACACGCGGTTCCATATTTATTGGATTTGTTTTGCATTGTGTGGGCTTTTATATCAACTGATTTAAATTGATATTAACGGATATTTCTTAATACTAAATTTTATCCATATTCTACAAAACATTCTTTCTTACATTTTTATTGAGAAATATTACAAGTATTGAAGCAAAACACTGACGAAATCGCGCGGAATTTGCTAATAAAAGGTAACTTAAATCATGTCAAATTATATCAGTTTAATATCGACCCTATTCCCAAAGGCTAAAGCATGATTTCCGATTAGCACGAGCGTGTTCTACACCTGTCTTGAGGATCAAGAAACTTTAATCTAGCTCATTATTGTTCAGTTTTAAAACGACTTACGTTCATTTAAAAGCCAGTCTACTTATGGCGTTGGTCGTATAATTTAATTAGATCGCTCTGAGATAAAAGTACTTAAATGCCACGTTACACGATACTCGTTTCTGCGTTCGACAGTTCTGTTCATAAAATGTCTGTTTTTCGTTCGCTTTTTAGTATTACAAGTGTTATAGTTAGAATAAATCCGATTTATTTGGTATTTAAAAAGATATAAGATTCTTGTTCCATAAAGCACAACCAGCTTATTTAACGATTGTATTAATATAATAAGAATTGGCGTTTCACAACAAGATCAAGTGTTATGTTATAAATTTTATTTTATATTTCAAACGTCATGCTCATGAGAGATAGTACTATTTGGATTAAATGTTTATGCCCTTTTATGGAAATATAAATTTTACGTTATTAGATCACGTTTACTGGACAATTTGTGGGCTTCTCAGATTTGGCTGCTTCTCAGATTTTCTAATTTTAATCCTCACAACCACACACTCAATAAATTGGTGCAAAGTCAATACGAATTCTAAGTAATTTATTATGTTAGATGTTTTGAGGCTTGCCAACTCCTTCAGCATTCACTAACTATTCATATCTCAAAACTATATATTGTAACTCACGACACATATATTGTAAGTCGGCAATAGATTCAAGCGCGTGTGGGCCATTGCAATAAAGCATCGATCATTGAATGCGCCGGCGCCGTTAGCAGAGTAAATCGAGGGGAGGAGACGGAAATGCACGGGATGGTGCGCGATATTGTAGATGTAACGGTTTGAAGGATTTTTTTTTGAATTGTAAATTTGTTTTTGATCGGTTTGTGATGGTTGTTTCCAGTTGGGAAGCCTGTTATTTAAGTGTAAGTACAGTATATTAAGTGATTACAATTTAGTTTCTACTAGCTTTCCGCGGGGCGGTTTCACCCGCGCGTAAAATATTTTTTGTTGTATCCCTCGGGAACTAAACCGATTTTTGGGATAAAAAGTATGCCTATGCCTATGTCCGTCTCCGGCACCGAATCTATCTACATACCAATTTTCATCCAAATCGGTTCTGCCGTTTAGTCGCTGAGTGGTAACAAACACATACACACACATACAAACTTTCGTATTTATAATATTAATAATAATAGGATTATTCACTTTTAGTTTTTGATTATTCATTTTTAGAATTCAGGTCTAGTTGTGTATTGGAACCTAAATCGAATAAAAGTTCTATTGCTATTTTATTTTAGTGTTCATATTTTTAAGTCACCTTTAGTTAATACGTGTGCAAATCTTGTCACATGTCACAAGTACACAATTTGCACATTAATTTATGTTTCAGTATGTTATGAGAAAACAACGTAAGCTAACTTGGACTTAAAAGTCTAAAATTGTTAATCCGCCTAGTGAATAATGCTCATACCTTCTCTACATGTATGAGAAGAGGCCTTCGCCCTGCAGTGCGACAATAAACAGGCTGGTATTATTATTTATATGTTGAGAGCGGATGGTAATATCCTTAACATGGTTTACACATTATCAAGATGTTATTTGTTCTGTGTACTATCTGTTATTAAGCCAAATTTATAAAACGGAATCCTCTTGCTAACATTTAATTCTAAAAAGCCTATTTACGAGTTGAAATACTACAAAGCAGGCATGGTGATAGGGTACCGAAGACTATACAAAGCAAGACAAATATGTGCCAACGACGAATAAGAATAAGAAGTCTATAGAATTGAATTGGCAAAGAGTCAAGAGCAGATCTTTCGTATGAGGATAGAGTTTGATTAGATACTGGATAAAGGTTGTTATTTAGCACATAATTTACAATATTTAATTATTTATTTCTATAACGATAATTTTTTATAACTAGGTTTTTTTTTGTAAGAAATTCACGCTGGTTTTAACATAAATGGGCCGGATTGTTTCCTATTTTCTCAACTCTCTCATTCTCTTCCCCTACCCCTACCCCATTCCCAGCCGCCAAAGTTAAGGCCACCATCCCAGCAATTTAAGACGATGGCTTTTGGTATGGACGCCACCACTTCTGGATTCCACTTACTGCTTACCATCAGGCGAGGTGGAGTCACTTTGGTAGGCTAATATAAAAAAAAAATGCTAGAATTGCAAGTTGAGTGTTAGAAACTTGACCACGAAAGATTTCATCGCAACTTCCACTGAAGCATCGTTCAACAGCCTATAGGCAATTTGCACACGGAACAATGAAAACGATTGAGAGGCGGGCACGGAAATCTGTATACATGTAATTTGTGTTAGGAATTTGTATTGTAATATAGAACTGCAGTAACCTATCGCCCATTGTTTTAACGGGTTGTGGTGAACACTCCAGCTTATACACAAATGTTATGTCTTACGAGTAAATTGACAAACGGTGCGCGTTTTCATTGGTTCTGCCGATATTTACATTACTCTATTCAGTCTGCAAAAACATTAACCTCCTTAACTTCGGCAGTCGGGTAAAGAGACAACGCGTAGTTACTTTATCCAGTTAAAGATGTCTATTATCATAATAACTGTGTAGCTGTTTTGTCAATAGGGCTGTTTATTGCTTATTAATAAACCATAAGTTTACTACGACGAAGACGAGTAAGGAGGACGTTGTCTCGTAACGGGATTCTGTAAGAAATCAATTATTATATTGCAAAGCTATCTTATAACAGGACTAGCTTTCAGCGGCTCGGTTTTACTCGCGTCTTTGCTTACTACTCTGCTCCCGTCGCCAGTAGCGTGATGTTACATAGCCTATAACCTTCCTAAAGAGCTGCGCTATCATACGAAAAGATAATTTTTAAAATCCGACTGGTAAATCCGGAGATTCAAACAAACAAACAAACTCTTTCGTTTTATAAAATTGTATAGATTTTATATAAATATTCATTAAGATTTTGCAACAGGTTTCTTGTTTCAGTACAAAAGACCTACCTAGATACCAAATGCCGCTGCACATTTTTTTACGACCTCATCATTTAACAAGTCTCATAACTTGCACCATCCTTATTCCACAGATGTTTATTCACAAAAACCAATCACGACTAAAATCAATGTACCTTTTTGGTAACTTCATGAGTATTTTTCAATTACTTCTTAGGTTTTCTTTTTTTTTCCTTCGTGGTCGGCAACGATTTAGTTGTGTTCTCGTAGCATTATTTTTGTAAGAGGATCCCTCAGGATTATCAGATACAGGGTATCAGACCGGACTAACTCTTTCATTTGTTACCCATTTGTCAAAATACTGTAATGGGCTTTCCATTACAGTATCTTAACAAATGGGTCGTAAGCTTAATTATTAACTTCCTAACTCAGTTGTTTAAAAAAAAGAATATAATTAAGTATTATGGTAATCAATGTCTAGGTATCAAAGCGTACAAGTGATTAATTCTATCATGATAAAAATTTTGACACGTTGATGATAGATCGGTTGGACTTTTTACAAATTAGTTTTGTTTTTGCGGTTAAATCACCGTGTGGGCGATGTCTATACCTATTGGCTACAAGGTAGTTGGTACATAAATATGCACGACATTGTCAGTTATAAAGCTAAAAGTATACCAAGAAACGAAATTTCGCTTTATAAGCGTCAAATTTTTAGTGGAATTTAAAAAAGGAGAACATTCCAATAAACCACGGCACTGACTATTTAATATGCTTACATAATAAAAGTTACTTTAATAGCTATAATTTATTGATGAATGAAAATACTAATAAAATAGAACGATACCGTAAAAATGTAGCTCAATACGTGAATGTGACGCGATTAGAGGATGCCATAGAGGATAATAGGATTAGTACAAGCGTAGATATGGACTGTTCGTAATTCATAGTAATGCCGTTAACGAATTATACGGTCCGTAATCAAGGTTGATTGTGACCGCATAAGCCGAAATGTACTGATTTATTTGACGTTTATAAATAAAAAGTTTGTAACACTGTACCGTGACGATTGATTGTTACTGTTTTAAATTTCTTATTATGTTATGAGGTTAGTATTTTGAAATTTTTAAAAAGTACGTAGTATTTTAAAAAGTCTGTTCCTTTTCAAGCTAGAATGAGTTGCATTCTTTAGATTGTACCCGTGAAATCAAGAGATACCAATAACTCCATTTTTAAACGTTAAAACAACGGTAAACCTGAAAACCGCATTCACATCTGAAGTGACTAGGCTACATAATTTTTAGCTTGAATGGTTAAACGGAAAAACGGGGCCTGATCGCTGATATTATTAGCAAATTCAAGAAGTTGTTCAGAAGATTTAAATTTTGAGTACAAACCGCGGCAACACATGAGCGTCATTCGCAACAGCATCCTACGTTTTTAGACGCAATATGCGCTGAACCTATCGGTCGAAGTCGTGTATAAGTGGTAAAGGCGGTCGAATTCATATGCTGCGACTGTAGGTAATTCATGAAACCCGTCAAATTTTATGTCGCATCGCCAGGGGGTCTCCATCCCTTCGAATACATTTGTATAATATAAGAACCGTGACAAATTAATGCTACGTGCCTGTTTATGCGGCATAAGTCCTATCTCTAATCATGCAGTCAGAAATGTAATTATATATTCATTGAAACAGGTGGTATATAATTTGTAACGTTGAATATTATTGTTATTATTTACAGCCTCATGTTTATTGCTAAACATTGTTATTATTATAAAAATAAACGTATGAGTTTTTGTTATTTTACATAAATAGTATTAGTGATATTATTTAATAAATTGGTCGCGTAACTCAGATACATGTCACTATTCAAATGTTTTTCTTTTTGTGTGTGATTTGCAGTGTATTGAGGTTTAGAGCTGATTTTCAGTGATACTCAATTGTTGAACCAGTTTTGTTTCATATCCTGGCATAATGCAGGCAAAGGTTTCTTTTCATACAGAAAAAGCATGAATGTTGCTCCACCACGTTTGCTTTTAGCGAGTTACGAGTAAAAGACATAAACGTTTACTTTATAATGACAATATACCAAATCAATGGCTTGTATTCCATGGATATCATACATCTACAAGTTGAAGGTACAAGAGGTACGCACAAATAATTTCTGGTTCATAAGTCATTTCAAGTGATATTGTCAATCAACGTTCAATCTCGCGAACGATCTATACAAATGTATTTTCTTGTACTGTCGTCTGGCGATACAGAATGCTTTCAGCTTCCTAGTAACACTAAGCTAACTGTCGATTTGTAGCGGAATGTGACGTCGCTATACACGATATAACAATTCCGATAAGATACCGTTTGTTTAGAGCCCTTATACTGTGTTCATGCATTGAACGTATCATGCAGTAATAACGGGTAAGATGCAAGCAATTTGAACAAAATTGAACAATTTGAACAAAGCCTTTATTTATTATTTTTGTTTAGAACTTTTCGTAAATTAAATCTTAAGATTTCTTGTAGACTTAACCAGGTTTTGTTAACACGCTTCCCTTCACTGTATTATTAAATAAAAACTTTGAAAAGGTATAATCGTTTATACCGTTTCGCATCTGCATAAAAGTAAATACCGCAACAAACAAGACAATTATTACGAAACTACGAAAAATTGTGATACATCTATGAAATAAAATTCAATACAACAAATCAACAATTCAAATATATTATATATATATATATATAATAAAACTAGCTGACTCTGTAGTCTATATTATATTTATATCAACAAGAATCTTTGCGATCGTACGTTGACAGGTTACACTCCTTTATAAGATGTGCATATTTCATAGATTCGTGATCGCCAGGCGTGGTGTGTCAATTTATTTGCAATGCCATATCATAACTATAACTAGTCTGTTGCAGGCCTTATATACAGCTACGTCACTATTCAAGTATCATGTTGTTTTTCGTCCCAGTATGCCCAATGCAAGGTGAAGACCTTTTCTTATACAGAGGAGGTAATAAATAATTTAGTAAATAAGTGTATTATCAATTGAACCACTGAAGAAATTACGAACTAGGTTGTATTACTATAAGGCTAGACAATACTTAGCAGTTCATTAACAGCGTTAGTAAAACTGGGCGGCAGAACCACCAAGGTGTCGTAAAAATAATTGGTGTTAGTAATTTCTAAGACAGTATAGAGATTCAGCGGTTATGTTTAGGTTCTAAACAATGAGGTCAAATACGATCGACATTTTAAATAATAACGTTTTTCTGTATATTTACCTACCATTCAACAGTCAGAAAACGAAAATAAATACGTTTGTCGTAATTATTAATACCATTGACCATCAAGGGAAGTATGCAAAAATACTTGTTAATACATAGTCTACAATTTATATTCCACTTTTCACAGTATTGATTTCAGAAAACGAAATATATTTGAGAACGTAGACCTACCATACAGTAATTTTTGTATTATGAATAAATAACACAAATAAGAAAATACTGCCAATAATAAGCTTCTTTTAGGTACTGGCTCTTAATTGATATGATTTACTATAGAAATTTGTCCATTAAATAGAAATATCAGACTAAGGTAGTAATGCATAGTCCCAGAGAAAAGTTTCTACTTATAAGTACCTATATCAAAGTTGTCCGTTGGCGGTGTGCGAGTACACATATAAAAGATTTGAAAGAAAATTATCCGCAAGCCGTATCATTTCTTTATCTTATTTATTGTCGTTCCCGCCCACAAACTTAGACCTTGTGTTAGAGTTTTAACGATTTCTCATGATTTACCTTGTCTTCTCAATAGCCTGTTAATCCAGGACTACTTTTTGCCGCCGTCGTGCAACCGGTCAGGATTGTTTTATTGCACCTATAAACCACTATAAATAATTTCACTTAGAACCAGGCAGCGCACTGTGTAGTCAAGCATTAAACTTTTTTGCATAAAATGTAACAGCTCATTCTGATAAAAGTTTGTGAGAAACAAATACATAGTTAAAGGAGTTTGAATTCGAAAATAGTACTTAATACATTTTAATTATCAATAGTTATTGATCATCATCATCATCATATCAGCCAAAAGAAGTCCACTTCTGGACATAGGCCTCCCCGAATTTTCGCCACCTTGGCCGGTCGTACGCCGCCCTCATCCATCGGTTGCCCGCCACCCTTATGAGGTCGTCGGTTCACCTTGTGAGGGGTCTACTCATGCTGCGTCTTCCGGTTCGTGGTCACCACTCTAGAACCTTTCTGCCCCAACGGCCGTCAGTTCTGCGAGCTATGTGTCCTGCCCATTGCCACTTCAAAGAAGCAACTCTGCGAGCCACAACGTTTATTTTTGTTCTCCTGCGGATTTCTTCGATTCCTATACGATTCCGCCTAACATGGCCCTCTCTATCGCCGCATGAAGTTGTCTTATAGTTATTGATACTTTAAATATATTATGGCAGTATATGAGCATAAAATTAAGAATTTGCTTTTATTTTTGTTATACTTATAATAAATTTAATGCTCTTTAATAATAAATGGTCTAGTAGTCTTGTTGGTTAAGTTCTGTGCACTGAATAAATTATAAAGTAGTAAGTATTATGTTTTCTAAATCTATGTGTAAAAACAGAAGGTCTGTTTACTGATAAACCTGTAAAGCACAAATTTGATACTAAGTAGTGGTGTAGGTAGTACTGTAGCAGACGTCAGTTAAGAATTGTGTCACATGGCCGAATTAAAGGCAGGGGGACGCTTCTAGTACATATTTTTGAGTCCAATTCTCACACTTATTAAAAAATGCATTAACCAAGATCTAAGCAGTTCTTGATGAAGAAAATTGCAGTATTTTTTATGTAAATTATTCCGCAATTTTCTATATTGCTATTTATATTTTCCATTTGCAATTCATATAACCGCTAAGTGCTTGAGTATGCCTGGCACCACATCTTGCAGATATGTAGGTACATTTGCAATCACAAAGAAACGTGCATTCGCTTTGAAATATATCAATAGTACTCTTAGCGTTTGTTTTTAGCCTAAGTGCATACAGTTTGTAATGGTTAAACCGTTTTTCATGTTTGGTCTCTTTGTGTGTGTTAACTTGTAATATTGATTTGATGATCTGCTCCGTGAAGGTTGATTGCAGACGGGGTTACCAATGTGGTTTTTCTTGTGTGGGTCACTATTGGCCAGATAGATGCCGCCACACACTAGGTACACTTAGGTATACATCGAGAAACTAAATGCTTTAAACAATCTCTACTAGTAATCTGTAGGTGATGCAATATTAAACGAAGAAGGTTCACTAAAAATTATAATATAAAAAACATACGACCCGAATTGATAACCTCCTCCTTTGGAATTCGGTTAAAAAGTAAAACGTAATTCGAATGGATTAACTCGTCGAAAGAGTACTTCACACTAATGGAATATTAGTCATTTAAATATAAACATTTGAAAATAAAAACTTAATAATAATAATAAATGAAAATAAAAACTTAACTGGCGAATATTCGAGCATCAGTGTTATGACAATTTGCGAGATTTATTTGAACGTTGTAGTTACTTTGTATAAATGAAAGTCTATAATTTAAATGACTAGTGGGGCCCGCCTTTAAGTTTGCCTAAGTAACTCCTTTAATTTCACCTGGCCCTAAAAGCCGATTTCAGCTTTATAGTACAGTATATTCTATAGTATTTCATGGTTAGTAGATTTTTAAGTAGGTACACCTTAAGTTCGCTTACTTACACGTTTATCCAACGATGAAGGTCAGCTTTGTATAAAGAACGGAGGGCTGGAGGAGGGAAGGCATTGAGTTACATAAGCTAGATACATACACTAAGGTGGATGGCACTATACCACGCAGGAGGTCACCTACGCGATGGACCGATCAAACTAAAGCTGCACTAATAGTTCGGTGAATAAGTGCAGCAAGATGCTTTCTAACAGAGAGAACTGCCGAAACGTTGTGAAACACAGTCTCCTCACCAACACTACATAACCACCACGACAGCTATGCCAACAGAGAAACGACTGAAAAGAAGATACAATAACTGTCTATAACTTTATGTAAAGATGATTGTCTATTTTTCTCTTTGCAATTTAAATAGTACGATTTATAGGAACAGAATATACCATTCTATGCTATGACCGTAATTAACTAGCAGCTATACAATTTTCTTACCTATCATACTCGTAAGTAGTACACATAAATTCTCCTGTATGATTTAACCTCAGGCGTGAATTCATAAAGCTAGTGTAAATTGAGTACAGTATCAAATAATTTATACGACAGGATTCATTTTTCTGCCATAGCTTGTGGGATTTCAATGAATTTAAATAAGGTAAACGGATTTGTTAAATATTTCCAAGGTTGGTACCGCCTGTTCGGTTAATCGTGAGAATCGGAGACATTATATTACGTTGTTCATAATCCGATTAATGTTAAGTCTTATGGGGAACTCGGGATATTTTAACTAAAACCTTATAATATTGGTGTTAGAATATCTATATATAAAAGTAAATGCATGATTTATTTCATTTGATAATAAGTTTACCTTGCGTAGTTGGGACAGTGGGGACGTGAAACTAAATTTATCGATGTTGCCCAGGGATCAAAGCGAGCGCTGCTCATTGTTAAAAATTCTTATTTTCACAGTTGATGATAATATTTATGTTAACCCAACAATCCTGCCTTATCTAGTTATGTTATTCTAAAATAAGTTTAACCTGAGTATGTTACAATCGGGATGTGAAACCTTTGCAACCTAATATTGTGATGCTGCCTAAGGTTCAAAGTGAGCAATGAATGGGCATTGCTTGCCAGTAAATTAGTTAAGACCGTTATTAACACGCTTTTGTAGTGCGATGTAAGATCCACCTTGTAAGTAATACTTGGGACCCTTTCTAACATAATTAACGCTGATATTATAAGAATTAGTTAGACAATTATTAACCGGTATAATGCTTTTAATCGCATTAAATACCGTCTCCTGTTTTGAATTGATAGGCCACTTTTACAGGAGTTCTTATCGTAGTTTCTTCCCTATGTTTCTATTTGATATTCTTGGGAACACTTATCAAGATACATTATTCCTATTACGCTTATTAGCATTACCTATATCTGCAGCTTGCATTGTATGTATTTAGTTTCATTTGTTTAGAAACAGTATACGTGATACATCGTGCGTACGTATTTGAACCAGAATCAGTGAATTTTTGATCGAGTGGTAAGTTATAGCTTTCTTTATAGAAGTTCTGTGTATTCTGTGTGATGTCGTAACCACGACGTATCGCTCACCGAGTAAAAATTCTATCATTGAAATCTTAGTATGGTAACTTAATCCTTTTACGCAAATAGTATAAGCTTATGTAATACTCCAGACGATACGTTCCATAGTACGACTATGAGTGGACCAGTAAGAATCTATTACCGTAAAATCTGGTCTCGTACCTTTAAATTATTAAAACCCATCTTTAAAATTAGCAGTTAGTTTAATTGCGTTTTGTAGTCTGACAGATGAGGGGGGGAGACCATTACCCTTCGCAAGTATTCTAATGTCAATCACATCTATCAATGAAAAACACTTGTTTTACGAGAGGGATTCAGATGGTAAGACGTGATTTTATTGTTACAATCAATCGCTAAAATGGATTCGCGAAAATGTAATGGAGCAAGTCTCAGCTTCAAGTCGAAGTCTCTAAATATTTATAAGCTAGGTATGGGCCATACATAGGTTAGTATAAATAAATTGCTATTGGAATTTACACCTAATGCATATATTTGAATAGATATATGATAAATCTAATATCCATCATTAGCAATGTTGATTTGCAGCAGGTTGAAATATTGTGGCCGATGGAGATAACCTGTCAATGTTATTGCATAATTAAGATTTTAACACTATACTTACATCTTTATTTATTTGGTGTGAATATTCAATCGGAGAAAATTTGTAAGTTAAGTCGCTTTTACTTTGGTGTACTTTTTACAACACTTAATAATCAGATATATTTTACTTTTGAAGTGTTGATAAAATTATTTTTAGAAAAAAAATGAAAACCGACTTCAAACAACATCTACATGTTCAATCCTTAACTAAAAAGTAGAAAATAATATTTTAATTACTTCATAGCAAAGAACATTAAAGGGGAATCAACGCAATCCTTGATACCTATAATACTTTACTATTTATAGTTTTTAATCAGTTATTTTGGAGTCGGTGCCAGCCAAGAAGGATCTTTAATTCTGTCTTTGCAACCAAATTTTGTAGTGCACGGGGCGGTAATTGCACGCGTGGGGGATATGCCTGAGTGCACTACCCGAACGCGGTCATACTCGTGAACGCAGACGTCATTGATAGTTGTGTTCAGATATACATAAAAAATTTGACGCGCACTTATCAGATTCCGTTCGATTTCTTGTATTAAATCTATATTTTTCATTCATGTATTAATAGATTAATCAAGAAGGTTTTTTTTGCTAGTAGGTAGGTTATTTTTATGAAGGTCATTATGAACCTTCTTGGCTGGCACCGACTCCAAAATAACTGATTAAAAACTATAAATAGTAAAGTATTATAGGTATCAAGGATTGCGTTGATTCCCCTTTAATGTTCTTTGCTATGAAGTAATTAAAATATTATTTTCTACTTTTTAGTTAAGGATTGAACATGTAGATGTTGTTTGAAGTCGGTTTTCATTTTTTTTCTAAAAATAATTTTATTTTTAAACTTTTAGTGGGAATTAATTGTGTATAAATATATTCAATATGGGTAGACCTACTAAACGTGCTGCGCAAATGAGACAGCGCCGCGCCGTTTGAAAGAAAGTAGAGACGAGAGGTAAGATTGTAAATAGAAATATAAGGTCCTTGTCAACACTTTCTCGATCGCTAAACCCTGAATCCCAGAAACCACAAATCAAAACAAAAAAGTGATGATCTACCAACAATAAAGAATCATCAAAAATCTCATCAAAAATCATAATTTAACTGACCGAGCAATCGCTCAGATATACAAAAAATGCATATGGTCACTCATCCAGGGCTACTTCGTTTCTAACAAAAAATGAATTTTGAAAATCACTTCGCACTTGTAGCATGGACATGTCAATGTCAGATAATTCGTCGCAAAAGACATCGACGTGTTGCTTTACACGTCTTCACTTCTTGCAAACGATTTGTTACAAAATATTAAATTATTCTTTATAAAAAAAACATGGGACCCCATTTCGGAGTATACCCTTTCAAATAAAAGAAGAATTTTCCAAATTGGTTTATAAATGACGGAGTTAAGTTGTAACAAACATACAACCACTGAATCATTTCTTATAATAAAAAAATGGGACCAATTTCAGAGTATACCCTCTCAAATAAAAAAAAAAATTTTCAAATCGGTTCATAAATGACCGAGATATGAGGTAACAAACATACAAAAAAAAAAAAAAAAAAAAAAAAACATACGACCCGAATTGATAACCTCCTCCTTTTTGAAGTCGGTTAAAAAATATTGATAGACAAATCTATTTTGGATAAAAATATTCTAATCATAATGTGTGTTGTAGTCACGATGTTAAAAATATTTAAAAACAAGTCATTATATAAATAATATTCATAGAGTATGTTTGTTTTGTTACAGTGAGATGGCGCGGTGGAGAGCGCTCCAGCATGGATCATCAGCTTGGCTTCTTCTCTTCTGCTTTCTGCAAGTGGCGAGAGGAACGCCCGGTAAGTGAAGAGTATTATGATTGAAATAGCTGAGCCCCACGGTTTCGCCCGCGCCTAAAATGTGTTTTGTCTCCCTCGGGAACCAGACCGATTTTCGGGATAAAAAGTAGCCTATGTCCGTCTCCGCACCAAATCTATCTACACACTAATTTTCATCAAAGTCGGTTCAGCCGTTTAGGCACTGAGTGGTAACAAACACACACATACACACAAACTTTCGCATTTATAATATTAGTATGATTTTAGTATCACACACGACAGTTGTGTTGTTTAAAGAAATTATCTATGTAGCTTAATGCTACTTTCCAGATAATTATAAGTTTATGGAACCGCGGACGTAGCGGCAGCCTTGATTTTGTGTATTCCGAAGAGTAAGAAATGATGAGCACCAATACGCGTTTTGCAGGCTGTCAGGGTTAGTACTGCATTGGCAGCAGTAAAGATTGTGTCCTAGTCAAGATCAAAGTTAGTAGAGAGATCTCTTATTACTACCGGGCCAAAACAGTTTGACTCTTTAAAATTTTTCAATTTTATTAATTCCTTAGGCTCTCCAGTTTTTTGCTGTTTAGATTAGGCGTATCTTACGGAGGTTAGAAAGCCAACTCCATGAATTACTGTTACCACTCACCATCAGGTAAGTGGTGATCGTCATATTACGGTTACTGCTATCGTTCTGGATATTCTGCCACTATCATCAATGTAGTGGCTTTGGTTGTTAACGATATTAAATTCTTCGCATAACCGCTTACAATACAATAAGTTACCTACATAGTGATGCATTAAAGCTTTTTTATTTATCATTGAATCCAATGGATGTTTGTAAACACAGTACAATGGAGATGAATGGAGTACAATCGGAATAAACACCAATAATGATTTAATCTGGTCAGTTATAATGTTTTATGTTGACGCACATATTGTTGATTGAATTCTTATTATCTTACGCAATGTTAACAAAACAAAATATTTTATTTATTTATTTTGGGGTGTAGAATATTGAATCACTGTCTTTTCCCATGTGTATCGTAGGTAATCATATGGAATAGTACCTATTATTGTCTCTTGTCTGGTAGTAGCGTTACCTGCTTCCAATATCTTTCACCGCTTATGTACTCCTGCTTATGTACTCTGCTTATATATTTTCTACTTATGTGCCGTGCACGTTTTGATGTGAGCAAGAACATTAGTTTGATATTTGGGGAATATAAAATTAGGATGTTAAGCCTTGAACTCAATCAAGATCTTTCTCTAACCATGAGCAAGAGCTCTATTATGTTCTGGCTCCCATTCTTTTCTACTCTTTTCTATGGACAACTTTCTTAAGTATTTGACAACCTAACTGAAATTGGGCTAAACATTTCCACACTTCGAATAATGCTCAATCCTAGAACAAAGAATCTTTATTTGAAATTCCAATTCCTTAACAACTAAGCGCGACGTTGTCGAAGTCATTCGAATTAATTGACCAATAGTTTCTCTAAGAACAGGTTCCAGCTAATTTATATAGAACAAACATCAAATTGATTGCCTAAAAGCGAGAACGTACCACAAGAATCCGTATTACTACGAAAACATGCTACAGACTGTGTTTTCTAATTGGAACAAATACTTATAAGGGTGGTCGTCCTTTCCTTTACGGGAGCTGAAATATATATACCTACTTATTAAGTACACGTGTACTAATTAACATTGTCTTTTATGGCTAAACCTGATTGTGACCATGTAAAAACATGGCATGTTCAATGTGTTATGACAAATAGTTGCCTAATTGTGAGTTTCTCAGACACACCTGTGATTAATGCGGTGTAACTTGAAAGTTGTCTAGGGTTGTAAATAAACAATTTATTATACCAACGTCTCTTTTTATTAGTATTGGCACTTAGGAAATTCATATGGATGTGTCTTCTAATTAAACTAAGTGAAGTTAAATAACAATTAACGAAGTTGGTTGGTTATATAATTACAATTTATACTCTTTATTTAAGTAAGTAATTAGACGTTATTTCTAAGCAAATATTGAAAGAACATTAAACAGTCAAATAAAACAATAATTAATAATTTAGTTTTGAAATATTTATCAGTGAACCATCGGTTTTCACATAGGATTTATTTAGTAAAATTTAGGTTCACTGTAGCCAGTAAATTGATTACGTTATTTGTTACTACAAATTCAACAATAGTCACTACAAAAACATTTGTGATTATTGACTAGACACAATAAACAAAGGCCATTAATTAAAAGTATTTCTTTTGTCTGACACCCGCATACAGAGCAACTCAATTCTCATGACTAGACATATTATATCGTGTCTTTCATTGGCTGTTGCTACTGTATTGGTCCTGTTTAAAAACTTGCTTGCTTCAAGTTAGTTTGTTTAATGCATATTACACGGGCTATCCTTGATATAGCTTTATATTATACTGGTTTTAAGATATCTGCCGATGTCTAAAATTCTTGAGTGTTCAATGTTGCTACAATTTAGCGAGAAGCTCTGTTACGAAAGAAGGACGTAACTAGATAAAAAAATTACAAGTTGCATTTATATTTATCACAAATATAAATGCAACTTGTAATTTTTTTATACCGCAGGTATGTCGTTTTTAGATAACTAGAAACTCTAAGTAGTCCTAAGTGATTTTTAAATAAGTAACTTAAAATATGCAGTAACTATAAGTATTTAGGTATTCAACCGGCACGTTTCACAGTTTACATTATTTAAAACAATTTAATGGGAAAACGAACGGCAGCGTTTGCAAAACCTTAATTAATTGTGCACAAGCCTAACGAGCTGAGTTCTTGTGCACCTGTTGATTCTCTTATTTATTACCGTTTGTGTGCGTATGTTTGTTTAGCTGAACTTGCTTTTATCTAAATACAATATAAGGTTACCACGGTGTCTAAAGGCGGTTTATAAAATAACATGTGCTGCAAGCTAGTCACTCAACATTTCTGGCAGATGTTTTATTGTTGTATTTAATTGCATTAGGTACAATATTTAGAGCTGGTCGCAATTAAACTATTAAAAATTTTACGATAGGTTCCTCCTTGGTCCCCTAATTTATCCTTCTCTTCCCTTCATTTCTTTTTTTTGACAGTAGGCAACTGCTTGATTGTGCAGTTTATATAATACCTAGAGACAACCATGCTCATAGATTACGTAACCAGGTCGTAACGACAGGTGAGATGTATGCTCTATAATTTTTGGTCACCCATTGCTAAAGTTTATTCATATTTTTTATCATAATGTTTGTTTCTTTACAGGACCATGTGAAGTGGAGACGGGACAGTCCAGCATTATAGTAGATATTGAAGAGAGCAGAGGAAATCGTAAGTATATTTTTTATATATTCTCATAAAGTTCCCCAATCGATACTAACCTAACCACGTCATAAGTATAATCGATTCCATAGCTATATTTATGAATCTTCGTGTTTTTATACAGAGCATACGCTGATTATCGAATAGATCGGAACAAGATGACGTGTCTATAGTACCGATATAATAATCAAGCATCAATTGTTTTTCCTTTACAGAATTGAACCAAAGCACAGTACCGTCATTGTTACCGATAGTAGGAGAGCCAGATGTGGACGTGGTATTATCCACGGTGTTCCCTAAAGGACCCACGTTGTTCCAGCTGGATGGAAAGCGGTTGCAACTGTTGCAACCTCTTGACAGAGATGCTGATAACTTATCGCACATGGTGTTTCAGGTAATTATTGCTTAGTTGAACTATTCCAGTATCGTAAAACAGGTTTAGGGTTGAACTACATCTGGCAGTACGGCACCGCACTTTTCTATGCTTCTATTGACTCCTGACAGAGAGAACGTGACGCAGCACGCTGCAGCGTTCCGTTTCTTTTTTCTCTCTAGATAATGACGGTTCTGGGTGACAGAAAATGATAGCATCATAGGGAACTGCGGATCTTTCAGATGTGGTTTAACTCGTAGTGTTATTTTACATAATACAGAGGAAATGATAGCAAACTTGCCTTGCAAATCTATCTCCTGTAAATGAGATTTTACCTTTTTTGTACGCGTAATTCTGTAGTGGTCTTCAGTAGTAGGCTGATTTTGTAGATGAATATCTTCTTTAATAAGGAATTGATTAATAGGTACCCCGATTATAATAGTATAATACAATGAACTGATTCGAGAAAGAACTACATTGTATGAGTAATACTTATGTATGAATATAAAAGGATATTTCATAGCCTAATAAAGTTAGATATTAGTTAGTTAGTTAGCCTCATAAAGACAGTAATTTAAACTGTTTTTAATTTTGCGACTCTACTCTGGCTGATGGTAAGCAGTCAGTAGAAGCCAGAAATAGTGTAATTGTAATTATACATGTGCAAAACATATTGTTCCGGGCAAAAGCAGTAGCTGGGTTTCTGACTATGACTACTATACTATACTTTATGCAAGTGTTAAAATCCACGTGCTACTATCAAACTTTGTGCTGCAACGATCAAGATTCATCGATTTCAGTCGATCTCGTTATATCTTCTAACTATCTAATACTAGTCAGATAAATTTCACTGCAGTCAGATAAGAAGTTACAATAAAAAGTATTCAAATAAAACTTTCTATTTGTAATCATTCAGTACAGCTTCTAAGAATCATTTATTGCAATCTATGATACTTAGATTGTTGATGATGTTGACATTAACGTTATGAAAATAAATTAAAATGTGGCATCGCAACCTATGGCAATCTAGCCTTGAATAGAAAGTAGGTAGTTGTATGTGTGTGGATTTTAACCGCCGCGTCGTTTCATTTTAACCGCCCTCATGCATCGACTGTAACTGAATATTAGGGGTAATCATATTAAATAAGCAATATAAATTATTTTATTGGCATCGACAAATAAGATTACGTAGGAATATGCGTATTTTTTTATTTAATTCTCACGATCAAATGTGTTTCTTGAGTCGTCTGCATATAATCTTACTGTAGACCATTATTTATCAATGTAACTATGTGTTACTTAACAATGTCGTCTTACAGTTATTTGTCATATAATTTATAATGGTTCTATACAAGTCGCACCTTGTCGTCGCCTCGCTTAAACAAAATTGAACGTTCTGTAAAAGTGTTTAAAGTTTAGAGTAGCTTGGTAAATAGTACACAGTCTAGAACATATGCAAACTAAATTAACAAAACGCCTTAGGCTAATATGGTTATTAATGTATGTTCAAACTAATTTAGGTGGTAATGAATGTTCTTTGCAGCTGGTGTGTCAAGTGAAAGCTACGAAGAAGCGACGGACGATACCTGTGATAGTAAGAGTCTCGGACATCAATGATAACGCGCCGGTGTTTCAAGGAACGCCGTATGTGGCTAATGTGTCTGAGGTAAGTTGGATCATTCGTTTAAATAGCTATATTAATACAACTAGTTGTTCCATGATGAGTCTTAGCGTTATTCAAACAATTATTATTTTCCTAAATTTGGATATGTCTATAAGACTGAAGACTATGATGGACATAAGTCTCTTTTAAGGGGAGTACTAAATACTAGGTACGTACTACTTAAGTTTGTAAGTCCAATAATTTATATTCCAATAGGTTGTGTTAACAATTTCTTGTGCATGAGGTTTTAAAGTTTTACACTAAGCAAGATCGCAATGTCTTTTTTAAGTCATCTCTCAAGTGTTTTTGAACATTACTGACATACGATTACGGAAAAAACCGTGAGAAGATCTGAACTAGAACGCAATCAATCAATTTAAGACTCAAAAGCTATTAGTATTTTATAGATTATTGTAGAAAATTCTTGAAGTTCTAACATAACATTTTCAATTCCTTTCAGCTGGTGCCTGTCGGTAATACAATCTTTGACGGCATCAAGGCAGTAGACATTGACGCTGGAGTCAACGGTATAGCAGAATATTTCATAATACCTGGAGATAACAGAACTTTAGAAGAAGCTAATGCGGTCGATGGATACGGTTACTTCGCGATACCACTGCCCCATCAGGGACAGCTTACAGTCAATAGGTCCCTGGATTACGAGCGCACCCAGAAGTATCTAGTCACTATTCTTGCTTCTGTAAGTTTCTTTTTTTAACTTTTCTTTTTTATTTATGGCTATTTATATCAATATAGCATACATATACCTTATATATACATATACTTATGTTTGATGGTAGGATACGTATGAGCAAATATTGATCTTGTAAAATGTTGATTTCTGAAACTACAAATAACTTAAATTACGGTAGTAGATCTACGCTGGTTTCAGCATGAATGGACAGGATCGTCCGGGAAAGTACTACCTTCTCATAGAAGATGACGACGTAAGAGTAGTAGTATTATCCTATAGTAGTACTATTGCGTTTCGTTCGGTGAATGCGAGCGCCGGAGGTCCAGGTCCAGGTTTATGTATTTCATGAATTGTTTAAATCATTATAGTTTATTAGTTGTAGTGTAGTCAGTACTAAACAACTTGTATTCAATTACACCAATTGCATTGCTGTACTCTTAAATTAACGAACATGATTACAGAGAATAATGCATCTTATTCTAATAAAAATTAGATCGATTTTCATATAAGCATCGCTTAGACTCCTCGCTCTCATCTAGGTAAAGCTATAATCTGTTTTCCTTTAGAATCATTGTGTAATATGTTACAGGACCGTGCCCGAGATACCAAACGTCGTCTATCCAGCACCACAACGTTAACAGTCAACGTGTTGGACGATGATGACCAGGATCCTTCGTTCATATACAAAGGATGCACTTTACACGAAGGGGCGTGCATTAATCCTGAGTATAGTAGTTATGTAAGTTGTTGATCATTTAATTTTAATTTATGTATTACGTGTCGGTTACAGCTTCATTTAACGAACACCTACTACTCATTATTTTACTTCTTTGAATGCATTCTCACAGTTAGGTTTTATGCTTGATTGACATTTAAGGGATAATCTGTACAAATAAATATCATAACGACATATATTTATGTTGAAGCTATAGTAAAATACTATAAATCCGTAGAAGTAGTATAAAAACTAGCTTTCCGCGGCGCAGTTTCATCCGCGTCTTTGCTTACTGCTCTTCTCCCGTCGCCAGTAGCGTGATGTTACATAGCCTATAACCTTCCTCAGGAACTGGGCTATCATACGCAAAAAGAATTATTGAAACCGACTAGTAGTTCCAGAGATTAGCGCGTTTAAAGAAACAAACGAACAAAGAAATCTATACTATTATATAAAGCGGGAGAGTTTGCTTGTTTTGTTCTCGAGAAAAGTTATAGACTATATAACATTACGCTACTGGCGACGGGAGCAGAGCAGTAGGCAAAGACGCGGGTGAAACTGCGCCGCGGAGAGCTAGTAATAGTATAAAAATTACACTAACTTCAATCAGTATTTTACAGTTCTCTAACAATTGCATACATTTCACAGGTAAACAGTGGTGTCTTAGCCGGAATTCTCACCATCGAACCAGAGAAGATACAAGCGGTTGACATGGATACTTTAAACGCAAGGATACAATACAGTATAGCAAGCGGAGAGCCCGAAAATTATGATAAATACTTCACGATTGATCAGAGCAGCGGCGCGGTCAGACAATTAGTGCCAGTCGACACTACTATTGCTAAGAAGTTCCAATTAGTTTTAAAGGTAAGCTTTATCATTCATTTTATCACAGCTCTGGCACAAAATACCCGATTTTTCTATCCCAAGCCCTTCCTTAAGTAACTAAACTTACAACATATTTCACAATTGACCAGAGCAGAAGCGCTTCCAGACAACTTCTGCCCGTCGACGGTGCTAAGGCTATGAAATTTCAATTGGTAATCAAGGTAACTCAATGTTCATTTTCGCCATGTGTGTGCCGTTATGCCTTTGAAGCATTGCCTGCTGTGTTGTGTTGCTGTGGTGTTTGCCAGCTGAGATTGTGTTCTTCAAACCAGTCTTAAAGAATGCTAAATTCATGTTAGGTACCGATTTGGCTGGGCAGCTGATATTGCAGATATCTGCATATTGATACAGATACAGATTGATACAATGGTCTATTCTCTTATTGTTACATATAGGTACGATTTCCATTTGAAAATCGGATTGTACGCAATGGATTATTCAGGGCTAAATCGCTTGTACATTATGTCAATATGGCTATTATTGACAGCGCTTCGGCACCGAACGAAAATTCGGGCTTTTAGAGAATCTTGGATTGAAGTTTGTATATAGAAAGCGACTGTAAAAGAACAATTATTTTGTCGCCTGTTACCTAAGGCAGCAGAGGTTAGCTACGTATACTTTACTGCGGTCATCAATCCACCTACCAAGCGTGCTGACAATGGTATAATACTTCTCTTTAGGCGTTTCTTCTCTACTTCCCCTAATAAACATTTTCAGGCTAATAATGTGAAATTCCTTGCGGGTTCCAAAACAGTAGGTTCAACAGTCCCTGAGAGTTCTAAGTATCATAGCTACCGAGCAAATGATTAACAGCGACAAAAACCGTTTTTTTTATTTTCGCTTACTAAAGTGATGGCCACCATTCCAAAAGCCATAAACTGCTGGTATGGTGATCTATACTAGGCGGCTGGGAATGGGGTAGGGGAAGGGAATGAGGGAGGTGAGGAAAAGGAGGAAATTAGGCCTCCGGTACTCTCACTAACTAAACGAAACGCAGCAATACGGATACTACTACTCTTACGTCGATCGTCTATGAGAGGATAGTACTTTTCCGGTCGATCCAGCCTATTAATGCTGAAACCAGCGTGGGTCTACTATCGTACCCTTGCTTCAAAACTTTTTTCCGTAATGAGAGCAAATGTTTTAACATATTATTTATTGATATGTATCAGTAAAATAGTATGATTTAGCCTTGTAGAAGAAATATGCTTCATGAATTTGATAGATGGGGTATTGTCATATTTGCCTTTTTAATTTGAAGCCGCTTATTGTGATCGTCAATAGAATCTCACGTTTGTTAGACTTATCTTTCAAATTGGCAGTGTGTTTCAATAATTTTCATTGCTTACTTGATAGCATAAAGATTAAGACATGTCTTATCATTACAAGAACTGTGATATACCTAATAGCAATGCTTTTAGTAGGTAACTGATAAAAGTGCAAGTATATTTTTATATTATTTTATTGATTCGACACCTTGCTATTGTTGTTATCCAGATTTTCACATGATGTTTTCCTTTACCTTATATCAGTAAAGTCCAATATATAATTGATACTTAATACTATGTACTTGATTGATACTCCAAAAATATCATTAATACTTACTTACCGACTTACGAACCTTTCGACACTTCCTTCTTATGTGAGAAGTACGGAATCTTTAGGCCATCATACTATCAATTATAAATTTATTAATATTATATGAAGCGGAAGACTTTGTTTGTGTGTATGTTTGTTTGTTTGAACGCGCTTATCTCAAGAACTACTAGTCAGATTTAAAAAATATTAGTATTATGCGTATGTTAGTCCAGTTCTCGAGGCAGGTTATAGGTTATGTAACATCACGCTACTGGCGCAGAAGCATAGCAGTAAGCAAAGACGCGGGTAAAAGCGCGCCGCGTAAAGCTGGTTTATTAATAAAATGTTATTATTTTAGGCGACGGAAATATCAGAAGCTCGTCGTTTCACCACAGCCAAGCTCACGATTACAGTACGTCCAGTAGATGCAAGTCCACCCGTGGTAGAGACCACTTCAGACGAAGGTGTCGTCGAAGAAAACTCTCCAAAGGGCACACAAGTATACGATTTGCACGGTCAGCCCATCAGATTGACTGTTTCGGATCCTGATTTGGTATGTTAAAGATTTTATTGTTAGGAAAATAAATAATATATAGTTAAATCTGTCGTTGAACTTTTTTCTTCTTTGGTAACTGGTTGCGAATCTCAGTTGTGAATGTGGCTGGAGAGAAAATTTCGACGACCGATTGTAATTTATAGTCAAGTGGAGTCGATTAATTGAGAGTTTTGAGAATTTCGCAAGGACAACTAGTTTATTCTCCTTGTTCGGAGAGTAGGTTAAAACTTAGTCTCGTGGCTCTGACCTAGATTATGAGACTAACCCATTTCAATCTTTTAGGCGAATAAAGGAATAAAACCAGCGTAAACAGAGGGCCAAGGAGGCGACAAGTGGCATAAACCCTAATAGAATAGAATAAAATAAAGGTTATAAAATTTATGAAAATGATAGCTTACGACAATGTTGACGTTATCTTGTGTCAATCATTGATTAATTTTCCTTTCTATTCTATTAGCGTTTATGCCACTTGTCTAGGCCCTCGACGACGTGTGTATGGTGCGAGGGCCACTTTATTAAAACTCTTTAAAAATGTCCTTATGATTTAGTGAACATTCCTAAAGAATTGTGAAAGTTGAAATCAGATTTTGTGAAAGTCAAATAAGCGAGTTATGGCCTGTAAAGTTGGTCCCTCAGTTCTCACATAGAGGATTGAGGGCCCACCTGTACCAGATAAAGTATGACCACTGTAGTAAAAGTGTTTATGCCAAAATCTAAGCTAATGCCAAACAAAATTTGTGAAAACTAAATATTATCCTATAGACTCCTGCCTAGACCACATTATGCTTAAATTAGAAACGAATTTTCATTCCGCTTCTGTTGCTGTTTTGAACACTACAGTCACCGATCATAATCTGGTCCTTGTTAAATTTTCTAATGTATACAATAAGTCCACTTCTTGTAACTATAAAACTGTTATAGATTATGAAGGCGCGTATAATACCCTTATAGCTACTGATGATGTATCGTTCCTTAGTATTTGTAAAGATCCTGAGACCTTTGCCAACTCATTTATAGGTATGATCAAAACAGCTATCTTGGCTAATTCCAAAATCATAACTGTATCGAGTAGTAAAAGACTTTTGAAGCCCTGGATTACTTACGGTGTTTTAAAATGCATTAGACTTAGAAATAGTATGCAAATTAAGCTTGGTAAGGAACCAGATAATATAATTTTAAAAATAACATATAGGCGTTACAGAAATTTTTGTTCTAATTTAATAACTAAACTCAAAAGAAATTACAATAGACAGTTAGTTAATAAATCTATTAATCAACCTAAAAAATTATGGTCCACAATAAATGAGGTTACTCAATATAAACCACCCAAATCTAAAAATGTTGAACTTCTTAAAATAAAACCGCTACCACTACACTCTGTTAATCATGTTAACAGCTACTTTGTCAATATTGGGTCTAACTTGGCAGATCTCATTATTAAACAACCTAGAACCAACAACCATAGTACAAACACCTCACGTTGTAGCCATTTTCATCCCACCTCGTTTGTACTCCTGGAGACAGATCCTGTTGAAGTTGACATCATACTCATGGGCCTCAACTCTGGCAGCGCACCTGGTTCAGATGGTATTACCACTGCCTTTCTGAAACGTGCTAGAGACTTTGTTGTTCCTCACATTACTATGTTAGCGAATCTTTGTTTTAGTACAGGAGTTTTTCCTGCATCTCTTAAGCGATCTATAATAACACCTGTTTACAAAAGCGGCGACAGATCTGATGTTAATAATTATAGGCCAATCTCTGTGCTGACCTCAATTTCAAAAATAATAGAGAAACTTATTAATAATAGACTAACAAATTACTTAAATAAATACAAAATCCTTTCTAAATTTCAATACGGGTTTCGCAGAGGAATATCGACTCAAGACGCAATTATTGATTTGGTCTCTACTATAACTGATGGAGTTGACAAGGGTAATAAATGCCTTACAGTATTTCTAGACCTTAAAAAAGCCTTTGACACGGTATCTGTCTCGGTTCTTGTAGACAGGCTTGAGAGCATTGGGATTAGGGGAGTCGCGCACTCTCTCTTTGCTAGCTATCTTTGTGATCGAACCCAAGCTGTAAAAATAGAAAATTACATTAGTGACGAATATATCATCAGATTCGGTGTTCCGCAAGGGAGTGTCCTAGGCCCGACTCTATTTTTAATCTACATCAATGAATTGTGTAATTTACAGAACGTCGGAGGTAGGATATTCTCCTACGCTGATGACACTGCTATCGTCTTTACGGCTAAGACCTGGAATTCCGTACATGAGATGGCCGCAAAAGGTTTAGCGCGTGTGTCAAATTGGCTTAGGGAAAACCTTTTAACTTTAAATATTGCAAAAACTAACTATATCTGTTTTTCCCCCTATTTATCATCGCAGCCATCAACTAATCTGTGCATCAAGATTCACAGCTGCCCAAACCCTGAAAACATTGTCTGTGACTGTCCCTTCATCAACAAAGTTACCCAAACGAAATACCTTGGAATCATTGTTGACCAAAGGTTAAGTTGGCACTCACAGCTAGAAGCTGTTACAAGTCGTACCCGAAAACTAATGTGGGTGTTCAAGTCACTACGGTCTATCATGTCTAGCACTCTACTAAACAAAATTTATTTAGCCCTAGCTCAATCGATTATCTCTTACTGCATCCCCATATGGGGAGGTGCTAATAAGACCAATTTTCTAGACCTTGAAAGAGCTCAAAGATCTCTTATAAAGGTAATGTATTCCAAACCTTACAGATTCTCTACAAATAGCCTATATGAGATTAGTAAACTTCTATCTGTCCGAAAACTTTATGTACTTAACTTAACTCTAAGATGTCACAAATCCCTAACGTTCACAGAACCTCTTCAAAAAAAGAGAAGAAATTATACTGTTGCTTTTACACCTCGGGTACGGACAGTCTTTGCTAGAAGACAGTACCCATGCCAGTCTGCTTTTATATACAACAAGTTAAACAAAATACTCAATATTTATCCTAAGCAATTATATATGTGTAAACAATCTTTAACGCAATTTTTGGGTTCAATGACTTATAATGAGGTGGAAAATCTTCTAACAAGAATTGCCTGACATTTACTTCACCTCACCCACATTAATGTGACATTTATTCAAGACATTCCTACACTCCTGCGCAACCAAACACACCCACACACACACACACTAACAAACGCACCCTCGCACGCGCTCACACACGCACACATACACACACACATACACACACACATACACACACATACACACACACACACCACACACACTCACACACACGCACACACACACACACACACATACACACACACACACACACGCACACGCACACTCACACACACTCATACACACACAAACACGCACACACAATCTTACACACAAACACGCACACACAATCTTACACACAAACACGCACACACATAACACACTTACAAACACACACACATGCACCACTATTTTTGTAATCTAACTGTATTCTTAAGGGAAGCAGCGGGTCATTCCCAACACGAGTATCTTGTGATTACTCACTGGGAAGTCTCAGCAATTTATTTGTAATAAGATTACTGAAATAAACATTTTTATTATTATTATTATTATCGCAAAACACTGTCCTACATCGTGAATTTTCGTTCAAAATAGGCCCTCGATGCTATTCCACTTTGATCACCTGAGTGTCATCTTACTGAATAACTAGATTTTTTATGTTTCGTGGTAGTGACTATGGACGAAGACCATACTTTGGAAAACGTCTATGTTTTGCCGGTGGACATCTTCACGATGATAATGATGATTGATGGTCAATATCAATTAATAAAAAAATATGTCAACTGGCTACTGACTTTTAGGCTGGCTTTATCGTTATGCGTTTGCTTCGAAAATGTTTGCGGACGACGCTGCTCAAGCACGTGACTTTGAAACGCTAGTACTACCATAAACATCTCCGAACGCGCGCCTTAAACGGCGCTGCCGAAACGCGGAAAGATATAACCAGCCTTAAATTTATATATTTAACAGTAATTTTAGGTAGTTTTGTACTCGTGACTAAACTAAGCAATTTCATTTAATAAATATATTTCTCCATATAGGTACCAGGTGATCCAATACCGAAGTACACGTTCGAACTAACAACCAACTTTTTCGATATAGATAAAGATGGATACTTAGTAGTCAGCGACGAGAAACTCGACCGTGATCTGCCGAACTCCGGCAAATTTAGATTCCAGGTAAAGTATTACCTATAATTTTGATTTTTTTCCTATAATTTTAATTAATTTTGATTAATTTTGATCCTGAAAGAATGTACTTATGTTATATCAATAAGTATAGGCAATGAAATCTTTTGGTAGAATATAGGCAATATTCCGAAATTGAAAAATTAAAAAGGAGTTAGATTCTTTAAAAAAATAGTTTTCTTATTGCGTTTAATATAACATGGCATCATGCCTTTTATCTCCAAGAAGTAGGCAGATGTGTATAGGCAGATGTGTGCTGGCAAAACGAGAATGGTTTTGCCAGCTATATTATGTGCCCATGAAATAAAACGAGCCAATTAACATTTACCGGACTAAATTCCAGTCTATAAAAATTTACTATTGTGCTACATATTCATTCACACGAATTTCATGTATTATCGTATGCAGGTGGTAGCTCGAGAAGAAAACGGAGGTGCAGCATCAGCGCCTTACTCCTTGGCGGTACAGCTGTTAGATCAGAACGACAACGCGCCCATCATACCGAAGACACAGCCGATAATAGTACCAGCTAGCTTGGAACCTACTGCGGTACATAAGGTCAGTTATGTTTTTATGATTGATGTTTACTTTTGTGACAACTGAACACAATAACGTAGGTACAAGTATAATTTTATTGTTAACTTTTGCGAGTTGTGTTTCTTTAACGTGACAATTGGACCATTGGTAAGACCCAATTGTCACCCTAACAAATTAAAAAGTATTCGGCAGAATGTAGAATCGCTCTAATGGCAAATGTAGCATATTGACCTCCAATATGGACCTTATGACATATTTTATAAATAGAGCTGAGGGCCTGCCACCATCACTTAAGGCAGTATTATTTTAATCTTACTTTGTGTTTCTTCTTCTTCTTTTGTACCATTAAAACAAGGATAGGAGACAAAACATGGTTATAAGAAGACTGTCAAAGAGGTTGTGGTAGAGCCCCTGAAAGTCTCTGAATTCAGCAGAGAGCAGTTCAAGAGTATCAAAATCAAACATAAGTTTTGCAAGTCACTCAATTCGCTTTAAAAGATTAGAACGACGAAATTCACAGTCAAATGTAACATGTTTAACATAAATCTAATCACAAATATATTGCATTTCTTAGGTGGAGGCGATAGACATCGATGAGGGTGAGAACGCACGCATAACGTACGCCATATATCACGTGTCTAATAATGGAGGCAACAAGTTCACTATTGATCCTAACACTGGAGTTATATGTAAGTTGCACTATCTTTATTAATATATACCAACAACATTTTGTAAAAGGTATTGTAAAGGTCTTATATTTGCACTAAGGTACAAAATTACATTACTATTTTATTTTATTACAAAATACGATCAGAATTTAGTTAATATGACTAGGTAAAGACTAAAAATGAAGAAGTGAATGGTATACAATCAAAGCAGGTTTTGCTGATCAGTTTTGATACGAGTTATTTTTAAATAAACAGAAATCAGTAAAATGAAATTTCTACTATATGTACAAAGCGATTAAGTGATACATTCCGTTGCAAATTTTAGAAATAGACAATTTTTATCCTTTATTTAATATCATAAATATCTGGCGATACAAATAAAATAACTAGAATTTCTCGTCAGTTTTTCTCTAAGATCGACTATGCTCAAAGAATTCAGTATAGATATAGTTCTCAAAGTTAATTAAATCTTGATATTCAATATGTAGCCTGATCAGAAATATAAAAACCCTGCTCTGTCATACACATGTGAATTGGTAAGTGTACAATGTGTGTACAAATATAATACACCACGCACACAATCGCACGCAATCGACAACACACTGACAGACGACAATAATGACATCTCTTACAGACTGTCTCATAGAGTACATTAAGAAATTAGTTCTAATAGTTTTTCACAATATGGCGAGGGTTATTTTCCTGGTCAGACTTTAAATTAATAAATAAGTATGACTCACTTACTGCTATGCATACCTAGCCTTTGTCGTGGTACTACTGTTTTTAGAAACATAGTTTTCATAGTGCATTTATAAGAACTTTACTTTTATGATATTATGTTTGACACCGTGTGAGCATGTTTGCACTGAATACTTTCAGTTTTGTTTGATTTTTTTAAGCATGCATTAAATAACGTCGTGCACTTTTTTACACTCTTGGAAAGGATAATCTGCGTTTTATTTTTATGTTGTTTATTATAAACCTTGTGTCTTGATAATACATGCTATTATTTCTCATAAAAAGTATTCCTGGTATGAACTTTTTAGTCTTATAAATCTTTTTTCAACCTTTACAGCAAGCACAGGCCGTCTCCAAACAGGTGAACAATACAGCGTCACAGTTCGTGCGACTGACGCTTTAGGGCTCAGTTCACAAGGTATTGTGGAGTTATCTGTGGCTCCGGGACCTAATACTCGACCGCCGCAGTTTTCTTCTCGAGAGTACTCCGCTCCTGTGTCAGAGGGCGCTGCTATCAATTCTACGGTTACTACAGTTACTGTAAGTATAACCCTAATATCTTTGCGTTACTACTAAAAGCTCGTTTTGCGTATATAGACACACCACGTTTGGTCTATTGGTTAAAAAGGTCGCCATCCCACTACTTACTTATTTGTTATGTTAGCTTGGAAATACTTCGAAATAAAGTTAGACACTGTGTCGTTAGTTTAATTTTAATAAACTTCTCAAATCCACTTTTTTTTCATTTTATTTTTATTATTTTACAAATAATTTCCATATTGACATTTTTATTTCTTATTTGACATAACCCCAATAAAATGAAAAAGTCGGGCAAAAAAGGAAAGTTCCGAACTTCTCATTATAATAGCTCGCTTGACTTATGTAGTAATCATGCTCAAACGGTAATATTGGCTATGTTCTTTCGTGTCGACAGCAAAGCTTTTTATATTGTATCAGCCCAAAACTTAATTACGGCTACTGCATTGTCAGCAGCGGTTATTAAAACTTTCTGTGTGCAGTTGTTCGGGTACAGAGGGCACGATATCAGATAACCACCATATTTGCACCCTAGACCGGAACTATCAGACAATCCCTAGACAAATTTTAATTATTTTCAGTTCTGCCGATATTGCCGATTGTACAAAAGTCAAATAACTATTGTTTTTTGTATAGGCCAAAGATCCCGAGAATGAACCAGTGACGTATTCCATCGTGTCTGGTAATGACCTTCGTCAGTTCGCTATTGGCGCTAACACCGGTATCATCACGGTCATCAGGAGTCTGGATAGAGAAGTGCTTACAAGATATCAGCTGGTAAGCGATCTTTTTGTTTTTTAGCTTCAATAAGCTGTACGTCTTTGTTAGTAACTAAATCTATACTATTATATAAAGCAGAAGAGTTTGTTTGTTTGAAAGCGCTAATCTCTGGAACTACCAGTCCGGATTATCGGATAATCAGGATTTGAATCATTCTTTTTGCGTACGAGAGCCCAGTTCTCGAGGAAGATAATATGCTATGTAACATCAACTCATTATCGACGGAAGCAGAACAGTAAGCAAAGACGCGAATAAAACCGCGCCGTGGCAAGCTAGTTTAGGATAAGACTAGTAAAGTATACAACTTAGCGGTCATATAATTATTACGGTGGTAGATCCACCCTGGTTTAAGCATGAATGGGCTGAACCGTCCGGAGAAGTACTACCCTGTCATAGAAGATCGACGTAAGAGTAGTAGTATTCGTACTACTGCGTTTCGTTCGGTGAGTGAGAGCGCCGGAGGTCCAATTTCCCCCCTTTCCTCTTTCCTCACCTCCCTCCTCACCTCCCTCATTCTCTTTCCCTATCGCCATTCCCAGCCGCCATAGTGGAGGCCACGATACCAGCAGTTTAAGACAATGGCTTTTGGGATGGTGGCCACCACTTCTGGATTCCACTGACAGCTTACCATCAGGTGGTCTGCAGTCACTTTGGTAGGCTAATATAAAATAATAATAATAATAATAATGTGTATGTTTTAAATGTTTATGATATGTATATTAATAACTTTTTGTTTTCTTTAGAAAAAAATATGAGTGATAGAGTAATATCCCGTTACCCCACCAGTGGGCCATAGTAGTAGGAATCCGAGGAACGACTCCTAATGTGGACTAGACGTAAGCCTAGTAGATACTAAGCTTACTTCATCAGGAGTAACTGTGCCACTCCTATATATCGGTAGTAGAGTGTGCTATCATTACTCTAATATTCATTATTTTAGATGGTGAGAGCCGAAGATCCAGGCAAGCTAGCGAGTACGGCTACAGTCAATATCAAAGTCACCGACATTAACGATAACAATCCGAAGTTCGACGAAGATTCTTACTTGTTCTATGTCAAAGAAGGTAAAGTAACAAGTAAAATGTATTATATAACCAGCATTATACATGTATTATTAAAAAAAAAAACAAATAGCCCAACCGCCTAAAACAAAGTGAAGAGAAAGAAAACCATTTTATTTCTCGTGCTGATGCTACATTGAAATATTACGTACAGGTACATAATATTTCTATCACTCCCACATTTAACACGAATCTAATGACACCTCATATGTTAAAATCTATCAAGCCATTTAGGCTGTAGAGCGTTCCAAAGAAATAGACATACATTCTAAGACAGGTGCCGATTATGACTTTAGCCGAGATTAGCCGATTAATCGGTTGTAAAAAAGCCGACTAATCTGCCGATTACGGTTTCGGGAATTTCCGTAAAGCTTCGTTTACTGCGAAGATAGTGTTAATTAAAGTGAAAGAGCTTAATTGAAATTGAATCAAGTCAAAAAGAAAATACATATTATTGCGATCTTTGCCGAATAAACGCCGACTAGTCACCGACTACGATATTGGCCGAATAGTCGGCTTTCCCGACTAGTCGGCGACTAATCGGCATATCTCTAATAAGTACCTACATACATACATATGCTCGAAAATATTACCTTCCTTGACTTCGGCAGTCGAGCATAAATGAAAAGCCTGTCTGCCTAAAACTGAAAAGAAATAAAACCATTTAAATTCCCTTTTAATTTTATAGGTGTGGTTAACGAAGCGGTAGGATATGTGCACGCAACGGATACAGACGAAGGAGTCAACGCGTTGATCAGTTACAGCCTACCGACGCACTTGCCGTTCACTATTGATAACTCTTCTGGCTTGATCAGTACTAAAACTAAACTGGACTATGAACAAACTAAGGTGAGCTATTGTTACAAGAGCTTCTAGTCCATGACCTAGTCCTTTCTAGACCATGATCATCATAAAGTCGACCCATTATTATCACACTGCAGGGAATGGCCTCTTCTCATACAGAGAAGGTATGAGCATTGATCACCACGCTTGCTCAAAGCGTATTGGTTATTTCAGACTTCCTTAAAAGTCCAGATTTCCTCACGATGTTTTCCGTTACCGTCAGTCACTAATGTCCAAAAAAACTTAGAAAGTAGAAATGATTTGAAAAATCACATTGGTACTTGCTCGGATTTGAACCTGCGACCTCGTGTTCCCGAAGCGGGTGCCTTCATCCCTGGGCCGTTTTGACTTTTTAATACCATGATACATAAAGATATTTGTACAGTAGCATAATATTGCTGAATTTAGAATGAATAGGCCGGATCGGCTAAAGAAATATTAATATTTTATGTTTTTGTAAAATATAGGCTTTTAGCATTAGTTTAAATTTTAACGTTTCGCTCGGTGAGACAGGTTAAAGCTTAATTAAAACCCTCCCTCCTCTCTTTCTTCTTCCAAATATTTAAGAGTTTTCTTACATAAAACTTAACACGCTAAATAATTCGACCTTGCTATAATTATTTTTACAAGCCAGATAATAACTTTGACCTCCAAATTTCAGGAATACTCGTTTGTAGTAACAGCAACTGATGGAGCGATCGACAAGCGACTCGGTACTGCGTCCGTCACAGTACAAGTGCAAGACATACCAGACGAGGCGCCTATATTCAACCAAATGTTATACTCAGTACATGTACCCGAAAATGCACCTAATTACCCTGTTGCTAAGGTTCAGGTTAGTATGTATACGTATCTGTAGTTGTTATAACTGACGGAGTCATCAAGAAAGGCCTCGGTACAGCCTCCATGACAGTGCAAAAGCAAGACATACCAGGCGGACCGACTATATTCAACCAACTTTTATACTCTGTGCATGAACCCGAAAATGCACCTAATTATTCTGTCGCTAAGGTTCAGGTTAGTATGACTAAGGCTTGCCCGTTTTGTGTAGTTTGTTTGTGCTATTAAATTTTTTTTTTTTCTGATAGACAATTCTGTTCTGTTTTCACCAAACAGGCGTTAGTACCTACAGGGAAACTGTAATTTAATATAGCCTTACTAACTTAGGTTATTTTACGAAAAGCGGTCGATCTGAATGTTTCGATGACACAGTGGAAGTACATGTATCTGCTGTACAAGAAGTGGAAAGTGAGAAGGGTTTGATTCTCAAACGGTACAAATTTTTGTGTGATTCTAAAAAAATGTACCAAGATGAGTGTATTTTATGACCGACTATTGTATGTTTGTAAATTGTCACGTGACACAGATTTCCTTAAAGTAAAATTTAAAAAAAAATACCTACTTACATCATAGTTCATTAAAAAAATATTTCAACATTGAAATGGTATATCTTTCCAGGCCACAGATCCAGATACAACACCAGAGATAACCTACATAATTTTGAAAGGGAACACAGATTTATTTTCAATTGATCGTAAAAGCGGTATGATTCGTACACTCAAGCCCTTGGATAGAGAACAAATGGCCCGACACGAGCTTCTTGTAGGCACTGAAGAAAACAATGGTCATGAAACGAGCGATACTACTACTGTCGAAGTTATGGTTGAGGTAAGTTTTTTATACCTGATAAAGCGTAGGTATTCCCTCGGCTATCTCAGGTTGTCATCCAAATGATAGCAATTAAACGATGGTAAGAGAAGGCGACAGAATGATATCCAACAAAGGATGAGTAGCAACATAAAACATTACCGACTGACGGTTAAGAAAACATCATGAGGAAACCTTGACTTATAAAAAAAGTCTGAAATAACCAATCCGCATTGAGCAAGCATGGCAATCAATTTTCATACCTTCTCTGTATAAGAAGAAGTATTTCCCTGCAGTAGAATAATACCAGGCTGATATATTTTTTTTATATATTAGCCTACCAATGTGACTCCACTCTGCCTGATGGTAAGCAGTCAGTGGAATACAGAAGTGGCGGACACCATTCCAAGACTACTGGTATGGTGGCCTCCACTATGGCGGCTTAGTGAGATGCTTTTTCACGCCCCGCTTAAAAGACCCAGGATCAAAGTTAGATGGGAACACATGCGCTGGTAAAGAGTTCCAGGCTTTAATTGAGTACGTTATAATATGATAAATTAAATGAAATTTGCCACAGAAAAACAACTTCAAGGATGTCTGCCTTAAGCTTTTGACTTGCCTGTTGGTCTAGTGGTTAGTGACCCTGACTGCTAAGCCGGAGGTCGTGGGTTCGATTCCCACCCAGGACAAACCTTTGTGTGATGAGCATGATTGTTTGTTCTGTGTCTGGGTGTAATTTATCTATAATATGTATGTATTTACAAAAAAAAAAATGTATATAAGTAGTATATCAGTTGTTTAGTACCCATAACACAAGCAAATATAATTGCTTAATTTGGGACTAGATGGCGCTGTGTGAATGTGGTAGAATATTATATTATTATTATTATTATTATTAAGCTCCACTTTTCCAAAACTTCTTTATTTTAATTGACACTTGCTTTTTTACAGGATAAAAACGACAACTCACCAATATTCACATCGGTAGTACGTCCAGTGACCATAGAAGACACGTTATCTATAGGCAGTTTAGTACAAACTGTAGAAGCCATAGACGCGGACGCAACAGCACCTAACAATAGGGTGCGGTACAAATTAGTTGGCAGAGGAAAAGCGTCTATTTACTTCACTGTGGAACCTGATTCAGGTTCTATTAGAGTACGAGATGATTTGAGGAAGGAAACAGATAGTGAATATACTGTGAGTTTTATTATTAGTTAATTATCATTATTTATTTATAAAAATAATAATAATATTCTACCACATTTACACAGCGCCATCTAGACCCAAATTAAGCAATTATATTTGCTTGTGTTATGGGTACTAAACAACTGATATACTACATATACATTTTTTTTGTAAATACATACATATTATAGATAAATTACACCCACACACAGAAAAAACAATCATGCTCATCACACAAAGATCTGTCCTGGGTGGGAATCAAACCCACGGCCTCCGGGTCCGGTCAGCAGTCAGGTTCACTAACCACTAGGCAAAGAAGTTAGGCTGGCAGCCTGCCAAAGAGTTAGTTTCCAGATCTACCAACCTGACTCCTTTGCTGTGTATTTGAGTAGCAGCTACACCCGTACAGTTTCCTAATTAGGTCGTGCGAATAATACAAAAATAATTTATGTATTATTAAATAAATGACATTACACAAACATGTAATGTTACTCATGGGTAATTGCTTAAAAGTAAATTTGCGAAAGTAAGTCTATTCTATCAGCAATCAATTTAAGTGTGCGCAACACACAAGTTGTTGTAGCAGATAATGGAAGAATGATGAAAGGAATTACCAAAACCTGAAATACCTATTAATTTCTAGGGTACAATAAATTAAAACATTCCCTGTAGTGAGGTAGGTTTACTTATTTATTTTGATTGCCATCAGTGGCAGAAGAGCAAACAGCCCGCATGATGGTAAGTGGTAACTGTCGCTCATGAACGACCCAGAGTCTCTAGCATTGTTCCTGCAATGCCAGGGACTCTGCGAAGCCGCTGCCTACCGTGAAGGGAGTGGGATAGGGAAAATGATTGAGGAAGGTGATAAAAAAGGAAAGGGGGAAATTGGGCCTAGGTAGGTTATGAATACATATTATTATCCTGTCCAACAAATATTGCCAGGCTACTTGTACATTATTTTTACATTCTTAATTATGTAAAAAATATAATAGAATACCTATAATTAAAGAGAATAATTATTATTTCAGGTTGACGTCCAAGCTTACGATCAAGGCGAGCCAGTTATGTCATCAGTCAACAGTTTTACTGTGTATGTTAGTCATTCTGCTACTGTTCCACCTGATGTAAGTATTATATGTCTTACAATATATTACATTAACAACAATATTACTCCATTTAGTTTAGAAGAGGTGGACAGAGGTGGACAGAGGTGTATAGGTGTTTCAGCTATTTGGGTGTCATGTAATAGCAGATATTCTAATTTACCGGACATAATTCCAGACTTTATACTCATACTGAGTTCTTGACAAAAAAAAAGTATCACTTTATTCAAATGGGGGATTGTATGTGAGTCCTTTGTGTGGCAGTTCTTACACAGTACCAAATATCGAAAGCAGTCACATGAAATAAAATTATGAACACTAGTTTCTTGTTGAAAGTCGGGCCGAAAGTAAAAATAGGTTAAACCATTGTTAAATTTACTCTTTTACATTTTATTGTACACAAAACTTACAAATAATAAAAATCTTAACATACATATCATAGTACAATAGGCAGCCGTTAATATATCATTTGTTATCCACAGGTTGGTCTCGGGTTTGCAGACACAGTATACACCGAGCATGTCGCTGAAAACTCAAATAATGGCACTTTAGTTAGAGTTTTGCCTCTACTCAATAAGAGAGAACACTCGCCGGATACCCCGCTCAAGTGTAAACTTACTGATACGTCTCAGACAGGTAAGATCGCATACCTTTATATATAACTGGTACCTACTGACTACTTTAGTACTTCGTTGTAAGTGTAATGTTTTAATCTTATGAAGCCAAAGCATACTTAAAAACTTATTAAATACTTAAAAACAAATCGCGACCTTAATCAACATACTATTATGTAGGCAAATTATTAACTAATTTTTTTCCTCTAGCTAAAATAAACAAACTAGTTTAGATACCTTTGTCATTATCACACCATATATCTCCAACTAAAGGGAGGATCCTCCTCGCAGGCTAGGTGATCGTGCCTGGCGGGCTACTGCCCTACATTTGATAGTCGAGACTTGTATATATAGTTAGTTGGTGTGAGAATGTTGATATCGCGAGTCAGCTTTCCATACACTTGTGGTGTTTTTGTATAGAAGTTGATTGAAAGTGTTACTCAGCGCCATCTCTGTTTTCTATGCTGGTATACCTTGGTTTGGAAGCCTTTTTCCAACTGTGAAGATCGTGCTTAACCGTTGTTTAACTATAATTTAGTTTTTTAAATAAAATACTAAAATTAAACAATAACTACTTTCAGGTGTTTTCTACGTAAGACTAACAGAAGAAAGAGACTGCGCGATCTACCTCAACACTAGCTCTTTAGACTACGAATCTATTACGGAATATTCTTTAGAAGTACAACTTGAGTCCATACAAGGTCTTATCAATCCAAACAGCAGTAAAGCCATTGTTAAAGTACACGTCACTGACGCGAATGATAACACGCCACTGTTTGTTTTTGCTGAACAATCGACTATACCAGCCGCTAAAGGGAAATACTTCTCGTATGTGACTAAAGATATGCTGTTGGGTAGTAATATTTTACAAGTTAAGGTGAGTGATTGTCTTTTTAGTTTTCTTTTCCTTTTTAGTCCTTTTAGTTAGTTTTAGTAAAGTAAGGGCAGTCTTTTAGGTGACGTCTGTCAAATTGGAAATCAGCTTTACAAATCAGTAGTTATAGCAACACTATCCAAAAAAGAAAAAAAATACCCTTGGTACAAACTAGGTGAACTATGTAGGTGGACCACGGGCAAGCACCGAACTTTTTACTTTACTAGCAAAAATATGCAATTCAAACAGTCAACCGAATGATAAAAATCAAACCATGAGATGGCAGAAAAATCATCTAACACAAATATCAAATTGCTACGACTACGATCTCCAATTTGCCTGCCTTGTGAAATGCCATTACGACAAAAATATTCAAATGTTGGCGTGCACCTTTGTAAGCAGTGGATGTCTTTCTACCTTTTTATTAATTGTATCATTAAATTCTTTTACTCTAACTGCTAACCTATACCATCAAAGGACAAATGACCTCCCATGACCTTCATTATACAATTCCTTTGGCAAACTTATATTCATTTCTATAATTATTACTCAACAGGCGAAAGACAAAGACAGTAGTGATTTCGGCAAGTTAGAATATCACAAGAAGTCATGGTCGAAGGTTGTAGAAGAATACTTTGCTCTCGACTCTGACACCGGTGAGATTAGTAATGTGAAGACATTTGAGAACGTTCCTAAAGAAGTGTTACCGTTCAAGTTCGATGTGATAGCGAGAGACAACCCTAAGTCTGATAATGATTATAATATTGCTCGAGCTTCGGTTGTGGTGAGTGTACATCTGTCATATTTATCTTGTTTATAAGTTTGAAATATTTTATCTGCATAATTATGGTAGGCATATGCGTAATTTTACACGTGGTGAATTGATGCTTGGCCAAATTCGCACAGACAATTTTGCACAAAACCATAGAACCTTAACATCAAAGTAAAAAGAATACGGTTCTTCCCCATAACACCACCAAATAACACCCTCGATATAAGTATCAATACTAATATTGCCGAATTTATCTTCCAATCCACTCGAAATTCCAAATTCCAAATCGGTTAGTGGCCCGTCTATCAGTTTTCGTTTCAAATAAATCATGTAATATCTCTACGTTTTGGTTTGGGGCGGGCGGTACCAGATATTGTGCATATTTTCATTGTTCACCCAAAATAAATTTATCCTCAGTTTCTGAAAGGCTGATCAACAAAAATAAACTAAGCACCTGTTAAATCTAATGTGAAGTACCTAAAAGCATGCTAAAAGCATCGATAATTAGTTTAATTTGATCTAATTAGTTTCTAATTAGATTAAATAAAAAAAAAGTGATTGTGAGAAGAAAATAAAGAATTATTATTATTAATTAGATCAACAAATTATTTATGCTTTTAGCAACCGAATTGGTATTTCACATAAGATTTAACAGGTGATTAGTTACTTTTCGTTGATCAGCCTTTCAGAAACTGGGGGTTAGTCTATTAGTAGTCTACTAGACAGAATTAAAAAAAAGTGGAAATCGTATCTCTTAGACTATCACGTACTGAATTTTGATATTAAACTTCTGTAATTTCCAGATAAATCTCTTAGAAAAAGAAAATCAGCTAGTTTTAGAAGTATCAACAAATCCGGACATGATGCATCGTCAATCTCGAAGTGTACTAGCTACTATAGAACAAAGAACGGAATTAGTCGCCGGTCTAGAGAAATTGACCGCAAGACATTATATTGGAGAGAACGGTACTTTGGAATCTGATGCTAATGGAACTGATATCTGGTTCTATTTGGTCGACCCTAATACTGAACGTATTATAGCTAGGGAGTCGACTGCATTTCAGAGGTATGTTGTTTGTTTGTATACGCGTGTAATAATTGTACCGTTTTGGTTAAATTGTTGTACAATTATGTGCGTTGGAACATTGTCTTCACCAATTACACTAGGTGGCGGTAATCGTTGAATATAAATGTTTAAGGAAGTTAGTGCTTTCACCCTATGAAATGAAATGAAATGATAATTTATTCATATAAAATAGAGTTGCATAAGTTGTTAGTCATGTTTTTTTTACAGTCCATCTATTTTGCCAATTAATATTTTGACATGTGAATATTGTTAGTGAATTATTAATGAGTTACGAATTTACTACCATCTATCTATCTACTATTCATTTATTTATTTATTTTATTTTATTTATAAGATACAGTAACAAACATCAAAAGCACACAATACATACTTATCAACTGAAAAACACATCATTTAACATCTGAAGTCAAATAAAAACTGTATTCAGCATTTAAGATTTTATAAAAAAAAAGGAAAAAGTTAAAAGCAAAAAACTTCAGTGACAATAATTATAGTTGCCAAAATAAAATAAGAAGAAGAACATAATTATGCCAAAACTAAAATTACGAATAAAATTAAAGTGACTTAAAGTAATTAAGGATTGTTTGCTACATACAAATTGTTTTAAAATAAAGATTTTTACAAACATTGAAACTGTTATGAAAAATATCTAATTGAGAACATACACTGTTATATGTGGTGCACATTCGGTACACTGAATTGTTTTGTGAGACGTTATTGTTGCTAGTCGGTACACTAAACAGTTGTGGAATGCGTACAAATCGTGTGGGTATTTTAAAGTTTATTTGCTCCACAAGCTGACTATCTAGAGTTCCATTAGCAGTCTTGTGTAAGGTGCACAGATCGCTCATCCATCTCCTCTCTAGCATGTCCATTTTAAACAAACGCAAACGCTCTTCATAATTGGGTATTTTACGCCGTAGACCGAATTTTGAACATACTTGCACAAATCGTCTCTGGATCGCCTCTATCCTATCAATATGAGTGTTGTATATAGGAGTCCATACCGATGAGCAGTACTCAATTACACTTCTCACTAAGCCATAATATAATGTGACTAAAGAATTTACGTCTTTGAATGACTTAGTGTTTCTGAACACGAAAAACAGCATTCGGTTAGCCCTACTACAAATATTGTCGTAATGAGGTTTAAACGACAAGATAGAGTCCAATATTACCCCTAGGTCTATGATTTCCCTCACTTTATCTATAATAATACCATTATTGTGATACGAATACAATATTGGTTTCTTCTTTTTGGTAAATGTAATAATTTTTTAAATATTTAGTGACATAGAGTTTTAACTACACCAACGTATAATTGTATTCATATCAGATAGTAGCTCCTTACAGTCATAATGATTAGATATACGTCTAAAAATCTTTATATCGTCTGCGTAAGCTAAAATTTCACTATTAATGGCATTAAGCAAATCATTTATAAAAATAATAAAAATAGAAGAGGACCGAGTTTTGAGCCCTGGGGAACTCCCGACGCGACGTTGCTAGAAATGGAGGCGACTCATATCCACTTAATGCTACTAGCTGTGACCGGTTTTGCAAGTACGATGAAAACCATCTGTATAAATTCCCGTGTTACCTAAATGCTGGGCTTTTGCAAGTAGTTTACAATGATTAACTCGGTCGAATGCTTTCGCAAAGTCGGTATAAATCGTGTCTACTTGTTTTTTATAATTATAATATAATAATTTGCGAAAATTTTAACAATATCGTGTGTGTTAAGTAGCTGTTTGGTTCTGATAAAACATACTAGGATAGTTATTAGTTATACGCTTGCTCTTCGTATAGCGCCAGAATGCTTGCGGGTTGAGCTTTAAGTCACTGTCTGTTCGTTCAATATACGATTTAAAGCAATTTTGCTCTGCATGAAGAACATGTCGTAGTCGCGGGGATTACGATATGTTTTATATTTGCAATGAGCGCTATGCTTTGCTTCAATTAGTTTTATTAAATTTTTAATACATTCATTCATGTATGTATTCGTTTATATTTAGGTACTTTGTATCGCAAGAGGGTTTTCAAATATAAATGTTTATGTGTTAATCGAGCTTTTATCCTGCATTTTTAATGTCATCAGTACCCTCAGTACTACTCTTAAACCAACACGGTGTCCCCTATGATAATTATTTTGTATGTATGTTTGTAGTGTGGAGGGCCTGATCCACAAGGCGGTAGCCCGGCAGCTACAAGTAGGCGCTCGTGCGGTGCGCGCGCCGCTGGCGGCCCCCGCGCCGCCGCGCCGGCCGCAGCTGGGCGCCGCGCCGCTGGCCGGCGCGCTGCCCGCCGCGCTCGTGGCGCTCGCGGCCGTCGTGCTCGTCGCTGCCACTGCCGCCACTATCTACATCTGCGCCTCGTGGAACAGGTACACTGCCCGCCAAACGACTTGGAACATTAGCGGTTTTAGGACGGTAGTTAATCGGCATTTAAGAAATTAATCGGGCACTCTTAACGCACGACACGCTAGTGACATTTGGTGATCTACCAATAGCGTGGTCGAAAGGATGCGTTTCCGCTGAGCGACAAAAGATCCAAAAATTTGTTTTGCTCATCCGACGTCATTGTTCAAGACGATTACCGTACATATATTACATTACATTCATTTATATCACATAGGTCTTAGAGAATTCAAGTAGAGACATGCTTTCACGTTTCTATATCCCTCTCGCCAAAGTACATGACAATTTTTGTCATCTGACACTAACAAATAGTGCGAGTGATTTCATGTTAGTGAAATAGTTTAGTAGTGTACGTGATGGTGTAGTCGTGTCATGACCTGTACACGAGTATCACGCCCCGTACTGAAAGCAGTAGACAAAATGATTGTCAAACATTAAGGCACTACTCACACTTATTCAGCTCTATTTAGCTTTTGCCCATAAAAACCACGATTTTGTATGGAGACGCGTACGCATGCGGAAAGCTGAACAGATGCGTACGCGTCTCAATACAAAATAGTTGTTTTCTATGGGCATAAACTGAATAGAGCTGATAAGTGTGAGTAATCCCTAAAAGGCATTATCCTAGTTCTCCCTAGACACTACACTCTAGATAATGTATAAAACAATAATGCTCATTTGACCGACTAATTTACAGATATAAGAAACACAAGGAACAAGCGATTCAACAATATGGTACGCTCAACGTAAGCATGCCACCTCCGCGACCTCCATCGGGATATGAGTCAAGTGAGGATGAACCGGCGCCTAGATATGAGACTCAGGTAATCATTAACTTGTAATTGAATAAAATATTGTGTACTAGCTACGCCACACAGCTTCGCCTGCGCGTAAAACATGTTTTGTTGTATCCCTCGGGATTCAGACAGATTTTCGGGATATAAAACCTATGTCCGTCTCCGGCACCGAATCTATCTACATACTATTTAGATCGAAATCGGTTCAGCCGTTTAGGCCCTGAGTGTTAACAAATACATATACACATACACACACACACACACACACACACACACACACACACACACACACACACACACGCACACACGCAAGCACGCACGCACGCACGCACGCACGTATATAATACTAGCAGCGCCCCACGGCTTCGCCCGAGCGTAAAATATGGTTTGTTGTATCCCTCGTGAACCAGACCGATTTGCGGGATAAAAAGTAGTCTATGTCCGTCTCCGGCACGTAATCTATCGACATACCAATTCTTATAGAAATCGGTTCAGCCGTTTAGGCACTGAGAAGTAACAAACACACATACACACACACTAACACGCACGTACGCATGCACGCACGCACGCACGTATATAATATTAATAGGAGAAGCGTTTTCGCTAAAAGTGTCGCAATACAGAGTTAAATTTGTTCTATCTATCTTTAGATTTTCTAATATTGTTATTTATTTGGTGGCGAAAATTGGGAGAGGCCTATCTTAGTGAACGTCTTTCGGCTGATATTATGATATTGTTTGGTACTTTGGCAGATTGACTTTTAAACATTTGACGTTGACGTTTTTCAGTGATTCAGATGAAAATAAAAATTGGTGTTTTCTAGGTCCTTAACATGGCGGTAGATGATGCAGACCTGCAACTGGACTTCAGTCCAAACAATCACGCGTTTAACATCCACAGTGTGCAATATTTATCCAAAGATAATGGTAAGTTACCAGTGTTTTTGCCCTCTCTTACTTTGATCCGAGATTTTGAAACCTGCTCCTAATAACATTTTAAGGTTATCATTCTAAGCGACATTTGCTAAGATAACAATTGAATTACTGTACTATTAAAATTTTAAAAAGGTTACAAGATGATCAAATCTATACATATAATAAAAATGTAACCGATCGCTGTCTGTACATGGAAGATATATGAGAAAAAAATTTATTGGGGCCTTTATCAACGCAAATAGAACCCAAAACAATGATTGTTACAATTTTTGTCTGTTTGTCTCTTTGTCTGTTTGTCTGTTAGTCTGTTTGTCTGTTTGTCTGTTTGTCTGTGCGTTTGGTCACGCTAATCTCAGAAACGGCTTATCCGATTTAGATATGGTTTTCACTAATACATTGTGGTAAGCTTCACTTAACATTTAGTGTTTGTTTCATGTCAATCGGTTCATAAATAAAAAAGTTATGCCGATTTAAAGAATCACGTCGAACATTTGTTAATTTACTACGAAATCTGATAGAAACAGAGACTTTAACAGGTTACGGAATTAGCTGATAGCGTTTTTATTTTTCGGATTCCGCTCATTCTAAACAATCTTCCGTTTAGTTTTGAATGAGTCCAGTTTCCAGTTTCCAGTGAGCCTATGTTTCGCGATGACAATTAATAAAGCCCAAGGTCAGACATAACTAAAAGTTGTGAGCGTGGATCTAAGTATTAGCTGTTTTTCGCACGGTCAGCTAAGTGGCTCATCACGTGTTAGCATGTTAGCGTGTTAGCAGCCTGTATGCTTTGATCCCCGATGGCTATACGTCTAATCCATACATCCATACACCCATACATATTATATAAGGCTTTGTCCTGACTGACCGACTAACAGACAACGCACAGCCTAAACTGCTGGTCGTAGCAACTTGAAATTTGAAGGGTGTGTTTGTCTAAATGTCTAGAGGTTGTACTAAAAAAGTAGTGTAGTTCCTAAGTGTGTGAAAAGGGATGAAATCGATTATATGAATCTTCTTCATTTTTTAACTTACAGTTTTGAAATTTTATTTTGGAATACTTCTATTTAAATAAAAAATATCCTTATAATTTTATTTTAACAGGGGTGGATTTAGAGGGGTGAAATTAGGGATGAAATATTCTATACAAAGATCTTTAGCTTCTAAAGCTAGCGACTCGAAATTTACAGGGAGGGGGAGGAAGGGAAAGGAGGGAGGAAAAGGAGGAACTGAGGAGAAGGAGGAAGGGAGGGGAAAGTGAGAGGGAAGTGAGAGGGAAGTGATGGGGAAGTGAGAGGAAAGTGATGGGGAAGTGAGGGGGAAGTGAAGAGGAAGTGTGGGGGAAATGCGGGAGAAGTGAAGGGAAAGTCAGGGAGAAGTCAAAGGGAAGTAAGGGGAAAGCCAGGGAGAAGTGAGGGAGAAGTGAGGGGAAAGTGAGAGGAAGTGAGAGGAAAGTGACGGAGAAGTAACGGGGAAGTGAGGGGAAGTGAGGGGGAAGTGAGGGGGAGTGAGGGGCAGATAAAAAATAGTATGAAAAACAGTATTTAAACAATATAAAAATGTCTATTGGAAAAAACGACATTCACGCGAGCGAAGCCCAATAGGTCACTCACTCACTTAACACGAAATCTCAGAAACAACAAGTGCTAGGAATCTCAAACTTTGCATTGTCATTCCTATTAGAATATAGGTGCTCACTTAGACGGAGTTTTGCGAAATCCATCCCCTAAGGGGGTATAAAGGGGTGGCAAAGTTTGTATGAAAGTTCTATAGTTTTATAGTAGGATTACCAAATTACTAGAAAATACTCTTTTTTTAATATTCAGAAACCACCCTTATTAAAAGGGCAAATAAGAGTCGCAAGTTTGTGTGAAAGTGGTTTGTCAGTTTTAGCGGTAGCGGGTTTAAACTGGATTCGCCATAGAGACGGATAATACTGATACAATGTACGATTGCTATAAAATCATGCACGTAATATTCTCATAGAGGCACTATCCTATCACCATCTGAATTTTCACGCGAACGAAGTCGCGGGCAACAGCTAGTCTATACTATATATAAAGCCAAAGAGTTTGTTTGTTTGTACGCGCTAATCTCTGGTCGGATTCGAATAATTCTTTTTGCGTATGGTAGCCCAGTTCTCGAGAAAGGTTATAGCTATGTAACATCATGCTACTGGTGACGGGAGCAAAGCAGTAAGCAAAGACGCGGGTAAAACCGCGCGGCGGAAAGCTAGTAGTAGATATTTTAGTAGTCTTGAAGTGTAACTATGTAACGTATTAGTAGCCCAGTTGCCGCTAATAAATAATATATCAATGGAATTGACTGCAAATGAATTTCAGGAGAACGAAGTCCGACGCTGTCAGAAACAGCAACCACAGCAAGGGCATCAAGCGTGAACGAAAATGGTGGTACATTAAACAATCATCACGGGAGACAAATGTTCGAGCCAATCGCTAATAATATGACTACTCGAAACACGCAAACGCTCAACAGGCGAGCACCGAACACGCACTCTTTAAACAACGCGTTAGGAACGTTACCGCGTGTCACCAATAATAATATCGGTGCGGGATTACTCGCAACCACTCTAGGAAGGAAAATAAATGGAGGGAATAATCATAAAAAGAAATCCACGCAGCCTATCATGGCGTATGATGATATACCTGGATTACAAAGGTTTGTTTGGCAATTAAATTTATATTACTTCTTCTATAATAACAATAATAATATTTCAACAACTACACACAACGCCATCTAGACCCAAAGTAAGCATATTATATGCTTGTGTTATGGTTTCTAGAATGCGTATATACATACTTAAATACGAATACGATACACTTTTTTTCCATAGCTTAATGGTGTATATTGTTATGCTGTTGTTTTAAATTGGGTTAGCAGTGATATACATACTTACATACACGTTCGCCACCAACTGTCATAATAAAATCGGCTTTAAAAAAATATATATACGATCGAATTGAGAAACCTCTTTGTTTTTTTGAAGTCGGTTAATAAATAACTACACTATTGAATTTTGAGGTACGTAGCGCCATCTAGCTTGCTGTGTTTAAACCCTGTAGACGTGCGACGTAAGGGGAAAAAGCACTATCTATTTGAAAAATCTTAATTTGATTTTACAATACTTTTGAGAAAGCGTTTTTATCGTTAAATGTATATTTTTTCGTGTAAATAATCTTCCATAAATATTAAACTTAAATACAATTTTCTTTCGCAGGGCATCGGACAACGATAACGTCACATTTGGCAAAAGAAATTTCTCTGGTTATTACGACCAATCGCCAGTGGAAACCACTACTGAGTTATAAGTACGAAGAACTATTACATAATAGAGATTACTCTGAAGTGATATAACTCAATGGATTGAATTCAGTGACTTGAAAGTGCCCATGTGTACCCAAAAGTGCTTTTCGTCAGAAATTGTTATTATTTTTAAGGTTTGTGTTCAACGAATATAATAATTACTTCGTGTTTAAGAATACGACTGAAAGACTTTTTAATAATTTTATAATGTGAATAACGAATTTTAGATAATTATATTTTTGTATTTGATAATGTATTTTCTTAGCCAAGGCTAGTCCTGTTTTATGAACAAAATGTGCATAATAATAATAATGTAAATATGGCATTACATGGTGATGTATGTATATCGTAAGGTACCTGAATTGTAAATACAGGTACAAAACTACTTGTGAACTATTTTGTAAATCTATTTTTGTTTTCGATTTGGGCAAAAACGTGTCATCGTTCGACTTTTGTACAAACACATAACGTAACATTTTAAAAAGATTTTTATGTTAAACAAGTTTTGATAAAAACGATATAGAAAGTACTTAAATATTACCACCAATCAAATTAAATTGATTTTTATCAAAACTTGTTAGTCTTTTTAAACGATCATAAATAAAAAGGATCAAGTATAATTCTTATAAACCACTTCGGTAATTTAAAATAAACTTAAATAAAATAATGTCCAGTTAATATTAATGCCAACGAGTTTATTAGTGATAGCGTTGTATGTAAAACTTTGGGTCCAAAGGTTGAATGAAGTTCACATTTTAAATTATTGTAATTCGAATAATTTCCTTTTACGAATTAACGATTTTGTTTTATTTCTTTATTACATATTATTCTTTATGAATTTTGTGCCAGTTACTGTTAAAACATATTATAGGTTTTTAACTACGTCTGCATGTCTTACGTATGAAAAGTCGGGAGTTTTTGTAAATGTTTTTAAACTTTCAGCGTCTATAAAGACAAAATTAGTCCCTTTTTAGTGAACGTAGTTATAAAATAATTAGCATAATTAATGAAAATGCTCAGTTTTTTATACGATTTTACTTTCGAATCTGGCCTTTAAAGGATTTGTGCCAAACTGAACTAACATTTTTTTTTATTTATTTCGTATTGGAGAGTAAAACGTTACCTTAGTAATTTCACTGTATATCTTGTAAAATAAAAGTATATTTTGAATGTGAAAAATGAATTTGTATTATATAATTTTGTGGTAAAATTGTTAATATAATTTTTGTAATAAATTAATTTTTATTATCAAACGATGTTTCTTTTTTTTAATTTTATAAAATAAAAATTGATATTAAAAAACTGAACTAATATGAAAAATAGTCTTGTAACGATTACATATTTACAAAAGTAGATATTGTTGTTTAATAAAGATTAGAAATACGTTTTCAATAGCACTATTACAAATTTTACACGAATACAGAACGACAATGATTGTCACCGTCTTTATCATGAAGTAAGTAAAATGCATAAGTCTATACTATTATATAAAGATTGTTGGAAGAGTTTGTTTTGTTTGTTTGAACGCGCATATCTCTGGAACTACCACTCGGCTTTGAATAAATCTTTTTGCGTATAATAATCCAGTTCTTAAAGAAGGTTTATAGGCTATATAACACACGCTACTGGCGACGGGAGCAGATCAGTAAGCAAAGACGTGGTTGAAACCGTGCCGCGAAAAGCTCGTCATTTATATTGTTTTATTACATCGTAGGGTCTGATTCAAAATGCCGTAGCAAACGCCTAGTGAAAAATTTACCGGTTTCGGCCGAACGAAGTAACAGCGTTGTGAAATACTAGCATTTTCTAATTGGACCGTAAAAGGGTAACAGGTAAGGCCCGAAAACCGCCGTAAACCATTTTGAATGGTCGTGTCAAATTGAATTTTAATGATGAAGCCTTTTCGTTGAATCTATGATTTATTCGGTTGGAAACGTCTTATAGTCTAAGTTATTACTAGGGTTCGTTTTAGTGGTTTTTTTTGAGGCTCCAGCACACTGTTGTCAGACTTGATATTGCGGTTTAAGTATTTATTGCCTATGTCACCATCTCCATAAATTTTCGAACATCTCTAGTAGGTTTAAAGTCGCTGTTTTGTTGGTCTGTATTTTTGTTAACCTCTTCTAAACCACGCAACGAATTTTGATACAGTGTTCTTCATTTTTCCGAAAGGTTAATAAGTATAATACACAGTGCCGAATTTACCAGCAGTATGCTGGAGTATGCTGGGGCCTAGGGCGGCTCCTATGTAGGCCAATTATTTTATTAAGTTCATCAATGAAAAAAAAAACATTATTGAGTAGGTACCTACAAGGAGAAATCGAGCTTCGACAATTTAATAAAAATTCAATATTTTAGTACTATACAGTATAATAAAATAAATACTTTAACGTCTAATAAAAAATTACTAAACGCTTTGTAAAATATACTTTTGTGATTATGAATTTTAAAAATGCTTTAATAGGGCTGTAGCGTTTAAATATTACAATTTAAATTTCGTAATTTTTACCTCTGTCGTGAATTGGAGAAATTTAAATAGCCTACTGGCGGCAAATGTGTAAATCCGCCATTGATAACACATGCGTAATATAGCATAAAAAGTAAAGTAAAAGATAAAAGCCGATAATTTCAACGATTTCGTAAAAATAAAGTAAATATCCACTAGTATGCAAAAGCAGCTAACTAGTAATAAATAAGTAATGCAGTTCTGTTTAAAAACTATTAATAAATAAGTAGATATACTACAAATTATATTTAAATCATCCACGTTTAGCAAAACGTTATTGATACCATTCAACCCAACCCTTCACGGTATAAACCCAAATATTTGCGCCGTATAAGCTTCGCCACATATTCCGCGAGCAATCTCATCTGCTTACATTTTTAAATTTAATATCTCTCTGCTACGGTCTACTACGAATATAACGTCGTACCAAATTACAGAAATGTCGAATGATATAATATTCTATGTTGCTTTCTCTAATGGCTTTTTCTGTACGATGGACTTACCTACCCGAGTAGGTAAGTCCATCATTTTCATGGATGGAAAGTGTAGTTCACAATTTTGAAGAAAATATTTTTTTTGAAACATTTAAGTTCCGATATTGATTTTAGATATAAAGCTATGTACGTTTATTGTATAACCATTTGTAGGAAAACATCAAGTTGCATACATTTCAAAGATTGATCTAGAGCAGCGTATTTATTACCTATGGCAACGCAAGCTTACTGAAATTATTTTTTATGTGATACCATTCCCACTTATTGTTCGGAGTTTTCTATGTAGTTCTAGTTTATTTCTAATTAAGAAAATGTTATTAGGATTATCCACATACGTAATTTACGAATATATAATACCTATTTGTTGAGATTGTAATATATATAGACAACCCTGGTGCACTATAAAATTCAAATGAGTTTGTAAGCACCTAAACTGTGTACCCTATAGTTTAATCTTTCTTGTTAAATATATAAATTTTATTAAAAAAACACGCATGTTATAAAATGACTGAGTCTGCTATACCTAATTAATTTTAGAAATCCTCTTTGGATCATTGGTTCTAAGCTATTCCTATATAAGAGGGAAGTACGATTCCTTACGGTGAAACCGCGCGGCGGCAAGCTAGTATCTAATAAGTTATTAAACCAACAATGTATATATGCTTCAAGTTACCATCTCACGTTGGACATGACTGTCAAATTTATGTTCCCGAAATTAGTTTCAGTTCAGAACAATGTTAGTGTAGACTTGGGAGATATAATCCTTACTTCCTAATTAGTAAGGTCTGTATGCCTTATTGTGAACCCTGTCGTTAACTATATGTTCTTGATGAGTTTGTAATTGTGTTATGCGGTTATGAAATACTAGCTTTCCGCGACGCGGTTACTTCCTCGTCTTTGGTCACTGTTCTGCTGTAACATGTGTGTTGTAATGTAAAATAGCCTATAAACCTTTCGCAAGAACTGGGCTATCATAGGCAAACAAATTATTCAAATCTAACTGGTAGTTCCAGAGATTAGCGCGTTCAAACAAACAAACTTTTCTACTTTAAATAGTAAGTATAGGTTTGCTATATTTGATAATTCAAAAGCCTCCAGATTAATATACCTACATACATTGATAGGTCCCTTAATATTACTTGTCCGTGGTACTCTCTTTTAATAGCTCATAATCATATACAGATTAAATTTGTCTCTTGCTTTGCAATGGAGGAAAGTGGACATTTTTATTTCCAATTCCTCCTTTTACTTCTGATTAAATTCGTTGCCGGGTCCAAGAAAGTAGGTTTAGCAGTCCCCGGGACTCCCGAGTGTCAAAGCTCGGTGTTTCTCATTGGATATCACTGTTAATCCTGGCTTACAGGAGTCACAGTGGTGGGCTGTGGGTGGGAATGTCCCGATACTTGCATAGAGGGACTTTTTTACATCTCACAAAGTGATCATGATAGGAGCCACCATGCAAGCAGTTTGCTATGAAGGCTCCGATGACCGCTTTATCCAGACTCAGTAGACATTTTGGTACAAAAAAAACTTATTGTAGAGTCTTAAAGTTTAGCTTTACGTCATATACTTATAATAAGTAATACCTAAGACAATGCTAATTTTCTACCGAGCTTAGGTGTTTTAGGTCCGGTACACAGGTACTTCTCATAAGCAAAGCTAAACTTCATTTTATCCAACTTACTCTGAAAAATGTTACTTAAATCCTAAACTATTATTTACTTATTGATTTATTGGCTCACAAAACAAGATACAAACATAAAAAAACACAGTAAATATATAAAATAGGAAGCTAGTTTGTGACTCTACGTATGTGTGCACAGATGCTCCAAATATTAATTTACCTACCTAGTTGTGATAATACAAAAATATTATAATATGTTCTTTATTAACCGGAATTGGAACTGCTGATACATGGAATACGTCTAATATCACTTTTGAATTTACTAAGACTACTATTATATATATCTAAGGTACAATTTCGAGACACCATGTCATTGTATAATCGACACATTCTGGTTACAGGGTTATAGAAAGAGTTATTACTCTTGTAAACTTGTAGAGCAAATAATCTTGGGGAGGGATTGCGAGGTTTATAATGGGTGATGAAGTTAAGAGTGAAGAGTAAATCAGGGCAGTCTATGTGTGAATGAATGATTTTATATAAGCAGAATAGCTCGCTATGTTGACGACGAGAGTAGAGAGAGGCTAGTTTAAATTTAAGCAATTTGCTAGCATAAGACCTGTACTGACGACCTAGGTGTAATCTGTAAAAAAGTATATTTAAAAACTTTTTTGAACTCTTTCGACGCTGTTGTTATGAACCTCATAAAATGGAGAACAGATTACTGAGCCGCATTCTAGTATCGATCTTACTATAGTACAGTAAAGAAGAATAAAAAGTACGTTGGTCTTTAAAATGTTTAGTAGATCGTGTTATAAAACCAAGAAGCTGGGTAGACTTCAAGACAAGGTAATCAAAGTGAGCGTGAAAAGTAAGCTTTTATTACAAATCGAAGTAGATATTTAATCTGTCTCATTACTCCCTTTTCAAAGTTATCGTGAGTCCTTAATAGTGAAGGTGAAGGCCTTATTATTATTATTATTTGCATCTGAACTGTCAGGTAATGGAGTCTTTGTCACAACATAGATTTCATCTCTAGGTAATTGTGCGTAACAGAACTTACAAGAATGGAGTTACAACTCAAATCGGAATACGTTGACGGTAGATTTTTAAAGATTGCCGATAATAAGCAAATTTAAGCAAATTTTCCGACCGTTTGGATGTTAAGTGGGAATAAAAAATACCACGTATTTACTGTAGGCATAAAACATAACATACCTTATCTAAATTTTTTTACGATTAGGTACTTACATAGTGACACTGGTAATACTGACAATATAAGAGTCGTAATTTTGTACCAACATATTATTATGTTATTAAGAATATCCGCTACTATACCAGCGGGTTAACTTAGAATAGTGGCCACCACTTCTGGATTACGATGACTGCTTTACCATAACAGACAGTGGAGTTACTTTGGTAGGTATAAAAAAAAAATTAAAATCTGAGAATTTGAGATTAGTGCTATTATTGTAACTATAACGTTAAGAAGTGTAATAATTACAGGAAGAAAAAGAGATTATATTTGTATACAAAACGAGCAGAGCCTTGTTACTTACACTAAGAACAAAATTTTCTTATAATGTCACACTGTCACAGAAACAAATAAAAATCAAATTACATTTATGGCATGCCGCCATAGTTCCTTTTTAAGGTTTTGGTTCACCGTGTGTTGGTAATGACCAAGTTAAACTTGAAAATACATATGACATTATAACGGGTGGCGCAAAAGTAAAGACCCTATTTGGTTCAGCTATAACATTTTTTCTAAATTAGAAAACTAGATTTAGATTTTTTTAAATGTATATTTGTGCCATTAAATTTCGTACCATTAGGATTTAAAGATGATGTCTTTTAAATGGTGACCTCCAGAGTTGATACACATTTGAGCCCTATTTATGACATTTTGCATAACTTGCCGTAACACTTCCTGCGATATGTTCGTTATTTCTTGACGAATGTTTTCTTTTAGAGCTGCGAGAGTCTGTGGCTTGTTCACATACACCCGAGATTTCAAAAAACCCCAAAGAAAGAAGTCTGGACTGGTCAGATCGGGTGATCTTGCAGGCCAAGGCAAATCGCCAAAACGAGAGATAACTCGGCCTGGAAAAGCGTCCCTCACTAAGTCCATAGTGTCGCGCGCTGTGTGTGCCGTAGCGCCGTCTTGTTGAAACCAGATGTGCTCCAGCCCCAATTCGTCCAAACTGGGTATCAAAAACTCACGTAACATGGTTCTGTAGCGTTCTCCAGTGACAGTAATCGCATTGCCTCCAGCGTCTTCGAAAAAATAGGGTCCGATCACTCTGTCAACACAGATGCCACACCATACAGTAACTTTTAGTGGGTGTAGAGGTGTTTCTTGAATAATGCGCGGATTATCAGTGCCCCAGAACCGAGTATTCTGCTTATTGACATGCCCTGAGAGATGGAAATGGAAACGCAGGAAGTGTTACGGCAAGTTATGCAAAATGTCATAAATAGGGCTCAAATGTGTATCAACTCTGGAGGTCACCATTTAAAAGACATCATCTTTAAATCCTAATGGTACGAAATTTAATGGCACAAATATACATTTAAAAAAATCTAAATCTAGTTTTCTAATTTAGAAAAAATGTTATAGCTGAACCAAATAGGGTCTTTACTTTTGCGCCACCCGTTATAATAAAGGGAAAGGACACAACATTTCAACATATTAAATTGTAATTATGGTCCGTGCGGTATTTATCGCAATTTCCATTAGCCATTTTAACGAAACAACAAGTAGGGAATACAACTGTTTAAACATAATATAGGTATAAACTAAACATATTTTTCTATGCTGGGTCTATATCGTACAAAAACAAGCTGTTCGTGAAATGTTCAAGGGTGACAAGCTTTCAATAAACCTTTTAAAACTAAAAGGCTTTACGTATAGTTCAGTAAACGATAATGTGCGTGGTAAGTGATTATAATTTATGCATAAACTACCTATCTAAGACTTTCGATTCCTTTAAATTACAGGGTATATTTTGTTAGCGAAATATACACGGTACTGTGACTCTAAAAGGTAAAACGCTCTCTACAATGTAAACTAGAAATGTTACTAGTTATGTCTGAAATAATGATATTTGCAATACAATTTCTGTACTATTCGTGATTACACACAGTCATATAATGCTAGTCATGAAAGTTATAAGTATACATGCGTCACGGAATCACACACACATACTCACACACACACATAATGGTAAGCATTTCTAATAGAGAATAAAGCAGCTCTTCAATTGAAATTGAATTCACATTTTTTATCAAGTAATAGTTCTGAATATTTATTTTTTGCCACTGTAGTAATTATCTTTATTTATATCTTTGTTTAAATTATTTACTTTTAAATTGTTGTAGTTTTGTTTTAGTTTAGATATCAATATTTAATTTACCTACACACTGTGTCTATGTTTCTCATCAATTTTTCTGTCGCAGGTCTGCTGGAAAAAAAATCTGATGAAATAATCAGTAACTTTGGGCTCTTGATACTTTAAGTACCTACTATCTTTATAAGTTTCGTGTGTGCATATAAATCAACGAATAAGTAAATAATTTTATTATTTTAATCATCAATTCATGTACTGCAGGATCAAGACGATGCGAAGCTTGTGTGCCTCGTACTCGCACTGCGTTTGTACTTGTGATCCGGTACAATAAACCCCGACCTATGACAATCTGACTGAACTGAACCTGTTATACAAATCCGGTGTAAAGCATAGTCTTATAAGTCACAGAACTAATGGACAAAAATTTGCAGTAATTCTGCCAACAGATCTACTCAACAGAACAGAGGCCCTAGACAAGTATCAAAGATTTCTATGAGTAGAATAGAAGTCTTTGCCACTTGTCTAGGGCCTCAGGTGGGAATACACAGCAAAATATACATGATTGTTGTAATACACATTCTCTGTTTGATAGTACAAAATGTGGTTAATTGCGAATCTGGTAAACTGCTTCTGAGCCCTAAAAGTAACATCTAGACGTCTGACGGATGAAATGATAAAATCAATACAACTTTAATACCTGCTACTTGCTACTTCATCACAATGTACCTACGCTACTGCACATTACAATGTCTTATTGTGTTTTGATAACGCCATACCCTTAAAAATAACCACAAGTAACAGTGTTACATGAAGCTTTTAAGCTGTAGAGCGTGCCAAAAAAATAGACATACATACCCACATACATTCATTATACATTTCTACATACATATATTATGCTCGAAAAATATTACCCTTCTGACTTTGTCAGTCGGGCAAAAAGCTATAAAACATTATTTATTATATATACATGGAGTCTTTATCCTACTAATATTTTATTAGCAAATGTTTGTGTGTATGTATGTATGTATGCATGTATGTGTGTATCTGTGTGTTTGTTAACACTCAGCGCCTAAACAACTAAACCGATTTTGATGAAAATTGGTATGTAGATAGGGTCGGTGCCGGAGACGGACATAGGGTACTTTTTCTCATGAAAATCGGTCTTTTTTTGAAGGATGCAAAACATATTTTACGCGCGGGCGAAGCCGTAGGGCGCAGCTAGTTTTTTATATTTGTTCAATTGGTACAAATGTAATCTAATGTATTTAATTGTTATTGTATATTAATCAATGGGTTTTTATACCGCGATAATATATAAGCGGCTGGCTGTTGTGTTCAACGCTTAGAACGGTAAAGACATGTTGAAGTTATTTCTGCTTTTACTCGTGGTTTCAGGAAATGCTTTCTGCGATTGTGGAGGTAAGTAAGCATTTACATAGCTACTTATATAAAAAAAAAAAATTGAACTACTGATAAAATTATAATATATTGTCTGGTTTTATTCTAACAGCGTGACCGCTGTTTCAAAACGCTCGTAATATAAGACGCATTTCTAAAGTATTTTCAGTTAATCTTGTGTGTTAGTTCTATATTCAAAGAAGTTATTTTAAAGCGTAATAAGTGTATTCTTTTTCCTTAGTTCTGGCTTATAAGTCGGCTATGTGACTACGGATATTAGAACCAAAGCTGATTTAAACAAGTTATGAAATGGTCAGTATTTTGTAGGAAATAAACGAATCTTACCATCTATGATTATGCTCGCATCAACCTTCAAATATTCTTTGCGGTTTGTAAAGGTAGATATTGTATAAAAAGGTGCGGTGTATTATGGGACAGCAGATTTTAGTTAGTATCGCTGTGGTAATTGTTTCAATTACGGCACAGACATGCAGTTTTTTTTTTGCGGGTGACTCAGCCAGAACTCACATGGTTAATGGCTACTTAGCCGTGATAGATTTCGTTGTTTTCGTTTTTTTACTCTAACCGTACACATAAATCTAATATTTTTAAGGTGGTTTTAGAATAGGTTAAGCTAAGAATAGAATACGGAATAAAAAAGAAATTTATGTTGTGGGTTGACTGAGGAGCATAAATAGGTTGAGTAGGAAAAAATGATAATTGGGATGAGACGTCATAGGATGAATATGGAACAACCCACTTATACCTACATGTTGATATTTACTGGTTTTAATATAAATAAGCAGAATTGACCGGCGAAATATCTTCCATGTTACGGAATTTTGACGTGTGGTAATGGAAGTTTAATCCAAAGTTTTGCTTTTCGATCGATGAATGAGACTACTGAAAGCTGCAACAATTTCATTACCTACTTATATTTTCTGAGAATTATTATTGCAACATTCAGAAAATACATCAATAGCTACTTAGCATCCTTATTAAATTTGAAGGCTTCAAAATATATGAGTGATGGTAATTGACAACTATCTTTAATAATTTTAATTGCATTACATCTAATTAATGAATTATAAGGCAACACGTTTAATCACTTCGTTAAAGAGACCATTAAAAAAATTAACTTTTAATTACGGTAGGGTCAAAAGATCCAGTAGGTTTTTTGTCTGTATTGTTAGAAGAATTAAAATTTATATTTGTTTTGATGGGTCGATGGGATTTTAGAACCAGGATCGCGGTTCCAAGAATTTTAATTTATATTGATGTTAGCACTTACTTGGTTTTGTACACACAAGAAAGGATTACTGGCAGAGAATGCCATTTGCTTAATTGGATTTCATACAAATGACAATGTCTCTCTGTACAAGCAAGTTGCACATTTAGCATAACTTGCTCTTTTTACACATAAATTATTTCGTCATTTTCCGTGAAACTCATTACGGTAGCTAACAGACAATAGTCAACTAAGTTGCTAGTTGACTGATTCACATACGTTATGAAATTTTGCTACTAGCGGATTGATAGTAATTATAGTAAATTTATAATTTAGCATCACACCTACCAATATTCTGACTAATAAGTTAAGAGTTATATGTTCATATCCAGAGGCCCGAGATAAGTGTCATAGATTTATATTCTATTCATGGAATAGATAAAAAAAATAATGTGATTGACATAAGCGTTGGCGTTAGCTTATGTCAATCCAATACATTTTTTAATCTATTCTATGAATAGAATAGAAATCTTTGACACTTGTCTAGGGCCTCTGGTCACATTATGGTTCAGTACAAATTAACAGAATGGTCTTATCGCGATCTATTAGCTAATTGTATTTAGAATAATTTGATCAAATCGGAATATGTCGTGTGTTTTCCGTTCAACAAATTTAAATCACCTCGTCTCTTCTTATGGATGTGGTAAATGGTGACTAAAGGAATACTAGGTAGCGAGCTTGCAGGTCTTTTGTTACCTGCATGCCAAAAACTACCTTATTTATTTATTTATTTATTTATTTAAGGAAACTCTACAGCTTTTTAACAAACACAATTTACAAAGAAATATGCAAACAGACTCATCTGTTTGCATTTACAATAATCTGAGCCAATTAGAGAGTTCCACGACAGGACAGTTTGAGGTAATAAACAATTTGTAAGTGGTAATTACTGCATAAAATAGGCAACAACTAATAAAACAAGTGACTTATGCCTAGAATTTAAAAAAATAATAATAATATGGTATAACTTATAAAAAAGGAAATAAATGATCAGTAATGTGGATTGATGGTTAGGTCAAATGGTTAGGTTACTGCGGTCACTGCCTGCCAAGCGTGACTGCTTATTTATTTATATTCTTTACCACGGTTATACCAATTACAGTAAACAATTCAAATTGAAAGTATGTAAAACATAAAATAATAGAATTGGTAACAACAAGCAGACAATAAAATATATATTTTCATATATATAAATTTAAAAAATTACACACATACGATCCCCTCAAAGCACCCCAAGCATTCCGACAAGATCACCTATCGCTATGACAAACATTGCCCACAGAAAGAAGCCTATTTCCAGCAGTGAACTTCTCCAGGTTGATGATGATGAATCGGCTAAGTGATTATTTTTTAGTGTTATGGTTTGATTGACATTCTCCTGATAGGTGACCTTACTTAGCTTCATGACGTTTTACAACATAATATTATGTCGTTGCGTTACTATTCGTGATATATGTATACGGATGTGCTTGATTTACATTTTTTTTTAATTTTCAAGCCTCAGAAGGTTGATTCCTCTTAAAGTAGGCTTCGGACACGTTGGTACAATTCCACATTAGTATAATTTCGCATTGGTACAATTTGTAAATTTTAACCGGGCAGGTAAATCATGGCCATATACGGGAAGCAATGTCCCTCTTTAAATTCAATTATGTCGGACTCTATGACTGTGTCATTCTGGAGATATTTCATGACATATCATGGTGTCACCATCACCTTTATTACCACGGTGTATTTCTGCAATGTCGTGTAATATAAAGAGAATCACGTAATTGTAGCATGTCGTCTGAAATAAGTGGAAAATGTCGGTAACATTCTAAAGAAAGATAGTATTTTTTAGACTATAATAGTAGGGCTTAACCCTAATGATGCTGATTTACTTGCTAGCTGCTGTTAATTTTGCAATTAATTGAAAGTGTACGTCCTAGGTTACATATTGCTGTAATTACTGTTCACCAGGAGCTTGTGATTGATACATAGGTACAGACATCGCAATAACAACTGAATATACATAGTTAATTAGCATAGTTGTTATCACAATGGTAACTAGGTAACTAATTCAAGGTGTTACCTAATCTTGGTAATTAAAAAAATAGATTGTTATTATTGTAATAACGTTGGTATGGTTTTCTAGTATCTCAAGCACGTATGCTTTATAGGACGTTAAAAGGTCGTTCTATTACGTATTACAGTTTATTACTTTGACTTTCTAAACTCTTCTTTAATACTACATTTTTTCGGCTGGCTATGGTGACAAGTGTAGTCTCAAAAGCGCTAAAATATAGTTGACATTTCGTTATGGAATTACTGTAACAGCAGCCGAAACTAATCTCTTTGACTATAAAAGCAGTAATTCTTGCCTGACTGCCGCAGTCAAGGAGTATGTATATACTCGTATGTATGTACGCTCTACTGCCTAAATGGCTTGATGGATTTAAACGCATGAGGTGTCATTAGATTCGTATTGATTGTGGGAGTGACATAGGGTACATAATATTTCAATGTAACGTCAGCACGAGAAAAAAATGTAGTTATTTAATAATGATTGTTGAAAACACTACCCATCAACAGAACTTTTCTCACTCTTACTCAGGTCATTCTTTGATAAATTTATGTTTCTGAAAATGTAGCGCTTTCCTGCTTCTCATGATATTTACGTCCTGTTTCCGTCTCTCTTTAATGCCTTCTTGGAGTTTATCATCCACTATCAAAATTGTGTATATTTTGTGAAATCTATAATTTTAATTTACTCATAAGTAAAGAAGAAAATTCTTGAGGTAACAACGGCTTTTCAGTATTATCTTTATCGTCTTTAGACGTTTTTCGATTAGATTTTCATTTAATTAAAAACAAAGCATCATATGTTTTCACAACATTTATAAAATTATTAAAACAATATAATAAATTGCGCTATGGTTAATTAAATATTTCCTGTCTACGTAGGTATATTTTAAAACGTCACCTACCCACCTGTTTCTAAGTAAGAATATGTTTACACAGACGTAATAATATTATATACTCGTAATTATTTCAGTTGATTACATAAAAAAAATGCAAATAATATACATTGTTTTATAGTCTTCGTGAGTAATTAAATAATTGTTTTTCAATACGTTATTATATTATTTTTCTTTACGGTACTAATATTTTATTGTCATATAAATTATCTATAAAATAATTTATTATAGATGCGCATGTGCTGTGTGCTTAAAGTCATAGAGGTGCATTGATCATAATAATTTTATGAGACAGTTTATTATTACACTGATGTTTTCTATGATTATTATAACTCCTTATTTAGTGATACAAATTTACCTAGCTAGTATTTCAATTTTCAAACAATTTTCCAAAGCATATATTGATTTGCCGCCTTTTGCAGGCCGGGTGTATGAGTACATACGAGTAACTATGTATAATCATTAAAGAGGAGTTCGTTTACGTCGTTGTTTAAAAATCTTAATATTTTAGAGCCTATACTTGGTTTGTTGTAGACCCGTCATGTCCAATTAATGAGCGGCATCTCACTGACGATGTGAGTTGCCGAAATCGTCTAGCTCTTGTGTACCGTCTACAGGATGCGTTTGTGATAACGGTTATGTGAGACAGTATGTTAATTCTACTGGACCCTGTATACCAGAAAAGCAATGCAGTAAGATTTATAAAAAACCTTAACGTATAAAAAATAATTCGAAATTTCTAATGCGCATTGAAAGCATGGCGATTAATGCTCATGCCTTGTTTCTATGAGTGGGATAACAACGGGTTGGATTAAACTTTACCTAGTTTTTTGGAAATTACTTAGATAATTTTTTTATGTAAATTAAGACTACAAAAAATGCAAGCTTAAATGGAATACAATGAATTTGACGCACCTTTTTTTTATCAAACAGTGGCATTTCAGTTAACTTTAAACGAGCAAAATTTTTGGCTAATTTTTATACAACAAGATATCACTCGGACGAAAGCCATCCAAGGTTTGTGGCTGTTTTATATTAACTCTGCTGGCTGTCGTACGGTATTCCTATAGCACCTCTTACGATGTTTACAGAAGAGATGACTTCATTCTCTGAATTCGAGACTACACCACATATTATAAGCAACTTAGAACAAAGTAAGAAAAATACTACCTAAAACGCGGTATCTCAAATTAAACTGAGCTGTATAGCGATTAAATAAATTCTGTTTTATTCCCTGCATACTTCTTTGTAATTTATTTTACTATAAATTTTATTAATTACAATTGAATTTTGTTTCTACTCTATAGAATATATCTTTATATTCTAATTGCATTATACTCGTATTTATCCACTTCAATTCGCGAGTCTTTACGTTCTATACTTCTGTACTTTTACCATTATATGTGAATCAGGATATAACTGTATAGATGGGTATCTTGATAACTCTGATGACATGTGTACCAGTGTCCTTCAGACCTTTTGCATATCTCAGTTGACATTTAAAATAATAATCTCTGCTATGTCCAACTAATAACTGTTAAATTACTAATTTCATATTGGCATCTTATTTTGTTGATATTAAAGTTTATAAAAGTTTATAACGAAAATTCACTGAGGCCCTAGACAAGTGTCAAAGATGTCTATTCTCTTCATAGAATAGATTATAAAATGTATGGGATTGACATAAGCTAACGCCAAAGCTTTTGTCAATCCTATACATTTTTTTACTTACTTACTTACTTAGGTTACTTGATATGTAAAAAATACACAATAGGCCTGTTGTACGTTTTTATCTAAAACTATAGTGTTTATAAAATATTTATCTAGCGCCGCCGCCAACATTACCAGAATGCGGACCAAATGAAGAGGCTACTTTCTGCGCAATTGTCTGTCCACCGCAGTCATGCGAGAGTATTTATACTGAATATTTTTGTGAAGTATCTCCCTGTATAGCTGGTTGTAATTGTATAGAGGGCTATCTTAGAGATAGATTTGGAGAATGTATACCGAGTGATGAATGTTTTATCGGTTAGTGTAAAGAAATGTTTGTATCTATCTTCTTTGCTTGGTTATAATACCCAGGTGAACTTCATTTCACTCAATACTTCCTATTTCCTTCTTTTCAATTTTAGTCTTATTATATCAGTTTTCTTTTAGAAGTTTGTAACCATCAAATTTTTCTCAGCAAACGAAGGGTGTAACGGCGATCCGAATGCTTCACCAAACCCTTGTCCAAGTTCTTGCCCTGCGACTTGTGACCAACCAGATACAAGTGATGTAGTTTGTATAGAACTATGTAATCCAAGCGGATGTGAATGTAACCCTGGGTATATTTTATCCGAAATTAGTGGCACTTGTATTTTACCAAGCGAATGTCCCGGTTAGTAACAATTCAAATCAACACATTTCCAGCTACTGACGTTTATCATGCTTACCTTCCTTTCAATTTCTATAAATTACATTCTATTTTATTTTACTTCTATTTCAAAACCAAAATCCATAATCTCCTTCTGAAATTACGAGTTAAAAAATGATGAGTTAACGTTGAGGATTAAGCCATTTTTGATTAAAATAAGATTAACCTTTTTTGATTATGGATAAGTATCTTCTTCTCAGCAATCCTTTTTTAGTCCCATCGGATTAAATAGGGGACAGTTCACAATTTTTTTCTTTCAATTCTATTATTATGGTCGATCGGCCAGCATTTATGGCATGCCAAAAACAGATGCCACTTGTTTCTCAGTGAGAGGTTGCAACGGAGATCCGAACGCAACACCAAAAGACTGTCCTAGTGCGTGTCCAGCAACTTGTAGTCAACCAAGTGAACTATGTGATGCATATTGTCCCGGCGCATGTGATCCAAGCGGCTGTGAATGCAATCCAGGATATATTTTAAATGAGATAGATGGAATATGTGTGATACCAGATGATTGTCCAGGTACTGAAATACTGCTAAATAGCCAAAAGTGTTTTGATAAACAAAATTATAAATTTAGATTTTTATGTTATTGTCTCGATCTCGATATCAGCAATAAGTTCACGAAATTAATGCTACTCTTTTCTCAGTAATCGAGGGATGCAAAGGCGATCCTAATGCAAGGCCAAACAATTGTCCTAGTGCCTGTCCAGCCACTTGTGATCAGCCAGACACAAGCGATATATTTTGTGCCGAACTGTGTGATCCAGGCGGTTGTGAATGTAATCCAGGATATGTGTTGAGTAAAATTGGTGGTATATGTGTTCTACCAGAAGAATGTCCAGGTTGGTACTAGTAAGCAATTGATAAATTCACTGGCGTCCAAACCTGTACTGACGTTTTCAAATATTTTTGAAGGGGTTAACTTGTGTGGACCGAATGAGGTGATATCCGACTGTTTCATAGAATGTCCACCACAGTTTTGCGAAAGTATTTATATTGAATTTTCCTGCTTGGAGACAAATTGCACACTTGGTTGTAACTGTATTGACGGATACCTTAGAGACAGTCTTGGAACATGTATACCGAGGAGCCAGTGCCCTTCGGGTCAGTGTAAAGACGATAATATATAATCAATGTTTTAGCTAGCTCTAGCCTAGCGATTCTTTGTTGTTAGTTTGCTTGTTTTGCCTAATAAATCCTTATACCTTCCTTACCATTGTAAATTCGTCAATTCGGCTATTGGTTATTTATAAAAAAAATTGCTAAATAAATTAAGTACTAATAACTTAGGTATAATCATCCTGACATTAAAATATTTGGTGATAAATAAATACCAACAAAACTTTATATTTAATTTTTGTCTCTGTTTTGAGAATCACTTCTTTCTTGGCGAAAGGTACCGCCCATCGAGTTTCTTTGCTTTTCTCCTTTTCTCCATTTCATAACAAACTTTTTATCTGAAGAGTGCAGCGAGCATTGAAATTTGATGCTTTCTTCCTCAGTGGACGAGGTATGTAACGGTGATCCCAACGCTACACCAAGTATCTGTCCTTCAGCATGTCCAGCCACTTGTAATCAACCAGATACCACCGGTATATTTTGTACCAATGTGTGTGGTGCAAGTGCTTGTGAATGTAAACCTGGATATATTTTGACAGAATTAGGTGGAAGATGTGTTTTACCTGAGGATTGTCCAGGTTTGTATGTATTCGCCGTTTGGGTTTTTTGGCTAAACTGGTGCTGCATTAGTGCCTGTATCATAATGTATGATATATCTACCAAACCTCTACTTTCATTGTTTTCAATCTTCAGCTTTTAATTAGCATTTCAATTATAACACCAGTCTCACTTTTGAAATGTTTGATTCGTTTTCATTTTGCCTTCTCTTGTCATAAATTATGCGTTCTCTGTCTTTTACTGTCTGTTTATTAGAATAACTTATAATCTTAGGGAACATGAAACTGATACCACTCTTTCACAGTAAATCGAGGATGTAACGGTGACCCGAATGCAAGAGCAAACCCTTGTCCGAGTGTATGTCCTGCAACTTGTGATCAGCCAAATACAAGTAACCTATATTGTGCTGATGTGTGTGATCCAAGCGGTTGTGAGTGCAACCCAGGATATATTTTAAGTGAGCTTGGTGGAAAATGTATTTTGCCAGATGATTGTTTAGGTTGGTTCGACGCCTGCTTCTATCTATCTTTTTATTTATTTTACAAGTGTTCCTGTATTTTTACACTAAAATAAGTTTTTAACATTTACTTGAAAACATTTCTTCAGTGACGCCGAATTGTGGAATAAACGAAATAGAAACTGATTGCATGTTATACTGTCCGCCGCAAACGTGCGATAGTCTTTATACTAAATATTTGTGTGCCAATGCTGCTGCTGAAGAAGCTGCCTGCACACCAGGTTGTAATTGTGCGTATGGTTATCTTAGAGACAACAACGGAGTTTGTATACCAATTGACCAATGTCCAACGGGTTAGTGCAAGAAATCAATATTAGCTATCTGTGTTTATCGTTTTATCTTTATAAGGTCTATTTCTACAAAAAATAACTAATGAGTTTTGTCTCAAATATCTTCTTGAATCAGTCTCATCTCAACTCTCGTTCTTTCTTCTTAAGTATGCTTCAAAATGTCTGTATCTCTCTCTCTCTGTCGTCTTTCTGGTCAATTCATAGCGTGACTGAAACATCATCAGTATGAGCACATGGTATTCACTTTTCTTCTTAGAAATTGGAGGCTGCAACGGCGATCCAAATGCACGAGCTACTGCTTGTGCAAGTTCTTGTCCAGCAACTTGCAATCAACCAGATATAGGTGATACATATTGTCTCGACGTGTGTAATCCGAGCGGCTGTGAATGCAATCCAGGATATATTTTGTCTGAATCTAATGGATTATGTGTTTTACCAGAGGAATGTCCAGGTTCGTACAATCCATAGCAACCAATTAAATCTCCTAAATTAAAATGTATTGAGTAACCAATTTACCTGTAAGTTGTTTTGACAATTAAAACCAAAGTTTTATTGATTTCTTCAGTGACACCGATTTGTGGACTAAACGAAATATCAACTGACTGCGCATATACTTGTCCATCGCAGTCATGCGACAATCTATATACTGATTATTTGTGCACGGAACCTGTTGAAGCCTTCTGTGAACCAGGTTGTAATTGTCTGCCTGGTTATCTTAGGAACAGCGATGGAATATGTATACCGAGTGAGGAGTGCCCTACGGGTTAGTATAAAAAATAAACATATTAGCTGTGTGTCTTGCTTCGTCATGAATTTCGTTTTCTGCTAGCTCTCTAACACCTTTACAACTGTTTTGTTATCATCAACGTCTTTGTGCGTCAAAGTCGGCGTGCGTCAAGCGTTTTTGAGAATGTTTTACATAATATATTATTAGTAAAACATTTCATATGTAGATAACCGTCCATTCATTTAGTATGGACGGTTATCTTAGAGATAACAATGCAGTTTGTATACCAATTGACCAATGCCCAATGTTTTAGTGTAAAATCAACATGACAATCTTGTGTTTTCTTTTTCCTTCTATTCCATGTGTCACTAGCCTCTTTTTCTTTTAAACTCTATTTTCTTACGACTTTAATTTACGTAGTCTCAAATGTTTTCATAAGTCAGTCAAATTATGCCATTCTTCAGAAGGTTAAGAGTTTTTTTAAATGTCCCACATATACTTTCTTATGTGTGTTCTTTACTGTTTTCTAATTAATACAATTTTCCTAAGATTTTGCATGAGATACATGCACCTTTGTTATTAGCATATGGCTGTAACGGCGATCCAAATGCAAGTCCAAACCCCTGTCCAAGCTCTTGTCCTGCAACTTGTGACCAACCAGATACAAGTGATGTATTTTGTATCGACGCGTGTAATCCAAGTGGCTGTGAATGCAATCCAAGCTACATTTTATCTGAAATTAATGGACTATGTATCTTACCAGCGGAATGTCCAGGTTGGTATAGTTATTGACCTAGAAGTAACGGCATCTAATTAGAGAGTACCTTTACTCAAAATATAAAAAACTTAATGATAAAAAAAAAACAGGAAAGTTTGACAAATTCAATACTTCTTTAGAGATAATACATCTCTAGTTATTAAAATTTCTTTTCACTCAAGTGACTATAGTAACTTATAAACTAACTAGACCAGCGAATGAGGAATTTGTTTTATTTGTAAATAGTAAATATTTCTGCAGTGACACCGATTTGTGGACCAAACGAAGAAGCAACTGCCTGCGCTAATACCTGTCTATCGCAGTCATGCGACAGTCTTTATGCTGATTATATCTGTGATGCTGAAGCATTATGTTCAGCAGGTTGTAATTGTATGCCTGGTTATCTTAGAGACAACAACGGAGTATGTATACCAAGTGATCAATGTCCGACGGGTTAGTGCAACAAATCAACATGGTTTTGATGGTTATGTTTATTTTATCTTTTTTTGTTTGGTGTTTCATCATTTTATATTCTTTTGGAATACTATTTTTCTATAATCACCAATATCATCTTGAGTCAATTAGTTTTGCGTGTTTTTAAGATTGTTTTACAAAATTGTTATCTCGTTTTTCTCTGGTTGTTCTCGTCTTTTTCTATTTTTCTCACCTGTTTTATTCAACACGGCGTAAACACCGAACGCGTGAGATTCATGCAGCGTAGTACCATCAATCACAATAAGCAATGGCGATCCAAATGCAAAAAAGCGCCTGTCCAAGTTCTTGTCCTGCTACTTAATCGTCATCAACTATCAAGTGATTATATAAAGATTGATTGATTATATAAAGTGTAAGAGTTTGTTTGCTTGTTTGAACGCGCTTATCTCTGGAATTACCAGGCGGATTATATAACTCGTATGATAGACAGTCCTTGAGAAAGGTTTAAAGGCTATGTAACATCACGAGACTGGCGAAGGGAGCAGAGCAGTTACCAAAGACACGGATGAAATCATGCTGCAGAAAGCTAGTTAACATATATAATCCTAGTGGTTGTGAATAGCCTATATACTATTTATGAATGTCCTGAGATGATAGGCTGTACATCTGGCTACAATTGTGTGGACGGTTATCTTAGAGATAATAAAGAAGTATATCCACCAAGTGACCAATGTTCTACGGGTTAGTGCAAAATCAACATGACAATCTTATGTTTTCGTTTTCCTTCTATTCCATGTGTCACTAGCCTCTTTTTCTTTTGAGCTCTATTTTCTTACTGCTTTAATTGACGTTGTCTCAAATGTTTTCGCGAATCAGTCAAATTATGTCATCTTCAGACGGTTTAAGAGTTTTTTAAAACGTCCTACATATCCTTTCTTGTGTATATTCTTTACTGTTTTCTAATTAATACAATTTTCTAAAGATTTCGCATGAGTTACATGTACCTTTGTTATTAGCATACGGCTGTAACGGCGATCCAAATGCAAGTCCAAACCCCTGTCCAAGTTCTTGTCCTGCAACTTGTGACCAACCAGATACAAGTGATGTATTTTGTATCGACGCGTGTAATCCAAGTGGCTGTGAATGCAATCCAGGCTACATTTTATCTGATATTAATGGACTATGTATCTTACCAGCGGAATGTCCAGGTTGGTATAGTTATTGACCTAGAAGTAACGACATCTTATAGAGGGTTTTTTTTTATATTTTAGCCTACCAAAGTGACTCCACCCGGCCTGATGGTAAGCAGTCAGTGGAATTCAGAAGTGGCGGCCACTATACCAAAAGCCAAACTGTTGGTATGGTGGCCTCCACCATGGCGGCTGGGAATAGGGTTAGGGGAAGGGAATGAGAGAGGTGAGGAAAGAGGAAAGGAGGGAAATTGGGCCGCCGGCGCTCTCACTCACCGAACGAAACGCAGTACTACGGATACTACTACTCTTAAGTCGATCTTCTATGAGAGGGTAGTACTTCCCCGGACGATCCGGCCCATTCATGCTGAAATCAACGTGGATCTACTACTGTAATACCTTTACTTAAAATGTAAGAAGTTTAATAATAAAAAAAACAGTTTAAACAGTTATAAGATTCTTCTGTATAAGTATTTTTACGGTGTATACAAGTTGGAACAGTAGTTTCTTGCAATCTCTAAACCCATACAAACAAATCAAAAGTTTATTTGTAAATATTTCTTCAGTGACGTCGAGTTGTGGATTAAACGAAGAAGCAACTGACTGTGCGATTACTTGTCCACCGCAGTCGTGTGATAGTCTATATATTGCACACGATTGTGATTTGATAGCCTGTACACCTGGTTGCAATTGCATGGAAGGTTATCTCAGAGACAATAATGGAGTATGTATACCAACTGACCAATGTCCTACGGGTTAGTGCGAGAAATCAATATTATTCGCTATCTGTGTCTTTTCTTATATCTGAATCTTGTAGTCTTCTACGTGATTAATAGTATTTATTTAAAAAAAGTGCTTGGAAAGTTTGACAAATTCAATACTTTTTTAGAATTAATAAATCTCTAGTTATTACAATTTCTTTTCACTCAAGTAATTATAGTAACTTACAAACTAACTAGACCAGCGAACAAGGTATTTGTTTTATTTGTAAATATTTCTGCAGTGACACCGATTTGTGGACCAAACGAAGAAGCAACTGCCTGCGCTAATACCTGTCTATCGCAGTCATGCGACAGTCTTTATACTGATTATATTTGTGATGCTGAAACATTATGCACAGCGGGTTGTAATTGTATGCCTGGTTATCTTAGAGACAACAACGGAGTATGTATACCAAGTGATCAATGTCCGACGGGTTAGTGCAACAAATCTACATGGTTTTGATGGTTATGTTTATTTTATCTTTTTTTGTTTGGTGTTTCATCATTTTATATTCTTTTGGAATACTATTTTTCTACAATCACCAATATCTTCTTGAGTCAATTAGTTTTGGGTGTTTTTAAGATTGTTTTACAAAATTGTTATCTCGTTTTTCTCTGGTTGTTCTCGTCTTGTTCTATTTTTCTCACCTGTTTTATTCAACACGGCGTAAACGCTGAATTCGTGAGATTCATGCAGCATAGTATCATCAATCGCAGGAAGCAATGGCGATCCAAATGAAAAAAAGCGCCTGTCAGAAGGCTTAAGAGTTTTTTTAAATGTCCTATATATCCTTACTTGTGTGTGTTCTTTACTATTTTCTCGTTAATATAATTTTCAAAGATTTCGCATGAGATACATGCTCCTTTGTTATTAGCATACGGCTGTAACGGCGATCCAAATGCAAGTCCAAATCCCTGTCCAAGCTCTTGTCCTGCAACTTGTGACCAACCAGATACAAGTGATGTATTTTGTATCGACGCGTGTAATCCAAGTGGCTGTGAATGCAATCCAGGCTACATTTTATCTGAAATTAATGGACTATGTATCTTACCAGCGGATTGTCAAGGTTGGTATAGTTATTGACCTAGAAGTAACAACATCTAATTAGAGAATACCTTTACTCAAAATATAAAAAACTTAATAATAAAAAAAAACAGGGAAGTTTGACAAATTACATACTTCTTTAGAGATAATAAATCTTTAAAATTTCTTTTCACTCAAGTAATTATAGTAACTTACAAACTAACTAGACCAGCAAACAAGGTATTTGTTTTATTTGTAAATATTTCTGCAGTGACACCAATTTGTGGACTAAACGAAGAAGCAACTGCCTGCGCTAATACCTGTCTATCGCAGTCATGCGACAGTCTTTATACTGATTATATTTGTGATGCTGAAACATTATGCACAGCGGGTTGTAATTGTATGCCTGGTTATCTTAGAGACAACAACGGAGTATGTATACCAAGTGATCAATGTCCGACGGGTTAGTGCAACAAATCTACATGGTTTTGATGGTTATGTTTATTTTATCTTTTTTTGTTTGGTGTTTCATCATTTTATATTCTTTTGGAATACTATTTTTCTATAATCACCAATATCTTCTTGAGTCAATTAGTTTTGGGTGTTTTTAAGATTGTTTTACAAAATTGTTATCTCGTTTTTCTCTGGTTGTTCTCGTCTTGTTCTATTTTTCTCACCTGTTTTATTCAACACGGCGTAAACGCTGAATTCGTGAGATTCATGCAGCATAGTACCATCAATCGCAGGAAGCAATGGCGATCCAAATGAAAAAAAGCGCCTGTCAGAAGGCTTAAGAGTTTTTTAAATGTCCTATATATCCTTACTTGTGTGTGTTCTTTACTATTTTCTCGTTAATATAATTTTCAAAGATTTCGCATGAGATACATGCTCCTTTGTTATTAGTATACGGCTGTAACGGCGATCCAAATGCAAGTCCAAACTCCTGTCCAAGCTCTTGTCCTGCAACTTGTGACCAACCAGATACAAGTGATGTATTTTGTATCGACGCGTGTAATCCAAGTGGCTGTGAATGCAATCCAGGCTACATTTTATCTGAAATTAATGGACTATGTATCTTACCAGCGGATTGTCAAGGTTGGTATAGTTATTGACCTAGAAGTAACAACATCTAATTAGAGAATACCTTTACTCAAAATATAAAAAACTTAATAATAAAAAAAAACAGGGAAGTTTGACAAATTACATACTTCTTTAGAGATAATAAATCTTTAAAATTTCTTTTCACTCAAGTAATTATAGTAACTTACAAACTAACTAGACCAGCGAACAAGGTATTTGTTTTATTTGTAAATATTTCTGCAGTGACACCAATTTGTGGACTAAACGAAGAAGCAACTGCCTGCGCTAATACCTGTCTATCGCAGTCATGCGACAGTCTTTATACTGATTATATTTGTGATGCTGAAACATTATGCACAGCGGGTTGTAATTGTATGCCTGGTTATCTTAGAGACAACAACGGAGTATGTATACCAAGTGATCAATGTCCGACGGGTTAGTGCAACAAATCTACATGGTTTTGATGGTTATGTTTATTTTATCTTTTTTTGTTTGGTGTTTCATCATTTTATATTCTTTTGGAATACTATTTTTCTATAATCACCAATATCTTCTTGAGTCAATTAGTTTTGGGTGTTATTAAGATTGTTTTGCAAAATTGTTATCTCGTTTTTGTCTGGTTGTTCTCGTCTTGTTCTATTTTTCTCACCTGTTTTATTCAACACGGCGTAAACGCCGAACGCGTGAGATTCATGCAGCATAGTACCATCAATCGCAGGAAGCAATGGCGATCCAAATGCAAAAAAGCGCCTGTCCAAGTTCTTGTCCCTGCTACTTCTTCTTCTTAGCGTGTCGATGGCAATTAGATTTTGTCAGACCAGAACTCAGCTACAGATATTGTGTTATCTGTAGCGTCAAACAATTCCTGCAGAGTGCAGGTGTTTGGACACGCAGGACATAACATAAAGTGTTCCATCGTTTGTGGAACGACACCGCATGCACAGGTTAGGTTCATGTCATCGATGAATCCCCACCTGGCAAGATTATCCTTGCTCCGTCCAACCTAAGTCCGAAGTTTATTTAGAGACTTCCAAGTCGGCCAAGGCAGCTCATGTCCAGGAGGGAGTTTCTCCGATGGAGGGACGAATGCTATAGTAGCGGAAACACTATCCCGCCACAGCCTGAGTCTGACCTGTGACCTCTCGCCGGTAAGTGGGAGGACACGGTTGGCGAAACTGTTGCGACTTTTTAGTCTTTGCGGCACCGGGGTGTAAGCGTACATCGGATACCGGTTTTCTTTTTCCATTTTGGTGCTCTTAATAGAAACTGCCACCGCTCTACGAACCGTTGGAGGAGCAATTCCTGCTAGTGGATACAGCTTCGATACCGGGGTCGGATTCAAACATCCAGTGATGATACGGCACGTTTCATTCAAAGCCGTATCTACTGAGCGAGTCCAGACGGGACACGCATACTCACCCGCAGAAAAACAAAATGCAGGTCCGGTTGTCCGCATAACGTTAGGCGTAGCGCCCCATTTTGTCGCGACTAGTTTACGTAGGAGACTGTTCCGGCATGCACTTTCTGCTTAATGGTCTCACAATTACGCCGGAGCGTAAGTGATCTGTCCAACAATACGTCCTGCTACTTGATCGTCATCAACTATCAAGTGATTATATAAAGGTTGATTGATTATGTAAAGTGTAAGAGTTTGTTTGCTTGTTTGAACGCGCTTATCTCTGGAATTACCTGGCGGAAAATATAACTCGTATGATAGACAGTCCTTGAGAAAGGTTTAAAGGCTATGTAACATCACGAGACTGGCGAAGGGAGCAGAGCAGTTACCAAAGACACGGATGAAACCATGCTGCAGAAAGCTAGTTGACATATATAATCCTAGTGGTTGTGAATAGTCTATATACTATTTATGAATGTCCTGAGATGATAGGCTGTCCATCTGGCTACAATTGTGAGGACGGTTATCTTAGAGATAACAATGGAGTCTGTATACCAATTGACCAATGTCCTATGGGTTAGTGCAAAATCAACATGACAATCTTGTGTTTTCTTTTTCCTTCTATTCCATGTGTTACCAGCCTCTTTTTCTTCTGAACTTACGACTTTAATTTACGAAGTCTCAAATGTTTTCATCAAATTATGCCATTCTTCAGAAGGTTTAAGAGTTTTTTAAAATATCCTACATATCCTTTCTTGTGTGTGTTCTTTACTGTTTTCTAATTAATACAATTTTCTAAAGATTTCGCATGAGATACATGCACCTTTGTTATTAGCATACGGCTGTAACGGCGATCCAAATGCAAGTCCAAACCCCTGTCCAAGCTCTTGTCCTGCAACTTGTGACCAACCAGATACAAGTGATATATTTTGTATCGACGCGTGTAATCCAAGTGGCTGTGAATGCAATCCAGGCTACATTTTATCTGAAATTAATGGACTATGTATCTTACCAGCGGATTGTCCAGGTTGGTATAGTTATTGACCTAGAAGTAACAACATCTAATTAGAGAATACCTTTACTCAAAACATAAGAAGTTTAATAATAAAAAAAACAGTTTAAACTGTTATAAGATTCTTCTTTACAAGTATTTTTACGGTGTATAGTTATTGTATAGGTGTTTAGGTGTATATTAGTGGTTAGAACAGTAGTTTTTTGCAATCTTTAAACCCATACAAACAAATCAAAATTTTATTTGTAAATATTTCTTCAGTGACACCGATTTGTGGACCAAACGAAGAAGCAACTGCCTGCGCTAATACCTGCCTATCGCAATCATGCGACAGTCTTTATACTGATTATATCTGTGTTGCTGAATCATTATGTACAGCGGGTTGTAATTGTATGCCTGGTTATCTTAGAGACAACAACGGAGTATGTATACCAAGTGATCAATGTCCGACGGGTTAGTTGACCATTCAAATTCAAATTCGAAATTCATTTATTTCAGATATCATAATCATTCATAGTTATGTTGGTAAAACTTATATATATGTTAATAATTAATAATATTAAATTATTATATAATAAAATAGACATTTGGCCGCACTGCGACTCACTGCTGGACTATACCGTGTGATATAGCACTGCAGCGATTCACATATGTACAGTCTAGGCGGCTTGCAATTATGTTTAAAATGCGATTGGAGCTATCCCGCACCCTGGACACCGGAGATGCACACCTCTTACGCATAGTAGTGTAGAAACAGTCTACATGAGCGTCAGCGAACATCCCTGATGCGCTACAGAAGCGGGGCAACCTCAACAACATCCTAAATGCGTTATTATATTGAACACGAAGGGCGCCGTACACTTTCCGCGTATATTTGGCCCACAGGCTGCACGTGTAAAATGTTGTGCAGTAGGCCCGAAAGAGATTAATTTTTACTTTAAATGAGCAGCGTGCTAACCTGCGTACCAGCATATTCACCCTTACAGACAGCGCCTTCCGCTACAAATCGTGTGCGTTACGATTGCTCCGCCAAGTTATCAAATCAGAAAAAAACTTTGCCTAATATTTTGTCAGAATTTGTCGAATTCGAAGGGTACGAACAAAAAATTTGTCGAAGTAGAAATAAAGAAGTTATAAGGGTTTTAAGTTGGCCGCGCCAACGTTACGTGTAAAGGTTTTTTCTGATTTGATAACTTGGCGGAGCAATCGTAACGCACACAACAAATCAACATGGTTTTAATGGTTATCTTTATTTCATCTATTTTTATGTTCGGTATTTTATCATTTTATATTATTTTAAAATTGTTTTGTTTTATAATCACGAATATCTTCTTGGGGCAATAAGTTTTGGGTGTTTATAGATTGTTTTACAAAAGTGTTATCTCGTTTTTCTCTGGTTGTTCCTGTCATTTTCTATTTTTCTCGCCTGCTTTCACATACGGACGCTGAACGTGTTACATTCATGCAGCATAGTACCAGCAATCACAGGATGCAATGACGATCCAAACGCTAAAAAGACGCCGGTCCAAGTTCTTGTTCTGCTACTTGTCATCAACCGTCATGTGATATCTTAGCTTGTATCTAAACTATTAAAGAAAGCGGAAGAGTTTGTACGCGCTAATCTCTAAAGCTACCAGTCGGATTTGAATAACTTTTTTTGCGTATGATAGCCCAGTTCTTGATCTATCAAGAACTTTACCTCTCGGTAAGGCAATGTAACATCACGAAAGTGGCGACGGGAGCAGAGCAGTAACCAAAGACGCGGGTGAAACCCCGCTACAGAATTCTAGTTGACATATATAATCCTAGCAATTGTAAATACAATCTAGCTTATATTTTGAGTGGGCCTGGTGAAATATATTTTACAAGAGGGACGTCGTGGTTAGTATAAAAAGTATAAGACCAATGTTTGACGAACAACTTGAGTTTGGGTAAAGCAATTTTATTTATTCATGTATAGATTAACGGTACCCAGGAGTTAAACATCGGGAAGGAACTCGATGTCTAATTCGTTTATCTTACATACAACTGTTCAGTTTCTGTAATCAGTTAGGTTGGCCTAACCTATTAGATAAAAGACATAACACTAATTAGGTATTTTAATTTAAAAGTATTTGCTAATTTAAGTAATCATATCACATTATAGGTAGGACTGTGAGTGCAATAATTACACAGAGTTGGTACTCGTGGCATTAGGGGTGGGGCTCGCGCCACCGTAAGACACGAAGTTACGATCGACAAAGAGAAAACCGGGACGAGACAAGCCACATAGGTTCTTCTTCTTAATTTTCACCTTGTCTAACAGTATTTCGTTTCGTGGATATTAATTTCATACACACGAATTCGCTTCAAGTTTGCTTCTGAAAATGTGTTGTTTATAACTCATAGGACATCCACCTACACTTAGTAAATTCTGTGCACTTCTGAAGCCTTGTCTATGTAGGTTAGGCCAACTTAACTGATTACAGAAACTGAACAGTTGTATGTAAGATAAACGAATAAGACATCGAGTTCCTTCCCGATGTTTAAATCCTGGGTACCGTTAATCTATACTTATAATAAATCTCTAATGAGATAAAATCTGTACATTGAATATATTTAAAAAAATACTATTGAGGGATGATATTTAATTGATACATAAGGCAAAAATGTGATAAAGACAATTCAAAAATTTTTGTCTGTCTGTCTTGCAGGCATGATTAAAAAACCACTGAACGGATTTTTATCTAACTCGTTACGCTTATAGGTCATAATCTTGGCGAGGTTATAGAATACCTTTTGTCCATAAAAAATTGTGTCCATAAAAATGTGACGAAATTACTTACTAATATGTGTTACACGGTGAATATCTGCCAGTGACTCTACACTAGTATACATAGCGGATCGCAACACAAATATTGATTAAAAGGAAAAATTAAATCCGTTTTTAAATAACAGAAGTTTTTTGAAAATAAAAATATAATAGTTCTGTTAACGATGCGCTGACGCGGATATGGGACGGGTAGCGCCAGTGCTGTTTGCACACAATACATGTATCGCAGCTAGCTTCGTGTAACATTTAGTGTTTGTTTCATTAAAATCACACAAACCAAAAAGTTATAAATACGATTTGGACAATACGATCATATTTTTAGGTATTACTTAAAATTAGTTTGTAAAACTATGATCAGATGGAAATAATGATACATTTTTATGAATACGAGCACAACATTTTAAAATGTTGTATGGTTTTCGAGACATAAATATAACATATAACAGACGACATACAGTCGAACCAACTGAATTATGACCCATTTTGCTGATATTTCAAACTTGTAAGATCTATCGTGTTTATTGCAGTTAGGACTTTTTTAATACTAACATAACAACAGTGTACTCAGTTAAATGTCAGTGTCTAATAAAATGATGACAAGCTCGTAGCCATGATGATGGGTCATGATTCACTTGAATCACAGAATGCATTATTAGCATAGTGTAATCTTCTGTCGACACAAAAAAAAAACAAAAATTTTGATTGTTTTATTTTTTCACAGTATTTCTGGAGCTATGCCTTTTTTTTAAATTTGCCAATATATATTGAATGATCAAATCTCTTAGGTTCCTGCAGTGACCCAAATGCATCGCCTGAAAATTGTCCCAGTAATTGTCAACCCACGTGCGAGCAACCGGAGAATAGCGGTTTTTGCGATGATCTATGCCTTCCAAGCGGTTGTGTTTGCAATCCTGGATATATCCTGGATCAGACTGGCGGCACATGCATTTTAATAGAAAATTGTCCATGTAAGTTTATATGTAGTGATTCCACCAAATTTTTCGGTTTTTGATTGCTTCTGTTAATTTATTTCTATATTATTCTATTTTTGATTGGTTATGGTACTTTCTTTACTAAGTTGCTCAATCGTACATTGGTGATCGGAATTATAATTATAAATCAAATTTTTAGTAGATTTAGATTGCTTTTTATTATTTTCATTTCCATTATTTTCTTTCTTTGATTGGTTATGGTACTTTCTTGTCTAAGATGATCTGTCTTGCAATGGTGATCAGAATGCTACTATTGCACAGTGTCCGAATCCTTGTCCAAACACTTGTGCGAAGCCTATTGCTAGTGACCAACCATGCATTACTATATGCCTTCCTACCAACTGTGATTGCAAGCCAGGATACGTCCTAACTGAAAAAGGTGGACAATGCATTGCACCTGAAGATTGTCCAAGTACGTCGATATTTTTTTATTTCATAGATAGCTTAAAAAATCAGACATCAGTGCAACTTCATCGTATAAATTGTCATAAGTGTCTTACATTGTATATTGCTAATCAGGTAAACTTATTTATATATTTATATAGATGAACTTAATGAATATTAGTAAAATATATCGTACATATATTGTCTTTTTCAGTATCCTCTAATATTCAACTATTTATTACTATCTATTTTACATTTAATCGATTTGGTGTTATCTGTTTAACCCATGCATCTTTCAGATCAGTGCAGCGATCCCAATGCATCTCCTGAAAATTGTCCCAGTAATTGTCAACCTACGTGCGAGCAATCGGTGCCTAGTGATTTTTGCGATTATCTATGCCTTCCAAGTGGTTGTGTTTGCAACCCTGGTTATATCCTGGATCAGACTGGCGGCACATGCATTCCGATAGAGAATTGTCCATGTAAGTTTGTGTGACTGCTATTAGTGATAGTTTCACCAAATTTTTAGTAGTTTTAGATTGCTTCTGTTATTTTGCTTCTATAATTCTCTTTCTTTAATTAGTTATGGTATTTTTTTTACTAAGTTGATCAATCGTACATTGGTAATCAGAAGATTAATCATATACCAAATTTTTAGTAGATTTAGATTTTTTTATTTTTATTTCTATTATTTTCTTTGATTATGGTACTTTCTTCTCTAAACTGATCAGTCATGCAATGGTGATCAGAATGCTACTATCGTACAGTGTCCGAATCCTTGTCCAAACACTTGTGCAGAGCTAGTGACCAACGATGCATATTACTATATGCCTTTCTCCCAACTGTAATTGCAAACCAGGATACGTCCTAACTGAAAAAGGTGGACGATGTATTGCACCTGAAGATTGATCTAGTATATGAATGTTTTTTTATAACATAGCCAAAAAGATAATTATAATTTACGTTGCTATAACATATAAATACTCATAATTCAGCGGTGATAACACAAGTTTATTAAGTTGTGATGAACTAAATATAGCTACAACTTTTTTCATTTGTTAATTTTTTTTGCAAAAACTCTGCACAAGGCGGAGTTAATGCTTGCCAGTTTTGTCTAGTAAAAGGTAATAAATAGCAGTGAAAGTATTTTATGTTCATTTTTATTATTTTCAACTGTGTTCTATTTAAATGGGTAAAATTACAATTTGCTGTTGACTGTTTAATCTTGTATCTTTCAGATCAGTGCAGCGATCCCAATGCATCTCCTAAAAATTGTCCCAGTAATTGTCAACCTACGTGCGAGCAACCGTGGCCTAGTGATTTTTGCGATGATCTATGCCTTCCAAGTGGTTGTGTTTGCAACCCTGGATATATCCTGGATCAGACTGGCGGCACATGCATTCCGATAGAGAATTGTCCATGTAAGTTTGTGTGACTGCTATTTGAATAGAATAGAATATGCTTCATTGTACAGCATATTTAACTTACATTAGATATTTAAAAATATTTAACAATAAATAGTGACAATGGGCGGTCTTATCGCTAAAAGCGATCTCTTCCAGACATCCTTTGGATGGACATGAAGTTAGAATTTAATCGGTAGTTACTAGTTAAAAGCACAGGTATTTCTAAAATATATGTGTGTGTATAATAAAATGAATATCTACAATTTAATACATACTTATACATACATATACATACCTACTTACCTCCTAAATATTTAGTAATGAATACGTACTTGTTTAAAATATTAACATATACATATTTATAGTGGTGACAGAACATCTTGAACAAATATGATGCTTATGATGGTATTGCAATTTAGGAAAGTACTTTAAAAGTAAAATTATGAAGTAAGAGTAAATTTTAAATTTAAATAACATTTTGTTACCAAAGCTTTAAAAGAAGCCAGCGTTGGAGAACGTCTAATTTGTATAGGTAATGCATTCCACAAACGTGTAGCTGTCACTGTAAAGGAATTATAATAGAAGGTTGTGGTATGCGACGGCATTTTTAGCTTTAGATTTTCTGATGAACGTAAAAATGAATGAATGAATGAATGAATGTGTATCATGAAGAAACTGGAAACGTTCTTTAAGATAGATAGGTATTGACGGGCTAAACAGTATATTGTATAATAGAGAAAGGATGTGAGCATTCCGGCGAAGTCGTATCGGTAACCACTTGAGCTTTTTGCGAAATTCAGAAACATGATCATATTTGCGCAAACCAAATATAAATCTTATACAGACATTTTGAAGTCGCTCAAGTTTATTCAGTTGGTTCTCGGTGAGATCTGGATAGCTGGCGTCGGTATAATCAAGTATAGGTAGTAAGAGGGAGTTTTCTAGCGCAATTTTAGTGGCAGTTGGCAGGAAGTTACGCATTCTCCTTAAGGACCCTGCGGAGGCAAATATTTTGCGGCTCACTTCGTTTATCTGCGGGTTCCAAGATAGGTCACTGTCAATGAAGATACCAAGATTCTTCACCTATTTACTGAAAGGTACGACTGAACCATTTAAGAGAACTTGGGTAGTTGTGACCACACAATCTTTGATACCATTATTGAGCTACCGGCAACAATAATTTGTGTCTTCGCTGGGTTTAATTTAAGCCCGTGTGAATTACTCCAATCACTTATAGTGATTAGATCTTTATTTATGTTATTTATTGGCGCTGACAAGTTACCTTATGAAGCTTGAGAGTATATCTGAAGATAATCTGCATAAAGGTAGTAAGGCAGAAATAAGTTTATCAGAGATGGTATTTATAAATATTGTGAAGAGTAGGGGTGTTAGAACGCCACCCTAGGGCACACCAATATGTATATTAATTACACCATAAGGAAAGAACATCCCCTACACGTACACATTGTTTAACTCCTGTATCTTTCAGATCAGTGCAGTGATCCCAATGCATCGCCTGAAAATTGTCCCAGTAATTGTCAACCTACGTGCGAGCAACCGGTGCCTAGTGATTTTTGCGATGATCTATGCCTTCCAAGTGGTTGTGTTTGCAACCCTGGATATATCCTGGATCAGACTGGTGGCACATGCATTCCGATAGAGAATTGTCCATGTAAGTTAGTGTGACTGCTATTAGTGATAGTTCCACCAAATTTTTAGTAGTTTTAGATTGCTTCTGTTATTTTGCTTCTATAATTCTCTTTCTTTGATTAGTTATGGTATTTTCTTTACTAAGTTGATCAATCGTACATTGGTAATCAGAATATTGATCATATACCAAATTTTTAGTAGATTTAGATTTTTTATTTTTATTTCTATTATTTTCTTTGATTAGTTATGGTACTTTCTTCTCTAAAGTGATCAGTCATGCAATGGTGATCAGAATGCTACTATCGCACAGTGTCCGAATCCTTGTCCAAACACTTGTGCAGAGCTAGTGACCAACGATGCATTACTATATGCCTTTCGCCCAACTGTAATTGCAAACCAGGATACGTCCTAACTGAAAAAGGTGGACGATGTATTGCACCTGAAGATTGATCAAGTATATGAATGTTTTTTATAACATAGCCAAAAAGATAATAATAATTTACGTTGCTATAACATATAAATTCTCATAATTCAGCGGTGATAAGACAAGTTTATTAAGTTGTGATGAACTAAGTATAGCTACAACTTTTTTCATTTGTTAATTTTTTTTACAAAAAACTCTGCACAAGGCGTAGTTAATGCTTGCCAGTTTTGTCTAGTAAAAGGTAATAAATAACAGTGAAAGTATTTTATGTTCATTTTTATTATTTTTAACTGTATTCTATTTAAAGGGTTAAAATTAAAATTTGCTGTTGACTGTTTAATCTTGTATCTTTCAGATCAGTGCAGTGATCCCAATGCATCGCCTGAAAATTGTCCCAGTAATTGTCAACCTACGTGCGAACAACCGGTGCCTAGTGATTTTTGCGATGATCTATGCCTTCCAAGCGGTTGTGTTTGCAACCCTGGATATATCCTGGATCTGACTGGTGGCACATGCATTCCGATAGAGAATTGTCCATGTAAGTTTGTGTGACTGCTATTAGTGATAGTTCCACCAGATTTTTAGTAGTTGTAGATAACTTCTGTTATTTTGTTTCTATAATTATTATGATTAGTTATGGTGTCTTTTACTAAGTTGCTCAATCGTACATTGGTGTTCGGAATATTAATTATATACCAATTTTTTATTAGATTTAGATTGCTTCTTATATTTTCATTTCTATTATTTTCTTTCTTTGATTGGTTATGGTACTTTTCTCTCTAAGGTGATCAGTCATGCAATGGTGATCAGAATGCTACTATTGCACAGTGTCCGAATCCTTGTCCAAACACTTGTGCAGAGCCTAATGCTGGTGACCAACCATGCATTACTATATGCCTTCCTACCAATTGTGATTGCAAGCCAGGATTCGTCCTAACTGAAAAAGGTGGACATTGCATTGCACCTAAGGATTGTCCAACTATGTAAATATGTTTTATTACATAGATAGCATAAAAAAATCGGACATCAGTGTATCTTCATCTTGTAAATTGTCATAAGTTTCTTAAATTATCTAAGTACTAACCAGGTAAACTTAATAACATGAATTTTATGAATATAAGTAAAATATGTAGTACATATTTTGTCCTTTTTTAGTATTCTCTAATATTCAACTATTTGTTACGATCCATTTTACATTTAATCGATTTGGTGTTATCTGTTTAACTCCTGTATCTTTCAGATCAGTGCAGTGACCCCAATGCATCTCCTGAAAATTGCCCCAGTAATTGTCAACCTACGTGCGAGCAACCGGTGCCTAGTGATTTTTGCGATGATTTGTGCCTTCCAAGCGGTTGTGTTTGCAACCCTGGATATATCCTGGATCAGACTGGTGGCACATGCATTCCGATAGAGAATTGTCCGAGTGAGTCCGCCAGCTTATCATTTCTTGTGCTATCAAGATTTTTGGGACTATTTATAATTTTAAGACCAAACATACATATATTATGCCGCTAACTCTTGCACTATTTTCATTTATGCTCATAAGATCATCAATCTTCGCTAAACCACAATCACAATTTACTAGGTATGTATCATAACTATGCTGTGATTTTGTTTAAAAGATGCCCTACGGCCATGTACGAAACTAATTTTCGAAACTAGTTTCTAAATAAGAATATGAGCGTGTGAAGTTTTAAATTTTCAAATTAGGTCAAGAATCTCTTTCATTTGGTACGAAGAAGACACAACAAATTGAAAATATAGACATATACATCAGTGGTTTTAAATTTTGTTTAATAAAAAGAAAAAAGAAAGATAGAGGTTTTCAGAGTTTTAGTAGTATTGATAAGTTACTTTGGTCACTATTCCAGTATTACTCTAGAAAACCTGTATGTCTACAAGCGTCTTACCGGTAGACATTTTTTTTATATGTGAATATATTATACTTGGCGTAATCGTTATATAAATGAAAAAAAAAAGGTAAAATATAACAGACGACGTACAGTCCAATCAACTGAATTATGACCCATTTTGCTGATATTTCAAACTTGTAAGATCTATCGTGTTTATTGCACTTAGGACTTTAGCATAGTGTAATCTTCTATCGACACAAAAAGAAACTTGTTTTATTTTTCACAGTATTCCAGGAGCTATGCCTTTTTTAAATTTGCTAATATATATTTAATCATTAAATCTCTTAGGTACCTGCAGTGACCCCAATGCATCGCCTGAAAATTGTCCCAGTAATTGTCAACCTACGTGCGAGCAACCGGTGCCTAGTGGTATTTGTGATGATCTATGCCTTCCAAGCGGTTGTGTTTGCAACCCTGGATACATCCTGGATCAGTCTGGTGGCACATGCATTCCAATCGAGAATTGTCCATGTAAGTTTATTAGCTATTAGTGATAGCAAATAGTTTCACAAAATTTTCAGTAGTTTTAGATTGCTTTTGTTATTTTGTTTCTATAATTCTCTTTAAGTATTTTCTTTACTAAGTTGATTAATCGTACATTTGTGATCGGAATATTAATCATATACCAAATTTTTAGTAGATTTAGATTGCTTCTTATTATTTTCATTTCTATTATTTTCTTTCTTTGATTGGTTATGGTACTTTCTTCTCTAAGGTGATCAGTCATGCAATGGTGATCAAAATGCAACTATTGCACAGTGTCCGAATCCTTGTCCAAACACTTGTGCAGAGCCTAATGCTAGTGACCAACCATGCATTACTATATGCCTTCCTACCAATTGTGATTGCAAGCCAGGATTCGTCCTAACTGAAAAAGGTGGACAATGCATTGCACCTGAGGATTGTCCAAGTATGTGTATATATTTTATTACATAGCAACAAAAAAATTCAAACATCACTGCTGCATGTGTCATGTCAATTGTCATAAGTTCCTTCAGTGCTGACTACATAATAAATAATAACAATACTTGTACATTTTTGTCTACTAAAATAATAAACGCCAGTTCCAATATATAAATGGCAAAAAATATGTATTAATTGTATTACTAGATATGACAAAAGCGTACGATAAAGTCTTATACAACATACTTCTCCTAAAATTACACGGTTCAGGCATCCGCGGCCCAGCATACTTGTGGTTTAAATCATATTTAGAAAATCGACTATATATAGTTCAAATTGAAAATTATGATGCAAAAACAAATAAAATTAGCACAGTAAGAGCCCGGGAAAGAAACATGGTATACTCCATTCCACAAGGGAGTGTGTTAGGATGTATACTATTCTTAATATACATAAATGACCTACCAAAAATCTTAAATAGAGAAATTACTTTACCTATTTTATTTGCAGATGACATATCCATTCTATTAAAGTATGAAAAAAATGACATCAGGGTTTCTTGTAGTATAGGATTGCGGGTAACAGTATGAATACTGTTACAAAATGGCTTCATGAACATAACCTAGAGATAAAATATAAGCAAGACTAAAACAATAAAATTTAGATCATACAAACAACCTGCCTTAAATATATATACAACTTTTCAAAACACACCCCTAGAAACAGTAAAGACATTTAATTTACTCGGCATAAACATTGATACACACATAAATTGGAAAACTCACATAGAAAGCATCAAAACTATCCAAATTTACTTATGCCCTTTTCCAATTAAAATGTTGTACAGATGAAAAAACAGCTCTATCAGCTTATTACGCCTATGCTTACTCATGGTTGAGATATGGTGTCATGCTATGGGAAATAGCGTAACTAGTCATGACTTAATTTTTATTCAGAAAAAGTGTGTTAGAATAATAGGTCACGTATACGACGAATATATGTAGTTGCAGACCTCTTTTTATTAAATACAAATTGTTAACACTCCCCTCTATTTATATTGATGACATCAGTATATGTGTATTCAAAAACATTGGTGACTTTACAAAAAAAAATTACAGTGTTAATACTCGCCGTCATAAAGATAATTTACACTTACCACATTCCAGAATAAAAATGCTAAATGAAAATCCATATTACCAGAAGATATAAAAAAAAAATTAATACCATTCAACAAGAAGCTTAAAACATAATAAACAAATAAAATAAATATTAGAAATATAAAATTAATGAGACGATCTACTTTCATAAAATGTGTATTAGTTTTGTATTAATGTATGTATTAGTATAAGATAAGCTATCTAGATTTAAGACCCCGCTTTGCGACGCCTGAAAAGGGCATAAGTCATGTTCTAATAATAAACATAAGACCTTTACTGTTCACTTGACTTGCAAATAAATATTTGAATTTGAATCTATTTCAGTAACTTATCAATTAATATGTTTCAGTAAATTCCACTACACGGTTTATATTTAACTAAGTATTTAGTTAAATATCCCTTTGAATAAAATTACGATTTGCTGTTGACTGTATAAGTAATCTTGTACCTTTCAGATCAGTGCAGTGATCCCAATGCATCGCCTGAAAATTGTCCCAGTAATTGTCAACCTACGTGCGAGCAACCGGTGCCTAGCGGTATTTGCTCTGATGTATGCCTTCCAAGCGGTTGTGTTTGCAATCCTGGATACATCCTAGATCAGACTGATGGCACATGCATTCTAATAGAAAATTGTCCAAGTAAGTCTAGTAGCTATTTGTGATAACAAAATAGCCCCACCAAATTTTCTTAAATAGATTTAGATTGCTTCTTCTATTTCATATCTATTATTTTCTTTCTGTGATTGGTTATGGTACTTTCTTTCTAAGATGATCAGTCATGCAATGGTGATCAGAATGCAACTATCACACGGTGTCCGAATCCTTGCCCAAATACTTGTGCAGAACTTGATGCTAGTCAAAAACCTTGCATTGAAATATGTCTCCCGACCAACTGCACTTGCAAGCCAGGATACGTCTTAACTGAAAAAGGTGGACAATGCATTGCACCTGAGGATTGTCCAAGTATGTAAATGTTTTTTAATGCATAGCAAAAAAGATAGTAATAATTTACGTTGATTTATCATATTAGATTCTCATAATTTAGCGGTAAATAGACAAGTTTATTAAGTTGTGATGAACTTATTATAGCTACAACTTCTTTATATTTTTTAATTTTTTTTGCAGACAAACCTTGCACAAGGCGGAGTTAATGCCTGCCAGCCAACCATAGACTTAAAATTTAGTTTTTTCTTTATTAATATCAAAGTCCTTATTTTGTCTAGTAAAAAGCAATAAATAGCGGTTAAATATTATATAATTTTCTATTATTTTTGACTGTATTCTATTTAAAGTTTTGAAATTACGATTTGCTGTTAACTGTTTAACTCCTGTATCTTTCAGATCAGTGCAGTGACCCCAATGCATCGCCTAAAAACTGTCCCAGTAATTGTCAACCTACGTGCGAGCAACCGGTGCCTAGTAATATTTGCGACGATCTATGCCTTCCAAGCGGTTGTGTTTGCAACTATGGATATATCCTGGATCAGACAGGCGGCACATGCATTCCTATCGAGAATTGTCCATGTAAGTTTATTAGCTATTAGTGATAATAAATAGTTTTACCAAATTTTCAGTAGTTTTAGATTGCTTTTGTTATTTTGTTTCTATAATTCTCTTTATGTATTTTCTTTACTAAGTTTATCAATCGTACATTGGTGATCGGAATATTAATCATATACCAAATTTGTAGTAGATTTAAATTGCTTCTTATTATTTTCTTTTCTATTATTTTCTTTCTTTGATTGGTTATGGTACTTTCTTCTCTAAGGTGATCAGTCATGCAATGGTGATCAAAATGCAACTATTGCACAGTGTCCGAATCCTTGTCCAAACACTTGTGCAGAGCCTAATGCTAGTGACCAACCATGCATTACTATATGCCTTCCTACCAATTGTGATTGCAAGCCAGGATTCGTCCTAACTGAAAAAGGTGGACAATGCATTGCACCTGAGGATTGTCCAAGTATGTAAATATTTTTTATTACATAGGTAGCATAAAAGAATCCGACATCAGTGTAGCTTCATCGTGTAAATTGTCATAAGTTTCTTAAATTATCTAAGTATGTGTATGTATTTTATTACATAGCAACAAAAAAATTCAAACATTACTGCTGCTTCATCATGTAAATTGTCATAAGTTCCTTCAGTGCTGACTACATAATAAATAATAACAATACTTGTACATTTTTGTCTACTAAAATAATAAGTTCCAATATATAAATGGCAAAAAATATGTATTAGTTGTATTACTAGATATGACAAAAGCGTACGATAAAGTCTTATACAACATACTTCTCCTAAAATTACACGGTTCAGGCATCCGCGGCCAGGCATCCGTGGCCCAGCATACTTGTGGTTTAAATCATATTTAGAAAATCGACTACAAATAGTCCAAATTGAAAATTATGATGCAAAAACAAATAAAACTAGCACAGTAAGATCCCGGGAAAGAAACATGGTATACTCCATTCGACAAGGGAGTGTGTTAGGATTTATACTATTCTTAATATACATAAATGACCTACCATAAATCTTAAATAGAGAAATTACTTTACCTATTTTATTTGCAGATGGCATAATTATCCATTCTGTTGTTACGAAATGACTTCATGAACATAACCTAGAGATAAACTATAGCAAGACTAAAACTATACAATTAAGAACATACAAACAACCTGTCTTAAATATATATACAACTTTTCAAAACACACCCCTAGAAACAGTAGAGACATTTAATTTACTCGGAATAAACATCGATACACACATAAATTGGAAAACTCACATAGAAAGCATTAAATCAAAACTATTCAAAATTACTTATGCCCTTTTCCAATTAAAATGTTGTACAGATGAAAAAACAGCTCTATCAGCATATTACGCCTATGCTTACTCATGGTTGAGATATGGTGTCATGCTATAGGAAATAGCGTAACTAGTCATGACTTAATTTTTATTTCAGAAAAAATGTGTTAGAATAATGGGTCACGTAGACAACGAATATAATTATGTAGTTGCAGACCTCTTTTTATTAAATACAAATTGTTAACACTCCCCTCTATTTATATTGATGACTTCAGTATATGTGTATTCAAAAACATTGGAGACTTTACAAAAAAAAAATTACACAGTGTTAATACTCGCCGCCATAAAGATAATTTACACTTACCACATTCCAGAATAAAAATGCTAAATGAAAATCCATATTACCAGAAGATATAAAAAAAAAATTATACCATTCAACAAGAAGCTTAAAACATTCTTAGTAGAAAAATGTTTTTACTCAGTAAAAGAATATTTTGAATATAAATCATAATAAAAAATATTATAATAAACAAATAAAATAAATACTCGAAATATAAAATTATTGAGACGATCTACTTTCATAAAATGTGTATTAGTTTTGTATTAATGTTTGTATTAGTACAAGATAATATCTATCTAGATTTAAGACCCCGTTTTGCGACGCGACGCCTGAAAAGGGCATAAGTCATGTTCTAATAATAAACATAAGACCTTTACTGTACAATTTGAATTTGAATCTATTTCAGTAACTTATCAATTAATATATATATACATATATATACATATAACATATACAACTGATTGTATACAACTGATATACTACTTATATACATTTTTTTTTGTAAATACATACATATTATATATAAATTACACCTAGACACAGAATAAACAATCATGCTCATCACACAAAGGTTTGTCCTGGGTGGGAATCTAACCCACGACCTCCGGCTTAGCAGTCAGGGTCACTAACCACTAGACCAACAGGCCAGTCAATGTTTCAGTAAATTCCACTACACGGTTTATATTTAACTAAGTATTTAGTTAAATATCCCTTTGAATAAAATTACGATTTGCTGTTGACTGTTTAAGTAATCTTGTACCATTCAGATCAGTGCAGTGACCCCAATGCATCGCCTGAAAATTGTCCCAGTAATTGTCAACCTACGTGCGAGCAACCGGTGCCTAGCGGTATTTGCTCTGCTGTATGCCTTCCAAGCGGTTGCGTTTGCAATCCTGGATACATCCTAGATCAGACTGACGGCACATGCATTCTAATAGAAAATTGTCCAAGTAAGTGTAGTAGCTATTCGTGATAACATAATAGCCCTACCAAATTTTCTTAAATAGATTTAGATTGCTTCTTATTATTTCATATCTATTATTTTCTTTCTGTGATTGGTTATGGTACTTTCTTTCTAAGATGATCAGTCATGCAATGGTGATCAGAATGCAACTATCACACGGTGTCCGAATCCTTGCCCAAATACTTGTGCAGAACTTGATGCTAGTCAAAAACCTTGCATTGAAATATGTCTCCCGACCAACTGCACTTGCAAGCCAGGATACGTCTTAACTGAAAAAGGTGGACAATGCATTGCACCTGAGGATTGTCCAAGTATGTAAATGTTTTTTAATACATAGCAAAAAAGATAGTAATAATTTACGATGATTTATCATATTAGATTGTCATAATTTAGCGGTAATTAGACAAGTTTACTAAGTTGTGATGAACTTATTATAGCTACAACTTCCTTTTATTTAATAATTTTTTTTTGCAAACAAACCTTGCACAAGGCGGAGTTAATGCCTGCCAGCCAACCATAGACTTAAAATTTAGTTTTTCTTAATTAATATCAAAGTCCTTATTTTGTCTAGTAAAAAGCAATAAATAGCGGTTAAATATTATATAATTTTCTATTATTTTTGACTGTATTCTATTTAAAGTTTTGAAATTACGATTTGCTGTTAACTGTTTAACTCCTGTATCTTTCAGATCAGTGCAGTGACCCCAATGCATCGCCTAAAAACTGTCCCAGTAATTGTCAACCTACGTGCGAGCAACCGGTGCCTAGTGATATTTGCGACGATCTATGCCTTCCAAGCGGTTGTGTTTGCAACTATGGATATATCCTGGATCAGACAGGCGGCACATGCATTCCTATCGAGAATTGTCCATGTAAGTTTATTAGCTATTAGTGATAATAAATAGTTTTACCAAATTTTCAGTAGTTTTAGATTGCTTTTGTTATTTTGTTTCTATAATTCTCTTTATGTATTTTCTTTACTAAGTTTATCAATCGTACATTGGTGATCGGAATATTAATCATATACCAAATTTGTAGTAGATTTAGATTGCTTCTTATTATTTTCTTTTCTATTATTTTCTTTCTTTGATTGGTTATGGTACTTTCTTCTCTAAGGTGATCAGTCATGCAATGGTGATCAAAATGCAACTATTGCACAGTGTCCGAATCCTTGTCCAAACACTTGTGCAGAGCCTAATGCTAGTGACCAACCATGCATTACTATATGCCTTCCTACCAATTGTGATTGCAAGCCAGGATTCGTCCTAACTGAAAAAGGTGGACAATGCATTGCACCTGAGGATTGTCCAAGTATGTAAATATTTTTTATTACATAGGTAGCATAAAAAAATCCGACATCAGTGTAGCTTCATCGTGTAAATTGTCATAAGTTTCTTAAATTATCTAAGTATGTGTATGTATTTTATTACATAGCAACAAAAAAATTCAAACATTACTGCTGCTTCATCATGTCAATTGTCATAAGTTCCTTCAGTGCTGAATACATAATAAATAATAACAATACTTGTACATTTTTGTCTACTAAAATAATAAGTTCCAATATATAAATGGCAAAAAATATGTATTAGTTGTATTACTAGATATGACAAAAGCGTACGATAAAGTCTTATACAACATACTTCTCCTAAAATTACACGGTTCAGGCATCCGCGGCCAGGCATCCGTGGCCCAGCATACTTGTGGTTTAAATCATATTTAGAAAATCGACTACAAATAGTCCAAATTGAAAATTATGATGCAAAAACAAATAAAACTAGCACAGTAAGATCCCGGGAAAGAAACATGGTATACTCCATTCGACAAGGGAGTGTGTTAGGATTTATACTATTCTTAATATACATAAATGACCTACCATAAATCTTAAATAGAGAAATTACTTTACCTATTTTATTTGCAGATGGCATAATTATCCATTCTGTTGTTACGAAATGACTTCATGAACATAACCTAGAGATAAACTATAGCAAGACTAAAACTATACAATTTAGATCATACAAACAACCTGTCTTAAATATATATACAACTTTTCAAAACACACCCCTAGAAACAGTAGAGACATTTAATTTACTCGGAATAAACATCGATACACACATAAATTGGAAAACTCACATAGAAAGCATTAAATCAAAACTATTCAAAATTACTTATGCCCTTTTCCAATTAAAATGTTGTACAGATGAAAAAACAGCTCTATCAGCATATTACGCCTATGCTTACTCATGGTTGAGATATGGTGTCATGCTATAGGAAATAGCGTAACTAGTCATGACTTAATTTTTATTTCAGAAAAAATGTGTTAGAATAATGGGTCACGTAGACAACGAATATATGTAGTTGCAGACCTCTTTTTATTAAATACAAATTGTTAACACTCCCCTCTATTTATATTGATGACATCAGTATATGTGTATTCAAAAACATTGATGACTTTACAAAAAAAAAAGAAATACACAGTGTTAATACTCGCCGCCATAAAGATAATTTACACTTACCACATTCCAGAATAAAAATGCTAAATGAGAATCCATATTACCAGAAGATATAAAAAAAAAATTATACCATTCAACAAGAAGCTTAAAACATTCTTAGTAGAAAAATGTTTTTACTCAGTAAAAGAATATTTTGAATATAAATCATAATAAAAAATATTATAATAAACAAATAAAATAAATACTCGAAATATAAAATTAATGAGACGATCTACTTTCATAAAATGTGTATTAGTTTTGTATTAATGTTTGTATTAGTATAAGATAATATCTATCTAGATTTAAGACCCCGTTTTGCGACGCGACGCCTGAAAAGGGCATAAGTCATGTTCTAATAATAAACATAAGACCTTTACTGTACAATTTGAATTTGAATCTATTTCAGTAACTTATCAATTAATATATATATACATATATATACATATAACATATACAACTGATTGTATACAACTGATATACTACTTATATACATTTTTTTTTGTAAATACATACATATTATATATAAATTACACCCAGACACAGAATAAACAATCATGCTCATCACACAAAGGTTTGTCCTGGGTGGGAATCTAACCCACGACCTCCGGCTTAGCAGTCAGGGTCACTAACCACTAGACCAACAGGCCAGTCAATGTTTCAGTAAATTCCACAACACGGTTTATATTTAACTAAGTATTTAGTTAAATATCCCTTTGAATAAAATTACGATTTGCTGTTGACTGTTTAAGTAATCTTGTACCTTTCAGATCAGTGCAGTGATCCCAATGCATCGCCTAAAAATTGTCCCAGTAATTGTCAACCTACGTGCGAGCAACCGGTGCCTAGCGGTATTTGCTCTGCTGTATGCCTTCCAAGCGGTTGTGTTTGCAATCCTGGATACATCCTAGATCAGACTGACGGCACATGCATTCTAATAGAAAATTGTCCAAGTAAGTGTAGTAGCTATTCGTGATAACAAAATAGCCCCACCAAATTTTCAATAGTTTTATATTGCTTCTTATTATTTCATTTCTATTATTTTCTTTCTGTGATTGGTTATGGTACTTTCTTTCTAAGATGATCAGTCATGCAATGGTGATCAGAATGCAACTATCACACGGTGTCCGAATCCTTGCCCAAATACTTGTGCAGAACTTGATGCTAGTCAAAAACCTTGCATTAAAATATGTCTCCCGACCAACTGCACTTGCAAGCCAGGATACGTCTTAACTGAAAAAGGTGGACAATGCATTGCACCTGAGGATTGTCCAAGTATGTGAATGTTTTTTATTACATAGCAAAAAAGATAGTAATAATTTACGATGATTCATCATATTAGATTGTCATAATTTAGCGGTAATTAGACAAGTTTACTAAGTTGTGATGAACTTATTATAGCTACAACTTCCTTTTATTTAATAATTTTTTTTTGCAAACAAACCTTGCACAAGGCGGAGTTAATGCCTGCCAGCCAACCATAGACTTAAAATTTAGTTTTTCTTAATTAATATCAAAGTCCTTACTTTGTCTAGTAAAGAGCAATAAATAGCGGTTAAAGTATTATATAATTTTCTATTATTTTTAACTGTATTCTATTTAAAGTTTTGAAATTACGATTTGCTGTTAACTGTTTAACTCCTGTATCTTTCAGATCAGTGCAGTGACCCCAATGCATCGCCTAAAAACTGTCCCAGTAATTGTCAACCTACGTGCGAGCAACCGGTGCCTAGTGATATTTGCGATGATCTATGCCTTCCAAGCGGTTGTGTTTGCAACTATGGATATATCCTGGATCAGACAGGTGGCACATGCATTCCTATCGAGAATTGTCCATGTAAGTTTATTAGCTATTAGTGATAGCAAATAGTTTTACCAAATTTTCAGTAGTTTTAGATTGCATTTGTTATTTTGTTTTTATAATTCTCTTTATGTATTTTCTTTACTAAGTTTATCAATCGTACATTGGTGATCGCAATATTAATCATATACTAAATTTGTAGTAGATTTAGATTGCTTCTTATAATTTTCATTTCTATTATTTTCTTTCTTTGATTGGTTATGGTACTTTCTTCTCTAAGGTGATCAGTCATGCAATGGTGATCAGAATGCAACTATCACACGGTGTCCGAATCCTTGTCCAAACACTTGTGCAGAACTTGATGCTAGTCAAAAACCTTGCATTGAAATATGTCTCCCGACCAACTGCACTTGCAAGCCAGGATACGTCTTAACTGAAGAAGGTGGACAATGCATTGCACCTGAGGATTGTCCAAGTATGTGAATGTTTTTATTACATAGCAAAAAAGAAAGCAATAGTTTACGTTGATTTATCTTATTAGATTGTCATAATTTAGCGATTATTAGACAAGTTTATTAAGTTGTGATGAACTTATTATATCTACAACTTTTTTTATTTATTAATTTTTTTTTTTGCAAATAATCCTTGCTCAAGTTTGAATTAGGCATTAGCTGTGCCGCGACAAGGCGAGAACTCCGTTTGGGCGGGAAACGGAGTTCTCGCCTTGTCGCGGCGGGGGAGCTTAGTAACCGTGGTTACCCAGAACCACGGTGAACCAAGAGGAACCCCAAAGAGACGCCGCTTCTCTGGGCTTTGGTGGTAAGCCCATGAACCCCTTACCCGGGCGGGTGCGTATGCGTAATGCATTTCCCATGAAAAAAAAAGGCATTAGCTGTTGGCACGGGGCGCCGTCGGCCGCGCGCGATGCCGCTATAGTGGGGTTGCGGGTTAGAAGCGGCGCCTATCCGCAACCTTCCTTGTAGGGACAGCGTTCCCGGTGCACCCCGACGCTGTCACCGGTGTTGGTGCCCACGCGATGTGGGCTGTCGCTGGGTGGGCCGCTGATGTAGTATCAAGTTCCACACAAGGGGGTTTTAGTCAGTATTTTGGCCGCCTACCATCTCAGACCAGCGAGCCCGACATAGTCAAATCGTTTTTCCGGACGGGGCGGTATACGTGACGCATTTTCCTTCTACAAAAAAAAAGGCATTAACCGTTGGCCAGCTAACCATTGACTTAAAATGTACTTATTTCTTTATTAATATCAAAGTTCATATTTTGTCTAGTTAATGTATTTTATAATTTTCTATTATTTTTTTATTTAAAGGGTTCAAATTACCATTTGCTGTTGAGAGTTTAATCATGTATCTTTCAGATCAATGCAGCGATCCCAATGCATCGCCAGAAAATTGTCCCAGTAATTGTCAACCTACGTGCGAGCAACCGGTGCCTAGCGGTATTTGCGATGATCTATGCCTTCCAAGCGGTTGTGTTTGCAACTCTGGATATATCCTGGATCAGACTGGCGGCACATGCATTCCAACAGAGAATTGTCCGAGTGAGTCCGCCATCTTATCAATCCTTGTGTTAACAAGATTGTTGTGACTAATTATACTTTTAAGAACATATATATCGTGTAATATCTCTTGCACTTTAAATAAATTAATGCTTATAAAATCATCTATCTACACTACACCACAATCACACTTTACTATGTATCACAACTATGCTGAAATTTTGTTTACAAGATGTGTGACGTTTTAAATTTTCAAATCAGGTCAACAATCTCTTTTAGTTAGTACGGAGTAGGCACTGTAAATTGAAAATTTGGACATAAACATCAATTGTTTTAAACTTTCAAAAGAAGAGAAGAAGATATAGGTTTTTAGGGTTTTGATAGTATTGATAAATAAACAAGTGTTAATCTTTGCAACTGAAGTTGGTACGTTACTTTTGTATCTTGTTTTTGTTATGATTAAGATTACCTTTACTAATACCAAATTTCCTGTAAATATTATTTATTCTTGTTATTTTATTTGAACCGTTTTCTTTCTATATAGCAGTTGTGTAAGTTTCTTCATTTAGGTGATCAGTCGTGCAATGGTGACCAGAATGCAACCATTGCACGGTGTCCGAATTTTTGTCCAAGCTCTTGTGCTGAACTTGATGCTAGTCGAAAACCTTGCATTGAAATATGTCTTCCGACCAAGTGAAATTGCAAGCCAGGATATACTCTAGCTAAAGCACGTGGACAGTGAATTAAACCTGAAGATTGTCCAGGTATGCTATTTTCTTTTTGACAAACGGATGCAGCTTATGAATAGTTAAGGGTTTTTAGCAGATAAAAATGTTACGGGGAAAAATACGTAACAACGGCAAATCTCGCCACCGTACCTCACAGGAATAAAATAACAACAAATAGATCCTTAACCAGGTCATGTTTTGTTACAATACGTGTATTATAGATATTAGACGTTCACATATTCATAATCAAAGTTAACATGAATTTTAACCTGATAAATCAATTTTGTCTCAAAATATTTCAAAATACTCGTAATACTTACTTATTCTATTTTCCGTTTTCAATTTTCGTCTTCTACATTAATATCGGTAGGTAATCGTTTTATCACAGATCACGTAACATTTTTCTGTCATCATCATTATAATTTTCTCGGTTTACGCATACAGCCGAATATAGTCTGCCACTATATTTATTTCTGTTGTACTGTGGTTCCGGTGTTTAGTAAGGTATGTTTGATCTATCTTTTGCTTACAAGCACAATGAACTAGTGCTTGACTATTGTTCTCGCTCCAAGGCCAGCTCTCTTCTCATACAGTGAAGTCCTGAGTACTGGTCACTACGCTTGCTCAAAGCAGAGGGCCTAGGCAAGTGGCATAAATGCTAATAGAATAGATTAAAAATGTAGAGGATTGTCATAAGCTAACGACAATGTTAGCTTTAGCTTAAGTCAATCCCATACATTGATTGATCTATTCTGATGGCCTAGATAAGTGTCATAAATGCTAATAGAATAGAATAGAATAGATTTAAAAATGTATGGGATTGGCATAAGCTAACGTCAACATTTTCGTTAGCTTTTACGCTATTTGTCTAAACTCAGAAGAGAAAGATAAATTGCTACTGGCGCGCTGTCGAACTTTAACCTGGTATCGAGATGGGTATTTTACTTTAGTAAGTGATTGACAGGTATTTATTTATTTAATAGGTACTTCACCTATTAGTAGGTATAGCATTAGCATCTGTCACCACAGATGCTAATGCTATACCGAATGACTGTCCAAGTACTTGTCCACCTACTTGTGCCCAACCAATAACCCCAGTGTGACATAAGTGAGAAAGTACGGAAATGGGTTTAACCGAAAGAATATCTGTGTAAAGTTGAGTTAAATCCAGTGTAGTATCCATTAATGCAGCTTTATTGAATGTTCTTATTTTTAGTTGTCGGATGTAATGGAGATCCAAATGCATCACCAAGTAGATGTTCGAGTTCTTGCCCGCCTACTTGTGATCAACCAGATTTAACCGGAATAGACTGCATCACAGTGTGTGACCAAAGCGGTTGTGTATGCAATGATGGTTACATTATGTCGACACAAGGTGGACAATGTGTTAAACCGGAGCAATGTCCTGGTAAGCAACATAGGAAAAATGTTTTAATAGAATTTGACTACAATTTTGATACAATAAGTATAATTATTTTCACGTGATAAAACTATAGATATCCAGTCGGAAATCGTAGGGTATTGATATGAACTATTACAGTAAATACGAAGTGGCAACCAAAATTCATCTAATATTTCAATTGTTTTTAGGTGGATTCCCATCTTGTCCCGCAAATAAAACCTATGTGCCTTGTTTTGTGGGTTGCCCAACAAATTACTGCCCTACTGATGGTAGTTTAGCAGATGTAATTTGCGATCCGCTTTATCCTTGTCCTCCTGGCTGCGCCTGTAATAGTGGCTATTTATTGTTGAGCTACGATAATCCACAGTGTATCTTATCGTCTGAATGTCGTAAGTATGAACATTATAACTATACATTTATCATTTTTTTGTATTTGCTTACAGAAATAGCTCCTTTCTCTGCCCGATAAGCATTGAATGCGGTAGAGGAGCATTAAAAACTATCTATATATCACAGCAAATCGGAAGCATTAATAGAAATAGACAAAAAAATAATACTGGCAACTATAAATAATTTAGGCTGCAGATAGGATGACATAACTCATATCATTGATAATGTTAAGTACTAAATAACTATACTCTTTGTTTACAGCTCGATTCAAATGTACGCGACGTAATGAAGTATATAATCCAGCTCCTTCAAATTGTCTTTGCGAAGCTTGTGGAGCCTTCTGCCCCGCATGCATTAACCCATCAACTGGACCACCAAGATGTGTTTGTCAAAAAGGTTTTTGTAGGAACAGCAGTAATGCTTGTGTCCGTATTGGAAGCCGCAGAGCCGGTGTATGAGTAGATGTTAGTCTGACGGGTAGGTAGATAGAAATTGTCTCTACACACAGTTATAATTAAACGATCTTTAAATTTAATGCGATTATTATTACTTTTAAATACTTGTAAAGAATATTATGCTACAACTGTTTTTGAATTTCCTTATAATGATCATTACTATTCTGTGTTTAACTTTGCAGCATAATTTAAGAACTTTAGACAAAATATCCACTGTTAACCTATATTATATTGTATATTGGTTATTAAAATAAATTGACAGATAATTGCATTATTTAATTTGAATACCTATTTTAGCCATGTCATTGACAGGTTTTATTCTGTCTGACATAGACTGTTAAGTCTATGCGTAAAAATATTTGAAGACCTCCTTAACATAGGTCCAGTATGTTGTTCGGTTTTGAACTGTTGTCATCTATCGATTGTGATGAGAGGGGAGATGCCTTCAGGAAGGTTTTGTCGTCCTTTTAGAAGAACAGCACTTCACAGTTTTGAGGCGTTTTGCTCTCAAAGAAGAAATTATACTTTAATTTCTTCCTACGAAAGTGCTAACATGTGACAAACCCATCGTTCGTCACTAGTGAAACGAGAACCGAAATTTGAAGATAAAATCTACGAAGAACTTTAGTCTAATGTGCAGGTACGTGGTTAACTTTTATTTATGTCTACTTTATTTATTGTACTATTGTAGTTTACTTTTAACATGCTACCTCTGTTAACATTTATCTCGTTTTGGGCTTTGATAGCCTTGGCCTTTTGTGCTTTATTTGGTTTATTTCAAGGTATTAATAACGTTTTAAAATTTTACACTTTGGAGTGCCTGCCATGCAATGGTCAACAAGTCAACTTAAATAGTGTCCTAAACCCTGCCCAATATTCGAAGATGCAGATTCCATTAAACCTTGTGCGATGTGTCTTCGAATCGGATGTGAATGCAAAGAAAATTACATATTAAATGGAGTAAACGGACAATGTATTGCTCCTGAGGATTGTCCAGCTCAGTCAACTATTACTATTTACTTCATGCAGATTCATTCTCATAGTCCCCTCCTGTAGTCCACCTAGATGTGTTTGCCAGCCTGGGTATTATATAGAGAGCTTCGTTGAGTAACTTTTCATCATAAATTAAAAGTTACTCAACGAAGCTCTATTGTCTGGGCTTGTTTTGGAGAGTGATTTTAAAATTTTTACCTATATCTTATCCAAAAGTGATTGTGTTTTACCAGAGGATTGCCTAAGTAAGTTTGTTAGATTTTTTCAAAATTGTTGGTGATACAATTTTATGGCCAAAATCCTTCAGTTTATTATTATTTATTTTCTAGAAACGGGCCAATGTAACGGAGATCGTAACGCAACTGTTACTGGATGTCCTAGCCTTTGTCAAGCAACTTGCGCAGTGCTCGACACTGATAGGCCATGTTTAGCAATGTGTCTGCCGATTGATTGTGTTTCTAATCCTGGATACCTTTTGAGGAGAGGGACCTTCTGTTTTAACAGAAGGCTTTCCAGGTATACATATATAGCTGGAGGAGCTATAGCCCCATTTTGTCAGCCAAAAGCTGCGTGCAATAAGAGACAAGCTTTTTGATCGGTGATTTATGAATAGAAAAACTCACATTTTGCCTGATTCAAGAATCGGGTTCGAGATCTCAGAATAGCAGTCGTACAAGCTATATTTCATGTTTACATAAATTCATGTTCGTTAATGATAGTTCTAGTAGTTTAATTGTTTATTAATTAATATTGATACCTTACCTAAGGGAAAACTTCTTTGATTTTAAATTGCGTTTTAAAATATGTATCGTATTTTCTGTTATCGTATTCAACAACAGTTTGTCATTATCAGTTTAGCGGTACGTCGCACGAAAACAATGGATTAGACTCTGACATTTGTTATAATTGAGTTTATTTAACTGTGGATTATTCAGCGGTTCCGTTGACGTGCCTGATAACGCGTCATGGTGTTAAGTTTATTTAAATTTTTTTAAATATATTTTTACTTTTATTTAATTTATTGACTAGAATATTAATTTTAACGTTTTCATGGTGTAACTCTTAGAATTTTGATATTGGACGTTGCAGTTAGTTTAGGAAATGATGGAGAGCTTAGTAATTAATTTGGTTTATCTAAGGTGATGAGATTTAAGGGTCACCCATCGTACCATATTTTTATGCATGATGAAGCCCACTTATTCCATCACTATGCATATTTTATTTACTGTAAGTTCGTAATGCCCAAGATCAATTCACGAGTAAAAAGTATACAAAACATACAATTAAAAAGTCATATTAATACTTGCCTGACTCCAAATCCACGATTCCGTATATATCAGATGGGTGCTTTAACTACATTACTTCTCAAGAAGTGACTCCTTTTATCACCACTAATATACTGCAATAATGTACAGATTTTCTGAAGTGCACAAAGAAGTAATTTTCGTTTATTGGTCCACTAGTCTGGCAAAGTGCCCGGTATCTAACAATACGACCGCTCAAAACTAGGTGGGACCTTTCATAGTTGTATACATGAACGTTGATATAGAATACAATAGAAATCTATTATTGTAGGTATTTACGTCATTTTTTTTATACTTATGCCTAAGGTGTTGCCGTTGTATTATGAGACGTCAGCTACCGTAGTATCTTTAGCTATAGCACCTATCATCATCATCTTCTTCTAGGCTGTGAGACGTCTACCTGTTGATCATAGGGGCTAATTGGAAGTAACCCTGCCTACCCTTTAGGGAAGAATGGCGTGAAGCTATATGTATATATTTCTTTTTAGATGGAGTACCAAAATGTTGTGCCCATCATACCTTTGTGAATTGCAAAGTAAAGTGCACGTTGCCCAACGAACTATTGCCACAGTCGTGGAATTCCAGATTGTTTTACACCAGACCCTTGCTTACCTGGTTGTGTGTGCGATCCTGGAATTTAATGTTGAGCTATGAAGAATAAATATGTGTGCCCTCTTCTTCGAAATGTCGTATGTATTTTTTCATTATAAATAGGTAGTTGATTGGTTATATTTTTTTAATGAAACAATTTACAATAATTTGGTCCCGATACCATATTAGTACGAGTAGGTATGTAATAAAGAAACGGGTTTCTTTTGATTGGGGATAATACAACAGATAATAATGTACCATTTTTAATGAACAAAAAGAAAAATCGGAAAGGATTGTTAGTAGTAACACTATTAATCTATTTAAAGCGGAAGAATTTGTTTGTTTGTTTAAAAGCGCTAAGCTCAGAATCTACCAGTTGGATTTCAATTATTTCTTTTGCGTTTGATAGTCCAGTTCTTGAGAAAGAAAGGTTATGTAACATCACGCTGTAAGTGACGGGTTTTAGCTGGCACCGGCTCCAAAATAACTGATTATAAATAGTAAATAAAGTATTATATAGGTATCAATGATTTCGTTAATTCCCTTTTAATGTTCATTGCTTTGAAGTAATTAAAATTTTATTTTCTATTTTTTAGTTAAGGATTAAACATGTAGGTATTGTGTTTGAGTCCGTGTCGATTTCTCAAAAAAATTGTTTTATTATATTTCAATTCTCTAGTTGCCTGTCGATGCCATATAATGAAGTATATATAAGTACTTTATAATGTGTCCCATGTGTTCCATTACATAGATTACCAATCCACATTTGTTTTAGAATGTTAATTCTCATTGAGTGTTTCACGAATTAATGCTAATTGACAAATGCTTTGAAATTCTATAAACTTTTAATTCGTACGTCTTCACATTGGCGTGAGTAATAAATTTTCAAACTTCCTAATGTTGTTAATTCTTGTAATTTTGTTCTGAAAGAACGAGTGAAGTAGTATAAGAATTTGCTTGTATTTAGAATCGTGTATGGCTTATACGATTTTGATTGATTGTATAATAATTATTATTGTTAGAGTAGCTTCGAATTGTATTAGGTAGATTTAGAAATCTTTCTATATCACAAATAGTTTTAAAGGTTATTTATTCTATTAAATACTCTGTGTTCCTTAAGTTTTGGGTACCTATGTATAAAACAGTTTACTGCTTAAATTATAAAAAACAACCTTGGTTATAATCAATCGAGTAAATAGAACTTAGACATGAACTTTTTATCTAATTTATGCTATTTCTTTAGCACCATTCTTTTGTACCAGACCAAATAAAGTATGGGATCCGGCTCCTACACGATGTTTTGCAGAAACCTGTGATGAAAAAGATTCTTGTGATAATCTGTTAAATATAGATGATAGGACTGGCACTCTTTACAAGATGTGTGTGTGTTTCATCATCATATATCATCATATCAGCCACAAGACGTCCACTGCTGGACATAGGCCTCCCCAAATTTTCGCCACCGTTGTCGGTCGTGTGTGTGTTTACCAGGATATTATAGAAATAAGTGTTCTTATTTATCCTAATCACACTTGTATTTGCGTATGAGGATTCTTTGTAATAGTAAATGTAAATGGAACAATTTTTTTACGGATCTGTCATGCAGTTACAAATAAAGTAAATAATTAAACTACATATAAATAAAGTAATAATATTAATAATTATTATGTTAGATATTATCAATATTGTTCTTGTGTAAGTTAAGGAGACAACAACAAACAATCAATGATAAATATTATGTCCCGTAAGAAAAAAGTAAGGTGAAAGTTTTAATGTGCCCAAAAGAAATAAATTAAAGTAATGAATTCAGAAAATTATACGATAATAAATTAAGATATAGATATCAAGTAGAAACTTTACCTTATTCTGCAATAAGATTAAAAAAATATATAAAAATTATAAAAGGTGATTTAAAAACGATTTTTACGAAAATAAATAAGAATAAAATGTATCATCAAGAGAGTTCGGTGATGGCATTTACATTTTTTGATATTTCTTTACCAGGAAATACAATAAATAGGCATTTCACAGAATATTACAGCTAACAAAGTTGTGATACCGGCCTGTTTTACTGTCTCACTGCAGGGTAAAGGCCTCTCGTATAGAGAAGGCATAAATCACCACGCTTGCTCAAGGCGGATTGGCAATTTCAGACTTTTGAGTCCAGGTTTCCTTACGTCGTTTTCCTTTACCGTCAGTCAGAAATGTCCAAGATAAACTTAGAAAGTACATACGTTTTGAAAAATTACATTGGTACTTGCACTACCTCGTGTTTATGGATCGGGTGCTTTATCCACCGGGCCATTTCGACTTACTTGCAAGTATAAATTAAACTAATTAACGTAATAAACGTACAAATAGAGATATCAAACTGAACTTGTGAGTAACAGCCAACAAAGTAACTCTTATGCACATTACTGCACCCCACTCTCTATCCGTCTTCTTAAATTTTTGTAATTTTACTAGGATAATATTCTCTTTAATTATTATTTGTATACGGGAACGTAATACCAGAATAAAATAAATACCTTCTATTAATGCTTACATACCAAGCAGTAAAGGTTGATTGCAATACTGACTCCCAAATGGCACTAAACGGTGCCATGCGATTTAAGCTGCTTTTAAGTGCAAACTTAGGTTTCAAAATTCAATAACAGCAATAAGCATAAGGCATCTTATGTTGAGAGCGCGATTAGCCGACAATTTTACCTAGGATTTGTTGCTAAGCAATGCTCATCAAATAGAACTCGGTTCATTTTAGAGAGCTCTTCGGACATCTATTGACCTTGGTGGAATTCGTGTTCAAAAGAAGACTGCTGTTTTATTTTACAACTGCAATTGAATTGTAGGACAATATCACAGTCAGCCAAAATAAAAGTTGTCAAGGTTTTAAACTTTGCTCTTTTAGTTAGTGATGCAGTTTGATATAGTGTATAACGATTAGCGATAAATTAGGACTTGGAGTAGGTACATTTATTCAAATCGATAATAAAACCAGATAGTTCTATAATATTACCTAAGAGTCCATAAACTAAAAGAACACATATAATTAACAGTTAGAACAACGATAAGCACATTGAACGTAATCGTTGTGTGCTGTTTCTCATTAGAACATAAATTAAGTTAATATTCACAATATCCAACACAAAAGCCAACCTTTGAACACTAATTAGGCTCTTCGATTGTAAACAGGTTTAATCTATTTTAGTTTTAGGAGTCTCTAAAGAATATGTTTAATTAATTTAATATACAGACCTAATGCTATGTCATTGGTTGATAAAATACGCCAACTTAGGTGTACATACACATATATAAAACAATCATTTATTTAAAGCTTTATACACATACATGTAAAGACGGGCCTGAGGCATTATCTACCAGTCTATCATTGGGTGATGCAGATACAAGAATAGGGTATATTCTATATCAATCGGAGCAAGGACAATCTTCTCAGGTGGATATTAATCAATGAGAGTTGGAGTGTCGTTCTATGCAACACCTTTGATCGTGTCCTGAGTGCCCAAATTTGAGTGGAGGAAAATGAGGAATTGAGTGACGCTGCTGTTCAAGTAGCAAAGTTCTGGACTGATAGAATCTAAGCACCGCCAAAATTAGTCAATATGTTTCATAATCATTACTTAGTTAATTTTTATATTATTTTTCCTTATTTTAGCTCCAAAATGTAACGGCGATCCAAATGAAGTATTCGATGAGTCTTTTAATTCTTGTTCACCGAATTGTGATGAACCAACTCTTCGCGGAAGCCTGTATCCAACTATTTGATCCAAAACGTTGTAATTGTAAACCACGCTTCATCCTATCCAAAAATGGCTATATTTTACCAGAGCATTGTTCAAGTAAGTTTGTTAGATTTTTCAAAATTGTTGGAGATACAATATTCTGACCAAAATCCTTCATTGTATAAATTTTAATTTTGTGAAAACGTGCCAATGTAACGGAGATCGTAACGCAACTATTTTGAAGCCTCTTGCTCTGTACCTGATACTGACAGACCATGTTTAGCAATTCGTGGACCAATTGATGGTGTTTGTAATCCTGGATACCTTTTAGCTGGACCAGAGGGACCTCGTGTTCTACCAGAAAATTGTCCAGGTATGAAACTGTTTTATTATAATGGAATTTAGATGTTCTCTAAAATTATGAACTGTTACGTTTATAGTACATTTTAGTTGACTTTAGTTTAAGTTTGTCATTATCAGATAAATTGTTTATCGTATAAACGCAAAAGTTTAAACGATGTTTGTGTGTTTCTTTGTGTGGTTACGGAAGCTTTGTATTATACCGTTTTGGTATAATGCAAACTTTTATTGAATAAATGAATACGTTTATATAATGTAACTACATATTTATACTAATTTAAATTGACTACTTACCTAATTCTTAGAATAAAAACGTCGCCAGAGATTACAGTACCTAACGTAACGTCGTCGGTGGTAGGAGAGATATATTAAACTTCTTGTAAATACGGGTAATGCCTAAAGTCTCTACGCTTAGCATGCAGATGAGTATACCTCTTACGATACACAAGTAAAATAATTTCGGGTTTTAAATTTCAGACTGGTTTTTTAAACCTCCAAGTCTAGAATCTATACGGCGAGACCTTACATCTATTTAATTCCACCCCGCAATACTAGTAAGAAGTTATAAAGTAAGTGAATGAAGCTAAGAACTGCTGGCTCTTTGTCTTTTGAGCTAAGAAAGATTCATTATGGCTTGCATTTCAAAGATATTAAATAAAATAATGCAACGTTTGGACAGTAAACCTTATTTACATATTTTTCATTTGAATTTAGTTGAGAATCGTGGTGCAAGAAACAGGATTCATAAATCTAGTCAGTTACAAACTGGCTTTTGAAGGAAATTACATAATATTAACACAATATAAAGGGTTCTTTTGAATATATTAGTAACATAAAATGAATTGAATGTCCAGCGTGTTATACTAAAAAAGTTTTGAAGAGGCTGGTTAACTTTATGGTCGTTACTTGTATGTTTATAAATCGGTCTGCGGTACAAGACTAGTTTCTTAGTACTAGAGATGTCTGTAGTAACAATCATCATCATCATATCAGCCAAAAGACGTCCACTGCTGGACATAGGCCTCACCCAATTTTCGCCACCGTTGCCGGTCGTTCACCACCCTCATCCATCGGTTGCCCGCAACCCTTATAAGGTCATTAGTCCACCTTGTGAGGGGTCTGCCCACGCTGCGTCTTCCTGTTCGTGGTCACCACTCTAGAACCTTTCTGCCCCAACTTCTTTCTGTATTGATAATAATCTATACTAATATATAAAGCGGAAGAGCTGCCACTCAGATTCGAATAATTCTTCTTGCGTTTGATATCCCAGTTCTTAAAAAAAGGTTACATGCTTTGTAACATCACTCTACTGGCGACGGGAGCAGAGCAGTAACCAAAGGTGTAACTTAAAGCGGGTGAAACCGCGCTGCGGGAAACTAGTGACATATAATTACACGATAATTAAATCATTAATAGTTGGCTTGTCTAAACCTCGAGGTTGTAATCCTACCTACGTATATTAAACCTTTGTTCAAATGCTTTTGAACGAATAACACAAAACTGAAAAGTGGAAATAAAGCCTTGCCTTTGAGAGAAAATTCAATGGCTTAGATAGAAACCCAAAGGAAACAGGTTTCGCCGACTTAAGTAAATCGAATAGAAAATATTTCAAACTTGGATTACTTACGTTAAATCATCGTTTTTCTTTTATGTGTTGAAGTTCAACTATACTGTACGTTTCATGGTTTTGATTTTACACAAAATTAATAAAACATTATAAATTTAATAGTTTTTGCAATTATACAATAACTAGGTACTATAAGTATTATCAATCCTAATTTGTTATTGTAGTAAGGTTCTTACATTTTTCTTACAGTTATAATACTATAATAATATATAGTACTTATTATTATAGTACATAATCAATCATTTCTGTTTAACTAAATCAAAATACGAATTACTTTCTGCTAAGTAAACTAATTTTTTACTTTTTAGTTTCCATCCCGTTCGAAGTCGGTTTTTTTTGTTTAAAACTATTTTATTTTACGATTTTTACTGATGGGTAGACCTAAATCTTGCTTAGGTATAATTTTTTACGAACTAAACATTTTGGAATATTGAACCGGATGAAGTATACCCGGACATGACTGCTGTTAAGGATTTCCCTCGACTGTCTATGGTCACCAGTAACGGCACTTAAAACCCATATGGGTGAAAAATTCTTATTATTACAAATGAATTAAGTCCAAACACCAAGTAATTGCTGTAAATCGTTGTTGAGTTCCCTCAACTGTCTTTCAGCTCCATAATCAGGTCGACTCCAAACCTTCACTAAATAGTAGTGCCTTAAAATACTTAATGAAAAAAATAACAAATGCACTAGTCGCCAGTACGATTTTCGAAATTTACCCTCGATTTCCTTGGGATGCCATTATCAGATCCTGGTTTTCTTATTATCACACTTGGGATATCTACTTGCTAACAAAAAAAGAATCATCGAAATCGGTTCATAAACGACGAAGTTATCCGCGTACACACATACAAAATATATATATTTATATATAATATATACATAATATAAAAAAAACAAATTAAACAAATACTCTTTGCCTATCCTTTACCATTGACTACACTTGGGATATCTACTTGCTAACAAAAAAAGAATCATCGAAATCGGTTCATAAACGACGAAGTTATCCGCGTACACACATACAAAATATATATATTTATATATAATATATACATAATATAAAAAAAACAAATTAAACAAATACTCTTTGCCTATCCTTTACCATTGACTACTACTATCTTTTAATATTTTTGCCCTTACATGGTTCCATATTACTTGGAGTCGCGTAAATGTTTTCTTTTCTATTTCTTTTTAGTAGTAGAATGAACAGAGTAATAAATCTATCTCTATTAAAAAAAAAATTGTTACTATTTAAACTAACCAAATTTACATACCAGTAAACACAATGATACAGTTATCAAAGTAGCACGTATAAATTAAACAAATTAACTTAATAAACGTACAAAGGCAGATATCAAACAGAACTTGTGAGTAACAACCGACAAAGTAACTTTGTATGCACTTTACTGCACCTCGCATCATATCTATCTTCTTAATGGGGTGTTGGTAGTACTTGGTAACTTAACTAAAATAAAAGCTTATTATATTACTCGTAAAACGTTTAGGTATTACATTACATTCATCTAAAGAGCGCCATGCCCATATAACTTACTTTACTCGTAGTAAAAATTGCATAGACGAGTAGATACGTAATGAATGTGTAAGTAATAGATATTCATAATTAGATACATAAATTTCTTTTGTTTTTTATTTTTTTGTACAGCTTATTTATATACCATTTAGTTGTATGTCCGTTGTTCATATCTTTATTCATCAGTTTATGTAATAAAAAAAAGGCATTGGACTAAGCACAATTTTACTTAGAATTTTTGGAAAAATGAACTCTGTCGAATATTTCAGTAACCATCCGCCATTATCGTTGTATCACAGGATCGAGAATGAACAAAGTAGTTATATTATTTTATTGTACGACCAGTCATTTAGCTCAGTAGAAACCAACAGGACTTATCAGCTAGCCGTGTTGGTTTCTACTGTGCAGTATCAATCATGCGAGCTGAGAGATCGATCGCGTCAAGGTCGTGTGGTAGGGATGCCTCTCACCCCCTGTCATATACCCGCGTCTGGACGAGTGATGCAGGTGCATTCGTTGTGTGAGGCTGCATTAAAATGTCATTGTTTTTAGTCCAAATGAAATATCTTCATATTTTAAATTAAACTAGCTAGGTACATATATAAATCAACTAGATGTTACCCGCGACTTCGTTCGCGTAAATATTCAGATGTGTGGTTCGACTCGAAAAAGAAATATCCAATATATTTATTGATGCCAATAGAAATGTAAGTGAGGCGTATTATTTATTCACAAATTAATTTGTTTTTGCTTCAAAATTACAGGAAAATATATTAACTAAATACCTATCTTATGTTATCGAACTGAAGATACCCCATCGGTATACAAGTAATAAATAAAAATAGAAATAGAATAAAATTCCGATTTCCCCACGAGGTTTTTTTTTTTATTTCCGTAGAGTAATGACTAGGATATATTATAAATTATTCACAATTGAAGTTCTGACAATAAACCAGTCTTATTTTAATTAAAACTACAAACTTTATAGTTGTCCGTTGTTGTGTTAGCCCAGACTAAAATCTCATTTCTTTCAAAAATTATTTATTCCATTCAGGTTTTGAGTACATCTATAAAAGTCGAAAACGTATCAGCGGCTGGATTTCTATTATTTTCGTTGTTATCATGCTGCCTTTATAGGCTTTCCAAATGCCTTAATGACGGCCTCTGTGGATGATGGTCGGCTCCAGAGGGCTTAACGTAGGTACTCCCTTAGGCTTTCGTATAACCATCGTGCGAATTTTTGTGTAGGCGTATATTCCGCTAATAATATACCTACTGAATGTTTGATGATTTTGTGTGGATATGATAATTTAATTTATATCGTATAAAATACAATTAACGAATCTTAATATAAACCTGGACTATTTTAAAACTTTATAAAGGTTTTTTTTTAGAATACATATTTTTTTAGAAGCGTTGTTTTCAAATCATTTAAAAGCTCTTATGATTGATTTATTTGTTTATTATAAAATCTGCTCCATCTTTTAAATTCTTTATTAAGTACGTATTTTTAAAATGCTTCTACCATTTTTATAGTTTTAATTTTACCAATTTTCTAAATAGCTTGCTATTAATATTTAAACGATTTATCAAATTCAATCTTTATGCCTTTGCTTCTTTCTCTTTTTTATCAGTCGAATTTTCTTTTTATTATGACTTCTTAATTTCAGCACAGTTGTCTTTTATTAATTTAGTACCTTCTATTCTTTTTGTTCAGAATGTTGTATACCTGATAAATATATTCGCACCTGAGAGGTACCAAATCCTTCGGACTGTCAGTGTCCGTATAAGCCTGCAAGAAGACCATAGATGGATGTGTATGCAAGAAAGGATACATAGTTACTATCTGAACGTGGAGGAAAATGTGTCAAATTTGAGAAATGTGCAAGTTTCCAAATTTGACTTCATCTGAACTTATCGCAGTTAAATTGTAATTAGTGGTTCTTTTATTTCAATTATCTATCCCTAGACAGTTTTGGATCAAAAATATCATTAGTGGTGGTCTTATAATACGCTAGATGTAATAGTATCTTTTAGTATACTACATTTAAGATATATTTATGCAGTGATATTAATTAATTAAAATAAACTTTTTAAGAAAAATATGAAAGTAAATTTATTTTTAAAAGATTATTGTCAATTTTTATTTTATTTTTAATTTGCTATGTTTTTTTTCCAGTTGTCATAAGCTGTTACCGTAATCCTCACGCACAACCGAAGGCTAGTCCTCCATCGTGTCCGGCCACTTGTGATGCACTGAAATCTCCGCCTTGTAAGATAATGTGTGAACCAATCGTTTGCGCATGCGTAGATGGTTACATACTGTCTAATATCACAGGGACGTGTATCCTGCCCAAAGACTTTCCATGTTAACTAATTAATTTATAAAAAATAGGCACTTACGCACGATTTAATTACAATTAACTATTTCTTACTTGCTATTTAATATTTATCTTGCTCGAACTTCAGCGAAGTAATAGTATGAAATTCTCCGAGAAAGGTAATTCCCGTATCTGTTATTGTCATGTCATAGTTTTTGTTTTAATGGTGGTAAAATATGATTATTTTTCTAAACGAAATTTCGTATATCTTTCGATTTCACTTGTGTATTTCTTATAAAGAGATAAAGCAAAATGTGATATTTTTACAATAATCTAAAGAATCAACAACTACACTTTCACTTACAAACACAAACACGACATCACAACTATATTTATTCTCGCTATGTGCTTATATTATGCTTTGTGCGGTTTTAAATATTTTAATTTCTTCCTACTTATATGCGTGAACTTCCTACCACTAAGCACGAATAATGTCGTAAGATTTAAGTTATAATACAGTTTGTCGTAAAACTAGAATAAACGTGCGCCTACTCGTATGTTGGTTAAATCGATAGTTGACAAATATCACACCTGTATGTGTTGTATGTAAGTACATAGATTATACATAATGGTGCACTTTACTTGAATAACTGCACTATTTTACTTTTATCACTTTTACAGTTTGACTGCACGTAACCATTGCTTCTTATTCTCTATTATTTACTGGGTTGCATGAGGTATGTCTAAATTTTGTTATTTAGATATTGGTTTGTATAATATGATATTTTTTGTTATGTTATTTTATGTGTTTGCATGAATTTAGAAATAATTTACAGTTAGTTTGGTATTTAAAATTTTATTTCATATTATCGAAATTTCGTAACCGTAACATTTCTTATTATTGATTCTTTTAGATCCTTTATAACAAAATCAGTTTTCTTTTAAATTGTAGTTGATGCAAATGCTCTCTTTTTCTTCTAAATACCACAAGTTAAGTACCAAACCCTCAGACTGTCCGTACACAGCAGTTAAGACGAATGTATGGAAGGTTACATAATACGTTGCTTTTATTAAGGTAATACAACATGTTTAATTCCTGATAAATGTATGCGTACCTGCGAGGTACCTAACCCACCAGACTGTCCGTACGCACCAGCTGAAACAAACTTAGATGGATGCAATTGTATGGATGGATATCTACTCTCTGAACGTGGAGGAAAATGTATCAAATATGAGGACTGTGACAGTAAGTAATTAGAGTAAACTTTGTTTTGTCATATTTTATTATTAAATTTACCATCATGGCCGAAATACCAATCCATATTTTAATCCAATTTTTTCAATCCATTTTTTTTTTTTTTTTGGACACTATCACACACTGTCGTCTAGTCCCAAGCTAAGCAGAGCTTGTGTTATGGGTACTAGATAACTGAAATATAATACATATATATACTTTTTTTTTTGTAAATACACACTTATAATACATAGGAAACACCCAGACTAAAGACAAATACAAATGTTCATCACACAAATATTTGCCTTCCGCGGGAATCGAACCCACGACACCCGGCGTCGCAGTCAGTTACACTAACCACTAGAACAACGGTGCAGTCAAAGTTTTAGGATGCTGTATACTCTTTGAGCCCAGTTACAGTACTATAAAATCAATGAGGCTGTTTAAGACAATTTTCGCTACCAGTTAGCGTCACTTTCGTAAAAGGTCTTCCATTTTGACAGCGCTATCAAAACAAATATTTTCCACTGCTCATTTTGGAAATATTAATGTTTAATTTACAAAATAGATAATTCACGTGCTAAGGACAAAAGTTAATTGCTGAGAGGGTTTTCTAAAATGGCGCCCACGTGGTGGCAACACCTATGTGTAAAGTCTCGCTGTCAAGCGCTTTTTGAAATTTAACCCCTGATTGACCCAATGTGTAAGTTATAGTGGCGTTAACTAGTAGCAATTTTTTTTAGGTAGATGCAAAAAATACGAGTAGGTTTTAACAAATTTAATTAAACGATGTATTTTCTTATTTATTTCCAGTTAAGATAAGCTGTAATCGCGATCCCCACGCACAACCAAAGGCGTGTCCTTCACCGTGTCCAGGTACTTGTGCAACACCCAAACCTGCAGTTTGTCCAAAACTGTGTATAGCAGTCGGTTGCGAATGCGTAGACGGTTACGTACTGTCTGATATTGGAGGAACATGTATCCTACCTAAGGATTGCCCAGGTAAGTGTTCGGCACGAAAAATTATCAGTTTATTAATAAATTAATTTTGGAAATACATCGGTTAAAATCGGCAACTTGTATTTATATAATATAAATTGTTATAAATATATTGTAGTCCGTTATCCGTATTGACAGTTTTGTTGAGGGATAAATACTATTTGAGATGATTTCTTTAAAACAATGGTAGATCAATATCGATATCGATAAGATATCGATAAGACCAAAAGAAAACAACAACATAGTGAGTAATAATCATAATGATCTAAGAAAAAGCAAAACAATTTTTTTGTTTCTTCTGGTTATTATGAAATAAGATTATTTTTTAAAACTGTATTGCTCCTTATTATTTACAGAAAATTTAATAATTTCGTAATGAAACTAATGTGACACGTTAAGTGTTTCAGGTTGTTAAGAAATTCGCAAAGAAAGATATTCCTGCACGTTTGGTTTTTATTTCTCGGTGTTTATTATTTTGATATTTGGTAAAAATAGTTTGTTCTCATTCTTCAAATTGTCATAGAACATTAGTTTCGGTCAAGATTATTAAATTTTATGTGTTTTAAAATGTGTGTATTATTTTGAAAACAAAAAGATATAAATTAATTAAAATTATAAATGCGAAAGTTTGTGTATGAAATTTGGATGAAAATGATGCTGATATGTAGATAGATTCGATGCCCGAGACGGAAATAGGCAACTTTTTATCCTGAAAATCTGATTCCCGAGGGATATAACAAAACATATTTTACGGGCACAGTAGTCGTGGGGCACAGCTAGTAAGATATAAATAAAGAAACTACTACGTAACACTAACCTATTCTCATTCTCCTCTTTCCTATGTTGTCATACATTTATGTAAAAACTTTGATGTTTGTTGGAATATTACCAAAAGGTAATTAATATTCAAACAAACATCAAAGTTAAAATAATCGGTTAAAAGGTTAAAAATCTTTTAATCTTAACTGATTCTTCAATGTGGATATTATATTAGTATTATAAACACATTGCAGAACTGCAGTGTCCAGCTGTGGACATCTAACAGCTGCAATTATGGGCATAATAAATTATTATGTTAACACACAAATAATACGAGTTGTGTTTGTTTTTGCTTTAGCTCAAAATTGCTCTGTACCTGATAGATGTATTCGTACCTGCGAGGTACCAAATCCTGCCGACTGTCCGTACACACCAGCTGAGACAAACTTAGATGGATGTAATTGTATGGATGGCTATCTACTATCAGAACGTGGGGGAAAATGTGTGAAATATGACGAATGTGATAGTAAGTGTAATTAACTTAATTTAATATACATAGCATCACGACTTTTACTCGAAAAGGAAGACAGAGGTGTAAAAACGCACGTCTCTCCAGTTATCTTGTCTACCAGGGAGCAAGTCTTTTGCTTCTTAATATATTCCGCATGACAACAGACATGCACAATACATACCTGCATTCGCTAGCATTAAAACTCCCTACCGACACTACAATTGGTGCATTTCAGTGCGTTCGACTTCTTGATTTTGAAATAGCCAATCACAGCGCAGCTTTTACGTTACGTGCATCTCGCCTTTCCTTATTTTTGTGAGGTCGATTCAAAAAAAATACATGATAACTGTTGTCCCCAATTTCAGTCTCCAAGCTAACACTGGCCAAAAATTACACGTCATAAAATCTAATTTTGTTACAGTATGATTATGTATTATCAAGGATTCGTTTGCTTTATTTCAGTTAATATAAGCTGTCATTGCGATCCTTACGCCCAACCTAAGCAATGTCCACCACCATGCCCATCCACATGTGATTCACCAAATTCAGTAAATTGTTTGAAATCTTGTGAAGCAATCGGTTGCGCATGCGTAGATGGTTACTTGCTTTCCAATATTACTGGAAGATGTGTAGCGCCTGAAGAATGTCCAGGTAAGAAAAGAGCGTCATCATCATTCATACCTCGGTTTTATCAACTGCCAGGCATAGGCCTATCTTAGTTTAATAGTAAGGTAAAAGATCCTTGATGGTTTTAACATGAATGGGCTAGCTCGATCTCAGAAGTACTACTTCTGTGGTTCGGTGGTACTGTATACGGACTGCCACGCAGAGGTCGCGGATTCGATTCACACTCAGTGCAAATATTTGTGTGCATGGACATGACTATTTGCATTGGTCTGGGTGTTTCTATGTATATTAAGTATGTATTTCCAAAAAAAAAGTATTTAAGTATGTGTATCCGCATTTTCTAGAACCCATAACACAAGCTATAATATATGCTTACTTTGGGTCTAAATGGCGTTGCGTGTAGTTGGCGTGATATTCTTATTATTATTATTATTTTTATTATCCATACTATCACCCTTAACAGGCGGATTGGTGATTTTTAATACACGGATGGCGTTTCTTTGAACGCCCCTTATGACTTATGGGAAGATTTGCTGTGGGCTATAATCCAGACGGTTAAAAAGGAAAAAGGAGTAATTAAACTTTATGTACTTTAGGAGGAAACCCATGTCGCGAAAATGAAGAATTCCGAGCATGCAAGACGAATTGCTCTCAAGATTATTGTCCCATAGATGACAGTAGAAATACTCCCGTTTGTGACGTAGGGTCAGAATGCCTGTCGGGTTGTGCTTGCAAATTAAATTACAGAAGACTGAGTTATGAAGATGACAGATGTATCGTTGCTTCTGATTGCCGTAAGTTCCTATAGTTTCTTTAGTATTATAATTATTTTGTAGTGTTTCTTACGTACGTCGTATAAGTGACAGATCTTAGTAAAGAAGAATCTTATGAGAAGAGGTCGCAGGGCAAGATCTCTTTTTATACAAAGAAAGCAGAATAAGATGGCCAGGCTTCTCCATCCCAAAAGTCAGCTTTATTTTTATTTCTCATTGTATGATTTTGGAAAACGTGTGTAAAAAAAATTAAGAAAGTGTAGACTGACTTTGAAGTGTTACAAATAACTGTGTTAATGATGAAAAATAATGAAGAAATAACCAACTATAACTGACTAGGGACTTAATGCAAAGTATTCAAATAGTTTTTTCGCTTCAGCGCCAGTTAATTGCACAAGACCGAATGAAATGTGGAGTGGATGTCCTTCAGAATGTTTCTCTGGATATTGTAAAGACAGACTGTATCAAGACGTAGTCTGTAATACTTTGTTGTTGAACTGTCAGCCTCAATGTATCTGCCAGAGAGATACTTTCAGAAATGGAAGTGACATTTGTGTTCCTGCTTCACAGTGCGATAACCGTGAGTAGAACTTATGTTATCTTTAATTAGTCCGCTAACCACTGAGCCCTCTGTGTGGCAATACCACAAAATCAGTACCAACGAAAAATTAATTATGTTAATACCTGGTTAATATTAGTCAATCACAAAAAATAAAACAAATACATACATTACATCTCCCAAACATTTATTAATTAATTCGCACCGAAATACAATAATAATTACCGCTAGAATCTAAACAAATAAATATAAAATAAGAATAATATTTGGAACTGCTACACTGGCGCACACACCATAAACAACAACATAACATAACATAAACATAACACAATATAACATATAACATAAGAAACAACAAAAAAAAAATACTTTATTGGCAATAAAAACAGCAAACCTTACAAAAAAAATTAACAATCCTGTGACATACAATAAGCGGTTGTTTGATCTTATTCCCACTGACCTCCGTACTAGTAAATACTGTATCACTGTAGGTCAGTTTTCCTACTTCACAAACACTTAAACACATTCTAATATTTATAGTAGGTAAGTAATTTAGTATATTTCTATTTAAACAATAATTTGCGAGATAATAACAGATATTGTATTATTTGATGCAAGTCATTCGTTAACAATTTTAGGTGAGGTTGATTGAAAAATTTAATATGTATACGCAAAAAATTCAGATAAAAAATTGTTGTGTTATTATGATAAATCATTGCTCTTATGAAAGGGATCGCTTAGCTATAGCCAACATAAACAACATGTTGTACGTTATATACATAATTACTTCGTTGAAATGTCATTTATGTTTATTTACATGACTGACAGAATATTATTGGCGAAATTTATTGCTGTTCAAATAAAATAAACAATATCATATCTTAATATCACTGTAGCTAAGTTTATTTTAAGCAATATATTGTTTGCATAATTAGTTCATGATGCAAATTAAAATCAAATTTATCACCTTTAGATAATTATGACACAATTTGTTGTATGGATGCCGTCGTACGACGCGACGAAATGACCTAAGGTTACATTCTCTTCTTCTGAGTCGTAATCTTCAGTAAATAATGAAGGTCGTGTCTAGTTAGAAATGTTGTTGATCTCTTGATGCTCCTCCATAAATGTCTCTGTCCTCGGCGGTCCTTATGGCTTTGGTTATGGACAGGCCACTGAGCGTCTTGACTTGATGGTGAGCGATAACGTGGTCTTTTAGAAAGCACAGGTTTAAAGAAAGTTTAAAAAGAAGCTTAAACAATAGATTTAAAGAAATCAAAATAGTTGTTGTATTATAATCCTGTTTATTACAGCACCTTTGGAATGCTCTCTTAATGAATTTTCTGTGAAATGCAGAACAATTTGTCCACCACAGAACTGCGAAATACCCTACACTGATTACGCTTGTGAACCTTATATGAACATTTGTGAACAAGGATGTGATTGTTTACCTAATTATCTTAGGAATGGCAGCGGGATTTGCATATTGAACGATGATTGTCCATGTGAGATTTAATTTTAGTTTATTTTAAAGAATAAATGGATCGTAACAGGTTTTTGATTTACAAAAATGTTCAATCGTAGATGCGAATTAGGTTTTACAATTCTAAATTATATCTGAATCTGAAATTAGTCTAAATTGAGTCTTTGTTATGGACCTTTGCCAATTGGTGTAACAATACGTCGTTTTTGCTAATCACCCACATTATTTTTTCAAACCTTTGAATTCTTCAAAGTCTGTTCTATTGTCATAAGCATGAAACCTACAAAGGTATAATTTCAAGCGATCCGATTACATGCCGAAATCATTATACTAAGAGAATCGTATTTTGGTAAAGTTTTCAATGACTTCAACGACCGAGCTAAAAAAACGTTAACGATGTTCTAAGTCCCAATTATTTATCAATTTCAAAATAAACATAGCATGCTACTAGACGTTAAATTAGCAAATGTGGCAAAATTGGTTCCTACCAGACACATTGAGATAAGTTTAAAATTATTGCATCTATTACAGTACATTATTTTTTTAGATCCGTCATCACCTATATGTGGTGTTAACGAGATTGCAAGAGATTGCAAAAGAATTTGGCCGCCACAAACTTGCGATAGTAGATATACCCTGTACCCGAAACCTAGTAAAACTAAATGTATACCAGGATGCGACTGTGTGGTCAATTACTTGAGAAATTCGAAAGGAGTTTGTGTGCCTGCTGACAAATGTGATGAAAGTAAGTGTAGTGTGTAGTGAAAATACCTGTACTCACTTACAAAATCAAGTTGTCAAGGAATTTAGAAACCCCATAAGCATATTCATTGTCCTACTGTAGCTTACAGTGTTAGTGGTTGTATTCTTGTATGTAATTAATGATTCTTCTAAAATTTATGTGCTATATACAAAATACATATGTATGTTTAAACCTTAAAACACATAAACGTAATTTAATCCTTATCGCATCGTGACTCGTGGTCAATATAAGAAATTTTAGGGTAAAGAGGTAATTTTCAGGGGTTCTGTTAATATAAATAATATTTTAGGCTGTCATCAGTAATATAACATTAACTCATACTACAATTAAAAATAAATATGAATGTCGTCGTTGGAAAAATACATTTAAATTTGTCAATAATAATTTTTAAGTAAGAGCGTAGTCCGTTATAACGGCCTCAATCTAGGTCTTCATTCTACTTTAAGCGTATTCGTATGTCACGTCTGAAACACGAAGAATTCTCAATGTGTTTTAGCTAACAACCATTAATGCATTGCCGTTTGTTTTAGCCCCAGCCTGCTCTATTCCTGACAGATGTATTCGCACCTGTGAAGTACCAAACCCTCCGGATTGTCCGTACGTACCAGCTAAGACGAACATAGACGGATGTGAATGTATGGAAGGATACATACTCTCTGAACGTGGAGGAAAATGCGTCAGATTTGAGGAGTGTAATAGTAAGTAAAATATAGAATGTTATGTTGCAGAATTTGTCAAGGTCAATCATGTTTGTTGTCGTTATCACTATGTTAGACGAATTTGTACATTAGTTTAGTATGCTAAAGCATTTTGAACTGTTTAATCAATTAATTAAGCTTTAGTTCCTCACAACGATTTATCAGTAATAGCCAATTTTGGATTCGGACTTTCAGTCTTTAATGGCATTAACCGTAATTTATAACGTTGTGAGATGTATCTAGCCTATTTCACATTCAAATTCCGATTTGATTTAAAGGATATCTGACATTGGCTATTAAAATTAACATGTTTTTTTTTTACATTCTAGTTGATGTAAGCTGCAATCGTGATCCACATGCCCAGCCTAAGGCCTGTCCTCCACCATGTCCATCTACATGTGAATCGCCAAATGCTTCTCGTTGTAAGAAAATGTGTGAACCAATCGGATGCGCATGCGAAGATGGTTACATACTATCTAATGAAACCGGTAGATGTATATTGCCCGAGAAATGTCCAGGTAAGAGAGTAGCAAGGTTTTCTTTAAACCAACGTTAAATTACAGAATATTTAGAAAGACAATAATTTGAGAGGTAACCTAGATTGTAGAAAAATATTAATGTTGTCAATCAGCCTTAAACTAATTTCTATTATATCTTGATTGGTAGAGGACTTTATAATAATAATAATAAACCATTTATTTCGGATCGCATAAACCCATGGATACCTTACAGACTAACATAAATAATATAAACTTAAGAACTACTTTACCATGCAGTCGAATATTAACAGAATAGATGGTTTACTCCCATCTTCATGTCTACCCCCGATTGGGAGAAAATGGGAATTTTCGTGTCATCTTTCCCCGAAATTGTAATTGGGGTAGATAGAAAGTTCTATCTTCTCATCATCTTCCCTCGCATGTCTACCCCCGAATGGGGTAAATAGGGAATGTTTGTGTCATCCTCTCCCCAACTTGTAATCGAGAGAAGATGGGAAGTAAAAGTTTCATTTGTCCACGAAATATATACAAGAAGTAAAGTACTTGTTTAATTTCTTGAATTAAACATTATTCAATACAAGATAGAGGACCGATGAAATATCAAACAGAATTTTTTGGACGATAGTGTGTTTTGCAATGTACGAGTAAATAGTAAGAACTATTTGACGCTTTAACCAAAAATTTATTTAAAAATATATTTGTAGGTGGCAATCCTTGTGGTCAGAATTCTGTCTTCGCTCCTTGTAATTTCGACTGTCCTTCAAACATATGCCCAGTGGATGACAGCAGAGAGATCGTCCTATGTAAACCTCCACGTGACTGCTTGTCTGGCTGTGTGTGTAGACTTAATCATAGGAGACGCAGCCGAGAAGATAGAAGATGTATAGTTTCATCTTCTTGTCGTAAGTTATTTTCATTATGGTGTTTTTAAAAGTGAAGAATTTTGTTCTACGTCATTTATAAGTACCTAAAGATTCTCTACGTAAACGTGAACATTAAAGGAAAAATACATGAATTTTCAAGTTTTTCTGGGAATAATCTTGTGACTTTACAAATAATAATAATAAAAATTCACGCAAAGTTTTGGTCCGTATAGAAACTACAACATTTTTGCAGGAGTGGCAAGCACTTTTACTATTACATAAAACAGTAGTTTTCACTTTGAGATATGGAATCATTGTTTTCGTGAGGAAATCTTTGCCCTATAGTAGAACAATGCAAACTTAATATAAAATATATACTAATTTATCATTGCATATTTTTTTAGCTCCTGTTACATGTACTAGGCAAAATGAAAAATGGAGCGGTTGTCCATCAGCGTGTCTTCGAGAGACATGCAAAGATATTGACAATCAACCAACGACTTGTGAGACATTGGTCTTGAATTGTGATCCCCGATGTATATGCAAAAAGAATTACTTCAGGAACGCTACCGATATTTGTGTTCCTGCTGCAGAGTGCGATTGTGGTGAGAGCATAAAACTAAATTAAACTTTGATCAGATGGAAAACTTAGAAGTATAAATTGATACGCTTCTACAAGATATTCTGCAAGATTCTACAAGGTTCAGTTCCAAAATCAAATTTATTTCAATTTAGAAAATTAATAAAAACTAATAGTGACTTTTTATTTACAAGCCGATGAAACGAGTTATTCCGGTCTGATCCTCCTTGTAGCAATTAATACGTCACGTACATATTTGGTGTAATCATTATTGTTGCGATACTTATCAACATTATTTAAAATAAAGCTATTTTATTTGTCAATGAGTGTTTTTTTGTCAACACCTCAAATAAAAGGCTTATTGGGTACATAAGTCGTTACATTATTTATTGCTAGATATACGCAATACACAACTATTTAGTATTCGATCAATGCAAGCGTTAATAAATTGTATACGTAATTATAAGTTTAAAAAAAATACATTTGAAATAGGCCTATGCCCCGTAGTCCTACCGATAGTCTTACCAGGTTGTAATACTGGAAACTTTTGTACCAATAGACTTACTTTAAAAACATAGCATAGGTAAATTAGATTTGAAATTTGTAACAACACATGTGTATTGCCAATATTTCATACTCGAGGCAATTGTAAAAGTGTACGAGTTATAGCCTCTTTGCTGATTGCTTAAAGCATCGTGTATCCTATTTCCATCTATACCACATCCCCGGTCCAACAGATGAATGCAAATAAATTTCCTCATTTTTTATTGTAACTCGTATCTATGCAAATGTATGTAGACATATTGCCATGAATAGTTTTAGGGGATTTCCAAAAGACCGCTAACATTCCTGTGGATTATAAATTTAAATTGTAATTAGGCTAATACTTGAAGGTGATGATTTTTGCTAGTTACTAGTGTTGAGAACTTATGTACTTGAACTTTGTTTCTCTAAGTTGAGTGTTTTAAATACTAAAAATTATTATCTGGAACTAAGTACAAATAAACTAAATTAACTTGTAACATTTACCTAGTTATTAGTGGTTTAACAACTTAGACAATTATATATGGTAGTAGATCGACGCTGGTTTCGAGCCGAATTAATCGGGCAAGTACTACCCTCTCATAGAAGACTCTCTCGACGTAAGAGTAGTAGGATCCGTATTACTGCGTTTCGTTTGGTGAGTTAGAAAACCGGAGGACCAATTTTCCCCCTTTCCTATTTCTTCACCTTCGTCATTCCCTCTCCCTACCCCATACCCAGCCGCTATAGTGGCGGCCACCATACCTGCAGTTTAAGCTATTGGTATGGTGGCCACCACTTTTGGATTCCACTGAATGCTTACCATCAGGCAGGGTGAAGTCATTTTGATAGGCTAATATAAAAAAAAATGTATGACAGAATTGCAGGGACAAGAAATGACTAGCTTCGTCGTAGTTATTGCATAAACATGCAATAAAGTACACCTAGACTATTTGTTTTCGGTAGGAATCGATATTACAATAAATAAAGTAACAATACTGTCATAATTTTGTATGCCATACCGTCCCGTCGTAAATACATGAAAGTTTACATAAATTTCTTGGCAGTGCTTTAACTTATACACCTCGTCGAATCTAGAGGTAACAATAAGATCGTATCTATTAACGATTACAAGACAATGTAGCTTCGTGACCCTATTATTAGAGAATCTTTGAAAGTGACCTAAATAATAATAATCTGAGCAAAACCGCAAACGTTTCTCAGACAATTATAATGTTTCGAGATCGCTCCACTGCGTCAATACATCCCAAAATGCTTTAAGAGACAGAATCCTTTGTCTCGAGCAAATAGCTACCTATCTATCTCGTCAAAGCTGGAAGTTGAAAGGGTTTGTGTAACCCAAATTAAACGGTAAATTGCGGGTGTCTTGCGATAATATTTTTTTAAGTTCATTTTCGCCGCTGTTTGTACAGGAATGGATGTTTTTTACAACAATTTTGGATTTTATTATAAAAGTTATCTGAGTTTTGCAAACAATTAGAATGTCAATGTTGAAAATTAAAGACTTTTACGACAAATAACAATAAAGAGTTCACCCTTTCCCTTCCTTCATTCCCTTTATAGTATACTTTTACTAAGAATACTAAGAATAAGATTACTGAGACTTTCTCGATTGAAAAACTTGAGATCACTTTTATTCGGCCTGGAGCGTTAGGTCCTTTGGGTTAGGTACGAGACTCCTGTGTGACAGTCCGTATACAGTAGATACTACCTAAACCACCTTTCTTTACTTAAGAGTCAGCAATTACACTTTTTGTTATCAACTGTATTATATTAGTATTATAATAATATACTCGATGGAAACAAAACTTGTTTGATCCACGCTTTCACCATTTTCCGACAACACCTACTCTTGGAGAAAATAACTCTCGAATTTCAAAGTTATAAAAGTTTTAGTATAAAGATAGAACAAACTCCGTCGGACGCTAAGGCGTAAAATTGATATTTTAATATTCCCTTGTTGTCAGTTTGAATCAAATTTTAAAGTAATTTTCGTATTTTCTTTGACGTATACAATGATTCAATGTTAGCGTGTTTATCGCCGTTCAAGAGATCACTTGTAATTAAATATTATGAATGCCGGGTTTATTTTCAATTAAAGTTATGGAAAATTTCAATATTATTTGTTATAAATTTTGAATCAAACGCTGTTTTGACGTAGGTATTTACTGCGACTTAAACTAATAAGTACAATACTGATAACATAATACCTTTAATATACGCTCTTCTTCTCATAGGCATTATTATCATCGTCATCATCAGCCTTAACACGTCTATTGCGGGATATAGAACTTTTCCAAAGAAAGGAGGTTTATATAGTCAACACGATTGACTAGCGGGTTGACGACAATGTAGTAAGGTCATTTTATTACGCAAGTTACTTATTTGCTCGTTACATATTATAATTATTATATCACTAGCTGAGTTACATTTTTGGTTACTGCTCCGCTCCCGTCGCTTGTAGCGTGATGTTATATAACAAATAACCTTAAGAACTGGACTATCAACACAAAAAAAAAAATTCAAATCTGGTAGTTACAGTTCCAGAGCTTAGCGCGTTTAAACAAACAAATTCTTCTGTTTTATATAATGGTACAGATTAGTTACTTACGACACCTACGGGCAGAGATTTTTCAAAAAAAAAATTTCAGACAATGATAGTAATTAAATAAGACAGTTAATATTGTAGTGCCAGACTTTGATGTAGTTTGCCTGCGAAAATACACATAAAACAATGAAGTCGTAAATAATAATTTGCAATGCATTAAATCAGCTAGTAGTAGCAGCTGCAAAAGAAACTTTGTAAGTATTTTCCAATAACAGAAGAGAGACTGCGAGTGCATGAGTGCGCTCACTTGAATATGTTAAAACTTCGATGTCATTTCAATTACACGTTGTACTTTGCCATAAATCAGATACTTTGAAAGGCTAAACGTAAGTTGGCGTACATACATAGTTAAATTATTAGCTAATAGTCAAGAATTCAGCGTTCGGGTTAGAGATATTTTACTTATAACCATTTTATTGTAATAATTACTAGTACGATAGCTTATGTAGCCAGAGTGTGAGTGAAATGATTGTATGGGATTGACATAAACTAACGACAATGTTGGCTTAAGCTTATGTCAATCCCATACATTTTTTATCTATTCTATGAATATAATAGAAATCTATGGCACTTGTCCAGGCCCTCTGATAATATTTGCAAAATCACTAAAAAAATATAGATAGAAATTTATTAACAATAATCATGTTAGAAAAAAAATTACTGCTTACAAAACTTTACTGCTAGTATAGTTAAAATGAAATGAAACGAAATGAAATGAAATGTTTGATAATTACTTATACTTCTATCCGACGTGACAATCGAACTCACAATTTCTTACACAGCACTCGCACTTCACCAAGATATCTGGTAGTTTTATGTATCTGGGAAAGAACACACGTTTGAAAACTTTAAAGGCGTACGTTGTACCATCATATTTTATAAAGAATAATGTTTGTTTTAAATAAATTTGCTTTAAATTCTGTTACCTGCAAGCTTGCATGAACATAAAATTTATTCTCTGACATCAGGTATCAAAATGTAAGAAGAAAAATTGTACAACATCAACTCGTTTCTACAAAGAACCTTTGGATAGTGGAGAAAGGTTTTTGTGCGACTCATAAATCAATCTGAGAAAGATCCCCCTAAACTTTTTGTGTTACAATCTTTGTACAGATATAGATGTCAGTTTGTTAAAGACGAATAAATTTTGTCTTACAAATAACCCTCAAGATAGCTTATTTATATTCTTTCAAGATAATACTGTTATTGTGAATATGTTATGAAAAATTTCTTTGTGGATTTAAAAAGGTCATAAGTAAGTAGGTGTGTGACGTATTTCGAAATAATAATTTGATATTTTATATTTAATCGTAAGAAGAAGTAAAATGTAGTTAATAAATTTAAAGTACGTTAGAGGCATTCGAACTGTTTTTATAATGATACTATCAAAGGTAACAAATTGTTGAAACCTGAAAACAACCAAAAAGTACCAATTGTCTTAAAACTGCGTAGTCTATTAGTAAAACAAGCGTTAAGACATTTGTTAAAAGTATTTAAATTTTAAAGTTATTATTAAAAAAATATTATAAAAGTAAATAGATGAAAAGTAGTACCAAAGTATTTTACCTTTCTGTTGAACAGTAATAATCAATATTGCATTAACATGATCGTATTTTATATAACAGTTCATTAAATAAAATTAGGCGTCGAGCAATGATAACTCTCCCATTAGTGAAGCAATACAACCAAACGTTTGTATGTACCTATATAGTACTATATTAATGCAAATCAACTAAATGGTAGCAATCCAACCATCACTTACAGTGTAGGAAAACCATTCAAGACATGGCGGGCACTAGCGTTTTGTGATAATGCATTATTATCACAAAACGCTAGTGCCCGCCATGTTCGTCACTGAAATCGTCAGTTCGCTTGATAAGAGTAGCAATTTTGCCAAAAACCCTTCGATTTATTGCTTGGGAAGCTCGTATTTCGGCTGAAATGCAAGTAAGACTTTACTTAAGAAGTAAGAATAAAATCTGATTGGTATGATGCAGTTGTTAGTCGATAAGGCGACGACTGTGTTGTACAACTCATCGTATAATAACGAACTAATAAAGTGTCTAAAAGTTGTCTAACTCTGTACTCGCTTCGTTAAGTAACGTTCAGCAGTTCGATTAATTAGTGTTATTAGTTTTCCACCCAAACTAACTAAATAATTGGTTACGATAAATGTTATTCAACCAACTGTAATTAGTTTTTGTCTTATTTGTTTGTCCACGTCGATTTTTCTTTTATTTCTTAGTTTGAGTCTTTGTTTAGTTACGTTTGTGTGTGTTAGTTAATTTTGTTTGTTTTGGTTTAGTTGTTCTTGTTTAATTTGTTCAAGTTTATTGAGCGTGTTTACAGCCTGTAGAGTACAGAATATTTGTAATTGATTACTACTAATTAGTTATCCACAGTTTGCTATTCTTATATCCAAACAAAGTTCAAAATGTTTTATCTCACAAGCGTAAATATTTCATAAAATCTTAGCTACTTTTCGCGGATAATTTCGTAAGTTTAATTGTAATTTTGTGTGTTTAAGACAAGCGTATAGTGTATGAAACCCTTTGTGGTTAGTTACTTGGTATATAATAAAACGTTATTTCGTAGTTACTTTCATATCTTGATCACTAATCACAAAAAAAAACTTGCGATAATTATATTTATACTATTATATAAAGTGGAAGAGTTTGTTTGTTTGTCTGAATGTGTTAATGTATGTATCATAGCGCAGTTCCCGAGAAAGATTTATAGCTATGTAACATCACGCTACTGGCGACGGGAGCAGATCAGTAAGCAAAGACGAAGGTGAAACCGAGCCGCGGAAAGCTAGTTCAAAATAATTTTATAGCAACTTAAACGCACACACAAAAAATATAATCCCCAGCCCTGATTTAGATTTTACGTTGAATCAATAACTGAAGTACAGACAACTTCAGATAAATGTTGTAGATAGTTCACACATAAAGCAGAGCATTTGCAATTTATTAACAAGTACTTACATTAATTCGTATCAGCTATTTGTAATGGAGCCACGCTAGAATGAATTGTGATAAAAATAAATCTTTTGAATAAATGCAAAATGTTTCTGGACAACTTTGTAATTACCTAACTATGTTTAATGGTGAATGGACATGTAGATGTTAGATAAATATCTATTTTTTATTTAGCTTTTGGAAATCCTGTTTTTATATGAAAGTAAATGAGATGGATGGTTTCCTCCAAAACATGTGTTCTGAGAGAAAATGTATTTTCCTATTGTGCTCGGCTTTCTATTAATGTTTTTTTTCTCAATACAAAGGTAACCTTATATGCTGCTTACGAATTCTAAGATTCTCGTCATTGATTAAAATGGTACCTTTTACCAAGATTTTTAATTTGGGTTAAAAAAATACGTATATTTACAAAAATGCTGTAGTAAATAACATTTGAAATACAATAGTAGGGTTTCTGGTTACAAGTCTTACAGTGGCTTCTTACAATATTTTTAATGAATATCCGAATTTTCGTCCGGCGCTGAAGCGTTGTCAATATTTGACATAATTATTGTAAAAGTGATTTAGCTCTGAACGATCCATTGCATAAAATCGGTTTTTCAAATAAAGATCGTATATATGTAGGTAAGCGATTGTTAATCATTTAACTGACGGATGAGGTAGTTTTATATTTTAGCTTAAAAACTGCACTTCCATTTAAACATAAAATTACTCAGCAATTGTATAAAGCAATATAAAATATATCACTTTAGCACCTAGAAATAAAATGTAATAAAACTTTCTTATTTCTATAGTTTAACAAATGAGTTTAATTCTTATCATTTAGGTACGAATTCATTCAAACAAATAGATTCTGTTGATTAATTAATCTTAATTTATTAGACTCTTATTAAAAGCGGGGTTAGTCAACCATAGTAATTTTACTTGCTAGTTGTTACGTCTTGAAATAAGAGTGAAATATTTTTTTTATTAATAAATTTGATTGCTTAGTTAGATGCCTACTTAAAACTGCTGTCACTGTTGATATCTCTGTTATTTTATATTTACAAAGATTAAAGTACTATGATGGCCCAGCAATGGAAAAATTTACAAATTTAGATACCATTTAAGGACCACGTGTTTTTAGTAGCAGCTAATAATAGTAGGCAAAAATATAGTAACGTGGCTAGCTGATCGTATATAAAAATGTTGGTTGCAAAACATCAAGAAATAGACAAAAATCACGATTACCGACAAACTCACGGATTACAAACAAAAATGTTCAAAGCTGATTGCCAGCCTTACATAATTAGAGAAGGTTAATAATAAAAGGAGAAGCAAAACGTGATATATATTTACGTGTTCTGATTTTAAGAGCTTGAACAAACCAGTTCCTTCGTCTAGTAATATAATACTACGTTTTCTTGGCACAGCTTTTAACACGTTGTCTAAGTGATTTTCATCAAGAGTTTTCTTATTAATTGCTTGAAAACATGCGAAGGAAATTACAGATGTTAGAAGTAAACAAGTAGGTACTTACTAGTTATTAGTAATGCACCGATAGTGTACTTTTAAAACACGCTGCTTTTAGCATTTTAGCAATATATGTGTAAGGAAAATCGGTTTTATTTTAGGCTTCTATTAGCACTTAATCAGTCAGATTTACATGAAAACGATACGCGTGTTACTTTTGTTGAAAAGGTTATCGTAATATAATTTCAATTAATTATTTAACATTTAAAATATTTATTTATTTATTTATTTATTACTCTTAAACTTACATCTATCTTTACAGGCAAGCCTAATGCGACAGAGAAGTTGAGCTTTTTATCTAGTTTATAACTATATTTATTTCTACATCCTAATACATTATTAAAACTAACCTAAGTACTGCAGATGCAATAAGCAGTTTTAGTAAATTCGTTCAGTGCACATGAAAACAGATCTATCCGGTCAGACAGCGTGTTGAGCACACGCAACGCCCGCACAAGCGGCGCGCGCTGCAGTAGGTTGGTGCGTGCGCAAGGCACAACCAGCAGCGGCGGGCGTATTATAATTTTGTAACCATGTTTTAGTCTAAAATTAAAATTGTTTACAAACGCTTTGGCTCTTTAGAAAAATTTACAATTTTCGGATCATTCAACAATCCCTGCCTTCACAAACAAGCGGAACCAACACGGAGCAAGCCATAATGTGAATCTCGCATTTTTTTTTAAATTCCGTGTAGTTATCAAATCCATATAAACACCATCTGTAACACCGAGGCCGTCGAAGATATAAAATGATGTTAGAAATTGATATTTTAAAATTCATTTTACTAATAGAAATGAGGTTTAAATGTTTTATGCAACTCAAGAGTCATCAACGACATACAAAATCAAATTCAAAGCCTACGTCATAATTTTTCCTTATTTATTAACATTTCTGCAATGTGACGTCAACAGAAGTGACTAATTAACCACAATATTTATGATGCAACGTATACTTGAACTTAGCTTTTGTAGCAACTTTCACTGCGTGTAATTTACTCATTTTCTCTTTGAAATTTCGGGAGATTTTTTTAAGTGACTGCCTACATTAAACATCTTGAAGCGCTTGTAAATTTTAGATACTTTTGGACTTTAATTATTTGGACTGCTCGTTGATATGTCAGTAAGATTTAAAATAAAATCAAGGGGACCGTAAGCCCTTTAGGAGAAGTAATTAGTCCTTTTCTTGTTTTCTTACTTATTTTCTTCCCCTCTTCTTCTCCCTACATGGCAACGCTTTTGTTGTATTTTGTATCAATTAGTTCTCAAATGCTTAGAAACCATGACCACTTAACGTCAGGTGCTTATTTGCCACCAAAAAAATCAAACACATTCTTTTTTAAATAATTAGTTATTCCATCTTAAATTAATTACGATTTACAATACTTTGTTAGCTGGTCAGTCTTTTTGTTCAATGTTCCCTTCATTACCACTGAGAGTAAAGTTGTATATATTTTATCGTCGATTTCTTCGAGTTTCTTGAACACTGCTCTCCAAGTTCGTAACAAGTTTCCTGTAAATTAAAAAATATTTGCTTAAGAATTTTAAGTAGAATTTTATCGTATTAATGCTTGGGTATATATGAGTTAGGACATAGGTCCTAAATTTCAAGCATGAAGATAACTTGTAACTATTGAGTTACAATTTATCTTCATGCTTGAAATTTTAATCTATAACTAAATTCTACAACAGTGTTAATTCAATTGAATCTATATTTAATGTTTTTATCCTTTTCGTATAATATAACTGTAATGTTTTCCTAAACAGGTCTGATATTGTTATGATGCTGGCCCAGAAAAATAACAAATATTACATGTTTGGGAAAATTTATGAATAATTTTTTGCCTATCTGGGAACGGGGAATACGAGAGAAATGAAAAACAAATCTGCTGGATCGAATAATATTACAAGAATTAAATATTCGTAGTTGAAATGAATCTGTTTGAAGAACTTGGAACGTATTTAGTTGTCTTAAACACATAAATAAAAGTAATAAATAAAAATTGTATACATTCACACAATGGAGAATTTTTTTTTTTATAACTGTTACTTTCACAATAATAATTAAAAAGGCTATATCATTTCGAGTAACATTAAGACACGTGAGGTATTTCATTTCTAACTATTACTGTAATATTGTAAATAAACATAACTGACTTCAAGTTATAGTAGAGCCTAAAGTTTATACAGTTTTAGGGATATTTTGACGTGATTAAGTGTAAGATTTAAGACTAATAATGTGGAAATACATGCTTATGTAGTATATTTGTGTAGTTGTTTACTGGGGAAGTAAATTCTTGCTGGTTTTATCAATAGACTAAGGCAGCATTACTCTCTCACAGAATATAGCCGTAAAGTAATACTTGCCATACTATTGCGATTCATTGGGTACGTGAGACACGAGCGCTAGAGACCTTATTACCTCCTCGGTTGTCATGTACAACAACGGCTTAGTTGTGTTTTTGCCAGACTGCTAAGTAAAGTCAAGGAGAGTAATGATTTCGAGCGTAAGTATGTATGTATGTGTGTCTATTTCTTTGGCATGCTGTACAGCATAAATGGCTTAATGGATTTTAACGTATGAAGTGTCATTATATTTGTATTGATTGTGGGAGTGACATAAGTTATATAAAATTTCAATATAGCGTCAGCACGATAAAATAAAACAGTTTCTTTCTTGTTACTTTGTTTTAGGCAGGCGGGCTTTCTTTACTAATCTATTCTATTATATAAAGCGGAAGATTTTGTTTGTTTAAACGCGCTAATCTCTAGAACTACCAGTAGGATTTAAAAAAAAATATTTTGTATGTGATAGCCCAGTTCTTGTGGAAGGTTATAAGCTATGTAACATCACGCTATGGAAAGTTTATTATATATATTGCTTGTTTCAGCATTGATTCTGCATTCCATAGACAAAAAAGCCATAACAACTCATTAAGAAAAAAATTAGTACTTACAACAATCTAAAGGAAATAAACATTTCTTGTGTTCTTCGTGAAACACATAACCAGTCCTGCAGTTGCAGCTGTTGTACCGACAGCCACTAAGACAAGTTTTGTTCACTTCTTTGTAGTCCGAGCAAGAATTACCGCAGTGGTTGCCGCAACCCGTTGTGGCGTTGACATCTCCACCACAGCTGGCTGAAAAGTAATTTAAAATTAATAAAGAAATACGTAGACTTTTTTAAATTTTACTTTTAGCAAATTACGAATCAGTGAACTTTTTAGTGTGCTACGAAGTATACAAATCTTAGCGTGCTATTTTACTAGTAGTTAATTATTTGGAATATTTCTTCAGCTGAAGATGTTTACCTAATTGCCTCCCTTTCCTTTTTCCATGAGCGACAGTTACCACTTACCATCACGTGGGCTGTTTGCTCGTCTGCCACTGTCGGCAATAAAAAAAAAGAAATAACAGGTAATCAAACATAATTATATAGTCATAGAGTAGTCAGAAAACTGAAACTTTCACGACACCGACATACCTAACCAATGAATATTGAATTTTATGCAGTTGAGAACAGAGAAGGGTTAATTATATTATTAAACTGATTTAATACTATAAAATGCTCTTGTGATGTTATTTGTCGTGCATCAGATGAAAATATGACAACCTAAACCACAGCAATATTTGTGCTATTTATTTTCACTCCACCATCTTTCTATTTTTTTATAAAAAGTATGAGTAATACACGGGTGACTAAAACCGAACGATTTATGCTGCGCGGCTAAAATCAACCGACTAAATAGCAACTCGATTTTTCGTTTGAATTAAATAGGCGTTAGATTTTCGCCACGCGGGGCTAGCCGTGCGGCGGCAATCGACTCGTGTAAATCCTACATAAAGCTGGGTGCCGAGTGCGAGTTTCCACGAGTTTATTTTACTTTAACACGATCGACACGTTTATGACGTTCGGTGCTGATTGGACCGCACCAAGCTCATAACTACTTTTAACCAATCAGGAAGTTTTAGAACGCGTTAAATTAAACTCGAAAACGTATGGAATTGAAATCGCTCCATCTGGTGGTCACATTATGAAACTTAATTGAGTGAAAAGTATTGCGTCACAGTCGATCGTGAGCGCGTTAGCTCACGTGATTTCAAACATTTTGAGAGTTAAGCCTGAGTGCGAGTTGCATATTTTGACAGCTCGTAAAGATATGACAGCGAGGGTAACGTTAACGGCGGTCGACAAGTTGTCACCTAAAAAATCATAGTGAAAGAGTAGTGAGAAGTGAGAACTACCACTCGTTTGCTACAATATCAGACACAATAGAAATAACATTGTGTCTCGTGCAGATCTGCATCTAAGCATACGACGGGTTAAAGGAAGGGAATTATGTATATTTTTTTGTGATGAATATTAAAATTATGGCAGGAGGTGGTATCGTATAATTACAATGCGAGTGCTGAAGCAAGAGCCAGGGCATCTTTTGATCCATTGTTAGACCTCAAGGAGAGGTAGGTATTGAAAGAAAGTGTTTAGATTCTTGTGTGAAGAGCTAAGACGATTGACAAATCTAAAATCATCTCAACGTGTTTCCTTGGAACATAAGGTAAGTATTTAGCTAATGCTTTGTTGCAATTTACATTTTTATCACTTAAAACAAAATAAGTATTACTACTTACCTAATATTTATGTTGGTTTGTATTAAATTGCAGGTGCAAAGAACAGTGGGAGTTGCAAAACACTTAGGTATCACAAAAGATGTGCATTGTTTGTCACAATATGCTCTAACAAATAAAAATAACAATAAATCACTTTCCTGAAACTTCAGCTACTAGACAGGCATTTAGTCAACGGTAAGAATGTACCTACATGGAAATAATGATAACACTAAATTATCTAATTATATATTATCTGATTTTATAAATATTTTATTATTATTGTCGATTTTATCAAAAATCTAAAAAATCAAATGGTAAATTTATAAAATCTCTTCTTAAATATTTAATACCTATTACAAAAGTATTTCACTCATGTTATTGATGTAAGCATTTAGTTGTATTATTATTATCATTTATGTACATAAATATGTATTATAGCAGTCAGGGTTAATATTTGTTGTGAATTTATTAGTATAGATTAATAGTGTTACTACTAACAATCCTTTTCGATTTGGCTTTTTGTACATTAAAAATTATACATTATTATCTGTTGTATTATCCCCAATCAAAAGAAACCAGTTTCTTTATTACATACCTACTCGTACTAATATGGTATTGGGACCAAATTATTGTAAATTGTTTCATTAAAAAAATTATAACCAATCAACTACCTATTTTAAAATGAAAAATAGATACGACATTTCGAAGAAGAGGGCACACATATTTATTCTTCATAGCTCAACATTAAATATCCAGGATCGCACACACAACCAGGTAAGCAAGGGTCTGGTGTAAAACAATCTGGAATGCCACGACTGTGGCAATAGTTCGTTGGGCAACGTGCACTTTACTTTGCAATTCACAAAGGTTTGATGGGCACAACATTTTGGTACTCCATCTAAAAAGAAATATATACATATAGCTTCACGCCATTTTCCCCTAAAGGATAGGCAGGGTGTAACAACATGTACTTTCGCCATGATAGGCCCAATGTTATATTGAATGCCAGACTCGGGGTCATTACTGAGAATTTGTTGACAGTTTTTTTGTTTGTTTGTGTGCTTTCAATTTAATTGTTACTTGTTGATGAAAACAGGCCTTTATGAAAGGGGCTAATTGGAAGTAACTCGCATTTAACGTCCAGGCCTATGATCAACAGGTAGACGTCTCACAGCCTAGAAGATGATGATGATAGGTGCTATAGCTAAAGATACTACGGTAGCTGACGTCTCTTAATACAACGGCAACACTTTAGGCATAAGTATAAAAAAAATGACGTAAATACCTACAATAATAGTTTTCTATTATATTCTATATCAACGTTCATGTATACAACTATGAAAGGTCCCAACTAGTTTTGAGCGGTCGTATTGTTACATACCGGGCACTTTGCCAGACTAGTGGACCAATAAACGAAAATTACTTCTTTGTGCACTTCAGAAAATCTGTACATTATTGCAGTATATTAGTGGTGATAAAAGGAGTCACTTCTTGAGAAGTAATGTAGTTAAAGCACAAGCAGTAGATTTGGAGTCAGGCAAGTATTAATATGACTTTTCAATGTATGCTTTGTATACTTTTTACTCGTGAATAATTGATCTCGGAACATTACGATCTTACAGTAAATAAAAATATCCATAGTGATGGAAAAACTTGGACTTTATCATGCATAAAAATATGGTACGATGGGTGACCCTTAAATCTCATCACCTTAGATAAACCAAATTAATTACCAAGCGTTCCATTATTACCTAAACTAACTGCAACGTCCAATATCAAAATCTAAGAGTTCAATCATTAAAACGTTAAAATTAATATTCTAGTCTATAAATTAATTAAAAGTAAAAATGTATTAAAAAAAATTAAATAAACTTGACCCCAAAACGTTATCAGGAACGTCAGTAACCGCTGAATAATCCACACGTAAATAAACTCAATTATAACAAATGTCAGAGTCTAATCCATTGTTTTCGTGCGACATACCGCTAAACTGATAATGACAAACTGTTGTTGAATAAAAATAACAGAAAATACGATACATATTTTAAAACGCAATTTAAAACCAAAAAGTTTTCTCTTAGATAAAGTACAAATATTAGTTAATAAACAATCTAGCTGCTAAAACTATCATTAACGAACATGAATTTTATGTAAACTTGAAATACAATAGCTCGTACGACTACTATTCTGAGATCTGGGACCCAATTTTTGAATCAGGCAAAAAGTGAGTTTTTCTATTCAGAAGTTTCGTACTGCATAGTCTTTAGCTGACAAAATATGGCTATAGCTCCTCAATAATCAAAATAAGTTATACGCATACCTGGACAGTCTTCTGGTAAAAATCAGTATACGCATACCTGGACAGTCTTCTGGTAAAAACCAGAAAGGTTTTGATCAAGAATAAGATTTTGATCATGGTATCTCTGGTCCAGACAAATGGTATTCAGGATCACAAACACAATCAATCGGCAGACACATTGCTATACACGACCTATCAATATCGGGCATTGCGCCAGAGGTTTGACAAAGGCTGGGACATCCACTAATAGTTGGGCACGCCACGGTGGCGGTAAGTCCCGTCTTCACGTTCCGGCTGACACAGGTACTCACTGATCACGGGTGCTTTGGCACGTACCTGTGTCTCATAAGCCGGGAGCAGACTTCCGTCTGCCATCATTGTGGGGTCTGCCCGCGCGACACGGCGCTTCACACGCTCGTGGAGTGTCAAGCGTGGGCGGACCAGCGCCGCAACTTAGTTGCGGCGGTCACGACGGCCCAACTCTCGCTGCCGACTGTGGTTCTGTCCATGGTCCGCAGCGAGAGGGCCTGGGGGCGACTCCCTGCCCCCTTTTGTGAGGAGGTGATGCTCACCAAGGAGACGGCCGAGCGGGAGAGGGAGCTGACCACCTTGCTCCCCGCCCGTCATGCACGCATTGGACGTCGCCGTGGGGCGCTCCGGGATCTCCAGCCACCATAGAAGGAAGCCTGAACAGCACAGGTCCGAGAAGGCGTCGTACGTGTTCCACGAACGCCTTTCGATGGAGAAAGGGGGGTTAAGGCAAACGGGGTCCACTCACGTTGAGTAGGTCGTGGCCCGTCGGGGTCGCGGATGAATGCGCGAGCATCTCCCGTGACCCCAACACTCTGTGTTGGGTCGTCTGGAAGAACACCGTGGATTTTAGTCGGTATGCCGGCCGCGTTCTCATTGCGGTCGGAGAGTCTGACATAACTCACCTCGCCCAGGCGGGTGCGTACGCGTAATGCGTTTCCCACGAAAAAAAAAATCCACTAATAGTTGCGTTACGATCCCCGTTACATTGGCCCGTTTCTAGGAAAGAAATAATAATTCACTGAAGGATTTTGGCCATGAAATTGTATCTCCAACAATTTTGAAAAATCTAATAAACTTACTTAGGCTATCCTCTGGTAAAACACAACCAATTTTGAATAAGATGTAGGTTTACAACTGCAACTGACCTGCTTGAATACAGGCTTTACCGCGAAGAATAGGTTCATCACAAGTAGGCGGACAAGAACTAGGACATTCATCGTATTTGGGTCGCCGTTACAGCCACCACAAGAGGAATAGAAGATTAATAAAATACAATAGTCGAAATGGCCCAGTGGATAAGGCTTCGTAAACACGAGGTAGTGGGTTCGAAATCGGGCAAGTCCTAATGTGTTTTTTCAAATCATGTGTACTTTCTAAGTTTATCTGGGACATTTCTGACTGACGGTTAAGAAAAACATTGTGAGGTAACTTGGACTTAAAAGTCTGAAATTGCCAATCCGCCTTAAGCAAGCGTGGTGATTAATGCTCATGCCTTCTCTATATGAGAAAGGGGCTTTTTCGGAACAGTAAACAGTCTGTTATTATTATTATTAAAATAAAATAAACCATTTCTAAAAGGATGAACTCGATAGTTCGTCTATTTATGTTCAACTCAATTGACGTCGTAGTAAAAAAATTAAAATCACTCGAAAACAAACCCAGACAATAGCGTTTCGTTGAGTAACTTTTCATCATAAATTTAAAGTTCTTTCTAATAATTTTGACTAAACGAACAAAAATAAATTGATATCAAATAGCATTTATCAATAAATTACATGAATGTATCATTATTATTAACATTATCTTACTTGGTACAAGGCCTTCTTCGTTAAAACTGTACCCTGGCTTGGACACACAGGTAGGTGGACCACACATCTGAATACACATTCTGTTGCCATCATCAGGACAACGAGAAGGGCAATCTAGAGTCGATAGGAAAGATGAGAACTGCATTTGGATCTCCACCGCAACCTACAATTCAAACAAAATTTAAAGTCTGAATTATATGACATAAATACCAGGTTCTACTTTTACATCTTCTGTATATTCATGTTTTATACGTCATCCTGTTGATATTAAAAGTAGATTTCAACAAATACCTACTCACTTAACGGAGATTACAATAATTACAAAAATTTACCTCATTCCGAAGCAGGAACACAAAATGGCACTCGCATTTCTATAATAACCAGGCTGGCAAACACATCTAGGTGAACTACAGGAGGGCATGAGAATGAATCTGCATGAAGTAAATAGTAATACATTGTCCGTTTACTCCATTTAATATGTAATTTTCTTTGCATTCACATCCGATTCGAAGACACATCGCACAAGGTTTACTGCATCTTCGCATATTAGGCAGGAATTGGGACACTCTATTTGAGTTAAACTGTAATCACCATTGCATGGCAGGCACTCCAAAGTGTAAAATTTTAACACGTTATGACAAAATGAATTTTCTTATTAAAATTTTATTATAAATTCCTTGAAATAAACTAAATAAAGCACAAAAGGAGATAAATGTTAACAGAGGTAGCATGTTAAAAGTAATTTACAACAGTACAATAAATAAAGTAGACATAAATAAAAGTTAACCACGTACCTGCACATTAGACTAAACATTCATACTCAATATTCAATCTAAGCTTAGACAAAAAATAATGCATAAATAATTTTACAGAAATTAAAACAATGCTGATATGATATTCCTATGATTAGATATATCTTTGTAGATTTTATCTTCAAATCCTAATGGTTTTCGTTTCACTAGTGACGAACGGTGGGTTTTTTACTTGTTAGCACTTTCGTAGGTACTTTAATTTCTTCTTTGAGAGCAAAACGCCTCAAAACTGTGTAGTGCTGTTCTTCTAAAAGGATGACAAAACCTTCCTGAAGACATCTCTCCTCTCTCCACAATCGATGGATGGCAACAGTTCAAAACCGAACAACATACTGGACCTATGTTAAGGAGGTCTTCAAATATTTTTACGCATAGACTTAACAGTCTTTGTCAGACAGAATAAAACCTGTCAATGACATGGCTAAAATAGGTATTCAAATTAAATGATGCAATTATCTGTCAATTTATTTTAATAAACATAATACAATATAATATAGGTTAACAGTGGGTATTTTTCCTAAAGTTCTTAAGTTATGCTGCAAAAATTAAACACAGAAAAGTAATGATCATTTCAAAGAAAATCAAAAACAGTTGTAGCATAATATTCTTAACAATTTTTTTAAATTAATATTATTTGCATTAAGTTCAAAGATTTTGGCTAAATTTACTACGTATATGTCAGACTAACATCTACTCACACACCAGCTCTTCGGCTTCAAATACGGACACAAGCATTACTGCTGTTCCTACAAAAACCTTTTCGACAAACACATCTTGGTGGTCCAGTTGTTGGGTCAATGCATACGGGGCAGAAGGCTCCACAAGCTTCGCAAAGACAATTTGAAGGAGCTGGATTATATTCTTCATTACGTCGTCATTTGAATAGAGCTGTAAACAAAGAGTATAGTTATTTAGTACATAACATTATCAATGATATGAGTTATGTCATCCTATCTGCAGCCTAAATTATTTATAGTTGCCAGTATGTTTTCTTTGTCTATTTCTATTAATAATAATATAAAATTAAACGATTGCTGTGATATATAGATAGTTTCTAATGCTCCACTACCCCATTCAATGCTTATCGGGCAGAGAGTGGAGCCATTTCTGTAAGCAAATACAAAAAATAATGGATGTAAAGTTATAATGTTCATACTTACGACATTCAGAAGATAAGATACACTGTGGATTATCATAGCTCAACAATAAATAGCCACTATCACAGGCGCAGCCAGGAGGACAAGGATAAAATGGATCGCAAATTACATCTGCTAAACTACCATCAGTAGGGCAGTAATGTAATGTAATGTTGGGCAACCGACAAAACAAGGCACATAGGTTTTATTTGCGGGACATGATGGGAATCCACTTAAAAAAAAAGAAATATTAGATTATTTTTGGTTGCCATTCGGTATTTACTGTAAAAGTTCATATCAATACCCTACGATTTCCGACTGGATATTCTATGGTTTTATCACGTGCAAGTAATGCAAGGCAAAACGCCTAGATATTGTCGCTGAGCTCGACCAAGTATTATACCGCATTTCTAAATGGGGTTGTGAGAATTTGATCGAGTTCAATGCCAAGAAAACACAGGAATGCGCGTTCTCTGCAAAAAAACTCCGTTACTTCCCCTTTCCTCTCTTCAGAACACAGCGTTACCACTTCAGGATAGCCTAAGCATCCTGGGTATGGACATCAGCCGAGATCTCAACTCTAAGAACTACATCGAGTGCGTCATTAAAACTGCTGCGTGGAGTACTGCTCTCATCTTTGGGATGGCTCCGCACAGTACTTACTGGATGCACTCGATAGGTTGCAGCGGCGAGCAGTCCGTATCATCGGAAGCCCGGAGGCTACTAAGACCCTTGAGCCTTTACAGCTGCGAAGAGACATCGCCTCAATGGCCGTCTTCTATCGCCTTTACCATGGAGAGTGTTCTGAAGAGCTCTTTGAATTAATCCCACCCTCTCCCTTTTTATCCAGAACGACACGTGCGGGACTAAGGTGCCACCCTTTCACAGTGGAATCTAAAGGGTCTCGAACCAAACGGTTCAGCATTTCATACTTTTTGCGGGACATGATGGGAATCCACTTAAAAAAAAAGAAATATTGGATTATTTTTGGTTGCCATTCGGTATTTACTGTAAAAGTTCATATCAATACCCTACGATTTCCGACTGGATATTCTATGGTTTTATCACGTGCAAGTAATGCAAGGCAAAACGCCTAGATATTGTCGCTGAGCTCGACCAAGTATTATACCGCATTTCTAAATGGGGTTGTGAGAATTTGATCGAGTTCAATGCCAAGAAAACACAGGAATGCGCGTTCTCTGCAAAAAAACTCCGTTACTTCCCCTTTCCTCTCTTCAGAACACAGCGTTACCACTTCAGGATAGCCTAAGCATCCTGGGTATGGACATCAGCCGAGATCTCAACTCTAAGAACTACATCGAGTGCGTCATTAAAACTGCTGCGTGGAGTACTGCTCTCATCTTTGGGATGGCTCCGCACAGTACTTACTGGATGCACTCGATAGGTTGCAGCGGCGAGCAGTCCGTATCATCGGAAGCCCGGAGGCTACTAAGACCCTTGAGCCTTTACAGCTGCGAAGAGACATCGCCTCAATGGCCGTCTTCTATCGCCTTTACCATGGAGAGTGTTCTGAAGAGCTCTTTGAATTAATCCCACCCTCTCCCTTTTTATCCAGAACGACACGTGCGGGACTAAAGTGCCACCCTTTCACAGTGGAATCTAAAGGGTCTCGAACCAAACGGTTCAGCATTTCATACTTTTGTCGCTCAATTAAAGCCTGGAACTCTTTGCCAGCGCATGTGTTCCCATCTAATTTTGATCCTGGGTCTTTTAAGCGCGGCGTGAAAAAGCATCTCACTAAGCCGCCATAGTGGAGGCCACCATACCAGTAGTTTGGCTTTTGGAATGGTGTCCGCCACTTTTGGATTCCACTTACTGCTTACCATCAGGCAGAGTGGAGTCACTTTGGTAGGCTAATATAAAAAAAAAAAAATTAATAATAATAATAATTATATTGTATCAAAATTGTAGTCAAATCCTATTAAAACATTTTTTCCTATGTTACTTACCAGGACATTGCTCCGGTCTAACACTTTTTTTTTTATTGCCTACAGTGACAGACGAGCCAACAGCCCACCTGATGGTAAGTGGTAACTGTCGCTCATAGACTTCTGCAATGCTAGGGGCTCTGCGAAGCCGCTGCTTACCGTGATATTAATGCTCTCTTTAAACATCGTTTGAAGAAGGACATATCATAGCGCTCGGGAAACACCGCAGCTGGTAGGTTCGTTAAAGAGCCTGCACGTACGTGGGAGAAATGAGCGCTGAAAACGATCCGTGCTAGACGAGATCGTGTCCAGGTAGAATGGATGAACTTTGCTGCGATGTCGAGTGGTGCGATGATAGAAAGGAGACGATGGCACCAAGTCAAACAGTTCCTCAGAGCACTCCCCGTTAAACATACGATAGAGCACGCATAGAGAGCCAAAGTCCCTCCGCTGCTCCAGTGACTCCAATTTGTCTATGAGATTGGGATCGTCGATGATTCGAACAGCTCGCCGTTGTAGGAAATCAAGTCGGTCGAGCTGGTGTTTGGGGGCTCCTGCCCACAGGTGAGAACAGTACTCCACGTGCGGTCGAACTTGTGCTTTGTATAGCACGAGCCGTTGAGATGACGTAAAGTACCGTCTGGCTCTGTTTTAGGGGCGTCCTGAGCTTTTTGCTCGCCAGTTTGGTTTTGTCTTCCAAATGACTGCTAAATTGGACCTTGCTGGATATTTGAACGCCGAGGATCCCAATGTCATCGGAGATTCGGAGAGAAACTCCTTGGAACTGAGGCGCCATAACAAAAGGGTCCTTCTTCGCAGTGAACGCGCATACTTGTGTCTTCGTGGGGTTGAAATGAACTAAGTTCTTCTCACCCCATTCAAAAGCCCGCCCGAGAGAGCCCTCAACTTCAGACACAAGTTGTAACCGTCTCTCATGCACAGAGCTCCGAGGGACATTCTGTTGGCTAGTGTACCGCGCGTCACCCGTGCTGTCATCTGCATAGCAAAGCATGTTCTTAATGGTTAACATGTCATTGATATGCAGAATAAACTTCGTTGGGGAGAGCACTGAGCCTTGTGGTACGCCAGCATTAATCATCATGGTATCGGAGCAAGCACCATCAACAACGACCTTGATGCTCCGATCATCCAGGATGCTGGCGATGGTAGCTTCGATAGAAGTGCTTTGTGCCAGACCCTGTCAAACGCCTTGGCAATATCAAGGCTGACAGCCAGAGCTTCACTCTTGCCCTCCAAAGTTTCTGCCCAACGGTGTGTGAAGTACACGATAAGATCACCAGCTGACCGACTGTGACGGAAACCGTACTGGCGGTCGCTTATCAGCTGGTGCCCCTCAGGGTACCTCAGGAGTTGGCAGTTGATAACTCGTTCCAGAACCTTGGACAGCAAGGATGTTATCGCTATCGGTCTGTAGTTTGACGGGTCCGACCGGTCACACTTATTAGGGATCGGGTGGACGTTAGCTACCTTCCACGAAGACATTGTCCACCTTGTGTTGACAGAATGTAACCATCATTGCATACACAACCGCTTTAGTCACACACTGTGATGCAGTCTATTCCGGTTAAATCTGGTTGATCACAAGTAGGCGGGCAAGAACTCGAACAGCTACTTGGTGATGCATTTGGATCTCCATTACATCCGAAAACTAAAATAAGAACATTTAATTATCTATTCAATAAAGCTGCTTTATTGGATACTACACTGGATTTATATCAACAATATAATTTCTCACTTGCACTAGTAAGTGGACAAATACTTGGACAGTCATCCGGTATGCATTAGTATCTGTGCAACCCACTTCACCTATCAAATAAATAATACCTGTCAATCACTTACTAAAGTAGAATACCCACCTCGATACCAGGTTAAAGTTCGACAGCGCGCCAGTAGCAATTATCTTTCTCTTCTGAGTTTAGACAAGTGGCATAAAAGCTAACGAAAATGTTAACGTTAGCTTATGTCAATCCCATACATTTTTAAATCTATTCTATTCTATTCTTTTAGTATTTATGCCACTTATCTAGGCCATCAGAATAGATCAATCGATGTATGGGATTGACTTAAGCTAACGCTAACATTGTCGTTAGCATAAGTCAACCCCATACTTTTTTAATCTATTCTATTAGCATTTATGCCACTTGCCTAGGTCCTCTGCTTTGAGCAGTGCTCTGGACTTTTTTTTTTATATTTTAGCCTACCAAAGTGACTTCAACCCGCCTGATGGTAAACAGTCAGTGGAATCCAGAAGTGGCGGCCATTATACAAAAGCCATCGTCTCAAGCAGCTGGTATGGTGGCCTCCATTATGGCGGCTGGGAATGGGGTTAGGGAAGACATGAGTTAGGTGAGGAAAGAGGAAAGGGGGAAAATTGGGCCTCCGGCGCTCTCACTTTCCGAACGAAACGCAGTTGTATGGATACTACTACTCTTAAGTCGATCTTCTATGAGAGGGTTGTACTTCCCCGGACGATCCGACCCGTTTATGCTGAAATCAGCGTGGATCTACTACCGTATATTTCACTTTATGAGAAGAGAGCTGGCCTTGGAGCCAGAACAATAGTCAAGCACAAGTTCATTGTGCTTGTAAACAAAAGCCAGATCAAACGTACCTTACTAAACACCGGAACCACAGTACCACATAAAGAAATATAGTGGCAGACTATATTCAGCTGTATGCGTAAACCAAGGAAATTATAATGATGAAGATAGAAAAATGATACGTGATCCCTGATAATACGATTATCAATGTTGATGTAGAAGACGAAATATAGAAAAAGTAAGTAATACGAGTATTCTGAAATATTTTGAGATAAAACTGATTTATCAGGTTAAAATTCATGTTAATTTTGATTATGAATGTGTGAACGTGTAATAACTATAATACACGTATTGTAACAAAACATGACTAGGTTAAGGATCTATTTGTTGTTATTTTGTTCCTGTGAGGTACAGTAGCGAGATTTGCCGCTGTTACCTATTTTTCCTCTTAACGTTTTTGTCTGCTAAAAACCCTTGACTATTCATTAGCTGTATCCGTTTGTCAAAACAAATTTAAAATACCTGGACAATCTTCAGGTTTAATTCAATGTCCACATGCTTTACTTAGAGTATATCCTGGCTTGCAATTGCACTTGGTCGGGAGACATATTTCAATGCAAGGTTTTCGACTAGCATCAAGTTCAGCACAAGAGCTTGGACAAAAATTCGGACACCGTGCAATGGTTGCATTCTGGTCACCATTGCACGACTGATCACCTAAATGAAGAAACTCACACAACTGATAGAAAGAAAACAAATAAAATAACAAGAATAAATAATATTTACAGGAAATTTGGTATTTAATTTAGCTTGTGCTATTTGTTAAAACTAAAGTTTAGATATATCATATAAAAGGTAATCTTAATCATAACAAAAACAAGATACCTAAGTAACTTACCAACTTCTGTTGCAAAGATAAACGTTTGTTTATTTATCAATACTATCAAAACCCTAAAAACCTCTATCTTTCTTTCTTCTTTTTAAAGTTTAAAACAATTGACTGCTTACCATCAGGTAGAGTGGAGTCACTTTGGTAGGCTAATATTAAAAAAAATATATATATTTATGTCGAACCTTTTAATTTATCGTGTCTTCTCCGTACTAACTAAAAGAGATTCTTGACCTGATTTGAAAATTTAAACGTCACACACTCATCTCCTAAACTAAATCTCAGCCCAATTGTGATAATTATATAGTAAAGTGTGGTTGTGGTGTAGTGTAGATAGATGATTTTATAAGCATAAATTTATATAATGTGCTAGAGATATTACACGAAACATATGTTCTTAAAACTATAATTAGTCACAATAATCTTGTTAACACAAGGATTGATAAGCTGGCGGACTCACTCGGACAATTCTCTGTTGAAATGCATGTGCCGTCAGTCTGATCTAAGATGTATCCAGAATTGCAAACACAACCGCTTAGAAGGCATACATCAGAGCAAATAACGCTAGGCACCGGTTGCTCGCACGTGGGTTGACAATTACTGGGACAATTTTCTGGCGATGCATTGGGATCACTGCACTGAGCTGAAAGATACAAGATGAAACACTTAACAGCAAATCGTAATTTGAACCCAATAAATAGAATACAGTTAAAAATAATGGAAAATTATAAAATACTTTAACTGCTATTTATTGCCTTTAACTAGACAAAATACGGACTTTATTATTAATAAAGAAATATGTCAATTTTAAGTCAATGGTTGGCTCGCAGGCATTAACGCCACCTTGTGCAGGGTTTGTTTGCAAAAAATTAATAAATGAAAAAGTCGTAACTATACTAACTTCATCACGACTTAATAAAACTTGTCTAATCACCGCTGTATTATGAAAATTTATATGATAAAGCGACGTTAATTATTATTACTTTTTTGCCTATATAATAAAAAACATTTACATACTTGGACAATCCTAAGGTGCAATGCATTGTCCACCTTTTTCAGTTAGGACATATACTGGCTTGCAAGTGCAGTTGGTCCAGAGACATATTTTAATGCAAGGTTTTTGACTAGCATCAACGTTTGTTTATTTATCAATACTATCAAAACCCTAAAAACCTCTATCTTTCTTTCTTCTTTTTAAAGTTTAAAACAATTGACTGCTTACCATCCGGTAGAGTGGAGTCACTTTGGTAGGCTAATATTAAAAAAAATAAATATATTTATGTCGAAACTTTTAATTTATCGTGTCTTCTCAGTACTAACTAAAAGAGATTCTTGACCTGATTTGAAAATTTAAACGTCACACACTCATCTTCTAAACTAAATCTCAGCCCAATTGTGATAATTATATAGTGAAGTGTGATTGTGGTGTAGTGTAGATAGATGATTTTATAAGCATAAATTTATATAATGTGCTAGAGATATTACACGAAATATATGTTCTTAAAACTATAACTAGTCACAATAATCTTGTTAACACAAGGATTGATAAGCTGGCGGACTCACTCGGACAATTCTCTATTGGAATGCATGTGCCGGCAGTCTGATCTAAGATGTATCCAGAATTGCAAACACAACCGCTTGGAAGGCATACATCAGAGCAAATACCGCTAGGCACCAGTTGCTCGCACGTGGGTTGACAATTACTGGGACAATTTTCAGGCGATGCATTGGGATCACTGCAGGAACCTAAGAGATTTAATGACTAAATATATATAAGCAAATTTAAAAAAAGGCACAGCTCCGGGAAAACAGTAAAAAAAATGAAAATATTAAAACTTTTTTTTTTGTGTCGACAGAAGATTACGCTGTGCTAATAATGCAACCTGTTATTGTATGTCGTCTGATATATTTTACGATTTTTTTTATTTATGAAACGATTACGCCCAGTATACTTATAAAAATGTGTCTACCAGTAAGACGCTCGTAGACATACAGATTTATTCGAGTAATACTGGAATAGTAACCAAAGTATCATACCAATTTCAGTTGCAAGGATTCACTTGTTTACTTAACAATACTATCAAAACCCTAAAAATGTCTAACTTTTTTCTTTTTTTTATTAAACAAAGTTTAAAACGACTGATGTATATGACGAAACTTTCAATTTATTGTGTTTTCTCCGTACTAATTAAAAAAGATTCTTGACCTGATTTGAAAATTTAAAACGTCACACACTAATCTTGTAAACGAAATCTTAGCATAGTTGTGATACATGGTAAGGTGTGATTGTGGTGTAGTGTATATAGATGATTTTATAAGTATTAATTTATTTAAAGTGCAAGAGATATTACACGATATATATGTTCTTAAAAGAATAATTAGTCACAATAATCTTGTTAACACAAGGACTGATAAGCTGGGGGACTCACTCGGACAATTCTCTGTTGGAATGCATGTGCCGTCAGTCTGATCTAAGATGTATCCAGAATTGCAAACACAACCGCTTGGAAGGCATACATCAGAGCAAATACCGCTAGGCGCCGGTTGCTCGCACGTGGGTTGACAATTACTGGGACAATTTTCTGGCGATGCATTGGGATCACTGCACTGATCTGAAAGATACAAGATGAAACACTTAACAGCAAATCGTAATTTGAACCCAATAAATAGAATACAGTTAAAAATAATGGAAAATTATAAAATACTTTAACTGCTATTTATTGCCTTTAACTAGACAAAATACGGACTTTATTATTAATAAAGAAATATGTCAATTTTAAGTCAATGGTTGGCTCACAGGCATTAACGCCACCTTGTGCAGGGTTTGTTTGCAAAAAATTAATAAATGAAAAAGTTGTAACTATACTAACTTCATCACGACTTAATAAAACTTGTCTAATCACCGCTGTATTATGAAAATTTATATGATAAAGCGACGTTAATTATTATTACTTTTTTGCCTATATAATAAAAAACATTTACATACTTGGACAATCCTAAGGTGCAATGCATTGTCCACCTTTTTCAGTTAGGACATATACTGGCTTGCAAGTGCAGTTGGTCCAGAGACATATTTTAATGCAAGGTTTTTGACTAGCATCAACGTTTGTTTATTTATCAATACTATCAAAACCCTAAAAACCTCTATCTTTCTTTCTTCTTTTTAAAGTTTAAAACAATTGACTGCTTACCATCCGGTAGAGTGGAGTCACTTTGGTAGGCTAATATTAAAAAAAATATATATATTTATGTCGAAACTTTTAATTTATCGTGTCTTCTCAGTACTAACTAAAAGAGATTCTTGACCTGATTTGAAAATTTAAACGTCACATACTCATCTTCTAAACTAAATCTCAGCCCAATTGTGATAATTATATAGTGAAGTGTGATTGTGGTGTAGTGTAGATAGATGATTTTATAAGCATAAATTTATATAATGTGCTAGAGATATTACACGAAATATATGTTCTTAAAACTATAATTAGTCACAATAATCTTGTTACCACAAGGATTGATAAGCTGGCGGACTCACTCGGACAATTCTCTGTTGGAATGCATGTGCCGTCAGTCTGATCTAAGATGTATCCAGAATTGCAAACACAACCGCTTGGAAGGCATACATCAGAGCAAATACCGCTAGGCACCGGTTGCTCGCACGTGGGTTGACAATTACTGGGACAATTTTCTGGCGATGCATTGGGATCACTGCACTGATCTGAAAGATACAAGATGAAACACTTAACAGCAAATCGTAATTTCAACCCAATAAATAGAATACAGTTAAAAATAATGGAAAATTATAAAATACTTTAACTGCTATTTATTGCCTTTAACTAGACAAAATAAGGACTTTATTATTAATAAAGAAATATGTCAATTTTAAGTCAATGGTTGGCTCACAGGCATTAACGCCACCTTGTGCAGGGTTTGTTTGCAAAAAATTAATAAATGAAAAAGTTGTAACTATACTAACTTCATCACGACTTAATAAAACTTGTCTAATCACCGCTGTATTATGAAAATTTATATGATAAAGCGACGTTAATTATTATTACTTTTTTGCCTATATAATAAAAAAACATTTACATACTTGGACAATCCTAAGGTGCAATGCATTGTCCACCTTTTTCAGTTAGGACATATACTGGCTTGCAAGTGCAGTTGGTCCAGAGACATAATAATATTTTAATGCAATGTTTTTGACTAGCATCAAGTTCTGCACAAGTGTTTGGACAAGGATTCGGATACCGTGTGATAGTTGCATTCTGATCATCATTGTATGACTGATCATCTTAGAAAGAAAGTACCATAACCAATCACCGAAAGAAAATAATACAAATGAAATAATAAGAAGCAATCTAAATCTACTGAAAATTTGATGGGGCTATTTTGTTATTACGTATAGCTACTAGACTTACTTGGACAATTTTCTATTATAATGCATGTGCCGTCAGTCTGATCTAAGATGTATCCAGAATTGCAAACACAACCGCTTGGAAGGCATACATCAGAGCAAATACCGCTAGGCACCGGTTGCTCGCACGTGGGTTGACAATTACTGGGACAATTTTCAGGTGATGCATTGGGATCACTGCAGGAACCTAAGAAATTTAATGACTAAATATATATAAGCAAATTTAAAAAAAGGCACAGCTCCGGGAAAACAGTGAAAAAATTAAAAATATTAAAACTTTGTTTTTTTTGTGTCGACAGAAGATTACGCTGTGCTAATAATGCAACCTGTTATTGTACGTCGTCTGATATATTTTACCATTTTTTTTATTTATGAAACGATTACGCCAAGTATAATATTTACTTATAAAAATGTGTCTACCAGTAAGACGCTCGTAGACATACAGATTTATTCGAGTAATACTGGAGTAGTAACCAAAGTAATATACCAATTCAGTTGCAAGGATTCACTTGTTTACTTATCAATACTATCAAAACCCTAAAAATGTCTAACTTTTTTCTTTTTTTTATTAAACAAAGTTTAAAACGACTGATGTATATGACGAAACTTTCAATTTATTGTGTTTTCTCCGTACTAATTAAAAAAGATTCTTGACCTGATTTGAAAATTTAAAACGTCACACACTCATCTTGTAAACGAAATCTTAGCATAGTTGTGATACATGGTAAGGTGTGATTGTGGTGTAGTGTATATAGATGATTTTATAAGTATTAATTTATTTAAAGTGCAAGAGATATTACACGATATATATGTTCTTAAAAGAATAATTAGTCACAATAATCTTGTTAACACAAGGACTGATAAGCTGGCGGACTCACTCGGACAATTCTCTGTTGGAATACATGTGCCGTCAGTCTGATCTAAGATGTATCCAGAATTGCAAACACAACCGCTTGGAAGGCATACATCAGAGCAAATACCGCTAGGCGCCGGTTGCTCGCACGTGGGTTGACAATTACTGGGACAATTTTCTGGCGATGCATTGGGATCACTGCACTGATCTGAAAGATACAAGATGAAACACTTAACAGCAAATCGTAATTTGAACCCAATAAATAGAATACAGTTAAAAATAATGGAAAATTATAAAATACTTTAACTGCTATTTATTGCCTTTAACTAGACAAAATACGGACTTTATTATTAATAAAGAAATATGTCAATTTTAAGTCAATGGTTGGCTCACAGGCATTAACGCCACCTTGTGCAGGGTTTGTTTGCAAAAAATTAATAAATGAAAAAGTTGTAACTATACTAACTTCATCACGACTTAATAAAACTTGTCTAATCACCGCTGTATTATGAAAATTTATATGATAAAGCGACGTTAATTATTATTACTTTTTTGCCTATATAATAAAAAAACATTTACATACTTGGACAATCCTAAGGTGCAATGCATTGTCCACCTTTTTCAGTTAGGACATATACTGGCTTGCAAGTGCAGTTGGTCCAGAGACATAATAATATTTTAATGCAATGTTTTTGACTAGCATCAAGTTCTGCACAAGTGTTTGGACAAGGATTCGGATACTGTGTGATAGTTGCATTCTGATCATCATTGTATGACTGATCATCTTAGAAAGAAAGTACCATAACCAATCACCGAAAGAAAATAATACAAATGAAATAATAAGAAGCAATCTAAATCTACTGAAAATTTGATGGGGCTATTTTGTTATTACGTATAGCTACTAGACTTACTTGGACAATTTTCTATTATAATGCATGTGCCGTCAGTCTGATCTAAGATGTATCCAGAATTGCAAACACAACCGCTTGGAAGGCATACATCAGAGCAAATACCGCTAGGCACCGGTTGCTCGCACGTGGGTTGACAATTACTGGGACAATTTTCAGGTGATGCATTGGGATCACTGCAGGAACCTAAGAAATTTAATGACTAAATATATATAAGCAAATTTAAAAAAAGGCACAGCTCCGGGAAAACAGTGAAAAAATTAAAAATATTAAAACTTTGTTTTTTTTGTGTCGACAGAAGATTACGCTGTGCTAATAATGCAACCTGTTATTGTACGTCGTCTGATATATTTTACCATTTTTTTTTATTTATGAAACGATTACGCCAAGTATAATATTTACTTATAAAAATGTGTCTACCAGTAAGACGCTCGTAGACATACAGATTTATTCGAGTAATACTGGAGTAGTAACCAAAGTAATATACCAATTCAGTTGCAAGGATTCACTTGTTTACTTATCAATACTATCAAAACCCTAAAAATGTCTAACTTTTTTCTTTTTTTTATTAAACAAAGTTTAAAACGACTGATGTATATGACGAAACTTTCAATTTATTGTGTTTTCTCCGTACTAATTAAAAAAGATTCTTGACCTGATTTGAAAATTTAAAACGTCACACACTCATCTTGTAAACGAAATCTTAGCATAGTTGTGATACATGGTAAGGTGTGATTGTGGTGTAGTGTATATAGATGATTTTATAAGTATTAATTTATTTAAAGTGCAAGAGATATTACACGATATATATGTTCTTAAAACTATAATTGGTCACAATAATCTTGTTAACACAAGGATTGATAAGCTGGGGGACTCACTCGGACAATTCTCTGTTGGAATGCATGTGCCGCCAGTCTGATCCAGAATATATCCAGTGTTGCAAACACAACCGCTAGGAAGGCATAGATCATCGCAAATATCACTAGGCACCGGTTCCTCGCACGTAGGTTGACAATTACTGGGACAACTTTCAGGCGATGCATTGGGATCACTGCAGGAACCTAAGAGTTTTAATGACTAAATATATATAAGCAAATTTAAAAAAAGGCACAGCTCCGGGAAAACAGTGAAAAATTAAAAATATTAAAACTATGTTTTTTTTTGTGTCGACAGAAGATTACGCTGTGCTAATAATGCAACCTGTTATTGTACGTCGTCTGATATATTTTACCTTTTTTTTTTATTATGGAACGATTACGCCAAGTATAATATTTACTTATTGTTGGGGTGCTAGCCTTAGGATCGTAGCAAATGATACGAATGGACTGTATAATATGATATGTATAATTCAGACTGTTACAAAACGTTTATGAACGATGAAAACAAGTAAATATGAGCGCGGGTGTACGTGCCGTCGCGTGTCAGGTGATTTGGTGACTCGTGCAGAGGGGCGCGCGGCGCGGCCTATCGTCGAGAGAAGGCCACGGATCGGAGACAGGTAGGAGGGCAGATGGTGTTGAAGGCTCGCCGAAAGAACCCTTACGAGTGCGGATGTCGGCGACTCTGGTTACGTCATCCCTGCCAGGAATGACCCAAGTGATGCGTCCTAAAAGGAGGAATTTGTCTCATAATATGATTAGAGTTTCTTCCTTAAGCTCCCCTGAAGACTGACGCCATTTCTTTCGTAGAATATGTGATGTTGATGTTCTGGATCTGTGGGTGAGGCAACATAACGAGTGAGCGTCCAATAAGGAAGTATGCTGGAGTCAAAGTAGAGAGGTGAGGAAATAGGTATAGGTATAAGAAAAAAGAGGAGAGTGAAATTAAGGACCCGGAGGTTAGAATTGGCCTCCACTTGAAGAAGACATGTTGTTATCTCTATGGGTCAACCCTAGGACTCGTCTAAGATGGTGTTTGGTCTATGTAACTGCGGACTCGTACAAGCCATCAAAGTGTGAAGCGTACGCAGGGATAAAAGAAAAGTAAGTAAGGAAAAGTAAGTAAATAAAACACCAGATTCAAGTTTTGTGAAAGCAAGTAAGCCAACTCATTGTAAGCATGGAACGTTGTGCCATTATGAGAGAAAATATTAGGTATATTTCCCTTCGAGCAACACTTCAATACAAGTGCGAGATGTAAGGCTCTAGTAGCTAAGCATACAAAAACACAAATGAAGCTTTTTAGAAGCCTACATGCTCGTCCTTTACGGTCAGCTATCATGATAGGTCTGGAGTAGTCGACCCCTAAATCTACGAAGGTAAACATAAGACATAAGTGGTACAATTTAAATAACAACTTACAAGCAATATGAGAACTAGACAATATAATAGGATGCTTAATATTGTAGTCGTAGTAAGTAGGAGTTACTTAACCTGACTCCAACACGGTTGGAAAGAAAAAGCAAAGAAGTATTTAATTCTGTAGAGATAAGCATACCAATACAAGATGACTAGTATCGTACATCTATTACAGAATCATAATACATATGCATTATACATTGTAATGCACTTAGATTAAAAGAATTTAGAAAATAATAAATTAATAAGATTATCAATAAAATTATAAGTATTAAGAATGTCAATATGGTAAAAAGATACTGTTTAAAGAAGCTTTATTGATTTGAGTCTGGGATTGAGGTCAAGAAGATGTACCTTCAAGAAGAAATTGGGGTCCTCCTGACCACCACAACGAAGAAGACAGCAGCTTGTCTGCTCTGAGTCCACGCGAAGCGAGGTCTGCGGGGTTTAAAAAAGAAGGGAGGTAGCGCTGAGACCTTCCCCCAGCAGATGCCTGTTTCTCAGACATTCTGTGATGAGCAAAAGTCTGCGTATTTAAATAAGGGTCATTAGTTAAACAACGATCAGGCGACTTAAGGCGACGCTTGGCCATTAAATATGAGTCACCCAACACATCAAGTGATTCTACAAGAGGAATGTCAACAACAAACCTACCATCCGTGTCGCGATATGTAGTGTCTACAAACACTTCCTTGCAGGATCGCTCCTCGTGTGTTTGTTTGTGTTGTGAATCAGTCAGTGTGACAAATGATGAGATGTGTGTGGATAAATTAGTGTGGTGTAAAACGCCCGTTATGAGTCAACCTAATTTTGTTTCCACTAATGTAGGCAAGTTTTTGCCTAGCGGAATACCCTTGTGAGGAAACAGAAGACTGATTGTTTATGCCCTTCACATTGGTTTTAACAGAAGAAGTGGGTATACGTAGTCTTCGGCATAAGTCTCCAGACACGAAGTTAGCAGTACTGCCGTTGTCCAGCAGCACTATAGCATCATGAAGATTGCCTTCAGCGTCCGACACCTTCACCAGCGCTGTGGACAGTAATACAACCCTAGATGAATTTAAGTGATTAGCAGCTAAAACAGTGGTTTGGTTAATAATAGGATCCTTGTCTATGTGAAGAAGCGTATTATGCTTTTCAGTACAATACTTGCAGTGGCCTAACTTGCATTTTTGTGCAATGTGACCTGGTCTAAGACAATTTAGACACACATTAGAAGTCTGGGCTTTCTTTATCCTATCCTGAACTGTCAAATTTCTAAATTTCTCACACTGGAAGATAAAATGGTTGTCCCTACACATGGTACATGATAAGGTTTTAGACTGTGAAGGCTCACCTGTCAGTGTAAAGTTTTTATGTTTAAAACTATTACTATTATGACTAACAGAGTTACCCTCAGTCCTTGATTTTAAGTTTCTGGACTCCTCAAGGGTCTCCAATAAGTCAGCTCTGTTACTGAGGTAACTTAGGAAAACATCTAATGTTGGAGGTTCAGTTAAACAATTTCTATGCTCCTCCCACTTACGATTCGTCACCTGGTCAAGCTTACCGGACATTATAAAAATAATAAGCGTGTCCCAATGCTGGACAGGCTGACCAAGAGTAGACAAGGCTCTTAAGTTTTTATTTATGGAATCAACAATAAGACGTAATGATTTACTTGACTCCAATGATATTCTATATACCAGATATGTTATACACTCACAAAACAACAGAAAAAAGTGTTCCGCACAGTACCCGTTGCACACATAGACCTTTTTCATTCATTTCACATTTCACTACATGTCAAAATGATAGAAAAGGATGACTTGAGAAAACAAATATGAAAAAAAGTGACAGCTAGTGTTGTCAATTGCGTATGAATTTGAACAAACATTACTCTAGTTACCAATCACCGCATGCTGTATCATAGACTAACAAATATAACGCGAGAGAAGGTACAAAATTTGTACCGCAGTTTCTACCTATAACAACTACTAAAGGTAGAAAAATAAAACATGTGAAAGAAAATAAATATTTATTTACAGAAAAATTAAAACATTTTTAATAAAAACTGCGATAGACATAATTACAAGCTTTTTTGTACGTAACTATATTTTTTTTTTTTTTTTTTTTTTTTTTTTATATTAGCCTACCAAAGTGACTCCACTTTGCCTGATGGTAAGCAGTAAGTGGAATCCAGAAGTGGTGGACACCATTCCAAAAGCCAAACTACTGGTATGGTGGCCTCCACTATGGCGGCTTAGTGAGATGCTTTTTCACGCCCCGCTTAAAAGACCCAGGATCAAAATTAGATGGGAACACATGCGCTGGCAAAGAGTTCCAGGCTTTAATTGAGCGACAAAAGTATGAAGTGCTGAACCGTTTGGTTCGAGACCCTTTAGATTCCACTGTGAAAGGGTGGCACTTTAGTCCCGCACGTGTCGTTCTGGATAAAAAGGGAGAGGGTGGGATTAATTCAAAGAGCTCTTCAGAACACTCTCCATGGTAAAGGCGATAGAAGACGGCCATTGAGGCGATGTCTCTTCGCAGCTGTAAAGGCTCAAGGGTCTTAGTAGCCTCCGGGCTTCCGATGATACGGACTGCTCGCCGCTGCAACCTATCGAGTGCATCCAGTAAGTACTGTGCGGAGCCATCCCAAAGATGAGAGCAGTACTCCACGCAGGAACGAACCTGTGTCTTATAAAGAAGACAGAGCTGCTCGGGCGTGAAGTACCGCCTCACCCTGTTCAGGACACCGAGTTTACAGGAGGCGGTTTTAATGACGCACTCGATGTAGTTCTTGGGGTTGAGATCTCGGCTGATGTCCATACCCAGGATACTTAGGCTATCCTGTAGTGGTAACACTGTGTTATATTTATAACGGGTGGAATCATGCAACTCAATTTTCGGCCGATTGAACTGAAACTTTTTACACATCTTATGGTCTGTTGACAATGCAATTATATATAATTAATATTATTTAAATCTAAAATAGCGAACCTAATATGGGTTACATTCTGTAACCCAAATTTTAAAATACGATAAAAAAACACATAACCCTCCTTTTGGGCTTTACTGTAGTTGGGTTAAACTAGAAATAGCTTTATTTTATGATTTTTGATAATCTGGTAATATTCAAATTTTTTACACACACTTATTTATTTCTAATTAAGTATATGCATTTTTACATAAAACAAAATTATGAAACAATACAAGGTTAGAAAAAAGGAAAACCGAACTGCGAAGAACGATGACTTTTCTGCCTACGATTTTCGCATCTGTATTTTTATTCTATGTCCAGGATGCACGCGTCCTTGTCACACGCACCACAAAAATGTATTTTCCATTTCTTTCTTTTTTCTAACCTCCAAATATTCGAATTATTAGGAAAATAATTGAAATATGTTATTAAATCAAAGAGTATTGCGTACTTACATATGGTATGAGATTCCTTGTGTTTTATTTAATTTTGTATCATAATTGGTGCACTTACGGAACACACAAGATGGCATTTTTAAATTTGAAAATTGCATCAATAGTGTACCTACTCGTTGCTGTGCGTAACGCAGACTAAAGACAATACGTTCCAATTAGGACGTTTTCGGGTCTTCACGATTACGCGTTCATAACATATCTGTTAAATAGAATATCATTGCTTGACTCCTTATTTATATTGTCTACATTAAAAAGGGCTTGAACATGATTATTGACAAGCAGTCTTTTGTTGTCATATCTAGAACAGAGCAACTGCCAGGCTGCGTCATAATTATCAGATCTAAAGTCTAAATTATCTATAATAAGAGAGGCACTACCATTCAAAGAAGCACGAAGATAGTGTAATTTATTAATTTTATCTATGCCTTCGTTGTTATGTATGATAGAAATAAATGTGTCTCTGAATTCCAGCCAATTATGATAGCTGCCAGAGAACTTAGGTAAATCTATTTTAGGTAAGCGTACTGATGAGTGTTTGTGTGTATGAGAAGTACTAGATACAACCTCGGACGCTGTGTTTCCCGTCAGAAGCCTGCGGGTCCTGCCGATAAGCTCACGAAGCAATCAAGGCGTAGTACTGCTTCTCGAACTCTTCGCGCTCCGCATATTGCTCGTCAGGGTCATCCACCGCTTCCTCCAAGTCGGTCTGTAACGTGTCGTATTACTCGTATAAGTTAAGCCGATGTTCAATCTCGATGAGTTGAGTCTCACTTAACTTTTCACAAGATTTAACTATGTTTAAGTAAGAGGAAAATTGCGTAAGCTTAGCCTTAAGCGAAGCTCGCTTTTTAATAAAACTTTTAATAATAATAATAATAATAATAATCATTTATTTCAGGTCGCATAAACCCATATTATAAATACCTTACAGACTAACATAAATACATAATATAAACTTATAAACTACACTTCCTATGCACTACGAAATTGTGCTATCACGTGGCACTTGTCCGCGGAAGCGACGGAACACGACACCTTGCGGCCAAAAGGTTTCCTCCATGATGAGGTGCAGATAGCAGGTCGGTACTCGCACCACAAACGCCTTAAAATTGACGTTGCGACGCGACTCCAACAGCTGCACTCTCGGCCTGTACTTCGTCTTTTGGCGCACGTACTCCTCGATATCCTCAGCCTTTGTGGTGTAATGTAGGCGAGAGATATACACAGGAGTGTTCGGTGCGGCGGCACGCAGCTGCATGTTGTTTTCATCTGGTGCTGTACCGTAACAGTTTTTGTTTTAATGTCGGCCATAGGTAAGCTCAGTTTTAAGTGAGAAGAAACAAGGAAAACTTATATTAGGTATGTAATAGGCCAGATAAGACAACAGAAATGTTTAAGAGCCTGTTAAAAAAAAAATATTAAATAGCAGTGGAATGTGTTGCCAATACTAATTAACTAAGTTAATTTTAAAAGGTGTAATTTTACTACAAGAAAGAAGACCAGATAGATGTACATTAAAATTGCATTGTCATGTTAAAATTAACGAACATTTTTCAAAAAAATACTGGTTTGATTTAAATTATACTAGATGTATGATGATTAATGACAATGATAGGCACTTAAAGCTATTCTGATTATGAATTTATGTAACTAAAATGAATCGATATGAGGTGACAAAAGAGACGAAAACAGTCTAAATCAATGAAGGTCGAAGATGAATGGATTTATATGAAATGCGATAGCACTAACGCGATGAAATTAAATGATATGATTAGGAAATATGATTACTACTATGGGAATGGTTATGAAATATACGATTAAGGAATTATTGGAACGATCTCACAGTTTTGTTGCCGCAAACCACTGATGATGATTGTGACGAGGAGATTCTTCACGTTTCTTGATGCACGACGATAATCTGACGATGTGTATTTGCAACCGCTGCGTAGATTATTCTTCAATTTCTTCTTTTGTCGGTTGGCTTGAACGCGGCTAAGACGGCTAAGTTGAAACCGTGCCGGTATTCACGACGACCAAATGCAGACAATCACGAAGAAATCGATGCTGGCACGATGTATACTTCCATGCAGGCACGATGAAGATAGTTGAAAAATTCTTCGACTCGATGACTTGCAAAACCGTTAGCAAAAAACTGTTGCCGCTTCGAATTTTTCTTGATATGACGTTGGGTCAAACTTCAACGGTAGAAGGACCATATGTTGGGGTGCTAGCCTTAGGATCTTAGCAAATGATACGAGTCGACTGTATAATATGATATGTATAATTCAGACTGTTACAAAACGTTTATGAATGATGAAAACAAGTAAATATGTAAATAAGGTATGCTATGGAGCGCGAGCGCAGGTGTACGTGTGGTCGCGTATCAGGTGATTTGGTAACTGGTGCAGAGGGGCGCGCGGCGCGGCCCATCGTCGGACGCTCACGAAGAATGCCAATGATGCCCGAACGTATGGATCAAGATGTTGAGTCGATGACTCAACACTTATAAAAATGTGTCTACCAGTAAGACGCTCGTAGACATACAGATTTATTCGAGTAATACTGGAGTAGTAACCAAAGTAACATACCAATTTCAGTTGCAAGGATTCACTTGTTTACTTATCTATACTATCTTATCTATTCTTTTTTTTATTAAACAAAGTTTAAAACGACTGATGTATATGACGAAACTTTCAATTTATTGTGTTTTCTCCGTACTAATTAAAAAAGATTCTTGACCTGATTTGAAAATTTAAAACGTCACACACTCATCTTGTATACGAAATCTTAGCATAGTTGTGATACATGGTAAGGTGTGATTGTGTCGTAGTATAGATAGATGATTATAAAAGCATAAATTTATATGAAGTGCAAGAGATATTACACGATATATATTATGTTCTGAAAACTATAATTAGTCACAATAATATTGTTAACACAAGGATTGATAAGCTGGGGGACTCACTCGGACAATTCTCTGTTGGAATGCATGTGCCGCCAGTCTGATCCAGAATATATCCAGTGTTGCAAACACAACCGCTAGGAAGGCATAGATCATCGCAAATATCACTAGGCACCGGTTGCTCGCACGTAGGTTGACAATTACTGGGACAATTTTCTGGCGGTGCATTGGGATCACTGCACTGATCTGAAAGATACAAGATGTAACACTTAACAGAAAATCGTAATTTGAACCCATTAAATAGAATACAGTTAAAATAATAGAAAATTATAAAATACTTTAACAGCTATTTATTGCCTTTAACTAGACAAAATACGGACTTTAATATTAATAAAGAAATATGTAAATTTGGCATTAACGCCACCTTGTGCAGGGTTTGTTTGCACCCCCCCAACCGGGGTTCGCCTTGTCGCGGCGGAGGGGGCTTAGTAACCGTGGTTACCCAGAACCACGGTGAACTAAGAGGAACCCCAAGGAGGCGCCGCTCTTCTGAGGTTTGGTGTTAAGCCCACGATGGAGCGGCTCCGGTGGGTTGCAGTGCTGTATGGGCGGCACCGCAACTGGGTCGGGCCGCGGTGTTGCTTCGGTGACACTGCGGCTCAGGAGTGGCGGGGCCGCGGCGGGAGAGGAGTGCTGGTATAACGGTGCGCCGCTCTTTCTAACTTCCTCGGCCTCGGCGGGGCTGCAACCGCCAGATTGCGGACGCGGTGGGGCCGCAGGGGAAGAGGAGTGTCGGTATTGCGACGCGCTGTTCTCCCTATCCTCTGCGGCCGAGTTAGGAGGTGGCCTGCGGGCGGCGATCGGGCAGTCGCCGCCCGAACAGCACGGGCCCGAGACGGCAGTGCGCGTGTTTCGCACGCGCCACTCGATAGAGGGGGGGGAGGGGCTAGGCTAACTTCATCACGACTTAATAAACTTGTCTAATCACCGCTGAATTATGAGAATTTATATGATAAAGCGACGTTATTTATTAATACTTTTTTGGCTATATAATAAAAAACATTTACATACTTGGAAAATCCTAAGGTGCAATGCATTGTCCACCTTTTTCAGTTAGGACGTATACTGGCTTGCAAGTGCAGTTGGTCCAGAGACATATTTTAATGCAAGGTTTTTGACTAGCATCAAGTTCTGCACAGGTGTTTGGACAAGGATTCGGACACCGTGTGATAGTTGCATTCTGATCACCATTGCATGACTGATCATCTTAGAAAGAAAGTACCATAACCAATCACCAAAAGAAAATAATAGAAATGAATTAATAAGAAGCAATCTAAATGTACTGAAAATTTGATGGGGCTATTTTGTTATTACGAATAGCTACTAGACTTACTTGGACAATTTTCTATTAGAATGCATGTGCCGTCAGTCTGATCTAAGATGTATCCAGAATTGCAAACACAACCGCTTGGAAGGCATACATCAGAGCAAATACCGCTAGGCACCGGTTGCTCGCACGTGGGTTAACAATTACTGGAACAATTTTCAGGCGATGCATTGGGATCACTGCAGGAACCTAAGAGATTAAATAATTAAATATATATTAGCAAATTTAAAAAAAGGCATAACTCCAGGCACACTGAGAAAAAAATAAAACAATCAAAGTTTTTTTTTTGTGTCAACAGAAGATTACAATAAGCTAATAATGCAACCTGTTATTGTAATATCGAACCAAGTGAATCATGACCCACCCCCTAAGCTCATTTTGCGAAAACATCTAAATTCAAGTAGATCGAAATTCACCTGAAGTCAGATTTCCTTGGCATCGAAATCAGCAAAGTGGGTCATAATCAACTTGGTTTGACTGTACGTCGTCTGTTATATTTTACCTTTTTTTTCATTTATGAAACGATTACGCCAAGTATAATAATTTCACTTATTAAAACATGTCTACCGGTAAGACGCTTGTAGACATACAGATTGTCTAGAGTAATTCTGGAATAGTGACCAAAGTAACTTATCAATTTCAGTTGCAAAGATTTACTTATTAATACTATTAAAACTCTGAAAACCTCTATCTTTCTAAATGGCTCCGAGCCCATCCGACCCCAAGTTTTTGTTTGTTTTGTCTCCTTTTGAAGGAACCAGTTAACACAGAATTAATTTTCTCCCATAGTACCTACCTTTACCCAATATGTTCAGCATTTATGCTACCACTGAATTCAATCAATCAATCAATTTATTAATAAATATAAATTACACACAATATACAATATAGGTAGTTTTCCTTTGGTCCCAAACTAAGCTAGTGTTTGTATCTTGGGCACCATCGGGATTACAATTCTCTAATATACTTACATATCCTAAAGAGACATACATACTTTATAATAAACTAAACAAATAAATACTAAACAAGATTTAGATAAAACATATTTATACATGGTCAATTAGATATTACAATGAAATTAAGCTAGGTACCTAATGAAAAATCTAAGAAGTAAACTTAATTAGTCTAATTTAAATACATAGGTATCTATTATAATTTAAATATCAATGGTTAATACAACTTTTGTCTAGTCCTATTAATAAAAAATGGAAATTATTTAAAAACCCTCGTGATTATGACGAATTTAAGTTACTTAGAACAAGACAGCGCCGTCTGCAGCGTCATTGTTTTGATAACTTTACACTCAACGCAGAACAAAATATAATATAAGATTCAAAGTATTTTTGGAGATACATTGAATCGAAAAAAGGTGTCTCTTCTTATTCTCAAGAATTTAAGTTAGGAAATCAAAAATTCAGTGACGGACAGGATATATGCACAGCTTTTAATAATTTCTTTGACAGTGCATTCATTAGAAACCCCCCACGTAATCCTGTTAACTCGCAATCATCAGTGCAAGGTTACTCAGGCTGCGATACTATATCCAATATTACGGTATATAAAGATGTTGTGTATAATTATCTCTCTAGCCTTGATAGAAGTAAAGGCGCCGGACCTGACGGTATCCCGCCTATATTTCTATCATCGTGTGCGGAAAGTCTTTCACTACCAATTTCATTTCTCTTCCAGCGTTCTCTGGATACGTGTGTATTTCCCCTTCTATGGAAAAATGCCCACATCATACCTATTCACAAAAAAGGATCTAAATGTGAAATTGATAATTACCGTCCCATATCCATTTTAAATTGTATTGCCAAAGTTTTCGAAAAGATTATTTTTAAATATATTTATCCCGTTATCGCTCTTGGTATTCCTGATTCTCAGCACGGGTTCATGCGTGAAAGTTCTACAGTATCAAATCTTGCCTGCTTTTCTAATTATGTGATAGATCAAATGGAAAATGGTGGTCACGGAGATTTACTAAGATGGGTAAAATCTTATCTAACTAACCGTTCCCAGGCAGTCGTACTTGGAGGCTTTAAATCTGAATATATATCCATCCCCTCTGGTGTACCCCAGGGGTGCCTATATCTTCGATATCTCATTTTACATAAATAACTCCCAACATATCTTATACGCAGATGACAAAAAAATCTATACTACTATTAATTCCGTTTCCAACTGCATGACGCTACAAGATGATCTTAATTTACTATTTAATTATTATAACAATAACAACATCACTGTAAACGTTAAAAAATGTCAATGTATCTCTTTTACTCGTAAAAAAACCTCCATAATTTACCAATATAATTTTAACGGCATTGTAATCGAGAGGGTTATAAAAGATCTGGGTGTTATGTTGGACTCCGAAATGACAATGCGACAACACATCGATACGATTACTTGCAAATCGCTCCGTAATCTTGGATTCGTTATAAGATCTTGTCAACCTTTTAAATCCTTATTGAGCTTAAAAAGCGTGTATTTCGCCTTTGTTCGGTGTACATTAGAATACGCCTGTCAAATATGGTCCCCCTGTTACGCGATACATAAGAACAGCATTGAACGTATTCAAAAAAAATTTATAGCTCATTTGAACTATAAATTCAATCGCTCTGCCAATGACTACAAAGAGAACTGTCGCTTGTACAATTTATTGACTCTCGAAGAAAGGCGTATTATGATGGATATGGGTTTTCTATTTGACATATTGCATGGGCGCCTCGACTGCCCTGATCTTCTGCATAACATACACTTTAACGTTCCCAAAAGACGCACGCGACACACTGCGTTACTTTCTGCCCCATTTCACTCGACGAACTATGGTCAGAACAGTGTACTAACACGCATAGTTAACTCTTACAACAAACAATTTAGTAACATTGATATATTTAATGGTTCTAAAACCAGACTGAAAAAAGAAACATACGATATCATTATCGGTACCATACCATAGCAAACTACATATTGAACACTTTTAGGCTCTAATAATATTTATTGTTATATCGTAGTTATATTAATATATTTTATCTATCTATATATATATATATATATATATATATATATATATATATATATATATATGTACTTAGTATTATATATACTTAGTATTTATAATTAAAAATCTATTATTATTATTATACTTAGTATTATTTATTTATTATTCTTACATACATATATATTATATTATTATGTTAAGTATATCAATAAAACCTTGCACACTAAGAAAAAAAGAAATAAATATTAAAACATTACATTACTAAACATTAGATAAAATTATTTATAAAATTGTCGAGGCTTTGCTGTTGCAGAATGACACTCCCGTGTCTTCGTGCACATTAAAGATACTTTGATACACAAGTTTTCACTGTTACCGTCAACTCAACTTTATGAAGTAATCAAGCTACCTTCTATTATTAACATTTGCATGTACATTACATACCTATACTCTTTTATTTACCTTTTTTTAACTGTAAGGGAAATTTCATATTAATATTAATATTGTGCCTACATTTCTTTTTTTTGTACCTTCACATGTTCCGCTAGTTAGACATTTAGCGGATAACTGTAATTGGCTATACTACGTTATTTCAACTATGTTACCTAATTTATTTGTAATAGCTGTTGTTATTCCATAAATAAATAAATAAATAAATAATCTTCAAATAATCTTAACAAAAAGTTACAAAAAATTAAAGTCATTTACTCAATTAACTATTTACGTAAGTTACGGAAGCAATAGCGTCATCAGAATTACCTAGACAATAGTATTATAATCTGGGTTAAAGTAAATACAATTTATGTCACGTTCGAGACTACTCATGTTAATTTAATTTTTTTTGCTGTGAATGCATTTTGTTCTTAAGTAAATAGCAATAAAGCGAGATTTACTATCTAGGTCATTACATAGTTTTGAATTTAAAACAAAATTAACTAAATTTATTAATAGAGAACACGTACAAGTAAAATAAATCTAATTTCGAATAAACTTAATAGATTAATAGGGTTTTCAAGATTAGACCCCTCTATTGAATAAATCTATCTATTGAATTAATATAATTATCCTCTGCATATTTACGCGCTGGACAGTCGACGTCACCCGTGTTATGATCACATTTTCTCTTAAAACGTTTGCACGTTGCACAATTGGGCGGAGAGGATTTATTGATGCATTCCTTGTGAGTGTGACCGTTTTCTCCACAATGATTACAGGTAGGACTAGATTCTTTGCAGAACTTGGCTGCATGACCAAACTGTTGGCAATTAAAACACCTAGAAACCAAAGTTAAGTCTCTAACGGGGCACGACGTCCAATTTATAAAAACCCGACCTTGAGTCATAAGAGCTTTCCTTACTGTAGATGGCACTTCTAATATATAATTACATATTGGTAAACCTCTTTTACCTGATTTATGGCTTACTTTTATAGTCGCCAGAAAGGAATCACGGGTAGAGTTCTTAAAATTTATCTATGAGGTTTTGTTCGTATAAGCAATCAAATACCTCCTTTTCGGTGAGGGCTATAGGAACTCCTATGATGACTATTTTTGGACGGCGTTTCGGCGGCTCTTGGATTGTGAAATCAGAAGATATTAGTTTCTCAGAACTCCTTAGTTTTTCAATGTCACCTTTGCTTTCAGTGCTTATTAATACACCCCCATTTTTGGTCTTTCTTACGCTACGAACATGCAGCTTTAGCTCTTCTGGGGATATCATTTTCTGCACCACGGATTTGGTATCGTCACTTGTCTTGGTTTTATCGCTGGAATAGATAACTACAGTGCTCTGCTTATTGGGGCGAACGTAATTATTAGTACCTTTTTTAACCATATCTGCGAAAGAACTCTTCTCCGTATGTTTCAACCTATCTTGCACAACCTCTTTGAATTTTGTAATAGATTTCGCTACTTCTTGTTGAGTCTCTTGGTTATTAATGGTGTCGTATGCTTGAATGGTCTTTTGTTTTAAGGATTGATATAAAACAGCCATTTGGGACGTTCCACTTGTAACCCTTCGACAAAGATTAGTCACACGAAGCTTCTGGTCAGAGTTAATTTTGCTCTCCGCGACATAGCACATATATCATTTAGATACTCGTCTATAGCCTCTAACCATCTTTGTACCTCTGATGTTGGCTTGACTTCTGGTGGTAGTTCTTTACGTGCAGTAATAATTTCCTGTTGAGCTGACCTCGGTGACGGATGGCTGCACCCACAAAGGCTACATCCTGGATTAGACATAGCTAACACAGTAACAGCCGCTTATTTATTTTAGTAGGTAATTTTAATTCATACTTGCAGTTTTATGAAAAAGTTAAGAAACCTCTTGTGAGTCACGATACACTTTATTGCTTATACGGCGCAAAAACTATAATAGTAAAACGTAATTAATTAGAAAAATTTCATTGCAAACAAATAACACGCCTGCTGTACGTGAGTGCTAGATGTACTCATCTAGCAATTAGAAGTAGCACAAAACACCAGCAATAACTGATTTGAAATGACGGAGCCGGAATGGATTTTATTCTTCTTCTTCTTCTTTTTTTTTGGCAACAGAGCCGACGATTGTGTCAGCTATTTCTGCCAGCGTCAAGTTTAAAATAATATTCTTGTTGATGATATTAATGGTATATTACAATGATAAAAATAGAAAAAATGTGGATGAAATTAAATGACAACCATCTTCCGTGAAAACAAAAGATGGACCCCCATGGATTTTATTAGTTATACATGCTTCAAACAAAGTGTCATTTCTATGTTGATGAAGTTCTAGTAAGTGCCCATAGATAAGGTACACAATGTCATTCACCCTAAATAAGTTACACGAACAGTTTACTAAAGTAGACGCAAGTACCAACATTTTGAGTGATTTGGATGTACACGTACAAATTATTTTATTAGAGTTTTTAAAAATAACTGGTTCACCATTCACAGCTGTTCCACGTGCTCTACGATTAAATCTATCCTGAGGGTCTAGACAAGTGGCATAGATTTCTTTTCTATTTATAGAATAGAATAAAATATGTATGGAATTGACATAAGCGTTGGCGTTACCTTACATATGTCAATCTCATAAATTTTTTATCTGTTCTATGAATAGAATAGAAATCTATTTCATTTGTCTAGGCCCTCTGTTGTTTTATATTTTATGTATAATGCGACGAATAAAAGTGTTTAACAAATCCATCTGTTTCACAAAGTTGAAATGTAGTACATCCTTTTTCCACCTTCAAAATGTACATCCAGATGTATTATCAGTAAGCTGATCCCTAATTAACAACTTAAATTAGACATATAATATTGTTACGTGTCAGGATGGGGTCCGATGCAAAATGCCAGTTACGCGATGATGCGTTTATTCAAGACTCACACAGTATACTAACAGTAACTAAATAAAGCAATAAACACTTATACTGCACTATCACGCTTCGTATATCGCTGTTCGTAAACTTCCGTATTACTTAGATGTTCGCTCGAGATCGCTGTATTCACAACTGAACGAAGTGCCGACGTTCGAATCCTTTTTATAGTCATTCAATAGATTTCTAGAACCTTCCCGCTATTACCACAAAGATGCCGACAATTCTCGAAAACAGAACAATGAGTGTAGGTACTTGCTGTGTGTCTTGCTTCGTCATGAATTTCGTTTTCTGCTAGCTCTCTAACACCTTTACAACTGTTATCATCAACGTCTTTGTGCGTCAAAGTCGTCGTGCATCAAGCGTTTTTGAGAATGTTTTACATAATATATTATTAGTAAAACATTTCATATGTAGATAACCGTCCATTCATTTAGTATGGACGGTTATCTTAGAGATAACAATCAAATCGAAATCATGAAATCATTTATTCAAATAAAAATAGGTATACAATAACATAGGTAGGTACATAAATCTTTTAAAAATAGGCTAAGAATATTGTGTGCCTGTACTAGGAAGATCCTGTATCACAGGCTGTCGTAAGTGCTAATCATATTATATTTATGGTATGAAATACAATATTTTTGTCTAAAATTATATAAAAAATGAAATGGTAATAAATTTTAAAAACTAATTTGCGTAAGATCTAAGTAAAGTAATTTAATAAACAATATTATGTTAATTAGATGGTGCAATTGATTAACTAGGTAATAGGTAGTGCAAGTAAATGTAAGCATCAGCAGTATTATGTAGGTTTATACAAATTACGTGTTAGATACCATAACATGTTTAGGTACAATATTTTTGCTACGGATGAATAATAATGCTTACTGAGTAAGTTAATGTTCATAACTATTATAAATTTTTGTTTTTTTATTTGATGACAAGTGTAATTTAGCTTATAATATCTCTAATTTATATTGAATATAAGACATATCGTAATAATTATGCCACTTATTTCTTATAGAACTAAATATCTATAAATACCTTAGTTTGAAGTACACTTAAAATCAACAGAGTTGATGTATCTCTGCTCTGCTGCTTTTTTCGCCGGACACTCAACGTCTCCCGTTTTATGATTATTCGGCTTTTTAAAACGCGAACATGTTGCACACTTCGGCGACTCATTTTTCTTCGCACAAGCAGATATTGAGTGCCCTATTTCACCACAATGTAGACATGCTGGTACTTGTTCTCTGCATGATTTAGCGGCGTGACCATACTGATGGCAGTTATAACATCTTGTCACTAGCGTAAAGTCCCTAACCGGGCACGATGTCCAATTTATAAATAGTCGATTCTGGGTTATTAGAGCTTTACGTATATGATATATATAGTATACGTATACAATGCAGTTTGTATACCAATTGACCGATGCCCAATGTTTTAGTGTAATATCAACATGACAATCTTGTGTTTTCTTTTTCCTTCTATTTCATGTGTCACTAGCCTCTTTTTCTTTTAAACTCTATTTTCTTATGACTTTAATTTACGTAGTCTCAAATGTTTTCATAAGTCAGTCAAATTATGCCATTCTTCAGAAGGTTAAGAGTTTTTTTAAATGTCTCACATATCCTTTCTTATGTGTGTTCTTTACTGTTTTCTAATTAATACAATTTTCTAAAGATTTCGCATGAGATACATGCACCTTTGTTATTAGCATACGGCTGGAACGGCGATCCAAATGCAAGTTCAAACCCCTGTCCAAGCTCTTGTCCTGCAACTCGTGACCAACCAGATACAAGTGATGTACTTTGTATCGACGCGTGTAATCCAAGTGGCTGTGAATGCAATCCAGGCTACATTTTATCTGAAATTAATGGACTATGTATCTTACCATTATATAACTTATCTTCTTGAGTCAATTAGTTTTGCGTGTTTTTAAGATTGTTTTACAAAATTGTTATCTCGTTTTTCTGTGGTTGTACTCGTCTTTTTCAATTTTTCTCACCTGTTTTATTCAACACGGCGTAAACACCGAACGCGTGAGATTCATGCAGCTTAGTACCATCAATCGCAGGAAGCAATGGCGATCGAAATGCAAAAAACACGCCTGTCCAAGTTCTTGTCCTGCCACTTAATCGTCATCAACTATCAAGTGATTACATAAAGTGTAAGAGTTTGTTTGCTTGTTTGAACGCGCTTATCTCTGGAATTACTAGGCGTATTATATAACTCGTATGATAGACAGTCCTTGAGAAAGGTTTAAAGGCTATGTAACATCACGAGACTGGCGAAGGGAGCAGAGCAGTAACCAAAGACACGGATTAAACCATGCTGCAAAAAGCTAGTTGACATATATAATCCTAGTGGTTGTGAATAGCCTATATACTATTTATGAATGTCCTGAGATGATGGGCTGTACACTGCCGCGGTAAGTGGGTAGCGGTGGGCGTGTTTACGCGCATTTTTGTTAGTTATAGTATTGAAATATCGATTTTAATGATGGGTGCCCGCTTTAGGCCGTGTGCCCGCTTTAGGCATACTTCCCCTACACTATAGTTATAGATACAAATGTACAGCAGGCCTATTGCGTATTATATATCGAGTAACCAATGAATTTTCGTTATACACTGAACTTTGATGTCAACAAGATAAAATGAGAATACGAAATTAGTAATTTAACAGTTATTACTTGGACATATATTAGCAGAGATTAACAATTTAACTGTCAACTGAGATACGCAATAGGTCTTCAGGACATTGATACACACGTCATCAGAGTTTCCAAGATACTCTTTTAAAAAGTTACATCCTGATTCACATAGAATGGTAAAAGTACAGAAGTATAGAACATAAAGACTCTCGCAAATTGTGGTGGATAAATACGAGTAGGTATAATGCAATAAAAATATAAAGATATATTCTATAGAGTCGAAAAAAAATTCAATTATTATTCAAATTGTTGTTCAATTGTTATAATATTTACAGCAAAATAAATTATAATGAAGCATGCACGGAATAAAACAGAATTTCTTTAATCGCTATACAGCTCAGTTTAATTTGTTGTGCCGCGTTTTAGGTAGTATTTTTCTTACTTTGTTCTAAGTTGCTTATAATGTGTAGCGTTGTCTCGAATTCAGAGAATGAAGCGATCTCTTCTGTGAGCATCGTAAGAGGTACTATAGGAATACCGTAAGACAGCCAGCAGTGTTATTATAAAACAGCCACGAAGATGGCCTACGTCCGAGTAATATCGTGATGTATAAAAATTAGCCAAAAATTTTACTCGTTTTAAGTGAACAGAAATGCCACATTTTTGTTAAAAAAATACGTCAGAATCATTTTATTTCATTTTAAAAACTAGGTAATGTTTTAACTAGTCCGTTGGTATGCCATGCCACTTATACAGAAAGGCATGAGCATTAATCGCCTTTCTTGTTCAATGTGGATTAGCGATTTTAAATTATTTTTTATACGTTCAGGCTTTTTTTCTCATGGTATACAGGGTCCAGTAGAATTATCATACTGTCTCAGATAACCGTTATCACAAAGGCATCCTGTAGACGATATACAAGAGCTCGACGATTTCGGCAACTCACATCGTCAGTGAGATATCGCTCATTTATTGGACATAAAGGGTCTGGAACAAACCCAATATAGGCTCTAAAATATACAAAAAAAAATGATAAAAAGAAAAATTGTGACTGAAACTAAAAAAAATACTTTACATTATTTCTGGGTATATTCTTGAAAATGCTTAAAATAAAATTGTCTCATGTTCAGTAGTGGGTATACGAATATGTTCACTATTCATTTGAGAGCTGCCAAAATAATAAAATAAATAATATTTTAGAAATATTGGCTAAGTAAATTTGTATCACTAAATAAGAAGTTAAGCGACTTCAATATTCGACATAGTATCACACCGACAGAGTTGCAAAGAAAATAATCATAGAAAACATCAGTGTAATAAACTATCTAATAAAATTATTATTATCAATGCACCTCAATGACTTTTAAGCACAACAGTAAAAACCAACGTATGTGAAAGGATTTTTCCACAGCACATGCGCATCGATAATAAATTATTTTATAGATAATTTTTATGACAAAAATAATATAATAACATATTGAAAAACATTTATTTAATTACTCACGAAACCTATAAAACTATGTACATTATTTGCATTTTTTATGTATTCAACTGTATTTCAGTTGAATACATAAAAAATTACGAGTAATAATATTATTACGTCTGTTTAAACATGTTCCTACTTAGAAACAGAGGTAGATGACGTTTCAAAATATACCTACAGAATAGGTTGAGCTAGGAATAGAATACGGAATTAAAAATGAAATTTATGTTGTGACTGAAAAATTGTGATATAGGTTGAGCTAGGAATAGAATACGGAATTAAAAATGAAATTTATGTTGTGGGTTGACTGAGGAGCATAAATAGGTTGAGTAGGAAAAAATGATAATTGGGATGAGACGTCATAGGATGAATATGGAACAACCCACTTATACATGTTGATATTTAACTGGTTTTAATATAAATAAGAAGAATTGACCGGCAATTATTATTGCAACATTCAGAAAATACATCAATAGCTGCTAGTTGAAGTTGACTGATTCACAAAATGAATCAGTCAACTTCAACTAGCAGCTTAGTTGACTATTGTCCGTTAGGTACCATAATGAGTTTCACGGAAAATGATGAAATAATTTATGTGTAAAAAGAGTAAGTTATGCTAAATGTGCAAATTGCTTGTACAGAGAGAGATTGTCTTAATTGATTGATTTGTATGAAATTCATTTAAGCAAATGGCATTCTCTGCCAGTAATCCTTTCTTGTGTGGTATAAAACTAAGTAAGTGCTAACATCAATAGAAATTAATATTCTTAGATGAGTTTCGGAACCGTGACCCTGGTTCTAAAATCCCATCGACCCATCAAAACAAATATAAATTTTAATACTTCTAACAATATAGACAGAAAACCTACTGGATCTTTTGACACTACCGTAATTAAAAGTAAATTTTTTTAAAGGTCTCTTTAACGAAGTGATTAAACGTGTTGCCATATAATTCATCAATCAGATGTAATGCAATTAAAATTATTAAAGATAGTTGTCCAATACCATCACTCATATATTTTGAAGCCTTCAAATTTAATAAGGATGCTATGTAGCTATTGATGTATTTTCTGAATGTTGCAATAATAATTCTCAGAAAATATAAGTAGATAATGAAATTGTTGCAGCTTTCGGTAGTCTCATTCATCGATCTAAAAGCAAAACTTTGGATTAAACTTCCATTACCACACGTCAACATTCCGTAACATGGAAGATATGTCGCCGGTCAATTCTTCTTATTTATATTAAAACCAGTAAATATCATCATGTATAAGTGGGTTGTTCCATATTCATCCTATGACGTCTCATCCCATTTATAATTTTTTCCTACTCAACCTATTTATGCTCCTCAGTCAACCCACAACATAAATTTCATTTTTAATTCCGTATTCTATTCCTAGCTCAACCTATTCTAAAACCACCTTAAAAATATTAGATTTATGTGTACGGTTTGAGTAAAAAAAAACGAAAAAAACGAAATCTATCACGGCTAAGTAGCCATTAACGATGTGAGTTAGATCCGTAAACGGTTTACGGATCGAACTCACATCGTTAATGACTGAGTCACCCGCAATACAAAAAAAAAACTGGATTTCTGTGCCGTAATTGAAACAATTACCACAGCGATACTAACTAAAATCTGTTGTCCCATAATACACCGCACCTTTTTATACAATATCTACCTTTACAAACCGCAAAGAATATTTGAAGGTTGATGCGAGCATAATCATAGATGGTAAGATTCGTTTATTGCCTACAAAATACTGACCATTTCATAACTTATTTAAATCAGCTTCGGTTCCAATATCTGTAGTCACATAGCCGACTAAATAAGCCAGAACTAAGGAAATAGAATGTACTTATTGCGCTTTAAAATAATTCCTTTGAATGTAGAACTAACACACAAGATTAACTGAAAATACTTTAGAAATGCGTCTTACATTACGAGCGTTTTGAAACAGCGGTCACGCTGTTAGAATAAAACCAGACAATATATTATGATTATAATAATATAATAATAATATGTGGACACTATCACACACCGTCATCTAGTCCCAAGCTAAGCAGAGCTTGTGTTATGGGTACTAGATAACTGAGATATAATACATAATATACATACTTTTTTTTTGTAAATACATACTTAGAATACATAGGAAACAAACCAGACTGAAGACAAATACTATACAAATACTATATAATGTTCATCACACAAATATTTGCCTTCCACGGGAATCGAACCCACGACACCCGGCGTCGCAGTCAGTTACACTAACCACTAGACCAACGGTGCAGTCACACACAATTTTATCAGTAGTTCAATTTTTTTATTTTTATATAAGTAGCTATGTAAATGCTAAACTTACCTTCACAATCGCTTTTATAACTTCAACATGTCTTTACCGTTGTAAGCGTTGAACACAACAGCCAGCCGCTTATATATTATCGCGGTATAAAAACCCATTGATTAATATACAATAACAATTAAATACATTAGATTACATTTGTACCAATTGAACCAATATAAAAAAAATTGCTGCGACAAACGGCTTCGCCCGCGCGTAAATTATGTTTTGCATCCTTCAAAAAAAATACCGATTTTCATCAAAATCGGTTTAGTTGTTTAGGCGCTGAGTGTTAACAAACACACACATACACACATACAAGCATACATACATACATACACTCAAACTTTCGCATTTAAAATATTAGTAGAATAAAGACTCCATGTATATATAATAAATAATGTTTTATAGCTTTTTGCCCGACTGACAAAGTCAGAAGGGTAATATTTTTCGAGCATAATATATGTATGTAGAAATGTATAATGAATATATGTGGGTATGTATGTCTATTTTTTTGGCACGCTCTACAGCTTAAAAGCTTCATGTACCTAACACTGTTACTTGTGGTTATTTTTAAGGGTATGGCGTTATCAAAACACAATAAGACATTGTAATGTGCAGTAGCGTAGGTACATTGTGATGAAGTAGCAAGTAGCAGGTATTAAAGTTGTATTGATTTTATCATTTCATCCGTCAGACGTCCAGATGTTACTTTTATGGCTCAGAAGCAGTTTACCAGATTCGCAATTAACCACATTTTGTACTATCAAACAGAGAATGTGTATTACAACAATAATGTATATTTTGCTGTCTATTCCCACCTGAGGGCCTAGACAAGTGGCAAAGATTTCTATTCTACTCATAGAAATCTTTGACTCTTGTCTAGGGCCTCTGTTCTGTTGAGTAGATCTGTTGGCAGAACTACTGCAAATTTTTGTCCATTAGTTCTGTGACTTATAAGACTATGCTTTACCGGATTTGCATATCAGGTTCAGTTCAGTCAGTTTGTCACAGGTCGAGGTTTATTGTACCGGATTACAAGTACAAACGCAGAGCGAGTACGAAACACACAAGCTTCGCATCGTCTTGATCCTGCGGTACATGAATTGATGATTAAAATAATAAAATTATTTATTTATTCGTTGATTTATATGCACACACGAAACTTATAAAGATAGTAGGTACTTAAAGTATCAAGAGCCCAAAAGTTACTGATTATTTCATCAGAAATTTCTTCTAACAAAAATTGAACATAGACAGTGTGTAGGTAAAATATATATTGATATCTAAACTAAAACAAAACTACAAAAATAATTTAATAGTAAATCATTTAAACAAAAATATAAATAAAGATAATTACTACAGTGGTAAAAAATAAATATTCAGAACTATTATTTGATAAAAAATGTGAATTAAATTTCAATTGAAGAGCTGTTTTATTCTCTATAAGAAATGCTTATGTGTGTGTGTGTGTGTGTGTGTGTGTGTGTGTGTGTGTGTGTGTGTGTGTGTGTGTGTGTGTGTGTGTGTGTGTGTGTGTGTGTGTGTGTGTGTGTGTGTCTGATTTCGTGACGCATATATACCTATAACTTTCATGGCTTAAGACTGTGTAATCACGAATAGTATAGAAATTTCTAGTTTACATTTTAGAGACCGTTTTACTTTTTAGAGTCACAGTACCGTGTATATTTCACTAACAAAATATACCCTGTAATTTAAAGGAATCGAAAGTCTTAGATAGGTAGTTTATGCATATATTATAATCACTTACCACGCACATTATCGTTTACTGAACTATACGTAAAGCCTTTTAGTTTTAAAAGGTTTATTGAAAGCTTGTCACCCTTGAACATTTCACGAACAGCTTGTTTTTGTACGATATAGACCCAGCATAGAAAATATGTTTAGTTTATACCTATATTATGTTTAAACAGTTGTATTCCCTACTTGTTGTTTCGTTAAAATGGCTAATGGAAATTGCGATAAATACCGCACGGACCATAATTACAATTTAATATGTTGAAATGTTTTCCTGCGACAGTGTGACATTATAAGAAAATTTTGTTCTCAGTGTAAGTAACATGGCTCTGCTCGTTTTGTATACAAATATAATCTCTTTTTCTGCCTGTAATTATTACACTTCTTAATTTATGTTATAGTTACCTATACTATGACAAATAATAGCACTAATCTCAAATTCTCAGACTTTTTACATTTTTTTTATACCTACCAAAGTAACTCCACTGTCCCTTATGGTAAAGCAGTCAGCGTAATCCAGAAGTGGTGGCCACTGTTCTAAAAGTCATTGTTAACCCGCTGGCATAGTAGTGGATATTCTTATTAACATAATAATATGTTAGTACAGAATTACGACTCTTATACTGTCAGTATTGCCAGTGTTACTATGTAAGTACCTACCCGTGAAAAAAATTAGAGAACGGAAAATGTTATGTGTGAAATATTTGGGAATGTTATGTTTTATGCATACAGTAAATACGTGATATTTTTTATTTTTTTTTGTCACATTCACACAGCGCCTTGGACTAGACGTCCCAAATTAAGCAATTATATTTGCTTGTGTTGTGGGTACTAAACCACTGATATACTACTTATATACCACGTAACATCCGGTCGGTAAATTTGCTTATTACGATAGCAAAATTTTTGACGTCATGTATTTATTGGCAATCTTTAAAAATCTACTGTCGACATTCCGATTTGATGGAATAGTTGTAACTCCATTCTTGTAAGTTCTGTAACGCACAATTACCTAGAGATGAAATCTATGTTGTGACAAAGACTCCATAATACCTGACAGTTCAGATGCAAATTAATAAGGCCTTCACCTTCACTATTAAGGACTCACGATAACTTTGAAAACGAATAAGACAGATAAAAATATTTACTTCGATTTGTAATAGTTTAGGATTTAAGTAACATTTTTCAGAGTAGGTAAGCCGGATAATGTGAAGTTCAGTTTTGCTTACGAGAAGTACCTGTGTACCGGACCTAACACACCTAAGCTCGGTAGAAAATTAGTGCAATGCCTTAGGTATTACTTAAACTCTACAATAAGTTTCTTTTTGTACCAAAATATCTACTAGGTCTGGGTAAAGCGGTCATCGGAGCCTTCATAGCAAACTGCTTGCATGGTGGCTCCTATCATGATCACTTTGTGAGATGTAAAAAAGTCCCTCTATGTAGGTATCGGGACAATCCCACCCATGCCCATCACTGTGACTTCTGTAAGCCAGGATTAACAGTGATATCCAATAAGAAACACCGAGCTTTGACACTCGGGAGTCCCGGGGACTGCTAAACTTACTTTCTTGGACCCGGCAACGAATTTAATCAGAAGTAAAAGGAGGAATTGGAAATAAAAAATGTCCACTTTCCTCCATTGCAAAGCGAGAGACAAATTTATTCTGTATAGGATTATGACCTATTAAAAGAGAGCACCACGGACAAGTACTATTAAGGGACCTATCAATGTATGTAGGTATATTAATCTGGAGGCTTTTGAATTCTCAAATATAGCAAACCTATACTTACTATTTAAAGTGGAAAAGTTTGTTTGTTTGAACGCGCTAATCTCTGGAACTACCAGTTAGATTTGAATAATTTGTTTGCCTATGATAGCCCAGTTCTTGAGAAAGGTTAATAGGCTATATTACATTACAACACACATGTTACAGCAGAACAGTGACCAAAGACGAGGGTGTAACCGCGTCGCGGGAAGCTAGTATTTCATAACCGCATAACTCAATTACAAACTCATCAAGAACATATAGTTAACGACAGGGTTCACAATAAGGCATACAGACCTTACTTATTAGGCAGTAAGGATAATGTATCCCAAGTCTACACTAACATTGTTCTGAACTGAAACTAATTTCGGGAACATAAATTTGACAGTCATGTCCAACGTGAGATGGTAACTTGAAGAATATATACATTGTTGGTTTAATAACTTATTAGATACTAGGTTGCCGCCGTGCGGTTTCACCGTAAGGAATCGTACTTCCCTCGTGTATAGGAATAGCTTAGAACCAATGATCCAAAGAGGATTTCTAAAATTAATTAGGTATAGCAGACTCAGTCATTTTATAACATGCGTTTTTTTTAATAAAATTTATATATTTAACAAGAAAGATTAAACTATAGGGTACACAGTTTAGGTGCTTACAAACTCATTTGAATTTTATAGTGCACCAGAGTTGTCTATATATATTACAATCTCAACAAATAGGTATTATATATTCGTAAATTACGTATGTGGATAATCCTAATAACATTCATTCAATTAGAAATGAACTAGAACTGCATAGAAAACTCCTAACAATAAGTAGAAATGGTATCACATAAAAAATATTTCAAGTAAGTTGCCATATCTAATAAATACGCTGCTCTGGATCAATCTTTGAAATGATTATATAATAAACCTACATAGCTTTATATCTAAAATCAATATCGGTACGTAAATGTTTTAAAAAAAATATTTTACGCAAAATTGTGAACTACACTTTCCATCCATGGAAAAGCGGGTAGGTAAGTCCATCGTACAGAAAAAGCCATTAGGGAAAGGAACATAGAATTTTATATCATTCGACATTTCTGTAATTTGGTACGACGTTATATTCGTAGTAGACCGTAGCAGAGAGATATTAAATTTAAAAATGTAAGCAGATGAGATTGCTCGCGGAATATGTGGTGAAGCTTGTACGGCGCAAATATTTGGGTTTATACCGTGAAGGGTTGGGTTGAATGGTATCAATAAAGTTTTGCTAAACGTGGATCATTTAAATATAATTTGTAGTATATCTACTTATTTATTAATAGTTTTCAAACAGAACTGCATTACTTATTCATTACTAGTTAGCTGCTTTTGCATACTAGTGGATACCTACTTTATTTTTACGAAATCGTTGAAATTATCGGCTTTTATCTTTTACTTTACTTAGTATGCTATATTACGCATATGTTATCAATAGCGGATTTAAACATTTGCCGCCAGTAGGCTATTTAAATTTCTCCAATTCACGACAGAGGTAAAAAATACGAAATTTAAATTGTAATATTTAAACGCTATAGCTCTATTAAAGCATTTTTTAAATTCATAATCACAAAAGTATATTATATAGAACATATATAGTACAAAGCGTGTAGTATTTTTTTATTAGACGTTACAGTATTTATTTTATTATACTAAAATATTGAATTTTTATTAAATTGTCGAAGCTCGATTTCTCCTACTCAATAATGTTGTAAAAAATTGGCCTACATAGGAGCCGCCCTAGGCCCCAGCATACTCCAGCAAACTGCTGGTAAATTCGCCATTGTGTATTATACTTATTAACCTTTCGGAAAAATGAAGAACACTGTATCAAAATTCGTTGCGTGGTTTAGAAGAGGTTAACAAAAATACAGACCGACAAAACAGCAACTTTAAACCTAGGTACTTTAGAGATGTTCGAAAATTTATGGAGATGTCTTGGCACAGCTTTTAACACGTTGTCTAAGTGATTTTCATCAAGAGTTTTCTTATTAATTGCTTGAAAACATGCGAAGGAAATTACAGATGTTAGAAGTAAACAAGTAGGTACTTACTAGTTATTATTAATGCTCCGATAATGCACTTTTAAAACACGCTACTTTTAGCATTTTAGCAATACACGTGTGAGGAAAATGGGTTTCATTTTCAGCAATTTCAGGCTACTATTAGCACTTAATCAGTCAGATTTACAGGAAAAACGATACGCGTGTTACTTTTGTTGAAAAGGTTATCGTAATATAATTTCATTTAATTATTTAACATTTAAAATATTATAATTTTGTAACCATGTTTTAGTCTAAAATTAAAATTGCTTACAAACGCTTTGGCTCTTTAGAAAAATAAACAATTTTCGGATCATTCAACAAGCCCTGCCTTCACAAACAAGCGGAACCAACACGGAGCAAGCCATAATGTGAATCTCGCATTTTTTTTTAAATTCCGTGTAGGTATCAAATCCATATAAACACCATCTGTAACACCGAGGCTGTCGAAGATATAAAATGATGTTAGAAATTGATATTTTAAAATTCATTTTACTAATAGAAATGAGGTTTAAATGTTTTATGCAACTCAAGAGTCATCAACGACATACAAAAACAAATTCAAAGCCGACGTCATAATTTATCCTTATTTATTAACACTTCTGCAATGTGACGTCAACAGAAGTGACTAATTAACCACAATATTTATGATGCAACGTATACTTGAACTTAGCTTTTGTAGCAACTTTCACTGCGTGTAATTTTCTCACTTTCTCTTTAAAATTTCGGGAGATTTTTCTAAGTGACTGCCTACATTAAACATCTTGAAGCGCTTGTAAATTTTAGATACTTTTGGACTTTAATGATTTGGACTGCTCGTTGATATGTCAGTAATATTCAAAATAAAATCAAGGGGACCGTAAGCCCCCTTTAGGAGAAGTAATTAGTCGTTTTCTTACTTATTTTCTTCCCCTCTTCTTCTCCCAACATGGCAACGCTTTTGTTGTATTTTGTATGAATTAGTTCTCAAATGCTTAGAAACCATGACCACTTAACGTCTGGTGCTTATTTGCCACCAAAAAAATCAAACACAATCTTTTTTAAATAATTAGTTTTTCCATCTTAAATTAATTACGATTTACAATACTTTGTTAGCTGGTCAGTCTTTTTGTTCAATGTTCCCTTCATTACCACTGAGAGTAAAGTTGTATATATTTTATCGTTGACTTCTTCGAGTTTCTTGAACACTGCTCTCCAAGTTCGTAACAAGTTTCCTGTAAATTAAAAAATATTTGCTTAAGAATTTTAAGTAGCTTAAAAGAATTTTATCGTATTAATGCTTGGGTATATATGAGTTAGGACATAGGTCCTAAATTTCAAGCATAAAGATAACTTGTAACTATAGAGTTACAATTTATCTTCATGCTTAAAATTTGAATCTATACCTAAATTCTACAACAGTGTTTATTCAATTGAATCTATATTTTATGTTTATATCCTTATCGTATATTATAACTGTAATGTTTTCCTAAACAGGTCTGATATTGTTATGATGCTGGCCCAGAAAAATAACAAATATTACATGTTTGGGAAAATTTATGAATAATTTTTTGCCTATCTGGGAACGGGGAATACGAGAGAAATGAAAAACAAATCTGCTGGATCGAATAATATTACAAGAATTAACCATTTGTAGTTAAAATAAATATATTTGAAGAACTTGAAACGTATTTAGTTGTCTAAATAACATAAATAAAAGTAATAAATAAAAATTATATACATTAACTAAATAGAGAAAATTTTTTTAACTCTCTTTAGGTTTCAAGTTTATATATAGTAGTAAAGATATATATAACTGTTACTTTCACAATAATAATTAAAAAGGCTATATCGTGTCGAGTAACATTAAGACACGCGAGGTATATTATTTCTAACTGTTACTGTAATAATGTAAAGAAACATAATTGACTTCAAGTTATAGTAGAGTCTAAAGTTTATACAGTTTTAGAGAAATTATGACGCCTTTCGAGTCTTTATGTATATTTATGTCTTTATATATTTGTGTAGTTGTTTACTGGGGAAGTAAATTCTTGATGGTTTTATCAATAGACTAAGTAGGCTAAGGCAGCATTACTCTCTCACGGAATATAGCCGTAAAGTAATACTTTCCATACTATGGCGTTCGGTGGGTACGTGAGACACGAGCGCTAGATACCTTATTACATCCTCGGTTGTCATGTACAACAACGGCTTAGTTGTGTTTTTGCCTGACTGCTGAAGGAGGTAATGATTTCGAGCGTATATATGTATGTATGTATGTCTATTTCTTTGGCATGCTCTACAGCATAAATGGCTGGATAGATTTTAACGTATGAGGTGTCACTAGATTTGTGTTGATGTGACATAAGTTCCATAAAATTTCAATGTAGCGTCAAAATAAAACAGTTTATTTAACACTTTGTTTTAGTCAGGCGGGCTTTCTTTTTTATACTAATCTATACTATTGTATAAAGCTGAAGAGTTTGTTTGTTTGAACGCGCTAATCTCTGGAACTACCAGTCGGATTTTAAAAATTATTTTGCATATGATAGCCCAGTCCTTGAGGAAGATTATTTGCTATGTAACATCACGCTACTGACGACGGGAGTAGAGCAGTAAGCAAAGACGCGCCACGGAAAGCTAGTTACATATATTGCTTGTTTCAGCATTGATTCTTCTACATTCCTTAGACAAAAAAGCCATAACAACTCATTAAGAAAAAAATTAGTACTTACAACAATCTAAAGGTAATACACATTTCTTGTGTTCTTCGTGAAACACATAACCAGTCCTGCAGTTGCAGCTGTTGTACCGACAGCCACTAAGACAAGTTTTGTTCACTTCTTTGTAGTCCGAGCAAGAATTGCCGCAGTGGTTGCCGCAACCCGTTGTGGCGTTGACATCTCCGCCACAGCTGGCTGAAAAGTAATTTAAAATTAATAAAGAAATACGTAGACTTTTCTAAATTTCACTTTTAGCAAATTATGAATCAGTGAACTCTTTAGTCTGCTACGAAGTATGCAAATCTTAGCGTGCTATTTTACTAGTAGTTAATTATTTGGAATATTTCTTCAGCTGAAGATGTTTAATGCTGAATATAAACCTTTCCCAAATAGAGAGATTCGCTGTAATCACCACGCTTGCAAATATGTTGGTGATGTCATATAGTTGACATACAAGAAACAAGAAACGCTGCCCCATATTTTTTAGTCTAGTAATAGTTTTTTACATGTCAAAATGGCTCAGTGGCTGAAGAACCCGCTTTCGTAAACATGAGGTCGTAGGTTCGAATCCGGGCAAGTACCATGATTTTTTAAATCATATATTTTACAACACACAAACACACACACCCACACACACACACACACACACACACACACACACACACACACACACACACACACACACACACACACACACACACACACACACACATACGCACACACAAACACATACCAATAAATATTATGTAATGCTGTACTTATATCTGTTGTGTATTTAAACATTGTGTGAGAGCCTGGTACCCAAAACACAAGTTAAATCTTACCTTGGGTACCAGAGTTCAAAAATTATATTAAGTAAACTTAAACAGATTTAGTATAAGTGTAAGTTGATCTGTAACTTTTTATGAATAAATTATTATTATTATTATTATATGTACTTTCTAAGTATATTTTAGACATTTCTGACGAAGTAAAACGAAGTGAGGAAACCTGGACTTCTGATGAAGACTTAAAACGCCAATCTGCCTTGAGCAAGCGTGGTGATCAATGCTCATACTTTCTCTGTATAAGAAGAGGCCCTTCCCTGCAGTGGGATATTAACGGTCCAATATGATGAGTAGTTTTTATACTTTAACGTCATCTCCGAAGACGCAGCGTGGGCAGACCCCTCACAAGGTGGACCGACGACCTTATAAGGGTGGCGGGCAACCGATGGATGAGGGCAGCGAACGACCGGCCACGCTGGCGAAAATTGGGGGAGGCCTATGTCCAGCAGTGGACGTCTTTTGGCTGATATGATGATGATGATGATCTCCGAAGATCACAATGGTCAGTATTTTAATTAATTTTATAACTTAATATTTTTCTTTGATAATAGTGCCCATTACTCTTGTTAACAGATACTATAAAAGTCTTATGTAAACAATTTGGGGTTTAGCTTTGTATACACGTGTATTTTGTGTCACATAAACTGGCAACCATCGTGATTTAAATTAAATTTGCTAAATATATTTACACTAAGTAATAGTAGCCTTTACTGCTTCAAAGCCGTAAGCTTATACACCGTATGTATTTGCAAAGCTTTGTTTAATACTTGCAACGCAAACCACAAACTTGACTCAGTTCTTACTTCTTACCGACTTTGTGAGACTCCAAATAACAAACTCATCCTAGTACCGTTCCATTTGTATTCTACATTTCGATTCCTATTGAGTATTGTCTTTTCGAGTTCTCCTCATCTGATAAAAGGGATTCTCGAAATAAGTTTAATAGAGTTAGGATGTTTTATAAAGGTGCCGTATCTCACATACGTGACTTAGGTATAAGAAGATAGATTGATATAAAAAGCGCTCAATTGAATTTATTAGCAAAATATCAGTACGGTGTATCATGTGTGTGTATTTCAAATGAATTATTTACTATAATATATGAGTGAAAGAATGTAAATGTACTGAATTACTATTACTCAGTAAATTATATACAAGTGACTTACTCGTGTTCTTTAGTTTACATTTAAATTACAAATCGGATATTATAGTTATAGGTTTTTATAAAAGCGGATAATATGATGGGGTAATAGGCTACCTCGGCAGTGAGTCTGTTATATAAAAAATATTGAAATAGACAAGGTGCGGTTTTCCAAAAAATATAGAACGAAGTGTCTACTCCCTCCACTAATATTGTTTTAAAATTAATGTGCAATTTTCCTAGGAAACCATTTCACTACGCGCAAGTATAACAAAATTACACTCCAGATACATTATAAAATTATGTGAAATACTTACAGCACTCAGTTTTCGGTATGCACGTTCCATTAGTATCCCTTACATATCCGTCAATACAGACGCATTCCGGTTTACACAGTGAGGTAGCTCCACCGCACCGGATGGGATGTCCTAAGTCCTCGCAATGTTTTGGCCCACAGTGTGAACATTCCACTGTTGTTTCGTTTTCTTTGCACGTCACTAAAACATTTTAAATTTTCGATACACTTGATTTGACTTTTTACAAGCACTATATTTTGCAGTATTGGAAGCACCCATAAAGTTTTATATAAGTATAAAAACTATTGGTATGTCTTTTAAATTGTGGTAGTTAAACAAGGATGTCAAGAGGTTTGCAATAAAAAATTGTATTTGTGTAACCGATGGTCTAAAATATTAATTAAATAAACAAATAATAATGAATTTATTTAATATTTTTTAAGTTTTTAAATGGCAATTACTGATCAAGTAGATGCAGGCTCATTTTGAAACATACAATTAACGGAAGCAAATACATCTAATTTCGAAACAAATAAATGTTTATGAATCACACGAAACTTTTTCAGTATGTAAATCGATCCCACTATCTTTAGCACGCACTCTCACTGTTTCACATAAGCAGTAATTATTATAAACAATGTTAATATTATATTCCAAAGAACTACCACATGAATAAGAGGCGGCTAAAGGAATATTAAAAAACGAGCAGAAGCATTACCATATAATTAATTACTAATATATTAAAATTAATTACCATTAAATTAAAATAAGTTAAATTGGCTAAAGGTTATTAGGTATGCAAATGTAGTAGTGTATTTTAAAAGCAAGCATTTTATAGAGTGCAGTTATAAATTTCAAATGATTGCAGCCTATAATTTTGTAGAAATAAGCAGCTATGAAATGGTATAGTATAGAAAACTACCTAGAAATAGTTTCTGAAATATGTTATTTAATTTACAGGCGTATTATTTATAGAATATTTGTTGGAATTTTCAAGCCTTGTGTCGTAACTTTCGAGAAAGTTATAAATAAGTGACGAACACTTGCGATAAATGGAATTAATACTTCAACTTCAAGTACATGATAAATTCTCTTGATGAATTTCTACTTTTGCAACACGTTACAGACAATCTCGGTTAAGGATTTTTAAAAACATTTTATTTTTTGCCTTTGTCTTTTAGCAGAAATAATAGTACTGATGACCGTAATCTGCTTTCACATAGAATATCGGCTTTTATCATTCGTAAATAAATAATAATAATAATTGCCTAATTGCTTCCCTTTCCTTTTTCCTAACTTCCCTCAATCCCTTCATCTACCCCACTCCCTTCACAGTAGGCAGCGGCTTCGCAGAGTCCTTGGCAATGCGGGGGCAATGCAAGAGACTCTGAGTCATCCATGAGCGACAGTTACCACTTACCATCACGTGGGCTGTTTGCTCGTCTGCCACTGTCGGCAATAAAAAAAAAAGTAACAGGTAATCAAACATAATTATATAGTCATAGAGTAGTCAGAATACTGAAACTTTCACGACACCGACATACATAACCAATGAATATTAAATTTTATGCAGTTGAGAACAGAGAAGGGTTAATTATATTATTAAACTGATTTAATACTTTAAAATGCTAACCTAAACCACAGCATTATTTGTGCTATTTATTGTCACTCCCATCTTTCTATTTTTTTATAAAAAGTATGAGTAATACACGGGTGACTAAAACCGAACGATTTATGCTGCGCGGCTAAAATCGACCGACTAAATAGCAACTCGATTTTTTGTTTGAATTAAATAGGCGTTAGATTTTGCCACGCGGGCTAGCCGTGCGGCGGCAATCGACTCGTGTAACTCCTACATAAAGCTGTTTGACTTTGAATATCAGTGTTTACATATGTGTCACTTAACCTTTGATTAATTGCCGATATGGCTACAGTTCCCCTATCCTTGTTTACTTCTATTACAATTCACAAAAGAACAAATGTCAAAGTATCTTCTACATTTGATTTGTATGCCGTGCATGTCGGTTTCGTGTTTTCCGTATAAAATGCAGTAGGAAATATGTTCAACACGATATTGCAACAAAAATTGTGTAGATACCTGCAGTGTGCTTTGATACGTGTTTTCCATGCTGATATTATTCATAATTCAAGTAGTGAAACGTGTGGGCACTGAAGGTTTATATAGATATGGTTTAGAGGTATGCAGTTACCAAATCTGACAGTATTTTTGTGTAACCTTTTAATGTTCAATTACGTCTTGTCTTTATAATTACATATGATTGTGTTCATTAAGTAAACTTAAGTCTTTTATGTTAAGAAAATTATTCATGGATAATAAAGGTGAAAGGGTAGACTTCGTCTACTAATTTAGAGGTGAAAATGACGTTATTTCTTTTTGTTGACCTTGGCAGTGTTTTATGAAACAAGCAAGAAGCAGTAACAAGCAAGACTCTCAATAATAAGAGATAGATAAGTCTATTGAAGATAACTATTACATACAACCACAAGACAGCAACTAAAACTCGTATTAATCGTGCAATGCAAACTCTTTATTCTAGAAACACAAACCAAAATTTGAGAGTGGCACACAAAAGCTAGAAAATCTATAACACTTACATTCACTATGAATAAAATAAACCCAGCTAGTTAACACTAAAGTTATCACAACCCACTTGGCCATTTTAAACGTCCACCACTGGCCTCTGTCACAAAACAAATAGCAGTTTACAATTCAAACCGAGAACTTTATGACATTCAGTTTTTTCCTTTTAGATCAATGAATTCACTTGATTACTCAATATATGGTGTAGGTTCTTGGTATTTTCCTGCTACTTTGACATTGTTGCTAGCTACTGACTCAGTAAAGTTAGTCACTTAGTTATTTAATTATTTTCTTAATTGAAGTTTATTTTGTAAGTCATTGTTCGGTTAAGGAAAAACCTTGCAAAGCACGTGATAGTTTTGGTTTGTTCATATTTTATTTTGGCGTGCTTATTTGAAGGTTATGTTTGTTTCTATTGCTTATAATAATGTATTATTACTATTGAGTACCTATTATAATTGCTTCCTTCCTCCCTTTCCTTTTTTTAATCAATCTAGTCTTAGTGATTACATAGTTTTAAGCCCAATCCGTCCGTTTTTGTTTGTCTGTCCATTCCAAAAGCTTTAATCTCAGATTTTACATTACTTCGCCTCAGTTATTATATAAGGTAAATGAATGTCATAGTATTAAATTACCAATCTCATCAAAATAAAATAGAAAAAAATAAAAAACCTATAACATTTCCTCTAGAATGTAAATAAAATTTGCTTTTTCGATCATGTCGTTAAGGAAAATATAAAGTAAATAATGTGCCATCAGCCGGGCATGCACTCGAGTTCGCTGAGGATGTTCGAATTGTCGAATTTTCCATCCGAACCGGGTTACTCTTCTCGTTTAAATGATTTCAATTTCGAATAAAATTGTATATTTGTACTAACAAATCTAACAGTCAAAATTTATCGGTGATAGACTCAGACATCTTGGTATGTTTGCCTGTATTTACCTATAATAATAATATCTTTATTGACATAAATAAAATATACATATAATTATGTTTAATGTTCCTGTTTCTTGCGCTAGTTTAAACTGTATTACAAGAGACAGTGCCTTGTTACATGCGATAGAAAAGAACTTAAACCTAACCTAATACATGTGATAAGATTGGTGGCTGCACTAGTCCCAAAGGAATCCTGTAAACTGACTGTGAATCGTTAAAGAAAATAACAAGTTCAGAATAATGATCCGAAAGCTAAGCAACATGTCTAAAGTAACAAATAAGGAAACTGACGAGCTAGGAAGCCGAAAAATTAAGGAAAATTTCGAGTGATGACCTAACTTAAGGAAATAAATATTATCCTTAAAACCCAGACAGAGGAGAGAAATTATTCGATGCAGCGACGTAGTTTATAGTAAGTGAACTGAGTTAATCCCAATACTTTATTGATTTGCAAAATTATCACAGCTTGTAACAAATTTTTAAATCGAGCGACGGACACGTTTTATCACCGCCTTGAGCTATCAAATGGCACCATGTACCATCATCGTACTGTGTTATCGTAAGAGTGATGTAATCATCGACATCACTCTTACGATTTATTTATTAGGAAAAATATAATATGCGAAATTAAAACATAAAAATATCTGAAAATATTCAAGTATAATAATTTCTTGTATAAAGAAAATAAACAAAATACGTAAGGTTGTTGAAGAAAGAAATGAAACTTGAAATACCTACCATTTTACTCTATATGAGATTTTTTTTTTAAATATTTTTGGTATAGCTTAGGCAAAAATAAGTCGGAAAATGTTAGTATTGGTTTCTAAAATAGCAAAATAAATTTTATAATTAAATTTGAAGGTTTCAGCTTCTTTTATACTGTTTCATAACAACATTAAATAGTAGCAGCCATGTTATTACGACATACGGCTATGCAAACTTAGAAGTATCAACTGTCAACTATCGCGTTCTGCGTTTTTGGCAAATTACGCAAGAAATTTAAAAATGCAAAATTTTAATGCATTTTTATGGCACTTAACGTTTGAATACAAATTTTGTAAATTTTTTAGTGGTTCATAAGCACTATAGAACCTAATAGAGACACTTATTAAAAATTAGTGTAATAAATATTAGTGTATTATTTTAAACTTTACTACTAGAACAATGTCGTTGGCGTAGTAGCAGTTCAAATTTTGATTACAAATGATACAAATTACTAGTAATTTTTTCAGTGTTCTTCAAGCGACAACTTTATGCGTCATTAAACTCTACTCGCGTAATAACGATGTATGATTATGACGTAATTGCATACTTGTATCTTTCGCTCGCAGCTTAGAAGGTTATTAAAAATGTTATATTCCGTTACACTCCTTTAGTGCAATAGGAATATACCAAATAACCACAGAGACAGTCTTGTAGAATCAGATTTAAATGTAAACAAAATATTAGTGGTAGCACAAATATTTGTCTCACTACAATTGCAAATCTGTCCATTTTACTACGTTCTTGGTTAGAGTACCAACATTTTAAAATACTCTAACTCTCTTTTAAAAATAGAATTTAAACAAACTGTCGACTTCCTGTCTACCTTTAAAATTGGAACACTTTTCCAAACAATTTCGTCTCTACACCATTAGTTTCCGAACGAAATTCCAAATATGAAATTGCAAAAAACCGACGGGCGTTCTTCGCAATATATATTATCTGTAGACAGCTTCCCCTCAATTCTTACTATTTGTCTCAATATGCTTCTAGTGTCGATCGGATTTCTTTTCAAAAGCCTCTTATCCCGTTTCCTCAATGTTTATTGTTTTCGTACGGGTTTTGAGGGTGCTTATATCAATTTTTCTTTTATTGACCTTTGGTTATGTTTTACAATCAGAATGGAGAAGTTAAGATTTATGTTTTGGCGTTTTTTTTTTTAACAAAAGGCTTAGTTTGTCGTTTATCTTGTAATGGCATAAATACATTTATTTCACAAAATTAATGGTATTTGTTTGAATTTTTCCACAAACAATTAATTTATATAAGTATTTCTCTGATAGGACTGCTATTTTTGTTATTATTTCATTAAAAAATAATACAAAAGAGACGATTTTGACTTGAGCTTAAATATCCAATACGCTGGATTTTATTTAACGTGACCAAAATACTTATGAAGGTAGGTACATTATAAATGAAATATAAAACAAAAACAATATTCGTTCTTTATTACAAATTTCAATATTTGAGCATACACTATTTACATAATAAAGCAGATATCATTAAAATTCATTAGCATATTCATTGAAGACTCACAGCTCGTATACGTAATAAGCTGAAACAAAAGAGACCCATCACTTCAGTGTTACAACAAAAGTATTTTTGATAATATGGATTGGTTTTATTTTTCAGTCCTGTAATAAACGCAATCGCTATATTGTCTCCTGGAAACACAACATTTCTCCAATTACTAAAACAGCACATCCATAACAAATTAAAAATGTCCAATAAGTTCTAAACATTCTATTTCGCATATGAAACATCACTTTACTATCGTCTCACCCATAGATATTTTATCTAACGTAGACATTATACAGACAAAATGAACTTACGGCAGTCATCCATATGTATGCAATTCCCACTTTTATTCCTATAGTAATTTGCTACACAAATACATCGAGGTTTGCATATCTGTAATTCAGAGCAAACTACTGGCGGGCAATCTAAATTATCACAATATTCTAAAAGACAAACTGGAGGACAATGGTGCCATACTTCATTAGTTGGACATGTACGACTTGGATCTGAAATTTGAGAAAAATAAACAAATATAAACCGAGAAAATCTACAGTCAGAAATATTGATTTTAATAATTTTATTTGCCTTGCGCTGGGCAGAGACTGTGACTTCATTGCATTCTCGTACGCGTAGTTGTATAATTGACATGCTCTCGGTTCGATTCTTACACAGAACAAACCTTTTAATTCAAGATATTGTGTGTGTCATTATTTTGTTAGTGTAACTGCTTGCAATATAGGGTTAGCGTAGCACTGAAAACGTTTTTTTTTTAATTTTACTCTTTATAGCTTTTTCAATTAACGTCATAAATAAACATCATAAATTTTAAACTACAGAAAAATGTATTTAACTTACAAAAACAAAAAAAAAATGTCTGCAAAAATCAGTTGCTATCTAGGAAATAGTAATCTTAGCAAGAGCTGACGTTGTAGCAAAACTACTTAACTGTTTAGGTCGGTGTAATCTATTTTAGCTGTATGAAGAGCTAAGTGTAGTCAGGAAACTTTAAGAAAATAAATATCGTCGAATAAGAGTTGCTCGCGTAACTTTAGAGTTGAGCACGGAAGTAGTTTGGAATGTATGAGCGTTCGTTTAATGAAAACAGGTACAATATTCTCGTGTAAATTATAATATTAGCTTTTTGATCTAGTTTTGTGTATGTTTAAAACATTTGTGGAAGTCAGTCTAAAGGTTTAGTACTGTTATATCGACGGTTGGAAAAGAATTGAACAACAAGTTAGAGCATAAGGTCTAACTTGTTGTTCAAAACCTATAAAGGTTGCAAATGATGGATACTTACTCAATTTAGGAGACGTTCTTGAAGTGTTTAGACTTCTTTTACTGTACCAAATGAAAAGAGATGAAAATGACACTGTTGGATCTATATTGGTCAAATTATCTGATGATTGAATATCAATTTCCATAATATGAATATTCGGTGAATGTTCTATCTTGAATGTATGTAAATTTTGATTATTATCAGTTCCATAACTTTGGTTTGCCAGTAAAACTATTGTACTGTTAATATTTGATTCTGGTGTATCATCGTCAGGTTCATAAGTTTCAAATAAGATTTGTAAAATTTCATAGTCTGAATTTTCACTGTCTGGTGTATCAGTTTCAGATGGGCTTTCTACAATTTTAGAGTTTGAATATTCAATGTTTGGTTTAGTAGTTTGTGATGAAGGTTTTGTATTTTCAGAGTCTGAATAGTCACTGACCGGTTCAGCTGTTTCTGATGAGGCTTCTGTACTTTCAGAGTTTGATTCTTTGCTGTAAGATTCATTAGTTTCTGATGTATATTCTGTATATTTAGAGTCTGAATATTCACTGTCCGGTTCATTACCTTCTAATAAGGATTCAGTACTTTCATAGTTTGATCCTTTACTGTTAGATTTATTAGTTTCTGATGTGGATTCTATATTTTTAGAGTCTGAATATTCAATATCCGGTTTTGGAATTTCAGAGGCTTCTGTACTTTTATAGTTTAATTTTTCACTGTCAGATTTATTAGTTTCTGTTATGGATTCTATATTTACGGATTCTGAATATTCATTTTCCAGTTTAGTAGTTTTTGGTGAGGATTCCATATTTTCATAGTTTGATTCTTCGCTGTCAGATTTAATCCTTTCTGATGTAGATTCTGTATTTTTAGAGCCTGAATATTCACTAAGAGGTTCAGTGGTTTCTGATGAGGCTTCTGTACTTTCATAGTTTGATTCATCATTATTAGATTTATTAGTATCTGCTGTGGATTCTATATTTTCAGAGTTTAAATATTCACTGAGCGGTTCAGTGGTTTCTGATGAGGCTTTTGTACTTTCATAGTTTGATTCTTCACTGTCAAATTTATTCATTTCTGGCGTGGATTCTATATTTTCAGAGTCTGAATATTTATTTGCCGGTGTAGTAGTTTCTGATGAAGATTCTAAACTTTCATAGTTTGATTCTGCACTGTCAGATTCAGTAGTTTCTGATGAGGATTCTATACTTTGAGGGTCTGAATATTCACTGTACGGTTCAGTAGTTTCTGATGAGGATTCTATAATTTCATAGTTTGATTCGTCACTGTCAGATTTGTTAGTTTCCAATGCAGTTTCTATACTTTTATGGTTTGATTCTTCATTGTCAGATACATTAGTTTCTAATGAGGATTTTATGATTTTATGGGCGAAATGTTCACCGTCAGATTTATTAATTTTTAAAATAGATTCTATTCTTTCGGAGACTGAATATTCACTATCAAATTCATTAGTTTTTGATGACGACCTAATTTTATTGTGAGCTGAACATTTACTATCAGATTTATTAGTTTTCGACGAGGATTCTATGTTTTCATATTCGGAATATTTACTGTCAGATTCATTACTTTTTGATGAGAACTTTTTGTTTTTGTGAGCCGAATGATTGATATCAGATTCAGTAGTTTTCAAAGAGGATTCATTATTTTTAGAGTCTGAGTATTCACTATCAGATTTATTACTTTCTGATGAGGACTTTATAGGTTGGTGAGCTGAATATTTATTGTCAGATTTATTAGTGTTTGATATAGATTCTATTCTTTCAGAGTCTGAATATTCACTATCAAATTCATTAGTTTTTGATGACGACCTAATTTTATTGTGAGCTGAACATTTACTATCAGATTTATTAGTTTTCGACCAGGATTCTACGTTTTTATATTCGGAATATTTACTGTCTGATTCATTACTTTTTGATGAGAACTTTTTGTTTTTGTGAGCCGAATGATTGATATCAGATTCAGTAGTTTTCAAAGAGGATTCATTATTTTTAGAGTCTGAGTATTCACTATCAGATTTATTACTTTCTGATGAGGACTTTATAGGTTCGTGCGCTGAATATTTATTGTCAGATTTATTAGTGTTTGATATAGATTCTATTCTTTCAGAGTCTGAATATTCACTATCAAATTTATTAGTTTCTGATGAGGACTTAATTTTTTTGTGGGCTGAATGTTTACTGACAGATTTATTAGCTTTAAAAGAGGATACTTTCCTATTGGAGTCTGAATATTCACTATCAGATTCATAAGTTTCTGATGAGTACTTTATATTTTTATGGGATGAATGGGTACTGACAGATTTATTAGTTTTTAAAATGGATTCTTTACTTTCAGAGCCTAAATATTCACTATCAGATTTATCAATTTCTGATAAAGATTTTACACTTTTGTGGGCCGAATGTTTACTGTCAGATATATTCATTTTGAAAGAAAAGTCTTGATTTTCAGAGTCTAAATATTTCCTACCATATTCATTAGTTACTGACTTTATACTTTTGTAGGCTGGATGATTATCGTCAGATTTATTAATTTTTAAAATGGATTCTTTGCTTTCAGAGTCTAAATAGTTCCTATCAGATTCATTAATTTCTGATGAGGACTTTATACTTTTGTGAGCTGAATGTTTGGTGACAGATTTATTAGTTTGCGATGATGGATTTTCAGATTCCGATGTATAATTTGAGCTAAAAGCTTCTGTGCTGAACGAAGTATCTAATAATTCCATATAAGATTCAGAACTTTGGATTGTAGATAAAGCTACAGTATTATTAGAATCGAATAATATATTGTCTGTCTTATAATTTTGACCTATTGGTGACGCTTCTTTAGTAAAATATGTTTTATTTTCTAAGCTTTGACCTGATGATGTAGATACTATATGGGCTGACTCTAATAATTGTCTGTCAGAGATATCACTGTGACTTATTGCAGAAGCTATTTTAGTTGAATATTGATTCTCGTTTTTAGAAGTTTGGTTTATGCTTGAAGTTAGTGCTAGTGATTGAGTCTTAGTTTCATGGTGTTCCAATAAAGTTACTGTTGTATTATCACGAAAATCTTTATTTAGACTAGGCGAATCAATCGACATGAATAAAGTATTTGACATCTCATTTTTTAGCTGCGGCGAATTCTTTGATGATTTACTATCTTCATGACAATTACTTTCAGTTACAGAAGTATATACAGAAGTTGGCGTTATGGAAGGTACTGTACTTAAAAATGTTATTGACGATATATTACTAGAAATCATACTTTGATCTATGGTCGGAGATAGAGTACTTGAAGACAGTGATATTAATTGACTGCTGTTTTCATAAATATGACTAGCAGAAATAGTTGATGATTGACTATTTGACACATCACTATCATTTACAGAGCTATAACTTTCTGAAGAACTTCTTGTATGAGAAATTGCTTTGGATGAACTACCTTTAGAAGTGCTTTTTGAAGATTGACTGACTGATTTAGAATTCGTATTTACAAATGTATCAGTTACTCTGTTTTGATCAAATTGTTTAGGTGTTGAATATATGTAGTAGTGTGCTGTAAAAAAAATAAAGTCCATTAAGAAAAAATAGTACCGATGTTTTAGCGTGTATTACTTAAAGAGTTTATTTTTAATATTTTATAAGAAACTTGTTATTTTACTCTACTTTTATATTTTAAGTTAGTGCAATTATTCACTTTTGTATGTGGAATATCCACAAATTACAAATTACATATATTATACAAAATTCAGTCTTACGTTTTGGACAATAACGCCTATGTATGCATATTCCAAGGCTATTTCTTAAATATCCATCGATGCAGTTGCATCCCTTGCGACAAACGGTTTCGTTTGAGCAAATATACTCGAAATACATGCTTTCACATGTCTGAGGAGGACATACTATTTCACAGTCAGTTTCTATTTCATTTGGACCACACCAAATAGGATCTGGAGCTGAAAAGATATTAATTTAAGGAAGATCACAAGATAATCAAAAGTAGAAGATAAATAAAAGTAAAAAACTTAGCAACAAAGTTCATTAAAAGGTTATGGATAAAAACTGCCAACACTTAAAAATGTAAATAACATTCTAAATAATATACCATATTGCAAATTGCAGGTATGCCTAAATTTCATCTATAAACCATGAATATATTTGTTTGAGAATCAATTTTTAAACTAACCAGTAATTAAAATAGTTTCAGATACACCTAACAGAATTTTATCTATTCGTGAGTGTCGATAGATAACATAAAAATATTTATATGTTCAAATTGAGAAACCTTCTTTTTGAAGTCGGTTAAAAATTGTGCTAATAGTGCACTGTAAAACAAAATGTAGGTTAAGCTCTTTCAGCACTATTTATCGATGTCATAAATACGTATACGTAAAGTGTAGATGTGATAAGTAATAATCGATAACAAGTATTGTGGACTAAATTGTAAAGAGCCTATATTTGGCAGTGTTAGTGTTCACTAACACTTAATCAAACTAAGTATTGTAGTTCTACAATACTTAGTTTGATTAATTTTAGTAATAATAAACAATAATTCTTACATAGAGTTCAAGAAAATAAAATAAAACATACCATTCATTTAGCCTAAAAATATTACAAAACAAAACTAGAAGAACATGTTTCAAAAGAGTCTTTCAATATCCTAAATAGCGGCAGTTTAAAGTACTATTAGCTAATGGTTTTACGGTTGTTTCATCCTTTGAGATTTATTTAAAAGTTAGTTATCCGACGTTCATTGGCAATACAGCTTTATCAGATTAATAACTAAGAACGCGCTATATTTAGAAACCAGATTAGTCTAACGTCCAGATAAATAAAATGTATATTTGAAGTGAAGGCAAAGAGACTTCGTTCACTATATATTTTATAATCGACAGATAGTTACAATTAATTATAATATAAGCTTTCGTAAGTGATGGTTCGTGTAAAATACGTTAAGATTTGTATGAATCAGAAAATACACCTTAAAGTTTATTCAATTCATTTACAATTAAAAAAAAAAAACTAAATTTAAATAACAATGTTAATTTATCTATGTAATTGAATTACTTATAATAATAGAAGAGCTTTAATTCGATCAAAACGAGAATGCAATGAACTTCATAAATTTAATTTCTTATGAATTTAATACGACTCAAAACTTACAATTATTTTGGTTTTTCATTTTAGTTTTGGTTAGCTTACAGTTTCAGTAATTATTTGAAATTACTTTGACAAATGTATTGCTTTGATTGAAATTAGTTACAATACATAAAGCAATACACAGTCCTTTCGGATTTGACTTTGAGTCAAAATAGCTTTACCAAAGATAGGTCAATAGGTTAGTTAATTCATTTTGTCAAGGTGATGGTCACTTAATGCGTTGCATGTTATACGAGTTTATTGACACACATATTTATATAGAAATGAGATGTGAAGTATCGTAACATAAATGTAAAGGTCCGAATTGACTTGATACAGGTGGATATGAAAAAAATTACGTAAGCAATAAGTCTTAGGTATGCCCGAAAAGTACGTTAAGCGTTTGAATTTATTAAGAATAAATATTGTGGTTACACATTGCAGTACTTACGACATTCATCTTCAGGAATACAAGGGCCTGTTCCATCTTCATACAGTCTTACATACCCTTCGTCACAAACACATCCAGTGAAAGGTTCACAAATGCTATCTGGTTCTATAAAACCTTGGTTGATACATGTTAGTTGACAGGAGTAACAGTCGACCACAAAATGTTCATGGTAGTTACACTGAGATTCTGTAACGAAAAGATAATTTAAAAAATGTTGACACAGAAAATATACAAAAGATTTTACATAAGTACAAAAATAATATATTAACAATCTGGAGCTGAACACTAAAAGATTTTGCCTGATAAAGTTGAAATAGTTTATGAAAACCACGATAATCTACCATGTAAAGCTTGAAATTAAATTTTGAAAGTAAGATTTTGTGATCATGGCGCGAAAGGAATCAACTTAGATAATTTGAAATTCTGAAATTCTTTCAAAGAAATTATTGTAATAAGTTTTTAAGACAATCTTTCGGAAATGGAAAAATAAAAATAGAAAATACGAACTTGAAGATGATTCTAGTTGCTCTGCTAAAGCGTTATTTGAGAAAACAGTAATAAATAAAATAGCTAAAGATACAATAATAAACATAATTGTGTACGCTCAAAGAAATGTTCACGATAAATGCACCTGTAGTACAGAAAGTGACTTTTATAACTTTGTATACATACAGAAATAATTTAAAAACAAAAGTTGTTGTGACAGCTACAAGTTTTGTTTTAACACTTGTGTAAACTAAATAACCAGCGTTTATCGTACTGTCAAGAATGCGACGTCATGCATTATACCTACAAGATTTTGTCTGCATCTACGACCGTCAAGTAGAATTATACTTTTTACAACTGTTGAAAATGATGAATATAATTTATTGGTTAAATTTAAATTGCCTAATTATTCAAAAAATATAAATATAATCAAGTGACAATAAAGCTCTGATCACACTTAAGACAACACTAATCAGAGCATAGAATCATTATTTGTGTAGTTTTTCTATTATATGATTTTCTGTTATAGTCTTTTATATGGAAGCATGTTTCGTAATAACCAACGGCAGTAACTCGTCCTAAATTGATGTGGTGTAGCTGAAATACTTGGTATGAATGTTGATTTAAATATTTTCGCAGATAGTTTGCAGTGGAATTTTGATAATAACAAAACTTCTTAGTTTCTTGTAGTATGCAACTTTAATCAAAGCCTAATTAGGTTTATGGATTATTAAATACATATTAGATTCGTGTGTATAGTTAAGGAAATATCCAATTCAATAAGTTCTACTGCAAACAGTTTTGTGCAAATAAGTAATGTAAACTATGTTTACCGTCCAGTTCACGATGATGCTGCTATTGTGAATGTATCCTGTTTAAAGAATGCATTATGAATTGTAATTGGAAACACATCTACCCAAGAAATCAAGGAAATCACTTATTTTTTATAAGTTTAAGTTTCCCTCTTTAAAACTGTTTCTAGAAAATTGCATAACTTGATGCAATTAAAGATGACTCGCGCTATAAAAAATCCGACTCAGCTCTTTCAATATGAAACTTTATTATGAAGGATGGAAAGTTTTAATAATCCCTAGCGACAAGCGTCGTGGACGTCCACATCGAGATGGTGTAACCTCATTTCACACCGGTTGGGTTTTATTCATTCATTTTTAAGGTGATAAGTAAGTTTATTATTAATGCGCTCATTTATTTTGCACGTCGCCGACTTTGGAGAACAGACTTTGAAGTAGGTCTTACATTTTTCTCCTTCAATATGAAAGGAGATTTGTTGAAGCATTTAGACGTTTACATAACTATAAAGTAACTATATACGCTCCATAGTTCAAAGCCGCGTATTTGATATAAATACATTATATTCATACGGTAAATTCAAAAGGCGATACTATGTGTATTATTCATTTCTAAACTTAATGTGTACAGTACATAAAAAAAATTGATGATGAATTTGAGATGCCAAGAATATTTTAGTTAATAGTTTATTTAATAAAGTTGTTTTTTGGAATAAATGATGTTGTTATGAATGTTTTTACTATCGTAGATAGGTATCTAACATAAAAATAAATCAAAGAGAAGATCTATTACTACCAGACGATAAAAGAAATAAATATCAAATTTGTCGGTTTAGTTGCCGTAATATTATTTTAGAGAGAAGTAAAGGAGTTAACGTGACTTGTCTCATCGATGACAGCGTACGTAAAATATTTGACACTATTTAGTTCTCATAGTAAACAGTAGTAATAAAAATATTTTAATAATGGTAGAGCCAGAAAATAAAGTTAATTAAACTCTGTAGTATATACGAATTTAAAATATTCTTATATTGTCTTTCAAGTTTTCAGTGTTTGTCCCACAAAGTAAGGAAATGATAAACTCATGCACCGAACTGTTAATAACCTTAACTAGGTTTGCCGTTCGCTCGGACTTTTACTCAACGACTGGGAGTTGATATTATACTTGTTAGTGGCTTTTTTTACAAGTTCCTACAACTTTCATGAATAGTTTATTGGTTTATTATTACATTTTATATTTTTAAATAGAGATGATTTAAAATAATTGAAATTGGCAGACGTAGTAACAGTTTTACTGAACAGGTTGTGAAAAATTATTAGTTGACGAGTATGGATTGGTATAATAGCTAATAGATCTATGTAGAAGTTGACTATATACAACGAGTCATATTAAATTAATAGCTCCTAGTTATATTATTATCTACAACTTGTTTCCTGAATGTAATTAATATTATTTTAATAAAAACGTTTCGTCTAGTTACAGTGTACAGAAGTGCTAAAAACAGTAGCACTATACAATTCGTATTGTTTTCCGAGAAGGTGAATGTTATATCAAATATACGTACACCTATTCTCGAATCAATTATGCTTAACTAATTAGTATCTTGTCCACTTCCAAACTGCTCTGTGTGTTGATCAACTAATTGTTTGTACAAATCAATCAAATGATACATTGTGCTTACTTGATTGAATTATTTGTGCAAAAAAAATTAAGTAATTAGTAATTTATTAGAATTTTTACCAGTATTAAGTCTGCTAAATTATACAGCATTTTGTTAGTGTTAAATGCACATTAATGTTTATGTTGATGATTTAATGCCTTTTTCTGCGTCTTTATAATATTATTTTATTAAAGTAGCAATTATCAAACATAATAGGAAAATGAAATAAAAATCTTTCGTAAAACAAAAGCTAAAAACAACGAATGTAATTAACTTGTACCAGTGACTGTAAATGTCAAGCCTGCCAAGTGTACGTAGATTCAACCATATCACAGATCAGTTACGGACGTGAAGTATAAAATTGAACGTGAATCCTCTAGGTCGACTAAAAAGTGTCAGATGTCACCGTGACTGACACACATGAGGACATTTGTCCTCATGTGTGTCAGTCACCTCATGTGTGTATAGCATTTAGACCGCTATTAGACTATCATAGAAATATGATCATAGAAGTGTGAGACATTTTTAAATGAAGAACATATGACGGTATACTAACTACATTTGATTCATATTGTCTATGATCATAGTTAGGGGATCCTTTTTGACTGCTAGCGTACAAGTAGGATCATATTCAACACACCAGCACAGTCTGTATGTAAATAGACGGTGCTAGTGTGTTGATATGATCCTACTTGTACTCTAGCTATCAAAAAGGATCCCCTAACTAGACTGTGACACTAGCGTAAACGTAGCAACCATAGCAACGGAAATCACGACTTGGTGATATATGATGTAAAAATAAAGAACGAAAAAGGCCGGTATTAGACTATCATAGAAATATGATCAAAGATGTGTAAGTCATTTTTAAATGAATAACATATGGCAGTATAATAACTACATGTGATTGTCTATGATCATAGTTTGAGGGTCGTCGAAATATGATCATAGAATTTGACAAATATGAAATTATATTTATATGATAATGTAATACCGCTCTAAAACAGATATGAAATCATATTTATATGATTTAAATATGATAATGTAATACCGGCCCTAGAAAAGATGGTAGTTCTACAAAAATATTTTCAAAAAATGACACTATTTTATTGTACATAATTTATGTTTTTATAAATTGTTGATAGATAATTTTGACGCATCTGGTGTGGTCGCACCATATTATGTGGCAGTATAGAATCGGACTATTAGCGATCAACTGTTTATATACAAATTAAAACCTTTATCAACAAATTCAAATTTGCAATATAGCTAAACACGTTTCAGACTGAAAGTAAAATAATTTACATAATAAACAGTATTGTTGCATCATTACACGAATATAATATTTGTTTCTTTAACAAATAACAGACCAAAACAAAGCTGTGAAGGTGTCCGTTGTTTCAGTTTTTATTTACGCACACTTATGTACCGTTGACTAAGTGCCAACTGTTATGGTTTCTTGTGATAAGAAAATACAGTTAGCTAAAGGAGACATAAATGTATCGCGGTACCTTCCACCGGGTTTCGCACATAACTTATAGTAGTATTACCAACGTTATATTCTTAGGTAATTCCGAGAACTTTTTTGTGTTTTATCTCGGTTGTTGTGTCGTGTCTCCGTCACAGGAAAATAATACATTTTAGAAATTGTGACAACATTTTTCGATTCTGTGTCAATTATAATCGCACCAATATGCAAAAATGAAACGACTGTCATCGTATAGTAAACAAGTTGTTAGTTCAGCTTGTTGTGAAACAAACTGCAACGTGTGTTAAGTGCTGATAAAATTAAATCAATATTTGCTTCTTACATTTACTCATTTGGTAACACAGTGGGAATGCGCTGAACTGATGTGCTGCTAATACTTCGTGAGATTTGTAAAAAAATGTTGTAATGCTAGGTATGAAAACTCTATGCTGCTGTATGTCTGTAAAGTCTTAAGTTGTCAGATGTCTATTTAAATGAAATGAAATGAATAAACATTTACATTTATGATAACAATGCGAAAAAGCTGATATGTTTCATTAGAGCAAAATGTTACTACACTAGGTATCAATTTCATTATTTTTATTGTGTTATGTCGGATCCATCTACAACTGATTCGGCCATAACATTAAGAAAATACCTAAAACAAATTACATTCACCTCAATAGACCATTCCGTTCCGTAACTATAATAAGGCCGAAATAGGTGAGCCGTGGCGTGGAGCGCTCTTGCATTTTAAATTACGCATTAGCCACAGTAATAAGCGGACAAAATGAGAGGTTCATAATAACGCAGTGTACACGTACAGGTCGAGAATACTACAGTTAGTCGGGTACCTCATTACAGTTAAATGCATCCGAATATTTCTAATTTTGTTGTCTGAACCGTATATTTTATTGAATATGTTGTTGAACGAAATGTATATTAATTTCTACATTGTATATTTTTACATAGTTTAGTTGTATATTTTTTGGTTCTTTAGAAACAAAGAAGTAATACTATAGCCATTAATATTAGTTTTGCTTACTGCTCTGTTCCCGTCGCCAGTAGCGTGACGTTACATAGCTTATCACATCCCCGAGAACTAGGCTATCATACGCCAAAAGAATTTACAAATCCAAAGGTAGTTTCAGAGATAACAGCGTTCAAACAAACAAACAAACAAACAAACTCTTTCGCTTTATATAATAATAAAGATATAAGTATTAGGTACTTTACACTTGTCATATAAATAATATTCACTCTTCATACACTCAAATAGCATCATTTGTTGACACAATTTTACAATTTACGACAACTTCATTTGTAGAAAATTAATTACTTTGGATCTTTACCCCCTTTTTTTTTTTTTTACGTGGGAAATGCATTACGCATACGCACCCGCCCGGGCAAGGCGGGGGTTATGTCGGACTCTCCGACCGCACTCAAAGCGCGGCCAGCATACCGACTAAAACCCACGGTGTTCCTCCAGACGGCCAGAGTGTCGGGGTCACGGGAGTCGCTTGCGAATTCATCCGCGACCCCGACGGGCCATGGCCCGCTCACCGCGAGCGGGCCCCGTCCGATTTAGGGGCCTAGCCCCCCCTCCTTCGAGAGGCGCGTGCGGAACACGCGCACTGCCGTCTCGGGCCCGTGCTGTTCGGGGTGGATCTATACCCTATAAAGTTTTATTCCAGCCTTTATTGTGCGTGGCCTCTATTCAAGAAGTTGTCCATGACCACACTTTTTTTTTTTTTAAGCTATTGCATAGCTTCTATCGCGGGCCTTGAGCGCGGGAACCGAATTCAGAAATTCCGTAACGAAAAAACCTCACGCTCCCCACTCCGACGGGCAAAGAGGTGTGGCTTGAAGGCCGTGCATCGTCTAACGTCGTTTCAGTTCGGCAGTCTTCGACACGGCGTTGTGTGCGTGCGATTAGACGTATTGTACGACTCTACGAAACTCGCACGAATCGAGACGAGCTGCTCCGAAATCGGACGAATACATAAGCAGCTGTTTATGAGAAAGTATATAGGTGTATAGGTATTTATGTACAACAGTGAATAGCTGTACTTGTAAAATTTGTTTTCTTATCGGTCACCACGCTCAAAAAGTGTAACTTGAATTAATATCAAAGAAAAAGCAATACTGCATGAATAAAATAAATAAATAAAATTATAATTGCATAAGTTGATACAAAATGCTATGCAATAGCTTTACCGCGGCAGTCCCCGAGTGCCACACGTCTTTTTTTTTTTGCGTTGGAAATGCATTACGCATACGCACCCGCCCTGGCAAGGCGGGGGTTATGTCGGACTCTCCGACCGCACTCAAAGCGCGGCCAGCATACCGACTAAAACCCACGGTGTTCCTCCAGACGGCCAGAGTGTCGGGGTTACGGGAGTCGCTTGCGCATTTATCCGCGACCCCGACGGGCCATGGCCCGCTCACCGCGAGCGGGCCCCGTCCGATTTAGGGGCCTAGCCCCCCCTCCTTCGAGAGGCGCGTGCGGAACACGCGTACTGCCATCTCGGGCTCATGCTGTTCGGGCGGCGACTGCCCGATCGCCGCCCGCAGGCCAACTCGGCCGCGGAAGGTAGGGAGAGCGGCGCACCGTTATACCGGCACTCTTCTCCCGCCGCGGCCCCATCACTCCTCAGCCGCAGTGTCGCCGAAGCAACACTGCAGCCCGACCCAGTTGCGGTGCCGCCCAAACAGCACCGCAACCCACCAGAGCCGCTCCATCGTGGGCTAACCGGCAAAGCCCAGAGGAGCGGCGCCTCCTTGGGGTTCCTCTTGATTCACCGTGGTCCTTGGTAACCACGGCTACTAAGCCCCCCCACCGCGACAAGGCGAGAACCCCGTTGGGGGGGTTCCATGACCACCCTGCCTTATAATAATACAACCTAGAAATTACCGTGAAAACAGAAATGGGTTTAATTCTTTTTAATACCGCCCTTTGGTACCTTTACCTGAAAAGTTTTTCCGGAAGTTTTGAAAATAGGTAAGTAATTTTATAGATTTCGACTTTGCTACCACGTATTTTTGCCGCTCGCGCCGCCAAATTGAAAAAAATCGCTAAAAAGTTTTTTGTTAATATGTCTTTAACTCGTTTCACGATTAAAACTTATGTATCACAAGATAAAACTAAACAAAATTTTCTACAGTTTATGCATTGACAGGGTTTTCGTAAAGTCAACAGTTTTGGCGTACGAGCGCCGCAAAGTTGCCCCTTTTTTTTTCCGAAAAAACGTCGACAGAATTGTTAGGATTCATGTTACAATACACTTTACAGCTTGTTGTTATTTTCTGGGCACCATTTCAGAATTTGGGATAATGTTGAGAAATTTTGGACGGATAATTGCTATATAATGTACTAAACAATTTGATTAAACATACTTTTCTAAATATACTTAAGTATACATACATTATCAAAAAAAATACTAGTGCTCATGTCATTTCTGCACGTTTAAAGTTATTTATAGACAAGCTAGTACATATTAATTGTTTATATATACATAAAACACCGCTCTAAGATAGTAAAATAGTAGTTAAAAGCAGTTTAATTGCTCCCAAGCGAACTATAAAACCAGTAAGTAAATAAATTTGTTTGTATTTCTGATACAAATTAAAACAAACTTTATTTTAATCAAATGACTTTGTCAGTGAGATCATAAAAAATCGAGTCCTTCTTTTCCAGAGTAAACAGTTCTTATTTACCTACTAGATATTGGTGAACAAATTTGAGGTTTATTGCTCTATCATTAAGGTTTAGAATAGATTGAGAATGAATCATTCAGGAGCTATTGTTTCATTTTGATTAAGTAGAATGGATAAATAAACGGGAACGCGCTGGTTGATTTGATGTTAGATATACGGAATATATGGCTGGGGAGATAAAGGATACAGCTCAGTTAGTAGTGTTTTTCTATATTCTTATACGACAATGTTTCTTACCCCTGTATTTATGCAGTAGAAGTACATAAATATAGAACTAATTCTTTCATTTAGATACGTGTATGAGACATATAAACATCAAGAAAATATTATGAAAAAATTTGCTAACTTATTTCTTATAACACCAGATAGTTACAATTACGGTACACTTTTTGTTTTTATGAATAGTAATATACTTAGGCGCTGATAAAAATAAAAGTTACATAATAAGCCTTTAATCTTGTCTTATATAAGCTCTTCTATCATGAGAATTGTACAAAGAGGTGGCATTTGGGAGAGGAAATCTTCAACAAAAAGGAAAAAGAATTCTGAAGGTTTATACTTTTAATAGTTTTAGTTATATATTTATTATGCTTCTAATTGGTGATTGTTTTCAAATAATTTTATAATAAAAGTAAGTAAGTAAGTTTTAGTCCTTGTCGGTCTTTACTATGATATTTAAAACATAAATATAGTAGAACACCAACAGATAAAATTAAGAGTCGATCATTCGGCTGAACTGATAAAATATAATAGAAGTAAATATCAAGCTTATGGCAATTTGTAAACCTACCTTTTCTTGATTTGAGGTTTGAACAAGAATCACACTGTTTTTATACAAAACTCAGCAAGGACGTTAGTAATAGTTGCCCAGACTCTTAAAACAAATATTTGCCTCTAATAAGAATTTTATGCATACGTTGTATCAGTAGAAACGAAGCATGGGAAGATGCTACATTGTTTACTAGCTTTCCGTTAAGCGGTTTTATCCGCGTATTTGCTTACTGCTCTGCTCTCATCGCTAGTAGCGTGATGTTACATAGCTTATAACCTTCCTCTAGAACTGGGCTATCATATGCGAATTTTTCAAATCCGACGGGTAATTTCAGAGATTAGCGCGTTCAAACAAACATACTCTTTCGCTATATATAATTATTTATATATTATTTGTGTAGTTCAACAAATAAAAATTCCATTATCAGCTAATAGAATTACACTCTACTATTGCGTACGTCTATGATTAAGTAAGTATAACATAATTACGGCATTATGGTGATACCATCTGGACGGCACTTACTATAAGGGACCATAAGAAAATGAACTTGAGTAACAATTGATATAAAATTATTCGCTTCGCCACTAATACTGTTTGCATTTACTTCTAGTTGCGACTTGCTAGCAAATAATTAGAATCTGATCTCCCAGATATGATCCCCTGGGGGATCGGTTTATATTATTTGCTTTAATTTTTGTTTATTTTTATGGTCAGCACCACGGACAGTACGGTACTATTACGCAGAGATCACTGGTTCGATAACCGTATCGGGTAAATTGGTATGGGGTTTTTTATCGAGAAATTCTCAGTGTTAGCTCGGAGTCTAAAACTGCACCCCTATGTTAACAGACTCACTCTGTTACATAGTTCCTAAATAACCGTCTAAATCTGGGTGTTATGCATTATTGCCCACTTGTTGGTATATGGTACCAACCACTGAAACATCAGAAAGCCAAGGCAAGATTGGCTGTAACTTCATTAAGCTGTGACTTTGCATACACAAGTAAAACATTGTAGGTACTTTCTACTTAACACACAAAATATGCAGTACCCTGATACAGCCCTCTCTTTAAGATCAATGACCCCGCTAATCACCTGAAGAAAACATTCTCAATCTTGCACGGGTTAGAGGTAGGTACTTCCCCAGTAGGAAATCTCCCAAGAGAAATTATCTACCTTTTTATGACCATAATGCTATTAAAACTTTTTGCTTAAAGTAAAAACAGAATTGTCTTAAAACGATGGTTATTTGTTTATTTACGTCAACGATGTAAAATATTGTTAAAGGCCGGTATTAGACTATCATAGAAATATGATCAAAGATGTGTAAGTCATTTTGAAATGAATAACATATGGCGGTATAATAACTACATGTGATTGATGACAACAAATAATAAATTAAAAATGACATTAAAATAAAACAGTTAATAAACTATATCTGTAATTTGTGTTGACTTAGTAATAAATTCTCTTTTGACATTTTATAAAGCCACTCTTTGGATGACAAATGTAATTAATTGTAACATGACATGTATGATGTATTGTTTTTGCATGCCTATGTGGTAGGATATGGCTAAATGTACCATAATTTATTTAAGAACACTTATTTATACCTATATTCGCAAAGTAATAAATGATTTGATTTGATTTGATTTGATTATCTATGATCATAGTTTGAGGGTCGTCGAACTATGATCATAGAATTTGACAAATATGAAATTATATTTATATGATAATGTAATACCGCTCTAAGTGTAGGTATATTATGTTTACGCCTACTTTAATTATGAACGAATACCTAGATAACTATCAAAATGATCTCAACATTATTAAACACTGTTTTGCTATAATAAATGTATTAGGCGTAATGAGTTTTGTATAGGTTAGGTACTTATACCCTTTACTTACTGATTTTTTTAGATACAATAGAAATAGTTTAAGTATTAATATACTCGTAGTACTGATTTTATATGGTATGGTGTTTTTGTTCTTTTTTTTGTAGAGTGGAAATACGTTTACGCATACCTCCTCGTCCGGGAAAACGAGGCGGCTATGTCAGGCTCGCTGGCCTGAGATGGTAGGTGGCCGAAATACTGACTAAAACCACCTTGTGTACCTGCACTCGCCTTAATGGATAGGCCGCCGGAACTTGATACTAAATCAGCGGCAACAGCTACCTACCTACTCCCAAAGAGCCGAGTTCTTGGAAAACTACCTACACGTTTTAGACAAACATTGAAATTACAAAACATATTCAAGTTAACCATTTACAGTGTTTGTAAGCAGCTAATATGTATTTTATGTATAGCCAGCTGGCCTAAATCAGCGTTGCAGATTTTTGGAAGAAAGTAAATCGACAGGACGTATAAGCTTGGTACATTTTGCTCTATACAAAATACTTACTGTACAATTTGGTAATAGCTATTAAGAGATGTATTTGATATAAAGTCTGTACTTCGCTTTTAAATTTTAAACCCTCAATAAGTATTTCCAACCGACATAATGAAGCGGCAAAACTTACTTTCAAGCTCATAGTATTATACCTTAGATGCCTAAAATGTACAAAGAATTGAATCATATAAGAAACTTTTATTTTACCAAAAAGAAACGAAAAACATAAAGCTATCGTAGAGACCCACGCTTCAATTATTGCTGTCCAAGATCAAATTTCGGTCAAGAAATATAAGACTGAAAAGAATTGTAAGTCTTAATTAATTTGTATGTACCTACAGTACCGTCCAACACCATTTTCGGACAATGTAAACAAACAGTCTTTTCAATATTTTTCTATCAAAAATTCCTTAACGGATTACACATGGATTTATACGCACAGGGTTCACTACATGTTTCATTTTGCAACTATTTTTACTAACAAATAATAATCAAAACTAGATTATTTAATAAAAACATGAATTTCTTTTTGCAGTCGAATTAAAATGTCAAATTGATTTAACAGCTTTATTTTTTCTATACTCTATATTGTCTTTGAAAACCAATGTTGTATTAGAAGAAATAAGTACAAATTAAATATGATAATAAAATTGATTGTCTTATTTTAATTAAAAAGTAAAATAAGATGTAATCAATAAAACATTTTGATTTTTTTTTCTTTTTGTCCTCACCTCACAGGTCAGAGTTTAAGTTAAATTATGATTTTTGATCATTCTTTTTTGAAGTTATACTTCTTTTGGCGCGATTGGGAAAAAATGATGAGTGAATTCTTACGATGCGCGTGCACACCGACAGAAAAAAGCAACACCCTGAAGTTAGTTGCGAACCTTTTACACCCTGAAGTTAGTTGCTAACCTTTGTGTGTCGTATCAGTACAAATAATCAGTGTGAATAAATAAAAAATAAATTGGCGTTTATATCAATTCAATTATATTTATGATGGTGATAGATATTTTTTATTGATCATTTATCAGTAAAAATATTTATTTTGAATATTAGTGGTAAAAGTGGTTTTAATATACTGTTTTAAGTGCATTTATAGATTTGAGGTTAACTGTCGGTATGTATAATTTATTTACATTGCAAATTATAAATTATTACATTATTATCTAATAAATATTTTTTTTTTACTTTTATTTTAATTATATTTTATGATTTTTCATTATTGTTGCATGCTATTTATGTATATTTATGTATGTATGCGTTGTGTTATAATTTGGTATTTTTGGATTGTTACGCCAAAGATGTATAACTTCTTACGTGCGTACATGAGTACACACACTCTTTCTTTATTTTTTGGTAGGTCTTCACGGTCTTCACTTTTTTATTTTGGTTTGTGGTTTTCCGGGATTCAGGGTTCAGCGATCAGCAAAGTTTGATAAGGACTTTAAATCTCTATTTATTATCTTCCTTCTCGTCCCTACTTTCTTCCCAAAAGCGTTTAGTAGGCCTATCTATATTAAATATATTAATAATACACAATTACTTCCCATTAAAAGTATAAAAATAAAATTATTTTTTAGAAAAAAAACGATAACCAACTTCAAAACAATGCTTACATGTTTATTCCTTAATTAAAAAGTAGAAAATAATAATTTAACTACTTTAAAGCAATGAACATTGAAGGGGAATCAAAGACGGACAATGTAACCGAACCATTTATTATAACCATTTTTATTTATTTTGTTGGCGACGACAACACTGACACGTCTTGTGATACCGACTCAGATAAAGAAATCTAAAATGGCTTACGAAAAAAAAAATAGAAATATAAAGCCTGATTTGTTTTATTTTTTTTGTTAGAATAACTTGACCATCATCACCACATTTCAGCGAAAATAGTTGTTTCGCAGGATATAAAGATTGAATATGTATTGTGATGCAAATAATTTTATTTTCTTTTCAACCTTGCCCCATCACTAGTAAATTCATGAAACCATAGACAATGGCAATATGACGGATTATTTACATTGTCCGAAAATGGTGTTGGACGGGACTGTAGTGAATTTGTGAACACCTAAGTTTAGTTTAGACTATAACATAAATGCAATTGAACATTGTTAAAAATAGTCTTTGTTTCTGTTACCATAGAGTTAAAAATTTATTGTAGGTTTTACCAAAAACCTTTAGTATTTTGAAGCTTGTGTTAGCAAGATACTAAATATACTCTGTTTCTAAACGTAGTAGTTACTCTCTCTTTGGTAATACTTACTCCTAGCAACATCACAATTTATGTCATATCCTTTTTTCCTGTATTTTAATTACTTATTACAGATAATTATGTGAATGAGTATGTAATATTTCATTATTAATTATTAATCAGTTTTGTGGATTTATTGTAATTTAATGCTAATAATAGAAATAGTAATTTCGTGTAAAATACCAGTAGCGACATCATTAGAGGTTGTCGAATAATGTATGAGTTATTTAGAAACTTATCTAAATAACTATTATAATTGTTTATAATTCTAATTTCTATATTTAATACTTATGGACAGCATAACAAATATTTAATTCATTCTCTAGCTGTTAACAATATACCGGATGTTATCTACTTATTAACCGGGACGCTGTGTAAAGCGTTTTGTTTGGTCGATGGACAGATCTTGTAATGGTAGAAACCGTACTTTGTGTCCGAGAATATATTCTTCAAGTGTTACAACCTGAGTATAATTTTAATTAAAACCCACAACCCACCTTCTGTTACATCTCAGAAGTGGGATTGTGAAAATGTCGGGTCCCTACGTTGATGGTCTTGGTAAAAAGAAGAGAAAGGTGCGAAGCGGCGAAGAAAGTGATTTTTTTTCTTCTTCATCTGAGGACCCCGTACCATGCCTCACGCCTACACCAAGAATACGACGCCGCGTGACTCATGCCGATGCTGAAGTTATCCCGAAATTCCGGCCCGAAGACAACACCAGTAACGTTAGCAGTTGGTTACACAAAATTGATCAGCTTGGTGAAATCTACGGTTGGAACGCGACCGAGAGGCAATTTATAATGCAGCTTCGTCTTCGTGGTTCCGCTAGACGTTGGTACGATGAACTGGATGATTATAACCTTGACTGGGATGGTTGGAAACATGCTCTCGAAACTGCTTTTCCACGAACTATGGACTTTGCGGACAAGTTAGACGTGATGATAGGGAGGACCAAACAGGACTCAGAGACCATGACAAAGTACTACCATGACAAAGTTTCTCTACTCAGAAAATGTAATATCACCGGTGAAGATGCAATTTCATGTATAATTAGAGGCCTTCCGGTTGAGCTACATGCGAACGCGAAGGCCTATCAGTGCCAGACGCCTGAACAGCTGTACTTCGGATATTTGTCGTCACTCGAAAATTATAGAAGAACCGGATCCACTACATCTTGGCGGAAATCTACATGGAGAAGAGGTGCAACAGATGATGTCTCGAAAACTACATTACAGCAAACTGGAATGAAGCGGTGCTACATCTGTCGTCGAGGTGGCCATGAAGCGCGGGAGTGCCGAGCTCAACAGCGCTGTGATACCTGCCAGCGCAGCGGCCACACGTCTGCCTCCTGCTGGTTTACTGCAACTGCTGGTTCTTCGCGCCAAGCAGCGCCTACATCTCGGGTTAGTTCTGTTATGTTTACTCTAACAAATAATCTTTTGAGCATATACAAACGCGTCGCATACATTAGAGCAGAAAAAAATTTTGTTTACATTGATACTGGGAGAAAAATAAACATAATTACTCAAAGTAAAGCGAAAGCGTTAAATCTAGTTGTAACGCCATCGAACACTGTTATGAAAGGGTTTGGAGGTGCTCACACACAGTCACTAGGTAGATCACGGATAAATGTTTGTATAGATGACATGAGCTTGAGAGGTTATGTAGAAATAACAGATTGTAATCTTTTTGACATTGACCTGATAATGGGGCAGACCATGATTAATCAACCTGGTATAAGCCTAGTTACGACCGCCGACTCTGCAAAATTTTTTAAAACTTTCGAAATTGCTAATAGTTTAAAATGTCTCACACTAGGAAATTCAGACTATAATTATAAATATAATGTGTATTTAAAAAGTGAAGTAACTATACCTGCACAAAGTGTTACATTAATTAACGTGCTTGTTGATTATGAATGCAATGATAATTTACACTTCTTAACCAATTCTGTTTATGTACAATTGGGTAAATTATGTTATGCTATTCTTGGAGGAGTTATCTGCATTGAAGGGCGTCTGAAATTTATTAATATAGGTGATGTATCGGTTTCTTTTCCGGCCCATAAATTAATAGTGCGCGCAGAATTAATTACTATTACCCCTAACATAGTCCAAGACGTTATGACTCTTGATTTTGTTTCGCGGTCTGCTAGACACTCTGAATTGTCGAATATAGGCGAAATAGATGTGGGAGAATTAAATAATATGGAACTTGAGAAATTATTGACCTTGCTAGATAGATAAAGTCATCTTTTTGCTAAAGACTCGAAAGATTTAGGATGCACAGACCTTATGGAAATGCACATTCAGACAACGACAGAAAAGCCGGTACACTTTAAGCCATACAGATTGTCTCATAAGGAAAATGAAATCGTTACGGAAAAGGTACAAGATTTGATTGAAGCTGGAATAGTACGCGAGTCGATGTCTGAATACGCAAGTCCGGTCATATTAGTGAGAAAGAAAGACGGAGATTATAGACTATGTATAGACTACAGGGCACTAAATTCACAAACAGTAAAAGACCGGTATCCTTTACCACATATTGAGGATCATAATCATTTCTAAATTAGCAGGAAAACGTTATTTTACGACATTCGATTTAGCTCAAGGATACTACCAATTGAAAATTTCTGAAAATTCAATTCGCAAGACTGCCTTCATTACGCCTACTGGACAGTACGAATTTCTTAAAATGCCCTTTGGTTTGGCTAACGCCCCCGCGGTATTTTCCCGATTAATACGTCTAGCTTTAAATGACGTCATGAATGACGTTAGCACTTATCTCGATGACGTAATGTTGCCATCAGTAACGGTAGAAGCAGGAATACAGTTATTAGAGCGGGTCTTAGAACTTTTGCAAAAAGCAAAACTAAAATTAAATTTAAAAAAATGCTCTTTTATTAAAACAAGCGTTGAATACTTAGGGCATGAAATTGCTGCAAGTACTATTTGGCCTGGTCAAGCCAAAATTTACCCACGACCACGAAATGTCCACGAGATTCGACAATTTATAGGCCTAACCTCTTACTTTAGAAAATTCATTCGTGGTTTTGCCGAAATTGCTCTTCCATTAACAAAGCTCACAAAAAAGGACGAAAGTTGGTGTTGGCATCAGGAACAGGAGAAAGCATTTCAGACACTAAAACTTAAATTAACTGAGAGACCTATTCTTGCTATCTACGACGGTAAAGCGGTTACAGAATTACATACTGATGCGAGCAAGTTAGGATTAGGTGGCATGCTTATGCAACATCAGTCAGACGGGTCAATAAAACCAGTAGCTTATTTTAGTAGAGTCACTTCTAAAGAAGAACAGTTTTACCATAGTTATGAACTTGAAACCTTAGCTGTCGTAGAATCACTTAAACGTTTTCGCATTTATTTAACTGGTATTCCAGTTAAAGTAATTACCGATTGCGCGGCTTTGCGAACTACTTTGGTTAAAAAAGACCTAATTCCTCGTATAGGTCGTTGGTGGCTCACTATTCAAGATTTTGATTTGCAAATAGAGTATAGACCAGGGGAGCGAATGAAACACGTAGACGCGTTGAGTAGAAACCCTGTTGTAGAACCCGTCTTAACCCGTCCGAAAATATATTAAATCATGTTTACAATGTGCTTATGGCAAATCTGAATATGGTAAAAAACAAGGACAGTTATTTCCGATCGAAAAAATAAATTTACCTATGCATACTCTGCACGCCGATCACCTAGGCCCATTTGTTAGAACAAGGAAAGGTAATACATATGTACTAGTTGTTATAGATTCGTTTACGAAATTTGTATTTGCTAGAGCTGTCAAAAATTGCAGTTCGGTCGAGACTATTAGAAACTTAAAGGAAATAATAATACTATTTGGCTATCCAACTAGAATTATTACAGATAGAGGTAAAGCTTTTACCAGCCGTTATTTCAAACAGTTCGCCGAAGAAACGCAATTTAAGCATATTTTGAACGCTATAGCGAGCCCTAGGTCTAACGGCCAGGTCGAGCGTATAAACCGAACGATCATAGATGGCTTAAATACTATGTCGGATAGTGAAAACACATGGGACGAAAAACTACCTGATATTGTATGGGGAATAAATAATACCCCTAATTCTACCATATCGGATAGGTTTGGCTTGATGGTTAATCCTAATAAATGTCAGGCTATCATTGTGGGCAGCCAACGCATAATTGGTAGACTAGATTTATCTGCAATTCCACCTGTAGTATTTGACAGTTCAGTAATAGCACTGAGTCAAGCGGTCAAAAACCTTGGTCTGTACATTGACTCGACACTGAACTGGCAAGCGCATATAACAAATGTTAGCCAACGAGTCACCGGTACCCTTCGTGCTCTCTATCGCTTGAAAAACTTCCTTCCAATCAAAACCAAGGTTATGCTTGTACAAACTTTAGTTTTACCAATAATTGACTATGGTGATGTGTGCTATCTTGACCTGAATGCAGACCTTCTCAATAAGCTAGATCGTCTTCTTAATAACTGCATTCGATTCATTTTCAACATTCGCAAGTACGACCATGTGTCTACATTTCGCTCACAATTAAATTGGTTGCCTATACGTCAGCGTCGTTGTTTACGTACTCTTACTACGCTCTTTTCATTTCTTAAGTCTTCCTATTCTCCTTCATACTTAACGCACTATTTTGAATATTTACATATGACCCACGATCGCAATCTTCGCTCTTCAAATAATCAAATACTCCTATGCCCTTCACATAACTCTAATTTCGTTGGTTCCTCCTTCCGTGTTCAATCTGTTCTTCTATGGAATGCGCTCCCTCCCGAGATCAGGATGTCCACAAACCGTTTGACATTTAAGATGAAGGTAAAACAGCTCCTTGCAAAAAATTTGGCAGAATCATCACAATAGCTTAGTAAGTATTTATTTATGTATGTGTATATATATATATATATATATATATATATATATATATTATGTTTTTATATATATGTATATTATGTTTATCTTAGACTTTTATTTATCATGTATCTACTATTTTAGTTGTTAGATTTCTACTTCAAATGCACCTACTTTATCTTATCTCTGCATCACCCTGTTAGGTTGACTGGTAGAGAATGCCTTTGGCATTAAGTCCGCCTTCATACTTTGTATATGAAGTTGTTAAATAAATAAATAAAATAAAATGTTCGCCGTTCAAATTGATGTTTTGTCATGAAAATTCTCGCTTGCCAGCATACCCTGTAGGACAAGATCAGGACTTTGCATCACAAGAACATACTTTACAGAATAGGCGAGAAACCGCTAAGTTATTTATAGACAGAAATATGACCGCTATGAAAAATCAGTTTGATAAATCTCGAAAAAAATGCAGATAGATAGATAGATTCTATCTATCTATCTATAAAATGCAATAAATATTCAGTAGGACAATTAGTTCTATGGAAAGGTGGCACTAATAGGGATAATTATGTCTACAAAAGTATCACAATAATTGAAGAGTCTTTACACGGGGCCGTACAAAATATGCAAAGCAGAACCGAACATAGACCGTTACACTATTTGCAGCGTAAAAGGTATGAAAGGGTACAAGAAATTTAATGCGGTTGTACGAACTGAAGTTTTACGACCTTACAAGTCGGTAATTTCTGATGCATATAGTTCTTCCAGTAGTGATAGAGAAGTGGATAGAGATGATCGAATAGATTTGCTCGAAAGTTAATTTTAAAACGTTTGTAACTAATGTAAGGTGATCTCATTGTACAAAATTAAACACAAATAGGAATTTGCAGTTCTTTATTTTAAAATTAAATAAGATAAAACTACACTACAAACAAAATAACAGTAGAAACTGTTTCAGCTGACCTCTAAAATCGATATGCTGAAAAAACACATATTACATAAAATTAATGTTTGTCTACGTGATCCACCCAAGCTAGTGTCTGTGTGACCTAAAATATGTCTGCGTAACTTAAAATATGATGTGTGACCTAAATACATCTGTGTGACCTAACATTACGGTTGTGTGACCAAAATACGTCTGTGTGACCTAGAATACGTCTGTGTGACGTAAATACGTCTGTGTGACATAAATACGTCTATGTGACTTAGAATACGTCTGTGTGACCTAATACGTCTGTGTGACCTAATACGTCTGTGTGACCTAATACGTCTGTGTGACTTAAAATACGTCTGTGTGACTTAGAATACGTCTGTGTGACCTATAATACGTCTGTGTGACCTATAATATGCCTATGTGACCTAGAATACTTCTTATGTTATCTAGAATAATATGACTGTTTGATCTCAAAATATGTCCGTGTGGCTATATACATGTGATGATGATGAAGAATAATATATAAGTGCGGAAATATTATGCCCACGACGATTGAGAGAAGAAAGAAAATTGACTAAGAAAAATGTCAAATAGTGTAACGCTTACCGATTGTAGATGATAGTCTACTAAAACACTTTGTTGTCCCATTTACTTTCTTTTCCAGGTATCGAATGGTGCAGAGGGCAAGGTGCAATCTGAGAGCCGTGGGACACGGCAGTAGCAGGATGGCCGAATGTTAGCAAGATACTAAATATACTCTGTTTCTAAACGTAGTAGTTACTCTCTCTTTGGTAATACTTACGCCTAGCAACATCACAATTTATGTCATATCCTTTTTCCTGTATTTTAATTACTTATTACAGATAATTATGTGAATGAGTATGTAATATTTCATTATTAATTATTAATCAGTATTGTGGATTTATTGTAATTTAATGCTAATAATAGAAATAGTAATTTCGTGTAAAATACCAGTAGCGACATCATTAGAGGTTGTCGAATAATGTATGAGTTATTTAGAAACTTATCTAAATAATTATTATAATTGTTTATAATTCTAATTTCTATATTTAATACTTGTGGACAGCATAAGAAATATTTCATTCATTCTCTAGCTGTTAACAATATACCGGATGTTATCTACTTATTGAACGGGACGCTGTGTAAAGCGTTTTGTTTGGTCGATGGACAGATCTTGTAAGAAACTGTACTTTGTGTCCGAGAATATATTCTTCAAGTGTTACAACCTGAGTATAATTTTAAGTAAAACCCACAACCCACCTTCTGTTACACTTGTTAGAAAAAGATTTTGTGGCATACAAGTAGGTACCATGATAGAATTTTTACCTTTTCCATTTGCTTTAGGGTGTCAGTTCATCGAAAAATTTAATATACTAGTAGGTATAAAGATGCACTTCTAGGTTCCATCAAAAACCATGGGAATAAGTTCACATCATAAGTATTTTGCATAATATTTGCGTCTACTCTTGGTAGATACGAATAGGTGTAAAGTTTTAATAATAATTGATTGCCATTTTTTTGTGTTATTATACCTAATGATTATATCGCACGTCTATACCAATTTACATGTCTTATACATACGATAAAGGATTAATGATCAAATGATGACCATAATTTTATACCTAAACTTCATGATAAATCAATTATTGTGAATAAAATAAAAGAAATACAAGAATATCAAAATTTGCGTCTAATTATTATTATATTTTACCTGCATTTCCTTTGGAAGCTTTAAACAGATTTAAAAGTAACTCTTAAACTTTTCGCGAATGTATTTTGGCAAAGGTAAGTCAACGTCGATTATATTTGTACAAGTTTATCAGGTGTCCTATTTTTAATTATTGATTAAATTGCCTTTCTTCACAGTAAGAAATTTTGAACACATGTATCTACTTAAAGTCATAAACGTAATAGTGTTACGATATTTTGAGCGCAGTTTTATCGTATTTCTTTATGTTCGTGTAATAAAATGTACCACATTGTTTGACAAAAAGTTGCAATCTTGTTGCGATGATACACTGATATAGAATCTTTAGGTATCACTTCGCAATTTCTTCGGGAAAATCCATTAGCGATATGACGCAACGTTACAATATTGAACTAGAAGCGATTATTTTGTAATACCATTCAAGAAGAAATAGAAATAAGAAAAAAGAACATTTATTTGCTCTGAGTACAGGTGAAACCAGGTGGATTAATGGTAATAAAAGTACATACCGTAATCTGCCTAGAAAAGGCATGCAAATGTTACAATAGGTGAGTATTGATCTAAATTATAATTACCATCAATCTAAAATAATATTACATCATTCATCATCAATATTATTATCAATACGTACGTCATTTTCCATTATATTATTTACATTAATGGCCCTTTCTTAAAAGAGACATTGAACACTATAGATGCTTATTCGAAACAGAATAGCAATCTCAGACTTTCTTTTAAAGATTTCACACTATTTTTCGCTGAAACCAAGCTAAACTTAGGAAGTAAATATGATTAAAAAAAATACATTGATAGTAGGTATTATGTATAGCCTGATTCTACGTTCTTATTTAATTTACCTTAAAATATATGTAACACACGCTAGGCAGGAATTTATATTTTAGTGTCTTCTTCGACAATAACAAATGTGAACATTTTGAAGTTAAGTAGCAGCAATAAAAACTTAAATTTGTCTACTTCTTCGTAGGTCATAAATGGTCATATCTATCAACTACAAAAGAGTGATAATTAAAAGATGTTTAACCAACCATTTATGCAGTGGTAAAAATTATGTACTAGTATAACACAAAATCTATATTAAATTTCAATACAAAAAGTCGTTAAGAAATGTGCTTTAAAAGTTGTAAAATAAATATTAAGTTTTTTTTCTGAACAAAGTTAAGGTGATTACTGATGTTAAAATAATTATTTCAACGAAAATTGTTTTGAATAAGATATACTGAGTAATTTAATAACACATGTGCTATACTAGTTCATGACAATGTACACGCTGAATTGATTGGGAAAGTGGCTACGCAGTCTGCTCTTAACGAGAAACGTACGTCATCTGAGCGTGTTTAATAATATTTAATGGCTCTTCTAGTTAATGTTACATCAAATATCCACATGCTAGAATTTGTCGCCCCATGGACACATTACGAGGAATATCATTTCACTAATGGACCGCTGTTTATATGTAGGTGTAAAAAACGGCACAAAACATCCCTCGGGCGCAGTACGGATGTGTTGATGTGTGAAATAATAATCATCATCATACATAAAATATTATGCAAAAGGTTACAATTGTGTGCTAAATGAATATTGCTTTATTATGTTATAGGTACTTGAGTAGATGATATTGAGTTCTTTTTTTGCGTGTACACTAAATGACAGCGATCATTTTGGTAGCATATTTTTATCTACAAAAGAGATGCAAGGTTTATGTATAGCAATTCCGAAAAACAAAATAAATTAAATGTAACCCCATGCGGTGGCTGGCTTTTTTTATATTAGCCTACCAAAGTGACTCCACCTCGCCTGATGGTAAGCAGTCAGTCGAATCTAGAAGTGGTGGCCACCACACTAAAAAGCCATCGTCTTAAACTGCTGGTATGGTGGCCTCCACTATGACGACTAGGAATGGGGTTAGGAGAAGAGAATGACGGAGGTGAGGAAAGAGGAAATGGAGAAATTAGGCCTCCGACGCTCTCACTTACCGAACGAAACGCAGTAGTACGGATACTACTACTCTTACATCGATCTTCTATGAGAGGGTAGTACTTCCCCGGACGATCCAGCCCATTGAAGCTGAAAGCAGCGTGGATCTACACAGTCACTGACTTAGCTACAGTGACTTAGCTAGCTAAAAATTGGCTCAAATCTTTCGGTCTGTGGGTGTCGTAATCGTATTTTTCACTACCTATAGAGCAAAAAAAAGTAAGGCTGTTTATATAGTATACATATGACACATAGATTTTTCAACAAAAAAAACCAGCATAGATACATTATTAATTATTCAGCTCGTCAGAACTTCGGCCTTACTTTAGGCATGGTATACGCATACCATGCCTAAAGTAACCCCTACTATTGTACCTACAATCGAAGCAATTAACTTCCTCTTCTAAATAATTGATGATTAAACGAACTTACTTGTACGTGAAGTTCGATCATAATTATACGAAGTGCTTCGTTCGAAGAGATTAGTAACCTGAAATAATAAACCTATTACTTATTTACACATGTAGTATCACCCAGGATTCACCACATAGCACTGTATTTTGAGAGATAAGATTTTTTTTTTTTTTTTTTTTTGTGAGGTAGACGTGCACCAAAACTCCGCTTGTCATTTAGTTTAGAGTATCTATTACCAACGTCTGCCGTTGATATTTTTGGAATTATTTGGGTTGGGTGGGGGGGACTTACTAATCTCTTCGAACGAAGCACTTCGTATAATTATGATCGAACTTCACGTACAAGTAAGTTCGTTTAATCATCAATTATACTCGTGCTTCGTTCTCGAGATTAGTAACCTGAAATAATAAACCTATTACTTATTTACACATGTAGACTTTGAGAGGTTTAATTCTGAAAATATCAACGCCAATTTCAGAATCAATATTATGTTTAATTACATCACATCATGTTGTATCTGTGATAATACATAACTATAAATATGTTAGTACTTAAATATACTTCTTACGACAATGTAAACTTTTATATTATTATGTTAAATTTAAATCAATTACATAGTTTGATTAAAGATTAATCATCTGTATTATTAATTATAGCTCTTGCTAAGGCTGATGGGTCATGCTTAGTTATATTTCTCTGATAAAATTTAAAAAAGGTATCTGAATTGTTACACCAGCCAGCGGTTTCTCTGATCAGGTCAATATTTACGCCTAGCTGGTGGGCCTTAGATGTAGAGGCGTGTCTCGTGCTATGCGCTGAGAATATGGATACGTCAATCCCGCACGTATGGAGCGTACTCTTTATCCAGCGACACAGCGTCTGTGTGGTCACCGCTTTATGAGGCTTTCTGCATCCGATAAATAAAGTATCAGTCTTACGTAACGATGAAGTTTTTTCAATATAATCAACTAATGTCTGTGCAGGACATATTTCTTTTTTCTGTAAAAAGTAAGGCAATACCAAGAGAGGTTGATTAGTCCCTTTTTTTGATGTTTTTATTAAGTCAGGAATTTTTATTATTATTTCGTTATGTTTGATTTCAATGTTATTAATATTGATTTTTGAAAAGGTCTGGACCCTATGAGCCGTAACAAGAGCTAATAAGGTTATACATTTTTTTGTCAGTTGATCTAGCATCAATGTTTTATTAGGATAAAAGGTAGCTAAGTGACCTAGAACGCATGAGGTATCCCACGTTACATTGTATCTAGGCATCGGTGGACGTAAACGGTACACACCTTTAAAAAACCTTATTATTCTTTCATCTTTGGAGACACTGGGTCCCAATATTAAGGATAGGGCTGCTCTGAAACTATTCAAACTACTGAATTTAGTACCGGTATCAAAGAGCATTGTTAAAAATTTTAGTACATCGGTAATTGATGGGGCATAAAATTCAAGAGAATTCTGAACACAGTAGTCGAACCATTTCTTATAACAGACATCATATTGTTTTATAGAACTGTTTGCTAAAGAGGCGAGCATTATATGTTCTGACGACTCCGGGACGCTTCTTCGCGATAAGGCTCCCCTGATAAAATCCCTGCAGCCAGGGTAAGATGGTTTTGAATGTTGGCGTTGCTGGAATTATCAAAAACTATATTGTAAGTGTCTGAATTAAACGTAATTAATTCCGATATTAATAAGTTTTTAAACAAGGGGAACCAAGGCTGCGTAGGCCATAAGGGTACTATTACAATGCCTTTTGCTTGGTCATTCATAATTTTTTTTAAAGTTTTTAGTATTACTGGAAAAGGCGGAAATGCATAGAAATACATCTTAGACCAGCTAATTGTGAAGGCGTTTATTGCGAAAGCGTCTGGATCCCTATGCCAAGCAATGTATTGTATACATTTCCTATTAAAGCGACTCGCGAATAAATCAATGCTTGGTGTGCCAAATCTTTCGAGTATATAGGAAAACATATTTTCCGTTAAGGACCACTCAATATCTGGATGGATGCGTCTAGATTCTTTATCAGCTATGGTATTGTCTGCAGATTTAATGTAATATGCATACACAAAAATTTTTCGGGACTCGCACCATTGCCAAATATCCTTAGCTACCTTGGTTAAATGTGGATATTGAATTCCACCCATTCGATTTACATAGCTAATAGCAGTTGAGTTATCAACGCGTAAAAGAATTTGGCAGTCGTGAAAGTCACTAGCAAAAACTTTAAGTGCAAAAAAGGCGGCCAAAAGTTCCAGGTAATTTATATGTTGTTTCTGCTCTGACAACGACCACCGGCCACATGCCGTCTCTGAGCCACACGCTGCACCCCATCCAGTAGTTGAGGCGTCAGAGAATATTTCTACCGCGTAGGTATCATCTTTGATACGGTTCTCGGGCTTAACTAAGGCTTGTAGCCACCATCTCAGATCTTCATGCAGGTGATCGGGGATACTCATGTAACGATTGTAATCGTCGTGACCTTGTAAGCTAAGGTACTTACAACGTTCCAATTCTTTGGTATAAAGCCAGCCGTATTCTACAGCTGGACAAACAGAAGTTAACAAGCCGACTAATTTTGCATAATCTTTAATTTTGATACGCTTTAATCTCATAAACATATGAATCTCGTTAATTAGGCGTTGTTTCTTGTGATCGGGCAAGATAATTAAAAAGTTTTGAGAATCAAGAATAAAACCCAAAAATTTGCATCTCATGGAAGGTTGTAAGCAACTTTTTTCATAGTTAATAATAAATCCTAAGGCTGTTAGTAATTTAATTGAAATATTGATATTGTTTAAGCAATCGTTGTATGAATACCCAATTAAATATAGATCATCTAGATATATAGTAGATATATAGCCAGCCAATCTGAGTAATCGAACGACGGGTTTCATTAATTTTGTGTAAACGTATGGAGCTGTGTTTAAACCAAATGGCAAGACATTAAATTCAAATAGCTTATTATCAAATTGAAAACGGAGAAATTTTTTGGAATCTGAATGAATTTTTAGTAAAAAATATGCGTCTTTAATATCACAGGTTGCCATATAACAATTTTTTGTCATTAATTTTACTGCTGTGCGTAAATCCTCCAACTTGAAATGGTCGGTTTGTATATGTTTATTTAGATTTTTTAGGTTTAGGATAAACCTTTTCTTACCATTCGGTTTAGGCACAAGAAAAATACTCGATAAAAATTGATTGGCACACGGAGCACATTCGGATATAGCGCCAATTGTCATGAGACTGTCAATAATTTTGGACAAATCATTAATCTCAGTTTGTGACAAAGCAGGCATCGAGGGTACATTTTTTTGTGAGACTTGTTTAGAAAATTGTATCCTGTAACCTTCAATCCAGGAAAGAATAGTTTTGTCTTGTGTAAGGTAAGACCATTGTTTTGCAAACGACGCTAAACGACCAGCATATCGTACCTCATTTACCGACGGAGGGTCGGCCGCGGTTGATAGCGCGATGTTTTCGACGAGCTGGCGTGCGGCGGCGGCGGTGCCCGGCTTACCGGTGGCGGCGCTCTCGCTCCAGCAGGCGGGAGAGGCTGGCGGCTCCTCTGCGGCCCCGACTGCCTGCGAGTCGAAGTGGGAGCCTTCCAGTTTAAACCACGCGAAGTTGATGGCTGAAGTTGAGTTGTCTTTCGATTTTTATCGTAAGCGATCTTTATGTCCGCACCAGATTTCGTCACAGCTTTGGCAGCCTTCAAGGTTTCAGCCAGGGCCTCTCCGAAAAGATACTTGTCTATCTTTGTCTGCATCAAATGGTCGTTTAAATCTTTCTTTAAAGACGACAAAGCAAAGTAGCGCCTTTTGACTGAATCTGAGTGTAACGTATCGCACATTAACTTTGCCGCATCCATAAGCTGTTTCAAAAGGGCCGAGTCCTTGTTTTCTGCTTGCATTTTTGTTGTCATGACGTCACTCAAACAGGCCAAGGCAATACCAAGCTGTTTTTGCCTGTTTTCTATTCCCTTGTCGCGTTTAACACTTGCTTCCGGCAAGGCGGCCTTTATTTCTGGATTAAGTATCGGTGGAATTATTCTAGGGCAGTTGGCTGGTGTCAGGTGCTTTTTCGCTAATTCTTTCCGCACGTCGTTGTTCAGTCCATTGATGATTAAATGCTCTAAGCGGTTAGCTAGGCCGACGTGAATATCTCTGCCGTACTCGGTGATTTGTGTGGGATCATCACCTAATATGTCAATTAAGTCATCATCGGGGGTAACAGTTACATTACTGGTGGTGGCAGCGATTACGCAAGGCTCAATGACTGTGAGAGTCTCAGCGGCTTGCGGGGACAGCGAGGGAAGGCGCGGAGGTGGCAGCGGGCTTGGCTGTGGCACCGGCGGTGTCGATGGCGCGCGTGATTGCGCCGCGGGGGACGGCATAGGCGGCGGCGCCCGGGACTCCGTTGTCTCATCTAATGAAACATGCCTCACAATTGATTGCAGTCTAGTTCTTGCCATATTACAGTCATCATCTGAGAAGACGTCCATTGATTCTTCCGCTGCTGCAATTCAAAGAGAAAGGTTGCAATTCCAGTGAATTGAACGTCTTTCTTAACGTAATGGTAGATGTTCCAACTCCAATGAATTGAACGCACCATAGTAGATAACGATATAAACAGACCTTTGTTCTGTTCGAGTTCGAATTAAAATAGGTAGGTAGGTATGTGTCAAATTCCAGTGAATACAACGAACCTTTATGCACGCCCGAGAGAATTGTTTACGTTACGCCTGTACCTTATCTGTAACAATAACAATAAATAACATACCTTCATGGCTATGCGCCGATAGCATGGAGTCCTCTCGAGATGAAGGCGATGTTGAATAACGTTGCCGTTTGGCACGTTTTAATTTTCTCTCCAGTTTACGAAGCTTCTTGCTTAATTTGTCGACGTCAATATCACGCTTCCTCTTCGGCATCTTTGTTATGTTAAAAACACTAGTAAAAAACACTTTAGTCCGTAACGACGAGAAACAAGGAGTGCAGTGGTGAAGCACTGTAACGTGAATGACAAGCGGAGTTTTGGTGCACGTCTACCTCACAAAAAAAAAAAAAAAAAAAAATCTTATCTCTCAAAATACAGTGCTATGTGGTGAATCCTGGGTGATACTACATGTGTAAATAAGTAATAGGTTTATTATTTCAGGTTACTAATCTCGAGAACGAAGCACGAGTATAATTACATGTTGATATGTTTTAACTTGGTGTATAAGGATAATTGTGCAATAAACTCGTCAAACAAGTTCGTAGTATAAAACAGACACATCTTGTTGTTAGGGCATAGTCATTGCTGACTTGACCATAACCATGACTCGTGTGCATTTTGTTATTTTATTTGTTTGTTTGATTGGTATTGTAACTGCTGGACCAACTGAGGAAAAGTCTATAAGGTAAGTTAATAAACTTTAAAGTATGTTGCCTTATTTAAACTGTTTAATAAATTATTTCATATAACAAAACTTTCAATTAAAAAGGCACAAGGTGTTTCACGCAAATTTGATATTCAAAATTGTTTGATAAAGTTTTATCCCTTTTTTTGCTTTTTTCACTAATTTATTCATAAAGTTTATTTATTAATAACATTTATGAACATCAAAATGATGAGAAAAATATTTACCACTTTGCCTATATGACGTTTCCTGACGATGGTAGATATAACGACTAGCAATATCTTGGACATTAAAGACTGTTTTTACAATAATATAAAAAGAAAACATGTTAATGATGTTCTACAATTTTCTATTACATTACTACGGTATTAAGAAGAATGTATTTTGAAGTCTTTAGACAACACTTGTTTACAAGGACAGTTTACATCAGATGAGTAAAACGCTTATGTGCTATTAATAGTGCGTTGTATTCTTACAGATTGTCCTGCCAACGAAGATTACTATAAATGTTCTCTAGAAGCGTGTTTTAAGACTTGTCAAGATTTGAAGAACCCACCACCATGTCCATCTTTAACTCCAGATTGTTACGTACCAGCTTGTTTATGTAAAAAAGGACTCCTCAGAAATGATGGCGGCGTTTGCGTTCCTGTTGCCGAATGCTGTAAGTACTGTTTTGTGAAGAAGCTCTTTATTGAGAGTAAATAAATCACCCATTTACCTATGAATACTGGCTCATAGATAATAATACTGTTTCCGATACGGTCAACTACTAGTGATTTATTTTAATTATAAGTGTGATATTTCTAGAGTTTATTTAGATCTTTAATAACAAAATAGTAGGGTCTGCAGGTTTAATAAACAGCGCCCTTAGCATTTATTCTGAGAATTACATTTGACTGAAATTTTAATTTTTGTCCGACTGCCGAAGTCAATGCGGATTATTTTTTACAATAAACATTTTTGTTTTGTTCACAGAACTATTTTTCAACGTTCAACAATAACAGCTGAAAAATATAATAATAAAAATATGTATATAAAATAATTGTTTTTAATATTCGTCCAGCGTATTATCTGCATTTTTAAAATATTCTTTTATATTTGACTTAAAAACAGTCCTCCCTTTTCAAACTGACTCAAGCTTTACCCTACAACTAGCCTACATAAAACGTAGGAGTATATTTATATTAATTAAACGCGTTATAACCTCAGTGGAGCACATAAATAAACAGAATATAATGCAGATTACACAACTAGATTGCCTTTATGTGCATAATGTGGAAGCAAACACTTTGCAGCAATTTCTAAGCTGCCTCTCACGCGTTCATTCTCCAAATTAAAGCTAATTTATAACTCTTCTGGTGACACTACTTGTACTAACAAAACAAAAAAAGAAATATTTTCCTCGCTCTGACTGCAACAGTACATTTATTTCAAGAAACAAACGAAAATTTCTTTACTAGCGACAACAGTACAAGAAGATCTCACTATTACCTTGTAACAAAGACTGTGTGTGACAGTGTCTAATTTCATCATTAATACATTTTAACGTAGCGAGTTAAAATGTATTAATTCTAACGAATATTTTGTTAAAAATAATGTTCAATAAAAGAAAATTAGGGAAAATCTGCCAGACTCAAATGGGATTGGGCTTGACATATTTATCGTATGCACCCTGAAAGATGGGCTCGTGTGGCGACGGATTGGATGCCTCAAGATGACCGACGTAGACGTAGATGGCCCAGACGGAGATGGCGTGATGATCTGGATGGACAACAGGAGAACACCGAAAATAGGGGAAATTGTAGTGGAAAATAGGTTTCAAACATTGCGCACGATACGAGTACACTCGGTACTATATACCGAATGGATCATTTATTCTTCTCTGTTGTCCATTCAAATACAGTTTCTTTATTGAAAATAATCACACGTTTGCCCTTGTGAAGAATCTACATATCTATAAAGCAGCGTCAGATATATTACAAATTAAAGTCACGATTTAATCAGACTGGTGAGACATTAAAATTTGGAAGACGATGACATGTTTTCACGTCTCCTATGTTTCTGGACCGACCGTAATTACGCTTTGCTTTACTGACACTTCTTCAAATTACTTTACATACATTTAACCAAACACTCTCGAATAATATCAACATTTACGTTTATATTAATTTTCCAAAAAAACCGCAGAAAAAAAGTTTAAAAAAACCACCAACCGACAACATTAACAGTATTTCTGTTGGATTTTCGACGCAAACACGAATTTTTGTGTACATTCGTGAGTGGATCGTTTAAATATTTCGTGATATTCATAAACAGTCAGTTGTAACGGTCGAGATATTTTAAATTGCTTCATGAATAGAAAAGGTAAGTTTGCGTACCGGAATTGCGTTTTAGACCGGTTGAACGGACTTATCAAATATATTTGTATAGCGGTTTAGATACCATTGTTACACATACAGAAGTAATTCTATACATTTCAAGTGTAAGATCTCAAACGCAGTCTACATTTAATTTTATTTGGGCCATTTCTTTCAGTTACAAACACAGAAGGAGATAAGATCAACCAATGTTGGGTCGTTTGGTCTCAGGTCTTTATTCTTACATTTCTAACGTCTCGTGTGTAGGTAAAATGCAACCACTTCAGTAGTTTTAAGAACACTTTTGAAATTTAATTCGTGTTTAGTTAGAAATCGCGAGTTTAGCTTGACATGTCTGTCCAGTTGCGATAGCAATGTCTGTGGCAAGTGAATTAAGTAATGTCATTCATCAAGTCCATGTAATCCTCTAAACCTTTTTAGAATTGCGCCGTGAGAGATTTCATAGTCTCTTCTTAAAGTCTTTTCTAGTATTTTTGGTAGTTGAGGATATTGAAAATTTTAGTTATGACTACATTATATGGTTCTGTAGAATAGCAAACAGTCGTGCAAATTTATCATGATTTTACACCAACCCGTTATTATCGTGCAGGTTATTGCGCGTAAATCTAAAATTACACCATCATGTCAAGATTGACATTCATTGTTTTGGCAACAACCGAAAAATTTAAACAATTAATTTGAAGTCGTTCTTAAGTACGTGGTAATAAGATTAATTTACATGTTGTTAAATAAAAAACCAACGGTCCATCTTTTGTTTTCACGGAAGATGGTTGTCATTTAATTTCATCCACATTTTTCTATTTTTTATCATTGTATTATACCATTAATATCATCAACAAGAATATAATTCTGAACTTGACGCTGGCAGAAATAGCTGACACAATCGTCGGCTCTGTTGCCAAAAAAAGGAGAAGAAGAAAAAACCAACAGTGGTTATGTTTTTATGTGTATTTAAATTTTATATACTTATTGTAAAAAAGTGGACTTTATGCCGAAAGGCATTCTCTTCCAGTCTATATTTTAGGAAGGTGCAGAGAAACAAAGTAGGATAGGTTAGGAAATTACACAGTTCCTAATTAAAAATAATAATATTATTATGTTATCTCAAATGACTTTTACTTTCGTATTAAAAAGGTGACTACAATAGCGTGTCATCATTCAGCATATTTGAATTGAGTACATTCGAAATCAATATGAAATATGGACTCGGCAAGTTTCTATTGTCGGAGCTCGATGGAGGAGCGTAATTTGCATAAGCAAGGTTTAAATTTGCTGCACCGTATCGCATGGTATGACAAAAATCATCCTACATCATTTTAGTACATTTATTTGATTTTATAGGAATGTAAGCGGACTGCTTTACTACAACTACTATGTGCTTTAACGCAATTTTGCAGTGCGACGCGCTGTGGCCTTTTTGCTAGCCTTTACAGAACAACGGGCTGCATTATTCTGGTTAAAAGAGCAAGCACAAGTTACGAGGTGTGCACGTAAGCTTTGGTTAAACTATAACCGTGTCATACTTACATTTTTCATGAAAGTTGAATCAATATGCACATATGAATTATGTTTAATGTTTGGCCTTTTTACGTCATTTTGTATTGAAGTTAATTGATAAATTATGCTCTATTTTAAAATTATATATTAAATACTGAGTTTAATGTTATTATATATATACCATCTTCTAATCACTTTATTTACCTATTTCCTGAATTGATTACTAATTTGATGACAAAGAATTAAATATAAGTAAGTCACTCTTGACTTAGTCAAGAATATATTATGAATTATTACCTCATATTTCTTTAATCAAGCCTCTGTTTGTTGAGGAAAATGAGAGAGCATATTGTAGTTTCAACGTAGTGATTATGTATTTGTTTCTGTTAACAACACGGCGAGTTGCGATATATTTATTGAAATAGAATACGTTGGATAGACTAAAAATATTATCAAAATATTTACTATCGAGTAAAACTTAATCAAACGTCACATCAATCAGAATAACGGATCAGCTAATTTGCCTACAATAAATTAAATTATTTAAGAATAAGGAACTCTGGTGAGAAACTCGAGGAGCAACTATTTCGTTGCCATTTTAATTTATAATTTTGCAAAACGACTTGCTTTTTAAGCTCTTGATAATGTTTAACTTTATTTGAAAGCAGACTTGGGTGTCGATTATAGTGACTGGTGGTAATTTACCTGTTCTACGTCTCTTTTATGATGTACTATCTTTTCGCGGCGCGATTTCACCCATACGTAAAATATGGTTTGTTGTATCGCTCGGAAACCAGACCGATTTACGGTCTAAAAATTAGCCTATGTCCGTCTCTGGCACCGAATCTATCTAGATATCAATTTTCATTGAAATCGGTTCAGCCGTTTAGGCGCTGAGTGGTAGCAAACACACACACACACACACGCACGCACGCACGCACGCACGCACGCACGCATGCAAACACGCACGCACGCACGCACGCACGCACGCACGCACGCACGCACGCACGCACGCACGTACGCACGCGTGCGTGCGTGCTCTTATATCTAATTATATCTCTCCGAATGATCGAACAGAGGTAGGTACCAACAATAAAACTAATGATAATAATGTCAATTCTAGAGGTTTTTACTACTACTCGTACGGATAAAAAGAAATATAATAATACACATGAAATGTAAACTCACAAGAGCAAACGCTTGGGATTTGAGTCTAAGTGCACCTATTCACATTTATTAAGTTACAGAAACTATTATTTATATTTGCTTCAATCAAACAATCCATTAGTGTTTTATATTCACGTTTTGTTTGAGTAACAGTGGCCAAGAAAACTTCGATTCTTAATAATTTACTCATGGTGGCGTGGTCTCACTAAAATATGAGGGCGTTTCAGGATCGGCTAAGTTGGTGAACATTTTGGGGAGGCCTATGTCTAGCAGTGGACATCTTTCAGCTTCGTCTTTCGGTATAATTTAAGTATATATTAAAAGTAATAAAAAAACTGATGTAAATGGAGAGTGTTAACGGACATTCCAATAGTAGTAAAGCCTGAATTTATATTAAACCTTTAATTCGTTTTGTAGGCAAAAATATGTCTAAAAGGGAATGAAAACAATAATTTTGACAAAAACAATTGAAATAATAAATCGAGTACAGTTGAGCGAATTTACACCAATACTCACGGGATAATAAAGATACCTTTTTAAAAGAGACCTCTTGCTTCTTACTTCAAAAACAAACTTAAAGTAACTAGACTATCTTGGATTCATTCCATTGCTTCTCACACTTGGCAATATGTTTAATCTGCTTAAAAGAGTCGACGATGTATATTAAATTTGGCGAAAATATTGCAACGGTGGTACAATAAGACACTAAAGGTGAACATCTTTATTACCCAGACGTTATAAGTTTGTTCTAGTGCTGAGAGGTTTTCTTCTAAAATTAGTGTCGTAATATTCGTGGAGATGTGTAGGTGTGATAAACCGTTGGATCAAGAATTATAGTTTTTTTACTACCCATAAATTTAGAAGAATCTTTTATTATATTTTTTTGTTATCATAGTGTTTTATCTTATTTTTGTAGTCGGCCAAAATATACGAGTACCTTTATTGCGATTTTGATCCCTACAAATAATAGCTTGTAAAATTTCAGTTTATTTTATTTATCTTCTTCTGCAAATTAAAGGGTGTATTTTTATTATTTTAGTCTACGTCTAGTCTTTGTGGGTTCTGTGTACATAAGTAGCTACCTATACTCGTAAAAAATAAAAGTAAATTTAAACGCCCAGAATTCAAAGAAAGTAATCGTATAAAAAATTATAGCTACATATAATTTTCTTTCATATTTTGTCTATAAACATGCGTAGTTATGATATTCAATATTGTAATAACCTTCCTTACCTGCGTATAATATCGTTAGTATATTAGCCTAACGTGTAATAAAAAATGAGTTTCAGGGCATCGGCTGGCGAACATTTTTATGTACATTCATATCAGACTCGTATGTAATTGTAACATAATTTTATTTGCATACTTTTTTCATCTTGTATGTAAAGTGGAGTAAAAATGGGGATGTTTTTGAACCCATCACCCATTTGTAAAGTGGGTAACTTGGCGGTTGTATGTACCTGCCTCTAACGCAATTAGTCAACAGAGTTATAGCAATCAAACAATCACGTATGAAATATAAACATAATGACGCAGGATAGGCAGCAGTGCACTGCTATACGATGAATCGATAACTTTAAAAAAAAAGAAATTTCATTGCCGTCAGTGGCAGACGAGCAAACAGCCCACGTATTTGTAAGTGGTAACTGTCGCTCATGGACGACCTAGAACCTTTAGCATTGCTCCTGCAATGCCAGAGACTCTGCGAAGCCGCTGCATACTGTAAAGCGAGTGGGGTAGGTGAAAGGATTGAGGAAGGTGAGGACAAAAGAAAGGAGGGAAATTGGGCCTCAGGCACTCTCACTCACCGAACGAAACGCAATAGTACGAGTACTATTATTCTTACGTCGATCTTCTATGAGAGAGTAGTACTTCCCTGGTCGATTCGGCCCATTCATGCTGAAACAAGCGTGGATCTACTACTGCTATTGCAGCGGCAGTTATCGATTACCAATGAGGGTATGGGCGGTGACTACGGCAAACAATTTTCTTCGCCAGACGCCTATGTTTTGCAGTGGCTTTGTCCACTTGCAGATGCAATTAAATTAATCTTTTCTTGAGTTCTTAATAATATCTTCTTCGTAATTACAGTAAATTCGTAAGTATGTATACTAGGTTTAGTATTTACCTAATTTCTGTGAGTTACTGAATCTAACATTAATCTAAAGTTTTCAATAAAAGTCAACTTCTTTACATTGAAAACTATAACTATTGTTCAAAACCAATTCCTTACACATTTTGTACGTTAATTCAATTAAAGCAATTAAGGTAATTGTTTGTGAAATTATGAAGCAGTACGTATTCTGATCACGTTCAGGATTCTAACGTCTTGTTGGTACCCTTCTGTAATGTAGGCAAACGGAATGCGCCCTGTTTATACAGCGATCGCTAGTGAAAATGTTATTCGAAAGTACCAAAATTGTTTAATCTCTTAGTTGGTTCAGCCCACGTATTTCGGATTATGAAAATATGTGTTTGGTAGTATGTGTATATTGAGCTTACATACCTTATGAGCTCAATATATAAATCCCCTTTATCATAGGATACTTAATACGCTGCGTATGATTTACATAATTAGGTACTTCATGCCACGAGCCTGTATAGAACTACACAAACTCATCACTAAAGATATCTATATATAATCTGTCTTTAGATAAAACTATTTTGTTGTTCTCTGCATCAATGCAGGGTCAAATCTTTTGGGTCGAATGGGCTCGTAGCCACCCTTTATGGTTGACTGGTAGAGGCATTAAATCGGACATTAAATCCGCCAATATCTTTTGTAAATGAAGTTTTTAATAAATAAATGAATAAAGGACAGAAATACCCAAACCGAAACAAATATTTATAACACAATGTACCTAATTTGACTATAAGAAAAGTTGAAAGTTAAGGAATAATTTTACTTTATAACCATGTCACTATTATTATATATATTATATTGTATTGTGTATGTATTATTATTATATTATTATTATTATAGCTGTTGCCCGCGACTTCGTTCGCGTGAAAATTCAGATGGGTGCCTCTATGAGAATATTGCGTGCCTGATTTTATGGCAATCGTACATTGTATCAGTATCATCCGTCTCTATGGCGTATCCAGTTAAAACCCGCTACCGCTAAAACTGACAAACCACTTTCACACAAACTTGCGACTCTTATTTGCCCATTTAATAAGGGTGGTTTCTGAATATTAAAAAAAGAGTATTTTCTAGTAATTTGGTAATCCTACTATAAAAACTATAGAAGTTTCATACAAACTTTGCCACCCCTTTATACCCCCTTAGGGGATGGATTTCGCAAAATTCCTAGCACTTGTTGTTTCTGAGATTTTTCTGAGATAAGTTTTGGGCTTCGCTCGCGTGAATGTCGTTTTTTCCAATAGACATTTTTATATTGTTTGAATACTGTTTTTCATACTATTTTTTATCTCCCCCTCACTCCCCCTCACTTCCCCCTCACTTCCCCTCACTTCCCCGTTACTTCTCCGTCACTTTCCTCTCACTTCCCTTCACTTCTCCCTCACTTCTCCTTGGCTTTCCCCTTACTTCCCTCTGACTTCTCCCTGACTTTCCCTTCACTTCTCCCGCATTTCCTCCACACTTCCTCTTAACTTCCCTCTCACTTCCCCATCACTTTCCTCTCACTTCCCCATCACTTCCCTCTCACTTTCCCCTCCCTTCCTCCTTCTCCTTAGTTCCTCCTTTTCCTCTCTCCTTTCCCTCCCTCCCCCTCCCTGTAAATTTCGAATCGCTAGCTTCAGAAGCTAAAGATCTTTGTATAGAATATTTCATCCCTAATTTCACCCCTCTAAATCCACCCCTGTTAAAATAAAATCATAAGGATATTTTTTATTTAAATAGAAGTATTCCAAAATAAAATTTCAAAACTGTAAGTTAAAAAATGAAGAAGATTCATATAATCGATTACATCCCTTTTCACACACTTAGGAATTAAATTTTAAAAAACCCTTTTTGAGTACAACCTCTAGACATTTAGACAAACACACCCTCCAAATTTCAAGTCGCTACGACCAGCAGTTTAGGCTGTGCGTTGTCGGTTAGTCAGTCAGTCAGTCAGGACAAAGCCTTATATAATATGTATGGGTGTATGGATGTATGGATTAGACGTATAGCCATCGGGGATCAAAGCATACAGGCTGCTAGGAATGCTAACACGTGATGAGCCACATAAAGCTGACCGTGCGAAAAACAGCTAATACTTAGATCCACGCCCACAACTTTTAGTTGTGTCTAACCTTGGGCTTTATTAATTGTCATCGCGAAACATAGGCTCACTGGAAACTGGACTCATTTAAAACTAAACGGAAGATTGTTTAGAATGAGCGGAATCCGAAAAATAAAAACGCTATCAGCTATTCCGTAACCTGTTATAGTCTCTGTTTCTATCAGATTTCGTAGTAAATTAACAAATGTTCGACGTGATTCTTTAAATTGGCATAACTTTTTTATTTATGAACCGATTGACATGAAACAAACACTAAATGTTAAGTGAAGCTTACCACAATGTATTAGTGAAAACCATATCTAAATCGGATAAGCCGTTTCTGAGATTAGCGTGAACAAACGCACAGACAAACAGACAAACAGACAAACAGACTAACAGACAAACAGACAAACAGACAAAAATTGTAACAATCATTGTTTTGGGTTCTATTTGCGTTGATAAAGGCCCCAATAATTTTTTTTCTCATATATCTTCAATGTACAGACAGCGATCGGTTACATTTTTATTATATGTATAGATTATTAAAATACCGGATTTCTAAAGAATGTGCATACAATTAAATAAATTAATGTCTCCATATACAAATTGTAATTATGATAAAAATGTTTCCTTCATAACCAATTTCTCTCAAGTTGCTCGTACATCTACTACCTATAATGGTAGAAATGTTCCTTTTATTTCTAAATGCACTATTTAGTGATATTCACAATGAAATAACATTTTATCATACTAACATACAAAACACTATAAAACGAAAACCTGCATCTGACGCAGTACAAAATAGCTATTATTCATTCAAAATATTCAGCATGGAACAAACCACGTTTTAAACCAACCAACGCTAATGGAAGGCAATGTTGAAAGAGTTTCCAACAAATTAGCAACTTAATCAGTGTTCAGGTATGTTTTGGCTAGTCTTGAACTTTTAGCTGATAGTTTTAGTTAATTACAAATTTACACGAAGTTTTATTAGGTACCTATGTTATTTTTAAATTATCATAATCGCATACAAATAGCAAAGCGCACCTGCCCAGCTCTTATAATATAGCGAAGGCATGACAATAATTGATGCAACATTACTCACGGGTTGGTGATTTAAAAGTTATATGTGATGGGTATAGATGTATTCACAGTAAATCGGCAATGTTTAAGTGACTTTGAGAAAGTGTGATTGGTATTTGCACTAGCCCACAACATTGTGTAGCGAAAGCCTCAACTACTAGGCGATAATAGTTACCGTGCGCGTAAGCAGAACAATATAATATAAGAAATATACATCTTTTAATTTGCTTAATTTCTAACAAAAGAAAATTGTCTGTAACTAGTTTGTTTTTGTTCATGTCAACTAAATGAAAAGGTACGTTGGAAGCTCTTCCAAATGTTGAAAATAAATTTATTTTATGTACCATACATAATATTAAAAGCTTTCTGAACTTTTATCCAATAATTCAAGTAAGCAATTTCAGAACCTTTTAATTTCGTACATTAAAAAAATATTCAAAACTTGTGTTATGAATGTTTTCAGAAAGTTTGCTAATTAATGAAACTTTTATGAGATATAAATCTGAAGTTGTAAATTTTGTACATACATTGCGATTATTTAATAAACCTTATTCCAAACTTAGATAATTATGTTTATTAGGATTCAGCACATTTCATCAAAAATAAAATAGAGCTGATATTTTTTTTATTACTATTGCCTCTAGTGGCAGATGAGCCAACAGTCCATCTGATAATGGTAAGTAGTAACTATCGCTCATGAACTTCTGCAATGCCAGAAACTCTACGAAGCCGCTGTCGTTAAACCTCGTTTGAAGAAGGACATGTCACAGCGCTCGGGAAACACTGCAGCTGATAGTTTGATCGATCTCGATTTGAATTTCAACTGTTACTAAGGACGAGATTAAGTTTTCATCACGGAACATTGGTTGCCAATTAAAGATTCGTTAGCATTACTTAGATTCCGTAGAATAGTATGAGCGTATTTTGTATCACGACAGTGGTGTGTTAAAAAAGTATTTTTACAAATAAGACTCAAATTTTAAACAATTTATAGACAATATTTTAAACTACTTAAGATTACAAAATGTAATAAATTGTATATTGTACAAAGAATAAGACTGACTTAATGGCCAGGAGTTTCAAGTAAAATAACGTACGGCTCACCAGGTGCTTAAGTGATAATGGATGGAAAAACAAGTATAAAAACTCAATAAACAATGACAAGACATAACAAATAGAACTTAAGCTGCCAATTCAAAACCGCAATAAAGCAATTCTGACCAATAAGAGTGAACCATAAAACTTTCAATGTAACACAGACAAGGGCTACGTCGGTAATCTGCAATTTTTATTGTCGTTCAATCTGATCGAGTATTTGTTTAGATGCGTAATATAGGGCAAATCTATCACTAGTGGTAGGAACGACATATTATGTTTGTGTTACATTTTAGTATCATAGTTTTATAGTGTATGAATGAAATCGAGCTTCGTAGTGGCTGAATCCTTTTGTATTTGTTCTTGGAAATTGTATAGTACATAACGTTTAAAATAGTAATAATGACATAATTAATCTATTACAAAAGGAATGATGTGCACACAATTAAAAGACCTAATGGGAATAGAAGGGCTAAAACCATGAAAGATGAATGAATTTAATATAATAATATGAAATGAGTGTTTGACATTTGGTAGAATATAATTTGGAGCGAATGGCATTTACTTTATTTCTGAATTTTGAATTAATCACCACTATTGTTAAATTTAAATATTGTGTCGGTGGTATTACGCAAGATAATACAATAAATAACAACTTTTGATTTTGTAGTAGTTTCAAGTGGTCGATTCTTGTGACAAAAGATAATTCCTTCAGACTGTAACCTACAAAGTCCGTGACTGTAGACCTTATTTATGATGCGTAAGGGAGTTACTTGTTACATACCAAACTAAGAAAGGGTTGTGTTGTATTCTTCTTGGCGATCTCTCCAATCCTCAGGGAACGAGTTTTAGCAAGCGCTTTCTTGCCCCACTAGCACTTTTTGCTTTATAAAATCATACCACTAAATTAAAAAAAACATCATTCTCTTTCTTTAATATAAGCTAAATAATTTACGTTACGTTTAAAAAACCTACAACAAACCCGAAGTTGTGAAAATATCAAAGTTCGGTGTCAACGCTGTCAAAAAATATATGGACGTTATGCTATTTATTTCCATACCTGACTACAAGTATCTACGAAAACGTCGGTACGAGAGTCCGACTCGCACTTGGACGGTTTTTTTTACTATTCTGTCATAAATAATGCCAGTACCTGTATGTCAATCTATTACATATAATAAAAATGTAACCGATCGCTGTCTGTACATGGAAGATATATGAGAAAAAAAATTATTGGGGCCTTTATCAATGCAAATAGAACCCAAAACAATGATTGTTACAATTTTTGTCTGTTTGTCTGTTTGTCTGTGCGTTTGTTCACGCTAATCTCAGAAACGGCTTATCCGATTTAGATATGGTTTTCACTAATACATTATGGTAAGCTTCACTTAACATTGAGTGTTTGTTTCATGTCAATCGGTTCATAAATAAAAAAGTTATGCCATTTTAAAGAATCACGTCGAACATTTTCTGATAGAAACAAAGACTTTAACAAGTTACGGAATAGCTGATAGCGATTTTATTTTTCGGATTCCTCTCATTCTAAACAATCTTCCGTTTAGTTTTTAATGAGTCCAGTTTCCAGTGAGCCTATGTTTCGCGATGACAATTAATAAAGCCCAAGGTCAGACACAACTAACTAAGTATTAGCTGTTTTTCGCACGGTCAGTTTTATGTGGCTCTATCACGTGTTAGCATTCCTAGCAGCCAGTATGCTTTGATCCCCGATGGCTATAAGTATAATCCATACATTCATACACCCATACATATTATATAAGGCTTTGTCCTGACTGATTAACAGACAACGCACAGTCTAAACTGCTGGTCGTAGTGACTTGAAATTTGGAGGGTGTGTTTGTCTAAATGTCTAGAGGTTGTACTAAAAAGGGTTTTTTAAAATTTAATTCCTAAGTGTGTGAAAAGGGATGAAATCGATTGTATGAATCTTCTTCATTTTTTAACTTACAGTTTTGAAATTTTGTTTTGGAATACTTCTATTTAAATAAAAAATATCCTTATAATTTTATTTTAACAGGGGTGGATTTAGAGGGGTGAAATCAGGGATGAAATATTCTATACAAAGATCTTTAGCTTTTGAAGCTAGCGACTTGAAATTTACAGGGAGGTAGATCCACGCTGATTTCAGCATGAATGGGCCGGATCGTCCGGGGAAGTACTACCCTCTCATAGAAGATCGACTTAAGAGTAGTAGTATCCGTACTACTGCGTTTCGTTCGGTGAGTGAGAGCGCCGGAGGCCCAATTTCCCCCCTTTTCTCTTTCCTCACGTCCCTAATTTCCTTCCCCTAATCCCATTCCCAGCCGCCATAGTGGAGGCCACCATACCAGCAGTTTGATAGCTTTTGGTATGGTGGCCGCCACTTCTGGATTCCACTGACTGCTTACCATCAGGCGGGGTGGAGTCACTTTGGTAGGCTATACTATAAAAAAAAAAAAAAAAAAAAAAAAAAGAGGGGGAGGGAGGGAAAGAAGGAATTGAGGAGAAGGAGGAAGGGAAGAGAAAGTGAGAGGGAAGTGATGCGGGAGTGAGAGGAAAGTGATGGGGTAGTGAGGGGGAAGTGAAGAGGAAGTGTGGGGGAAATGCGGGAGAAGTGAATGGAAAGTCAGGAAGAAGTCAGAGGGAAGTCAAGGGAAGCCAGGGAGAAGTGAGGGAGAAGTGAGGGGAAAGTGAGGGGAATGTTAGAGGAAAGTAAGTGGAAAGTGAGGGGGGAAGTGAGGGGAAGTGACGGGGAAATTGAGGGGGAAGTGAGGTGGGTGAGGGAGCAGTGAGGGGAAAGTGAGAGGGAAGTGAGGGGGGAGTGAGGGGAAGTGAGGGGGAGTGAGGGTTAAGTGAGGGGTGAATGAGAGGAAAGTGAGGGGAAGTGAGGCAGACAGTAGAGGAAGGGAGGGGGAAGGAACGCGGAAAAAAGGAGTTCTCGAATGGTGGAAAAAGGGAGGGGAAGGGATAGGAAGCGATAAGGAAGGGAGAGGAAAGGAGGAAAAGAAAGGAGAAGGAAGGGAGAAGAGAGGAGAAAATGAGGAGACAATGTAGAGGGAAGTGGAGGATAGGGCAAGATATGCTGGAGGAGGGGTAAGGGATGCTGAAGGAGGTGAAGAGGAGAAGCGGGAGGAGAGGAGAGGAAGGAGGAAACTGTGGAGCAGAAAAGTGCAATAGGGAAGAAGGGGAAGGGGAAAGTTATTATAGTGAAAATTTGCCTTTGTGTATTGTATATTGTTTTTACGAGGGATATCTTTAGGTAGGTGAAAGAGGATTTGTATGAATGGGAGATTAAAAATAGTATGAAAAACAGTATTTAAACAATATAAAAATGCTATCTATATACATAAAAGCAAAAGGTCACTCACTCACTTACCACGAAATCGCAGAAACAACAAGTGCTAGGAATCTCAAACTTTGCATTGTCGTTCATATTAGGATATAGGTGCTCACTTAGACGGAATTTTGCGAAATCCATCCCCTAAGGGGGGTATAAAGGGGTGGCAAAGTTTGTATGAAATTTCTATAGTTTTTATAGTAGGATTACCAAATTACTAGAAAATACTCTTTTTTATTATTCAGCAACCCAAGGGGGATTAAATGGGCAAATAAGAGTCGCAAGTTTGTGTGAAAGTGGTTTGTCAGTTTTAGCGGTAGCGGGTTTAAACTGGATGCGCCATAGAGACGGATAATACTGATACAATGTACGATTGCCATAAAATCAGGCACGCAATATTCTCATAGAGGCACCCATCTGAATTTTCACGCGAACGAAGTCGCGGGCAACTGCTGGCCCAATATAAATATTTATTGAAGAAAGAAGGGAACAGAAAACGATGTCTATTCTTGCCAGTTGCCATACAAGAAACTCATAGGTAAATTATATACCTACAAGAAATAAAGTTGATAGGTACAAAAAAAGCATTTCTTTGTTACTTTTTTCTAATTGTAAGTTTTCGTGTTCGTGTTGGATTCGGAAACTGTCAAGAATAGACATTGTTTTCTGTCCTCTGATGTCGAAATAGTCAAATGGATAAGGCACCCGCTTCGTAAACACAAGGGAGTGGGTTCGAATCTGTGCAAGTACCAATGTGATTTTTCAAATCATATGTACTTTCTAAGTTTATCTTAGACATTTCTGACTGACGGTGAAGGAAAACATCTTGAGGAAAACTGGACTTAAGAGTCTGAAATTGCCAATCCGCCTTGAGCAAGCGTGGTGGCACTCATGCCTACTTTGAATGAGAAGGCTATTACCCTGCAGTGGGACAGTAAACAGACTAGTATTAATATTATTATTAAAAAAGAAATAAATGGGAAAAAATGTTATACAGATAACCGTAAGTATAGGTCCAATTATAAACATACTAGCTTCCCGCAGCCCGGTTTCACCCGCGGCTTTGGTTACTGCTCTGCTCCCGTCGCATGTAGCGTGATTTTACATTGCCTGCTTCAATAACTGGGCTATCATCAATAATAATTTTGTCAAATCTGATTAGTATTTACAGAGATTAGCGCGTTTAAACAAACAAACAAATAAACGCAGCCGCTTTATATAATAATATAAATATAGATATAGATTAGACTTAAATGAAGTCACTCTGCTCTAGTACTATAGTAAACTAATATCGACATAAGGGTTACCCTTTTACGATTATTTGTGGACGGAAATAGGAAACCTAACTATATTGAATCCATTTCCTGCCCAAGATTGGCTGTAGACATCAGAATTACTTGAAACTGCTGCTCATATGGATTCGTATGCATAATGTATTGGTAAGCTATTTGTCATATAATCTATCTATAACTATTATATAAAGTGGAAGAGTCTGTTTGTTTGTTTGAACGCGCTAATGTCTGGAACTACGGGTCGGATTTGAATAATTATTTTTGCGTTTGATAGCCCAGTTCTTGATGAATGTTATAGGCTATGTAACATCCACGCTACTGGCGACGGTAACAGAACAGTAACCAAAGATGTAACTTGACGCAGATAAAACTGCGCTGTGTTAAGACATAAATGAATTTAAGTATCGATTGAACAGTTCCATTCGCCGGGCAATTCTCCATTGCCGAGTTGTATTGTGAAATCAGAAAATACTATTATATAAAGGTTTATATTTCGTTAATTTCTAATTAATCATCATTTTAGGTGATTAGATTCTTCTTACAAAGATGAAAAAGTTTTCGATCGTAACTGGTTTCGTACAAGGACAAAAAGTGGTCGATCGTAACTGATTCGTAACTGAACTGATGAACGAAGAACCAGTTTCGTACGCGGCCGAAAGGATTAGATTTTTTAAAGTTTATTATGTTCTTCTAGAATTAAATTCGTGTCTTTAGATATAATATTATGTGAAAACTCGTCGCGAACACCAGTACCGTTCCATTAAATTATATGTTAATGTATACAGTCAAGGTAAAATTTACATACGAAAAATGTGCATAACCGTGTTTAATGTCATAATGTGACGTCTTCGTACAAATTTTATACATCATTTCACAAAATTACATGCTGTTTCGGTAGATTATGTAAACGAAAAGTAGGATTACGCTAGGCAAATATTTATAGGCAGACAATTTGTGTAATATTTACAACCTCGTCTTTGATTACTGCTCTGCTCCTGTCGCCAGTAGCGTAATTTTACATAGCCTATAACCTTTTTCAAGAACTGGGCTATCTTACACAATAATTATTATTCAAATCCGATCAGTAGGTAGTTCTAGACAAAATCTTTCCGCTTTTTATAATTGTATAGATAAGTGTACGAAATTTAATTCTCCTCCGTCCGCACAATTTTCGTAAAAAGGGGTACAACGATTTTGCTTCACGTATTAATATATTATTATAGATTTACGAGTCAAAGTCTATATGCCAAGCTTAGATGAGCTTGTAAATGTAAATTTCTTACGAGGTGTGACCGTTTTAATACAATGGAAACATTTGGATCAAGGACCTTTGGTAATGGTGTTATTACGATGGGTCGTTCCTTATTTTTGTCACAGTTTTCATAATAAAGAGACACAATAGAAATAATTTTGTCATAAAAAGAATGTTTAAGTTAATGAGTGGTTAGACTGTTATCTTAATGTACAGTATGCGGCAGAATCTTTTTGGAGCTTTGTAATTTATTATGGCTGAAAATTTTATCAACAGAGGGAGAGCCTAGAATGGCATAAATGCTTATAAAATAGAATAGATTAAAAAAAATGTAAAAAAAGGTTATACTTTAGTGGTACGGTAGGTAGGTACTATTTAAATCAGAGAGTCTAGACAAGTGGCTTATGTAAATGCGAATAAAATAGAATAGAAAAAAAAATTATGATTTGACAAAAACTAACGACAATGTTGGCGTTAGCTTATGTCAATCCTATGAAATTTTTTTTAAACTAATCACAAATTGTGTTTACGCAAGTTTTTGCAAAACTTTGTATGTGACGCGTGGTGTTAAGTGTTCGTTTTTTTTATATATGTAGTTTACTTAGCAAAAAATCCATCATCATCATCATACCAGCCAAAAGACGTCCACTGCTGGACATAGGTCTTCCCCAATTTGTCAATTGTTGTTGTTTTCGCCGCCCTCATCCATCGGTTGCCCGTAAAAATCCAATTTTAAATATAAATGAAAATACTTTTACTTTGAAAACTACAAAATGCTAATCCTTCATTTACCGAAAAAAAGGCAAAGTAGAGAATCACAACGTCGAGGTTAGTACCTAGGGACAAGGAAACGCTGAGGGTGAAGATAAATCTAGTAATGTAGTCTCACAATCGAGATTTGTATATCCTACGCGCTATGCATAGTATTAAGTCTAACGTCAAAAGAAAATTGCTTAAAAAAGGACGTGGTTTATTCCAATGAGTATACATTGACCTTACGAGTATCGGCTTGATTCTCTGTTGGCGTTCGTTAAAATCCATCGCGTCAGTTCACACTGTAAATTGCATCAAAAGAATTCCAATGCCAACTCAAATCTCAATCGTTACGAAGCGAATTTCTGATTAAATATCCAGCAGGTGCCGATAACTATGTTCAATCATAACCAATCTAAGTTTAATAGAAATATTTTCGAAGTATCTAAAAATATTTTGAATCACGTTTATGATTATATTTTGTAAAAAATGTTGTCTACTATTATTATTTTTACTTCTTTTTATCGCTTAATATGGTAGAGAATTCAACAATACTCAATAAAACTGATAAGTGATAATCATCACTCACATCACTAAAGGTCACGAATTTTTAAAATATCTATGTAGTAGCAGTCTTATCTCAATCTTATTGTCATCAACTCTAATATCTTTAACATCGTAAGTTCATGTAATTGAATATTTTTTAATATCCAACTCTTTATATTTTAGACTTGAATTTTAATTTAAATCTTAACATTGCGCACATTAGTAGATCTGAAGTTCATATCTTATAACTATTCTACATGTATATGTTGAGGATAATATAATGTTATTTTCTTCGAAATTATTTCAACCACAAATTAATTTAGAGTATAATATATAATAGTATATACTGGTAGATATGGTACGGGTATTTTTTTAAGTAAGAAATGTGGTATGGCTGAATTTAGGGAGGTAAAACCGAAAATAAAGTTCAGAAAATAATGAATCCAATAACCCGTATTCGGTCTCCGGTACTGAGTTATGTTACAGTCTTATGAAGTTGCCAATGGTAATCGGAATTGACTCCATAAATAATTGGAATAATAAAAGTGTCGACTCGACGTTTTCCAATATCACCAGTAGATAGACTTTCAGACAGTACAATTGCAATGGATCAACTAAGGCCAACAAGGTTCGTACCGATGAGATTTGGTGAGCTCCAGTAATTAAGACCACTGCTCCGATGACCGTTTTGTTGGAGCGATAAAACTTTTTTAATATACACTCTCTCCCACTGGAATAAATTTTGACGGGACGAACCCCTTACAAAAAATCCAGCTTTTTCAAATTTATGTTTGCGGAGGAGAGAGTCGCGATAATTAAGGAGTTCAGTAAACAATTTGATAAAATTATTCAAAGTTATTCGTACTTACTCAAATATATACCTAACCAAGTTAATAATTATAATTATAATAATTTTTTATTTATCATAATTTGGTTTTAACATTTTTTCTCTTAATCTACTTAATATAATTGTAAATTATATCATGAAGCGTTTCATATGATAAGAGAAATCGATGACGACTGTACTAGTGTAAACTGTGCTACAGTCGCCAGCGCCTTCCACCCTAAGATTGTTATAAAAAATTGCATTGTTTTGCACATCAAGAAAGTAGAGAAAAACAATTAAAATCTAAAACAATTTTGTTTTGAGTTTGGTTGTACATTATTAATAAGAAGTGAAATATTTAAAATATGTATACCTAGTTAGAATACTGTTACCACTCGAGAGATCCTGATCATCAATAAAGGTAAGTTCAATCTGTCTTAGTGTGATGTATGTGTGTTTGGTAGAGTAAGTTTATATGATGTGTGCGTGTGCGTGTGCGTGTGCGTGTGCGTGTGCGTGTGCGTGTGCGTGTGTGTGTGCGTGTGTGTGTGTGTGTGTGTGTGTGTGTGTGTGTGTGTGTGTGTGTGTGTGTGTTTCCGTTTGGTGAATATTTTACTAATATATGGTTTAAGAATACGAATTTAATTTAAAAGGTCTTCAGTTTCACTATAGTTTAAACCTAACAACCACTTACGCAGAGAATCCTTGCATTTATTGGTGGGTAGTGCATAAATGTGGTTTGCTAGATTTGCTGCATTATATAATTTGTTACTAATAACATAAAATTGATTTTTGGCTAGGGTTGTACGATGGGGAGTAACTGAACAAATTTTCATTTTGTTTCGCTTTGTAATCGCATTATACGTAATACTTTTATGTTTTCGGAGTACAGTTGATAGTATAAAAAGTTGTCTGACGGTTAGTACAGAACATTCGTTATATAGAAGACTAGTGCTATACCTTCGTGGTTTTTTCAGTATCACCTTCAACAATGCCCTCTGAGCACGTTCCTAAGGAAGTAGTGTGGTCTTGCCAATACCACCCCACACCACACCACAGTTGGTTTGAATGTCATTATTTGGAAATTGAAGTGAAATTATAACTGTTTGTTTTTAAAGTCTTCCGTAATTAATGTCTTACAGAAAGATTCTTCAATTATTACATTATTATACAGAATCTAATAATGTTGAAAATACATTAGGTAAATATTTAGTATATTTACGTAATGTATTTTCAAAATTACTTTATAATGTATATTATTTCAGAATCGGGTTATCTTTGAACTGAAACCATGACACTTCATCATTTTCGGGCATTGTAAATGGGTACAAAGTAATAACTGCGTAGCAAGAAATAACACCTTACTGAGGGCAAAGACAAGTAGCATAAATGGATGGGATTGAAATAAGCTAACGCCAACATTCTATTCTCTTCTATTGTCATTTATACCACTTGTCTAGGCCCCCTGAAGTCTCCCATCCTAGCCCGTTGACTATAATAATACTAAATACGTATAACATTTTTTGATTATTTCTCCTCTTTTGAAACTAAACTCGAGCAGTTCTCTCCTCTTTATGAACAAACAATAATCCTCGGAGATTTCAACACGTGTTTGCTCAAGGATGACTCACGCAGTCGTAGACTCCGTCCCCTTGTCACCTCTGTCAATATGCATATTCTTCCACTACAAGCTACTCATAGGGCACCTCACAGTTCTCCATCTCTCTTAGATCTTATTCTTATCTCTGACCCTGATAAAGTAGCTACACATGGACAGCTTGCAGCGTCTTTTTCCTACCATGACCTTATATACCTTTCCTATAAAATACGTCCTCCAAAACGCAAAAGTAAATTTCTCCTTCTTCGTAGTTTTAAAAACATTGATCTGGATCGCTTGAGGGCTGATATAGGCAGAGTTGATTGGTCTCCTGTTTACACTTGCAATGATTTAGATATCAAGGTGTCTATTTTCACTAAGAATGTATTAGATTTATACAATATTCATGCTCCTCTCAAGAAAGTAAAAGTAAAACACCCACCGGCACCCTGGCTGTCAAATGCCATGAAATCAGTTATGGCAAAAAGGGACAAGGCTAGGCGGAAGTACAGGAGATGGCCAACGGAAGAAAACTGGGTCTCATATAAAAAACTGCGTAACCGCTGTGGTCGTATGTGTAGAGATGCTAAAAGACGCCACATACACACATCTATTCAGGATCTCAATACAGCAAAAGTATGGCAATTTCTTAAGTCTCTTGGTATTGGTAAACCGCAATCGATAACGACGTTAACAACGTTCACCTTGATGCACTCAATGGTCGTTTCTCTGAGCCTCCAATTACCTTAGACTTCAATACTAAATCTTCTACATTAAGTTATATTTCCTGCCTTCCTTTGCCGCTAAATACTGCTTTCACTTTTCACCCAGTCGCAGACTCAGACATTAAGAAAACTATCCTTACTATCTCCACAAAAGCAGTGGGTGATGATGGGCTAGATATCCAGATGCTTAAACTTGTTTTGGAAGAACTTGTGCCTATCGTCACCCATCTCATAAATTTTTTTCTTTACACGAGCTCTGTTCCTACTTCCTGGAAGAGAGCTCGAGTAATACCCTTGCCTAAAATTTCAAATCCTTCTTCTTTGTCCCAATACTGCCCTATATCTATCCTTCCCGTCTTATCCAAAGTCCTAGAGAATGTCGTACATAAACAATTTTTAAACTATTTAAACGTCAATAGCCTGCTAAGTCCCTTACAATCTGGTTTTCGCCATGGCCACAGCACTGTTTCTGCTCTGGTTAAAATAACTGATGATATCCGACTGGCCATGGAAAACAAACTTGTCACAGTTTTAGTTTTACTGGATTTTAGCAGTGCTTTTAACTCGGTTAATTATGACATTCTCTTAGGCATTCTTTCCTCACTTAATGTCTCTTTTTCTGCGACTGAGTGGTTCAAATCATATCTTCATGGTCGCGCGCAGTCTGTGCACTTAGAGGAGAGATCCTCTGCATGGTGTGATCTGACTGCGGGTGTACCTCAAGGTGGCGTTCTTTCTCCTCTTCTCTTCTCCATTTTTATAAATGCACTCTCTAAAGTTATTACTTCGCACTATCATCTCTACGCAGACGACTTGCAGATATATCGTCACACTGCAGTGAGCAACTTGACTGAGACAATTGCTGAAATTAACAAGGATCTCGCTAACATTAGTAGTTGGGCTCAGTCTTATGGTTTACTTGTGAATCCAGCAAAATCACAAGCGATTATTATTGGCGGTAGATATATGATCAACTCTATAGATTACCAGTCCCTTCCGCCTATAACCTACAACTGCACTACCATTTCGCTAGCAAAAAGTGTAAAAAATCTGGGTGTTTTTATGGACTCGTATTTATCATGGGATACTCACATAGCAGAGGTAAGCAGGAGGGTGTTCTGCTCGTTTCAGGCACTCAAGCGACTTCAGAAATTCTTACCTTTTCAAACTAAAGTTACTCTTGCACAGTCCTTTCTACTACCACTCTTAGACTATGCGGATGTCTCTTTTCTTGATGCTAAGGAGTAACACCTAAATAAACTTGAACGACTGCAGAATTTGGGCATCCGCTTCATTTTCGGTTTGCGAAAATACGACCACGTTTCGGAATTTCGTAAGAAACTGAAGTGGCTACCTATTCGGCAGCGTCGAGATACACACATTCTCTCCCTTCTCTTTTCTGTCCTTAATAATCCTACTTCTCCTTCCTACTTGCGTGAACGCTTTGAGTATCTTGTACCCTACGGTAAACCCTGTCGATCATCATCTTCTCTTCTACTTCGTACTCCTCTTCATAGTTCTAGCCGTTACGACGGTTCTTTTACTGTTCAGGCGGTTAGGTTGTGGAATTCTCTTCCTCATGTCATCCGTGAAAGTACTTCTGTGGATGTGTTTAGGAGAAGAACAAGAGAACATTTCCTGTCATTGGTTCATTAGTATACTCGTATTTATTATCGGTCATAATTAATGTATGTAAGTTTATCAATTTTATATATCATTATTATATTATTATGTGTGTATTATTAGTATGTAAGTTTATTTGTTAAAGTATACACTATAGTACACAAAATAAATAGTTAAGTATTAGGTTAATAACTCTCATCTCTTTTCATTTTTATCTTTATTTCGGTTGTACACTTCACTCGTTCTCACACTAATATTTTTCCTCTACACTCTGGGTTTGCTGGTAGAAAACTCATTACTGAGTTAAGCTCGCCTTTGTACATCAACAATTTGTAAACATTATGTAAATGATTTTTTGTGTGTACAATAAAGAATTAAAGAAAGAATTAAAGAATTAAAGAACAATCATCAGTAACAATCAATCCTTTGTTGAAGACTTCCATCAAACACAAACATTTTCAATAATTATTACGCTTATGGCGAGTTAGCAATTATATTTTAGAAGATAAATTTTAATCTTGTTACTCAAATAAAAGTATACGAAACAATTTAAATGACTCAATATTCTTAAGTATAATTATATCTCTCTTTCGGAACATTCATTAACAAAAGTTTTTGTTAAGATGGAAACGATATTTCAAAAAACAAACTTATTAATTAGATGCGGATAAACTTACTTAATATTTTAGGAGCCACTTCCTTGATCAAATTTTGGAATGTAGAACTTTGGTTTGTGAATGTAAAATGATTATTATATTATGCGACGATTTGTATAAACCATCTTCTTGCGGGAAAATTTGCTAACTTTTTTCAGAATAATAAAAAGGGTATTGTTATATAGATCGAATAAAATTTCTTTACATGACATTACCTGGTGACATGTAAGAGGCAGAACAGCTAGTTTTCTCTAAGTAAAAGTTGCTTACGATCAAATAAAGTAATAGGATTTTTCAGTTTGGAGACCAAATTGCCCAAATGCTTACAACATTACTTTCTATACTGCATAATATATATTGTCTACTATTAGGTGCTTGAATATTACACATCATCATCACCATCACCTCTCCTAAGTTATATAATACTTATTTATTATTTACTCGTAAATAATATTATTATAGCATATAGGTCACATGAGGTTTTCAAGATATTATGCTAATTCAGACTTCTTCAAATTCTCATGAGAACCTAATTAAATTTTCAGAAGGAGCTTCAAGTTTTGTAAGATAAATATCTTAATGTAGAACTTTTGCGACACTAGCACTCGCATTCAAACAAAACTAAGTATAATTAAGTGTATTAACAAGTGTTAATTTGCATGAATAGGTAGGCAATAAGTATATAAAATTGAATAAGTTTATGACTAAGATAAGGTACTTAAGATAAGAAAAGGTCGGTCCTAACCACGACGCTCGGGCAAATACAACATCAACGAATTAAACATTTTTTCTAGGACCTGGCTTGAGATTTTTACAGTTATGGAGATTTAAGGAAGAGACTGTTGCCTCGCAGAAAGACATATTAATTCGTTAAAAAGGTAGATTTCTAAAGATATAACAACATGTCATTCTTTATATTATTATTAGCATTATTAAAAACTTCAGAATAGTAGACGTTTTCATCGAAGGTATAGAATGATAGATGCAATGCTGTTTTATTCTTGTGTACCTTTATGAGACCTCCTACTGAAGCGCTATTATACATATTCAGGTCAGAACATTCTGGTGACGTGATACCAAGATGAAAACAAAAACAGCTCTGATACAACTGACTAATGAAAGAGCTGAGATAACTGTATGCAAACAAGTTTTGAAGGGTGATGAAGGCTGTGTATGCGGATAGCGATTAGCGAAATATTTGCATAAAACATGTATGACAGACAGTTCACAGCATATTATGACAGCGTAAACACGGTATAATACATGGTTTGATAAAGTTAGAAAAATTAAACTATTTGGTGTTTTATTGCATACAAAAATGGTAAATTGAACGTGTTAGTTTTTTTTGTTTATCTCAAGCTTAAACTTTCAGTGCAAGTACCGATATGTGACATACTTACTATTTGTGACTTTTTTTTTATTTTACCCTTTGATCTTTTTGGGACTCCTAAACATATTTATTGGATTTTATGATTTTTTTTAATATTTTTTACTTACTAAATGATAAATCATTTATTAAAGCTTATAATAACTTAAAAGTATTAAAATATTTGCTTATTGTTTTAGCATATAAATACTCTACTAATAATAGTAAATTCATTGCAAAGATATTTCTTAAGTATTTCTACAACTCTGAAACTTAGAAGTTTTCGCATACTTCTAGTGAAATAATGGGCTTACATAACTTGCGCATTGAAATAATCAAATAAGTTACA